>JAUIMM010000584.1:3010000-4210000 GCA_031769625.1 Taudactylus pleione
CCTGCCCCAGTCGGGACATTCATCCTGTCGGGCATCCGCAGTCGGGGGAATGTGTGTGTGTGTGGGTTGAGATGGGGGAGGTCTTAAAGGGCCCTCCAGAGATATCAGTGTACCGGGCCCCATGATTTCTGTTGCTGAACGTGACAGTGACCTCCCTGCAGGACCCTTTATATTGGCAACATGTTATTCAGTTTTTCCCTTTATTATCACCTTGTACGGGAAAAGAGTGTCCTGTCGTGTCCAAACTCTCTCTGCTGGTTTGAACACACTACAGGTAACTAAATAAATGTAGCTGGTTATTCTTACTTTCTAGAAACTTCCAAACCTTGATTCCTTCCATAATAGCAATGTCAAATATCTCCGTTCTATTTGTGCATGGAAGCTTTCATGTATAATATAAATATAATATAAGTATGATATACTGTAGTTATTCAGATTATATCAACTTGTCATTTAGGTTTAGTGACACTTTAATAACCACTTACACAAGTTGCAAAACAAGTTACAGTGCATGAATATATTCATATTTGTATATACCTATACATTCAGGACAGAGTCAGCACCACACCTATAAACAAAACTAAATTTACTGGCATGAGTAATATTCAATTTCACATAACTACCAAGCAAATGCATCAGCTCATACTTAAAGACCATAAGGATGAAAGCTTAAGTTGTAACTTAGTGACAAAAGAAAACAGGGGTGTAATAAAGAAAAATGGGGTGAAGGAAAGTACTCTATGTACTCTATGTACAGTAGTCTACACAGAATGAGGACATAGATATTATACAATTTATTAAGCTCTGAAAACTGAAAGTTATTGGAGCCTGACTGCGGGAACTAACGTCATCTTCAAATGCTGTTAGCCCATTGAGCCCTAGTCCTTTCAATAGGGAAAGGAACTGAAAAGGTACTGTATACATTCAGATCTCTCCGCCTCCTCCTTTCCTCGCAGTGAGGATGCAGACATTAGGTTGCATATGCGCAGCAACACTGACAAGGTGGAACCTAAACTACTAATGGTGGTGAAAGTGGTGGTGTTAGAGTTCCTGGCATAGCTCCTTTCTGGAGCAGCTGTCCTGGCACAGGAGGAACGATAAATTGCTCTGGTAGATTATGGAATGTTACAACAAATCACAGTGACTTAAATTCTTAATTTACACTGGGTCATAACATTTATTGGTGAATAGGCCCCTAAGCAACTAGAAATAACTGTTTTACTCATTATATTACGTAGATACAAGGGTGGTTCAATAAGTAAGGTAAAATACACCAAAGCGCTTAAATATACACTTGTAAAATCTGTAGCTGCAGCAGTCAATAAAATAAGGGGAAACTGGTAACCCCACAAAAGGACATAAATTAGAAAGAAAAACTGCGCTCGTTTACAGAAATATACATGTAAAAGGATTAATATATTACAATATCGAATGGAAATGCCAATAAAAACATGTAACAATACCAAAGAAAAATAGTATACTGAATGGTGGATCGAGATGATAAAAAACAATATACAGTGAAATTGCCAGTATACCGATATAGCAATATACAACAAAAAAAAAAAATGGGAGAAAATGAATGAAATGGGTGTAGTCTAATGTACAATAGATGGATATAGAGACAATAACGAGAAAAATAAAAATACGCAGTGTAGAATGAATAAAAAAATAAATTGTAAATGACACTTTATATAATAGCCCTAAGTATACTATGTCCTGAGAATCACTTAAAAGTCTTGTGGTTTATGCACAGTCAAGGTGCAACAGTTATAGAGTTAATATACACTGGTGTGATTCAATAATGCTTGTAATGATATCATGTATACGCTTAATGTGTCAAGTCAGTAGAAATAATTGTTATAGGGCACAATGTAAAAGAAGCCACTGTATACGGAACCTGATCAATTCACCCTGGTAGCTGTTGTAACATCCAGCCGGCTTGAATAGCGTGATAGTAGCCGATATAGAAATCAAGGCAGATGGAACTGTTCCGGTAATCGGTACACACGTCTGTCGGCGAGAGCCGCCTGAATGAAAGGCCGGTTCTATAAGCTGCTCACATATGTGTGAGATGGAAGCCACCTAGATAGAGATCTAAGGGGGCCATTCAGACCCGCTCGTGAGCGTCAGTACGTTTGCAAGCGGGTCGATGTTCCCCACTGCGCATGCGCATGACGGAGGGAGCTCCGACGTGCGCATGCGCGAGACACGGGGAGCGACGGGCTTTCCATCGCTCCGAGTCTCGCACCAAAGGGAGCGTGCTGTTGATGTTGATTGACAGCACGCCCCCTTTGGTGGGCGTGCAGGGGGCGTGCCTGCCAGATGGAGGCGTTCCCATGGGAACGCCTACCGTCTGAAGCCGGCCCCACTGACATCACTCCAGGGCTTGTGGCAGGGAGACCCTACCGCAGTAGTCTCCGTCGCAAGTCCGATGGTCGCGATGGTCAAGACCATCGTGACCATCTTTTTGGCCGCTTGCATATGCTGTGGGTGGTCACCCACAGCTATACGAGCGGCCAGGAGGCCGCTCCATTTTCATGGAGGAGGGCCCTGATTCAGAGCGAGCACTCTGGTCAGAGCGTTCAGCTCTGAATCAGGCCCTAAGTTCAGTGCTGTGTGGAGTCCGATAGGCAGAAGGCGCGGCCGCGACTTTTGAAGTGTAGAATCCACAGCACGCATTTCGTTCCGATCTCGAGCTTAGCTTGAAAAAGTCCCGAGATCGGGACGAAACGCGTAGCTGCCCTTCAGCCCTACTACTTGTCCTGCTGTTTTATTGCTGCCGATCATTGCTGCTATACACCCTGTATTTGCCGCCTCTTCCATGCTGTGGATTCTACACTTCAAAAGTCGCTACCGCACCTCCTGCCTATCGGACTCCACACAGCACTGAACTTAGATCTCTATCTAGGTGGCTTCCATCTCACACATTTGTGAGCAGCTTATAGAACCGGCCTTTCATTCAGGCGGCTCTCGCCGACAGACGTGAGTACCGATTACCGGAACAGTTCCATCTGCCTTGATTTCTATACCGGCTACTATCATGCTATTCAAGCCGGCTGGATGTTACAACAGCTACCAGGGTGAATTGATCAGGTTCCGTATACAGAGGCTTCTTTTACATTGTGCCCTATAACAATTATTTCTACGGACTTGACACATTAAGCGGATACATGATATCATTACAAGCATTATTGAATCACACCAGTGGATATTAACTCTGTAACTGTTGCACCTTGACTGTGCATAAACCACAAGACTTTTAAGTGATTCTCAGGACATAGTATACTTAGGGCTATTATATCAAGTGTCATTTACAATTTATTTTTTTATTCATTCTACACTGTGTATTTTTATTTTTCTCGTTATTGTCTCTATATCCATCTATTGTACATTAGACTACACCCATTTCATTCATTTTCTCCCATTTTTTTTTTGTTGTTGTATATTGCTATATCGGTATACTTGCAAATTTCACTGTATATTGTTTTTTATCATCTCGATCCACCATTCAATATACTATTTTTCTTTGGTATTGTTACAGGTTTTTATTGGCATTTCCATTCGATATTGTAATAAATTAATCCTTTTATATGTATATTTCTGTTAACTAGCGCGGTTTTTCTTTCAATAAGAAAGGTAACAAGACCTCTCACGTGTGTAATGTTCTCTATTTCATTCTAATTTCCCATCAAGCCAGAGCAGGTAGACCACTGTGGGTAGCCTCATATCAGTCATACTGTCCTAACATCAGTTGTAAGATGGTGGGGCTGCCAGAAACATGGTCAAAAATTGAGGTGCATAGTGTGATCAGACTTCTGCATCTAAAGGGCACATCAGCAGCTGAAATTTATTGTCAACTTGTTGAGATGTACATTGATAACGTCATGTCACGGAAACAGGTTTAGGTTTGATGCACTGCCTTTGATAACGGCAGGACAGACATTCAAGATGAGCAGTGATCCGGCCGACCAAGCACATCCACCACAGATGACAATTTGTGCCGCATTGAAGGTCTGATTCAGGAGGACAGAAGCATTTGAGTTAGTGATATTGATGATGAATTGACAATTTCAGTGGATACTTGTCACGACTTGCCCTTGTTAACTTCAGTCAGAGGAGAGTGTAGGGGTCACTGGGAGGGAAGGCAACAGCAGCCAAGGAGGGCGGATATAGGACTTCCTCATAGACAGGAACCAGTAGCTAACCCTGGGTGTTGGCGTAGACCTAACCAGAGACGCGGAGTCTAACCCACCGGGCGTCTTCACCAGTGACCCTTGCAAGAGAATATGGTCTTCGCAGTGCCCGACGAGCAGGTCGCGGCCCCCTGGCTAGGTTCCCGGTAGATAGAGAGGAGTAGGGCAGAGGAAGGTAGGACACTGATGACTTGAGTATCACAGAAGAATATTGGTGTGGACCGATGCTGCATATCACTGGAGAGTGTCACTGGAAAATATCGGTAAGGACCAATGTGAGTATCACTGGAGAGTATCACTGGAGAATATCGGTAAGGACCAATGTTGAATGTCACTGGAGAGTATCACTGTAGAATATTGGTAAAGACCGATGTTGAAAGTCACTGGAGAACATCAGTGGGGAATATCGGTAAGGGACGATGTAGAGTATCACTGGAGAGTATCACTGGAGAATATCGGTAAAGACCGATGCTGAACGTCACTGGAGAGTGTCACTGAAGAATATCTGTAAGGACCAATGTGAGTATCACTGGAGAATATCGGTAAGGACTGATGTTGAATGTCATTGGAGAGTATCATTGGAGAATATTGGTAATGACCGATGTAGTGTATCACTGGAGAATATCTGCGGTGAACAGAAAGAACACAATGGAGATATAACCACATGGAGCCCAGCGGTCTGGTGCAACAACTGTAGAAGTAGAGAAGTTGTTCAGACAACTTCCTGTTTCCCAGAGTCCTGCTTTATACCCTAAGGTAGCTTGCTATAGGCAGACGAAGTCAGCTGACTGACAGCAGGAATTACCTTGTTGGAAAGCCCGGTCAGCTGACAAAAACAATATGGCAGCGCCCATGACTACGGCCGCGGGAACCTCACAAGGGAAACGCTGGAGTCCTCAACCCCTGGAAAGAATAGACAATGCGGCCACCCGCCATCGTACCTGACAGTACTGTACATAACATCAAACATAAGCAAATGGTGTACAGGAAAAAGTGTATACGCTGAGTACCGAAGCAACTCATAGAAGTTCACAAAACCAATAGAATGGTTGTCTCTCGTGCACTTGATGCGGTACCATGAGGAAGGAGTACAGTTCCTGCAGTGTATTGTTACAGGCGATAAAATGTGGGTGCATCATGTGACACTGGAGATGAAGCAAGCATCCAGGACATGGAAACATGCATCGTCCCCACCTTCAAAGAAATTCAAAACAACTCCATCGGCAACAAAAGGTCATGGTGACTGCGTTTTGGGACCACAAGGGCGTGCTTCTTGTTGATTTCCTCACCAAGATACTGTGAATGCTGTCCGCTATTGTGACAAATTAAGCCAGATGCAGAGGTCAATTCATCAAAAATGTCCTGAATTGCTGCGAACAGGTGTCATACTGAGGCACGATAATGCCAGGCCACACTCAGTCAACCGCACGCATGAGTTGCTACGGCACTGCCATTGGGATGTACTAGACCATCTCCCTACATCCCAGTCCTGGCAATGAGCGAGATCTCCATCTCTTTGTACCATTGAAGAAGCACCTGGATTGAAGGCGATTCATAACTGAAGAAAAAATAAGCAAATAGCCCAGGCGCTGGAGAGTTAAATCAATCCTACCAGTAACAGTATGGTTGAAAGAGGAGGTCATCCTCTTATATTTATGGTAAGCATAAATATATGTAAAAAGGTGGGCACCCATAAAGACTGGGGTAATCTAGTAATGTACTCAAATCAGGTGTTTCAAAAAACAAGTATACATGTATTTAAATAAACATTTCAACATATCGCATCAGCAAAACAGATGCATACATGAAAATTACTAATTACAGTATATACTCGAGTATAAGTTGACCCGAATATAAGCCAAGGTACCTAATTAGACCACAAAAAACTGGGAAAACTTATTGACTCGAGTATAAGCCTAGGGTGGGAAATGCAGCAGCTGGTAGTGCCCCCAGTAGTAATCCACCCTGGTAGTGCCCCCAGAAGTAATTCCCCCTGGTAGTGCCTGGTAGTGCCCCCAGAAGTAATTCCCCCTGGTAGTGCCTGGTAGTGCCCCCAGAAGTAATTCCCCCTGGTAGTGCCCCCAGAAGTAATTCCCCCTTGTAGTGCCCCCAGTAGTCCTAATAAAAAAAAAAAAAACACTTACCTGAAACCCCGCTCCTGGTCCCGCATCTGTTATCAGCTCCTCCGGCCGCTTTGCATTAAAGGAGAGACGTCGTCATGACGTCTCTCCCATTACCCACTGCGGGAGCTGGAAGATGGCTCCCGCAGTGGGAGCAGCAGAAGCCGATGAGAGTCTGACAGACTCTCATCGGCTGCTGATTACAACAAACACACAGCTGCCGGCTCCGGCGGCTGTGTGTTTGGCAATGTGTAGTGCTGACCGAACTCCGTCCGGTCAGCGCTACACATGCGGTGCAGCTGTGTCACAGAGACACAGTCTGCACCGCGGCCCGCATGGTACGCCACTCAGCTGCGTACCATGCGGGCATCACTCGAGAATAAGACGAGGGGGTGCTTTTTCAGCACAAAAAATGTGCTGAAAAACTCGGCTTATACTCGAGTATATACGGTACATAAAAAGCATAAAATAGATTAAATAATCCTAATGATAAAAAGGTAATCCCGAAAGAAAGCACAGGTTGATACAATGTTAATTCAGAATATATTGGTAAGAGTCACTGTCCAGTTGTATATTGTATCATATTGTACGTTGTATGTTGTTATGCCTGTGTCATGAAACAAATGTAGTAACCAATGGATTACCTGCAGATTCCCATTGTGAATACCATCAAGGGGAGATTGAAGCTGGTGTTTATAGTTACTTAGGGCTGGATAGTGGTAAGCCCGTTCCAGCAGAGAAGAGGAGTACTGTGATTGCCGATCCTAGGGAGTGTGTGGTCGCCTGTGTGGTTTCGGGCGCTCTCACTCCGGGTGCACTGCAACTCCGGCTGTGACAGTGCAAGGACAAGATCTTTGTCAATGGAGCCGCAACATCATGGTATCTGGTGAACTCACTCAGGAAGCTGGGTGTCGCGTGTACTGCGTGAGCTGCAGACGTCCCTGCTCTAGGTGACCACAGGAAAAGGTGCTTTGTTGTAATGTCCACGGCAGTGAGCATGTTACTGGTCCCATCTCAATATTCAGATCAACTCAGTGGTTTGATCTTTAGAGGGACAGGTCTGCAGTAGGTGGAAAATATGCTCTTCCCATGTCTGGGTGTCACGACCAGGGTTTCTCGGCATGGTGGTCGACGGGTATTACCTGTGAGGTCACTGTGGCGGGGGGCGTCTGGCGGTGGTGCTGGTGTGTGGCGAGGGGCGTTGGGCTGGTGAGGCCTGGCAGTGCTTCCATTCCGTTTGGCATGGGCACCGCCATCTTGCCTTCGGCCATGTGATTTGCTTGCCCAATCCTGGTTTGTCACATGCTCTCTCTGGCCAGACACGGCGCAGCACTTGGTATTTAGGGAGGTTCAGAGCCTCACTTCATTGCCAGTGCAACGTGTTTCTCAGCATAGCTGAGAGAGAGTTCCCTGTGCTCACCACCTGTTACCTGTGAAATGCTACCTGCCTGCCTGCTTGTCTGCTCCAACCCCGCTGGACTACCCTGCATCCTCCATTACCTTGCCTGAGTACCTGAGTCCTGCTGTTCACCCTGCACCTTGCCTCCACTGACACTTTGCTGGATATTTCTTCCTCAGTCTGCATTCTCCATTAATCAGTCACCACCTGGACAGTTCCCCTTGCCTGCCACTACCTGGAAATTTTTCTATTTAAACAGTCACTACCTGGACATTTTCCATTGCCTGTCACTAACTGGACTTTCTCCTATTTGTCTCACTACAGCTCCCAAGTGCACTTTAGTGCTATACCCAGACTTTCTGTTTTACCACATTCATGTCTGTTAAGCCACTCATTAAAAACTCCACATTTACTTTTAAACCTGCTTCAGTGTCTGCTCCTATTACCGCCCCAGGTCCACAACAAAACCAGAACCTCACAGTTTGCACTGGCCCCATGGATCCAGCCACAGAACAGAAGTCTGGAGTAGATTTATTTCGGTGCATTGCTAGCTGTTTGGAAAACCTGGAAACCATGCAGCACCAAATGGCTCAGTTTCTGCAAGAAATGTCTAAACGACAGGATAATCTGCAAACCTCCTTATCCACCTCTGGGGTACCAGCAACTACACCCGCTTCTATGTCCGGGAATACAGGAAGCAGTGCATCTCCCCGCTTACATCTCCCTATGCCAAGCAAGTTCGACGGCAACCCTAAGCTCTGTCGTGGATTCCTGAATCAGCTCCCAAGTGCACTTTAGTGCCATACCCAGACTTCCTGTTTTACCACATTCATGTCTGTTAAGCCACTCATTAAAAACTCCACATTTACTTTTAAACCTGCTTAAGTTTCTGCTTCTATTACCACCCCGGGTCCACAACAAAACCAGTACCTCACACTGGGGAGCAGGTGGATTTGTCCCTCTGTGGTCCGTAGAATTAAGGGAATTGGTAAGTACTTTGTAGTTTTTTAAATTAATCAAATTAATTGGTTATGAGATAGTCCATATGATTTCTATGGGAGCACAATAAAGTAGTAGAGAGCACCTAGGCGTTTCAATGTCCTGAAGGCGTCTTTGTCAAGATGAATCGTAACTGAAGTTCAGCAAACCATCATGTCCTGGCTTCAGGTGCTTGAGACTAATTTATTATTTGCCGGGAAAGATGCCTTGGTGTACTGTGGAGAAACTGTACCAAGGCCATACTATTGATTATACGTATTGTGGCAATGCGGTATTAACTCTTAAGCCTGAGAAGACATGCATTTGGAGGACAGAAAATGTGTGTCTTACCTGTTTGAGTGATCCATCATGCTCATTGTGATTAGTCAAACAGAGCAGCTGTGAAAAACTCTCTTAAGAAGGCAAGGTGGGAGTGTTGTTTGCCTGTCAATCTGGGAGGGGAGGAGGAGTGTAAGCTTTAAAAGACTGTTTGGGGGGCATTTATCTGTTTGACCAATGCTGGACAAGCCAGTCGGTGGCTAGAGAGAAAGTTCTCGGTTAGTGATAGGGCCATTTGGCAAGTCACTGTATGAACCTGAGAACCTTTGCCAATGGCTCATGTGAGCATGAACTATGTAATGCTGACTGGTCTATGGTCATCCTGCACAAGTCCAGAATCAGTGTGGGTACTTCAACTATAGGGTTTCTTTAACACAAGGGTGCCAGTGCATGGGATAATAAGGGAAGCCAGTTTCCGCTTCCCAACCCACAAAGAAGCCAAAATGGAGGTAATCCTGAAAGTACTAGTGAGCGGTCAGCAACAAAGCCAGCAGATGTGTCAGCAGTTTCAGGAGCAAAGCCAGTGACCCTTTCAGCAATTTTGGGAGCAAAGCCAGCAGCAGCAGCAGTTCCAACAGCAACTGGTACAGATGCAACAGCAACTGATACATATACAGCAACAATGGCACCCGGGCCCTACAGATGAGTACAAGCTTCAGAAGATGACAGCTGATGATGACATAGAAGCCTATCTCACCACCAAACTTGGCCAGAGAGGTCCAGCGGGCTTATATGGATCTCAATGAGAGGGAGGCGTTGGTGTATATGACCTTAAAGATGGAGATACTGTCTTGTGCCAGTGTTACTGGGCCAATACCATGAGTGGCATTACTCTAAAGGACTTGCAGTCAGACCTCAGCTAGCCGCTTAAAACAAAATACTGAAGAAGTGGTTAAAACAGTGGGAGAATTCACCCCAACAGATGGTGGAGCTGCTGGCGATTGGCCATTGTGTATGGACTTTGGACTGAGGTCTTCAAAACTGGATGCTGCAGGCAGACCTCCAAGCCCCTGAAGAACTTGCCATGCTAGTGGAGAGGTTTAGGACCTTGCAGCAAATGGCCAAGCCTCCTGGTTTTGTGCCAAAACCTATGCCAAGACAAAAACTGGGGATAGCCAGTAACCGTCCGGGTCCAACTGTGAAAAACCCTGTGGAAAGAGAAGTGAACCCGAGGTTGGCTAAACTAACATGTCTTGAATGTGGGGAACCCAGACATGTCCGGGTGGAGTGACCAACACTGCAGGAGTCTATAGACTGCTCCCTATCCCAGGAGGCAGGGCTAGTGTATCCAAGTTACTGTCCCATGAATGTACCACAGAAGGGCAGTGGGTTGTTCCGGACAACAGTCCATGTTAACCAGAACATGGTCCTGGACTTGGTGGTCAAAGGTAGTGAAACCCCATACTGCCTATGCAGCAATTTACTTAGACGATATAATTAAACACTCTCAAGGCTGGGAATCACATCTTCTTAAGATTGAGGTGGTACTGGCCTCATCGAGGTCTTCAGGTTTCACAGCTAAAAGAAGCTAAGTATTTGGGTTACATAGCTGGACAGGGTCAGGTGAAACCGCAGATAGGAAAAGTTCAAAGCCATCAAAAATTGGTCAAAGCCTTAGCCCTTCCTAGGCTTGGTAGGTTACTATAGGCAGTTTATCAATCACTTTGCAACTAGAGAACTAGAGCTGCTTGTTAAAGAAACTCTGTCCCGATTGGTTGGAGTAGACCAGCCTTGCTGAAACAGTATGGACAGACCATCATCTGGCTCTTTGTACCTCTCCAGTTCTACAGGCACCCAATTTTGCCTGCAGATTCTTCCTCCAGACAGACGCCTCTCATGTTGGCTTAGGTGCAGTCCTGTCCAGGGAAAGTGAACTGGTAGAGCACCCGTACTGTACTTAAGAAGGAGGTTGTTGCCGAGGGAGAAGAAATACGCTACGGTAGAAAGAGAGTGCCAGGCCATAAAGTGGGCCATAGAGGCAGTGGCGTCACAAGGAGGGTGCGGGGGGTGCAGGCCGCACCGGGTGTCACCTTCCAAGGGGGTGACACCAAAAGCCTCACACTCATGCCGCAGCCCACCCCCGCCACACTCCTGTGCGCAATCCCCCCCGCACATATTGGTGCATCCACACTCTTGCCTGCACCCACCAGTCTGCTGCCCACTACCACCCCTGTCGCAGAGGCGGGGGGGCCGACCATCATTGGTTTGCTGCGGCCCCTGTGACTAGAGGACCAGGGCAGCTGGAGAATGGTCTGTCACTCAGGCCTGCCTAGCTCTCCTCCCCTCTGGTCCCCATTGCCGATCTCTCTCCCTCACAAGAGGGAGCCAGCACCTGGGCTGCCGGAAACCCTGAGACGAGGACTGGGAAGGAGTGGGTGATGCCTGCACCGCTATCACAGGTGAGAGTGCGGGCTAGGGGCCAGGAGAGAGCGCTGCTGCGGGCACACACTTCCACCGCTGGTCACATGTACTGGTCAACCCTCATTTAGGGTTCCCCTGGGACCAGGAGTGCTCTCAGTGTGCTGCCTTATCTTAGTATTTTCCCTGTTCACCTAGCCTCTGCCCTGGGAGTTCGCCCCTCCACTACTTTTCCTCCTCTCTGCCTCTCTCTGCTTTCTCACTGGCCAGAAGGGGACTTGTGTGAACCGCATAGGCACACAGCCCAGAAAGAATGCTGCAACTGCAATACAGTAAGTAGTCCAGTCATCTCACCCCCTATGTCTGCAGATCTGTCTATGGGCCTGATTCAGCAAGGATCGCAATTGCAAAGTTGCAGTTGCGATCCTTGCAATAATGCATATGCAGCAGGAGGTGTATGACACCCCCTGCTACATTTTCAATCCCAGCACTGCCACGGAGGTAGCAATGCTGAATCAGGCCCTTTGTCTCTATATTATGTACAGTAGCTTAGTATGTGTGCCTCTGTTTCCCTCCCCTCCACATGGGTGATTCTGCCCACTCCTCCATGAGCGCCTCTACCCCTTCCACTCCCCATGAGTGCCTCTGTCACACACACCATACCCCATGTGTCCCTCTGCTTTCTTTTACCTACCCATGTGTCCCTGCCCAACACTCCATTTCCTATGTGTGCCTATGCCCTTTTTTACCACCTCATGAGTGCCTCTGCCCCTCCTCCACTCCATATGTGTGTCTCTGCCAGAGCCGGCCCTAGCCCATTTGGTGCCCTAGGCAAAATTTTGACTGGTGCCCCTTAAAAACAGGTGGCCCTCCTTTTGGCCACGGGCCTAGTGCCCGCCTACTTTATTCAATAGTGACCTGGGCCTATTACCCAGGCCACTTACACCTTATAGGACAATAACTCCCTCTAGGGCCTAATGCCCCCTATGTAGCCAGGGCCTTGTGCCCACCCATATGCCCACGGGCCTATTGCCCAACAGTGCCCCCACGGGCCTAGTGCCCGACAACCCTGGTGGTCTAGGGAGGGGGTATATGGTAGGCCTCATGGATGGCCTACCTGCTCCGTTGGAATAGGCTGCGGGGGGAGCTTCATTGGCTCTTTTACTTTCCACCCGCACAGTCCTCTCCGGTCCTCAGCCGCATTCTTCGGCCGCTGGCCCGTCCTGGCCAGCGGCACCGCCTCTTCTTTGTTTCTTCCAGCCGCCGCCACCTGTCTTCCTTCTTGATCACGGTGCCTTCTGGCCTCTTCCGCAGCCGCCGGAACTCTTGCCGCGATGTTCTATTCGGGAGGTCTTCACTCCTCCCTCTCCGCCGCCTTACTGCCTTTTCCCGCTCAGCGGCGTCTGATACAGACACCGGGAGTGGGCGGGGCTATGATGCGGCGAGCCACGATTGGCTCGTCGCATCTGCCTCCTATTGGCTGCTGGCCCACAAGCCGGGTTTGGCTTGCGACCAGAGCCAAACACCCGCCACGACCGACGCTGTACCAAGGCTACCGGGTGACGGGCTACAGTAAGCCCACACCCGGAGCCAAGTCCTGCCCGCCGCACCCGATGATTGACCAGTGCTGGGAACACATACTCCGTCCCAGCGCCTGCTACTTGCCACCTATGCTTCACCGCTGCTGGGAGCAGAAATAGCATCCCAGCGCCGGACACTGATGTGTCCCGGAGGGGACACATCTCCTCCTGCTGTGCCGATGCTGGGATCAGCCACTTGATCCCAGCACGGCTTTCCACACGGCAGCGGCAGCAGCAGGGCATGGGGGCGGGGCATGCAGTGCCAGTGGGGAAACTGCGGCAGAGCCCTGGAATACCCCTAGGCATTCCAGGCGCCCCTAGGCATTTGTTTATTATGCCTATGCCTAGGGCCGGCTCTGGTCTCTGCCCCTTGTTACTTTTTTCTTCCTCTTTTCACATTATCCCCATATCCCATCTGTCACCAACCTTCTTCTCCTACCTGCGCCCACCATTCACTTTGCTATTATTCCACCAGACTCCAAGTTGTCTTCCACTTTTCCCCTCTTTATGTGTTTCCATCCTCATTTTCTGAATGTTCTACACAGAACCATGGCTGTTGGCTGCTGATCATTAGAGGCATGGATGAACACAACCACGTTCGGTGCCACATAATTGAGCCTAAGGATGGCAGGTAAACACAATTCTCCTTTATTAAATCACACAGCACTCCACGCTACACCACTGCACCCACCAGGCCTTGGGGTGGGGCCCTGCTTGATCCACTGGTACTGGGCCTCAAGATTCCTGATGGCAGCCCTGGGCGGTGGTGCGCGCGGACTGGGGTTGTATTGTTTTGGTCCTGTCCGTCGGACTGTCCTCTCTTCTCTACCAATGTCCCAGAATGCAGGGCATTCTGGGAGGAGCACTGCAGTGTGAGTGCTGGGCTGGTAAGGGGAGGGAGAGAGAGTGGAGCTGCATACCTTGGTCCTGATTTTTTTTTTGGATGAATGGGGGGGGATTTCACCGTGAGTTACAGCACCAGGTGACACCAACCCTAGTGGCACTGAGATACCATTTGCTGGGGAGGGAATTCTCTTTAATAACAGATCATGTCCCTTTACAATGGCTGCAGAGAAACAGAGCAGCTGTGAAGAACTCCCTTAAGAAGGCCAGATGGAAGTGTTGTTTGCCTGTCAATCTGGGAGGGGAGGAGGCGTGTAAGCTTTAAAAGACTGTTTGGGGGCATTTATTTGTGTGACTGAAGCTGGACAAGCCGGCCGATGGCTATAGAGAGAGCTCTCTGTTAGTTAGTGATAGGGCCATTTGGCAAGTCACTGTATGAACCAGAGAACCTTTGTCAACGGCTCATGTCAGCATGAACTATGTAATGCTGACTGGCCTATGGTCATCATGACAAAAATAAAACGTGGTGCACAAGCCCAGAATCACTGTGCGTACTTCAACTATAAGGCTTTCTTTTCACAGTATATGATTATATGTACGAGAGATCTTGTTATCTCATTTATTGAACCACCCTTGTAAATGTATTGGTAATCCAAAAGTAGGAAGAAGAGGGCATTTACCAGACTTAATCCAAAAAGTGTGATTTTAAAATGAGAAAATAAAAAATTTATGCCAGTCAGTCGATGTTTCAGTCTTTACAGACCTTTCTCAAGTCTTACAGCATTACAGCAAGAATATAGCATATTGGGTCAGATAACTGTTATTGCTGTTATCAGCATCACATAATATGGCCACCATATATTTTGGTGGAAAAAAAATATCTGAAATGTACAGTAGGTGATGTAAAAGACAAATAACAGATTAAAAGACAAGTCAGTGTCAGATTTTGGCGATGTAATGGTAATCGCTGTGATCACCATGACTGGAGTGATTCTATTGGGTAACTTTGCTTATTCTCTGATAGCATATGAATCAATTTTGGATTGCAAATTGTTCCATAGTTTGATTTGCTCATCTCGAATGAAAGTATCAATTCATGTACAAAGAGGAGGCCATGTAACCTAAAGAATCCAGTGGAAAAACTATATTAAAATAGCATGCATAGAACAACATGACCCAATTCCTAAGGGAAATATTTACCTGGCCCAACATTTTATATATATAATTTACCTCAGTTAAACCCAATGAATAAATGTGAAATGTGTGAATGTAAAATTGTTTTTATACCTCAATTAATTCATTAAGCCCAGATAAAGTAGTTCACAAAAACAAATCTCCCCAATCCTAATGAAATGGACATGTTTGTGTTATGCCCATTGTGGGCTCACTCACGGAAAGACAGCAACATTGCTGACCAGCCTAATTGCTATTTGTCCTGTTATGACCTCATGTGGACTGCCTTGTATCTTTATCACTAATTTTATGCCTATGAAAACAGATTTTAGTGGTGAAATTGAGACTTTATCAAAGAAGAAGTGTTTCCCTAAATCTTTTTATATTTTTTATATACAAGTAAAAGTGACATTTCTGCACATAAAACTGCACCTGATTTTCCATTGTGAATATCATACACAGGAGTATACTAAGTACAATCTTATGCCCTGACCAGCCAGTGCCCATTTATCCAGCCATTTTTTTCAGGATATATTAAAGCACTCTTTCTCACTGATACATGAATGTATGGGAGATTTAATAACAAGGCGATGCCCTGCTTGCTATCCTATTATTAAGGCTGTTAAGCTTATTACAGTGATCTGGAATTCTTGATTGGGCAATAACTATATTACTATTGGCACTTTGTACAGTATGTGTAGAGGAACTGGTTTGTTTCCTTTTTGATGTCACTTGGGAGGCTATATATGTACATGCTAGTTGTATGTAAGCTGTGCCAGTCAGTTTGTGCTGTCAGGAGGTGCTGGAACTTCAGCAGAACCAGACTTTGGCTCTCTCACCTGGGTAACAAATAAGGTATCAATTTCAAGTTGCTAGTCCAATGATTATGTTCTATTATACTGTACGACTTTACAAGGACTTACGTAATCTGATTTCTTTTTAAAGATAAATTGCAGTATTATTTTAACTGTATGCATTGGGACACAAGTAGATGACTGCTATCTTTGTCTCCTCACAGATCTTCTACATCTGATTTTTTTTTTATCAATCAAGTAATTGAGCTTTGCACTTTGCTATTGTGGTGCTGTATGTGCGCTGCGTACAGGATTCTACTCAACCTAGTAATATACCTATGTTTCTATAGAAGTTAGGTGGAATCAGTGCCATTGGATGATCACTTTTTGTCCATTCACTGTACAGGAGTCTTGTGTAGTTACTGTAATTCAGATCCACTATTCTTAAAGGAAAATGTATACAATATTATGCTAGGCATTAGACCATGCCTGGTGCAGAGAAACAGAGACAAAGAGGTATATTTAATAAACTGCAGGTTTTTAGAAGTGGAGATGTTGCCCATAGCAACCAATCAAATTCTACTTAACATTTATCTAGTACCTTGTACAAGGTAATAGCTAGAATCTGATTGGTTGCTATGGGCAACATCTCCACTTTTAAAAACCTGCACTTTAGTAAATATACCCCCATAGTGAACTCTAGTTCTAATGAAGTGGTATAAGATAGATGGTTAGGATGGTTGTGAGGACCACACCTCCTAGTGAGTTCTTTTAAACCACCTAGGCAGATTGTTGTTATCAAAAAGCGGTTTATTCTATAGTGGATATATAATCACCAGACAGATGCGCCTCTTTGCAAGTACAGCAACACAAGTGATGGCAGTGCAGTTCCTAATCACCAATCCATGAACACAACAACGCAGTTGGAAACATAGATTATATACTTTTAAATATTCCCACCGTGTTGGAGCTAAAATTGGACAGATTCAGGGCAGTAGCCAGATTATTATAGGTGGGAAAAATTATGTCTTAACTCTGTGAGTGTCCTCCCCCCATGGCGGTTGGTGACAGTTGGTTCCCTGTGGAAAAACTAGATTAAAATAGCATGTATAGAACAACATGACCCAATTCCTAAGGGACATATTTACCTGGCCCAAAATTTTATATATATATATTTTACCTCAGTTAAACCCAATCCAGGGCACCAGCACACAATGACTTTGCTTTAACCCATGTCTGAACAAAACACACCACCTGGCAACATTTAAGAATAACTTGTCTAACTTGTAGAACAATTAACATAAATATGCACGGCATAAAATAATTTGCACAAATAGAAATAATAAATAATTATAAACTGAAAGGCATCAAAACAATGACAGTTCAGGGTACACAGAAATGGGCGCCGAACCATAATTCCCTTCATGCTTTAATCGCACCTCGTGGTTTCACAGTGGTACTAGAAGAATAAGATTACCAGTGAGAGAAGAGTGGGAGTTGGATTTGGTGTATGTATCAATGCTTTCTGGATGTGGTTTATATGATGGTGGACAAGTGAAAAGAAGTTGGTGGATGGGAGAAAAAGATAGTAGTGAGTGGGGGTGAAGGTTGTAGAAAAATGTAAGTGTAGTGAGGTTAAAGAGAACTATTACAGCAAAAGAACAGGTATATTTAGATATAGAGAAGATGTTGTGATTATGTTATGGATCACGAGATATAACCCTTTATATCTATTAAGTGTATTCCTTTTAATTACCAGCATGATGACCTGTGATTGACCCTCGATGTGTTATGTCCAACTGCAGGCTGGCAGATTAATGTATAGCCCATCAGGACTGCCAGCAAATGATCCAAAAAAATATTGGTGTTGTCGAGCAGGATCTTGGCTAATTTGCATTGCCACAAAAAGCAAAGAAAAATGGTGTGGGGACAAACTGATACCCAGATAGGGATAAATACCATAACCCACATGAAGAACTTTGTACAATTCTTAGGAGCCAATCTGACATTGGTAATTGCCCCATCCTCTTGTGTTTCCCCAAAAACAGATTCATGTATAGTAAGTTAGACTGTTAATTCTTTCCCCTTTTGTTTATGAGAAAATTATTTGCATAAGAGTATATTATGTCATTTTTATCAATTGTTTTTGTATATGCTTTAAACATTGTCAGCATCTTTCTTACATTAAACTTCTTTTAACAAGACTGGTACCTATGATTCTTATCGGATCCATTTTGCCTGTGGATTTGGCTAAAACATGCTACATATCTGTACTACAAGTTATTATTTAGGTAAAATTAACTGGGACTTAAATGTAGCTGAAGGGAGGACTTAAGGCTTTCTATTGGGAGGGAGTAGTTCCTAATAAAAACTTTAGTGGTCGCAGACAACTTAATAGTGAATGGGAGTGTAATAATTTCTGTAGACGAACCAGGTGGTTGTTTTTTGATAACTCTGTGTCAGACCCACTTCACGCAGGCTTAAGTGAGTGCTGATCTTGACAAAGGGCCTGATTCAGAGCCGTTCGCTATTTGCGGTCGTTCGTTCAAAAACAAGGGGTGGCTATTCAAATGATCCGTTCGCAAATTGCAGTCTGTTCACACCTCTAAGTCTGAACGAGCGAGCAAAACATACGCTCGTTTATTTGATAAAAACGC
The DNA here is from genome assembly GCA_031769625.1 of Taudactylus pleione. NCBI lineage: Eukaryota > Metazoa > Chordata > Amphibia > Anura > Myobatrachidae > Taudactylus > Taudactylus pleione. Next base: position 3,028,435 of record JAUIMM010000584.1, read on the forward strand.
CCCCTGGCCGCTCGCACCATACGTCATGTCCGCTATTTATTAGATTAATCGAGTACATCGTACAGCGTATGAACTGCTCGCTATTCTTGTGGTTGGTTTTTTCAACCGCTATTTTGCGAGCAGTTCTGAGTTAAAAAAAAACAAGTGACGTGGTCAATGACGCTGCAGTATTAATTATGCACTCCCTTAAAACGCCCGTTTTGACCTTTAAGCACGCCTGCGTTCGAATTCCACTCCCCCGTTTTCAAGCACCTTCCCCTGTTACCACCCACATACGCCTCATTCTGTCACTCAAAATAGCAGGCACTCGCTATATAGCGTACAAACGATTTTCGGCCGCACTGACTGGTTCGCGCATGCGTACTAAAAACCGTACGCATGCGCAGATGTGCGAACATCGCTCGGAACGAGCGCACTGCCGCTAGCGAGTGGCTCTGAATGAGGGCCAAAGTCCGGATAATGATAAGAGTCATTTTGGAACTGGGTCCATGACAGTTTGTATAAAAGTTGCTACAGAAAATAGATTATAAAAATTAGTAGGTAGGAATTGTGTGAAGAATTGAAGTGTAATAGTGTAATGAATAGATAAATAATAATAATTATAATAATGATAGGATAAAAGGCTAAAAATATGTAAAAGTGAAAACAAAAATTTAAGAATAAAACTTTGAAAGAAATAAAATTTAATTTAGAACACAATGTCAAATAAAAGATATACAAAATTAAAATTAACACAAAAATACTATTGAATCAAATAAAAACAAACAATTTTACAATTTTAAAATATACAGTATGTTACTAGTAATAGCCATAATAATAGGAATCCAAATTATAGAAGAATATAATTTAGGTCTACAATACAGAGCCCTAACTAGACGTTTTGGTGCCCTGTGCCAGAGAGAGCATTAGCGCCCCCTCCCCCCATTTTTTAAATAGGGACATAAGATAGTGCACCTGAAAAAGAGCCATGGCCTCATGGGGAAGGGCCAGGGAACAGATAGGGGAGGCCAGGAGATGCTGGGGATAAAAGAAGAGGAAGCTACAAATGAGTATGATAATAAACAGGAAAATTGACAGGCCCAAACCGTGCTCCCTGCCCTACGGTGCTCTGTGCCACGGCACTGGTTGCATTACCCTAGTTACGGCCCTGTTACAATAATAGATCATTTAAGTATTTTGCAATGTCCCTTAGCAATGCTTTTAATCCTGGTTGATTATTTGCTAGAATTTCACATGCTTACTTCAATCTAATGCAGAAAAATTATGAAAACATTTTTATAATGGCAAATTACATTCACCACTTTATAGCCTTGAATACATAAGACAATATCTTAATATATAGTTTAACAAATAAGCACCAAATGTACATTAAAAACAAAACGCAAAGCTTTGAGTGATATAGAAAAAGGGGTGGTTCATTTCCACAAAAAATGGGAATTATAATTGGCGAGATGTAGTCGGCATCCCAGCGTGCGGGATGCTGATGGTCTTAATAACGGTGTTGAAATCCCGTCAGGTTGTGATCCCGGCACCAATATCCCGACCGTCAGCATCCCGAAAGTAAGTATCGGGGTGCAGGGAGACGGTAGCGTTAGCTAGCGGGGTTAGGCACTAGGGGGAGGGTTAGGGTTAGGCACCGGGAAGGAAGTGTTAAGATTAGGGTGCAAGGAGGGGGGGGTTAGGTTTAGGCACTAGGGGGAGGTTAGGTTTAGGCACCGGGGAGGGGGTGTTAGGTTTAGGATGCGGTGAGAGGGAGGTTAGGCTTAGGCACTATGTGTGGAAGAGTTAGGGTCAGGCACTGGGAAGGGTGGGTTAGGGTAGGGGTTACAAAATTATTCACCATTCAGTCCTATGGCTGTCGGGAATCTGGCTGTCGGGATGCCGCTGTCGGTATTCTGACTAGCGGCATCCCGACAGCCGGGATATCATACCCAACCCTATTTGGCTTACCTACCTTTCACAACTTCGGAACACTTTATGAGTTTTGAATACACCTCTTGGTCATTGATGCGCAAATCTTACTTGATTCAGTAACGTTTTCTGGGCCTGATTCAGAGCCGGACACTCTGACCAGAGCACTCGTTCTGAATCAGGGCCCTCCTACCTCTTATTGGAGCGGCCTCCTGGCCGCTCGTATAGCTGTGGGTGACCACCCACAGCTAGAGCGAGCGGCCATGATGATGGTCGCGATGGTCCATCGGGCTTGCGATGAGACCCTGCAGTAGGGTCTCGCTGCTGCAAGCCCTGGATTGATTTTGGCTCTATCAGAGCCAAAATCACTCCCACTGACATCACTAGTGATGTCAGTGGGGCCGGACCCAGACGGTAGGCGTTCCCATGGGAACGCCTCCGTCTGGCAGCCACGCCACCGGCACGCCCACCAAAGGGGGCGTGCTGTCAGTCACCATCGACAGCACGCCCCCTTTGGTGCGAGACCCATAACAACAGCTTGGCTGTCACTATGCGGGTCTCGCGCATGCGCATGACGGAGCTCCCTCCGTCATGCGCACGCGCATTAGGGCACCATCGACCCGCTTGCGAGCCACCATCCGGTACCTCGCTTGCGACGAGACCCTGCTGTAGGGTCTTGCTGCCGCAAGCCATGGAGTGATTTTGGCTCCCTCCGTCGTGCGCATTAGGGCACCATCGACCCGCTCGCGTGCGGGTCTGAATTAGGCCCTCTGTTTTGATCTATTTATATGTATATCTGCATATATACTTGCCTAGGATTTCTCCCTGACCTCTCCTAATTCCTAATCCTTCCCTTTACCTATCTCCATCTTTTTTCTTTAATTTTACATCTTCCTTTTCTTTTCATTTCCCCTAATTTCTGCTAATCAAAAAATATTTTTTTTATATTAGAAGTTTGACACTGTTGTGATTATTCTTTTATTTCTCGGCTCATTGATTAATTCAGTCATTCTACTAAATAGCTATATATACTGAGCTATGTTGCTATTATCTATTTTCTATTAAGATTCAATTGTGTTTTGTTGTCACAACGTGATATTCTTTTTGTCTTTATAATACCAATTTACTAAAAACAAAAATCAACAATAATTAAATAAGCCAGTATATTTGAAATGTATTTTCACTAAGATCTGTTAATTTATATTTAATTTTCTTTCCAGACAATCATGCAGATCTTTGTCAAAACTCTTACTGGAAAGACAATCACATTGGAGGTAGAACCTTGTGACACTATTGAGAATGTGAAATGTAAGATCCAAGATAAAGAAGGAATTCCACCAGATCAGCAGAGATTGATCTTTGCTGGGAAGCAACTGGAAGATGGACGAAGCCTTGCTGACTACAACATCCAGAAAGAATCCACCCTTCACCTTGTGCTTCGACTGAGAGGTGGTATGCAGATCTTTGTCAAAACTCTTACTGGAAAGACAATCACATTGGAGGTAGAACCTTGTGACACTATTGAGAATGTGAAATGTAAGATCCAAGATAAAGAAGGAATTCCACCTGATCAGCAGAGATTGATCTTTGCTGGGAAGCAACTGGAAGATGGACGAAGCCTTGCTGACTACAACATCCAGAAAGAATCCACCCTTCACCTTGTACTACGTCTGAGAGGTGGTATGCAGATCTTTGTGAAGACCCTGACAGGCAAGACCATCACCCTTGAGGTTGAGCCCAGTGACACTATTGAGAATGTTAAATGTAAGATCCAGGACAAAGAAGGAATTCCACCTGATCAGCAAAGGTTGATTTTTGCTGGGAAGCAGCTGGAAGATGGACGCACTCTCTGTGATTACAACATCCAGAAAGAATCCACCCTCCACCTTGTGCTTCGCCTGAGAGGTGGTATGCAGATCTTTGTCAAAACTCTTACTGGAAAGACAATCACATTGGAGGTAGAACCTTGTGACACTATTGAGAATGTGAAATGTAAGATCCAAGATAAAGAAGGAATTCCACCAGATCAGCAGAGATTGATCTTTGCTGGGAAGCAGCTGGAAGATGGACGAAGCCTTGCTGACTACAACATCCAGAAAGAATCCACCCTTCACCTTGTGCTTCGACTGAGAGGTGGTATGCAGATCTTTGTCAAAACTCTTACTGGAAAGACAATAACATTGGAGGTAGAACCTTGTGACACTATTGAGAATGTGAAATGTAAGATCCAAGATAAAGAAGGAATTCCACCTGATCAGCAGAGATTGATCTTTGCTGGGAAGCAACTGGAAGATGGACGAAGCCTTGCTGACTACAACATCCAGAAAGAATCCACCCTTCACCTTGTGCTTCGACTGAGAGGTGGTATGCAGATCTTTGTCAAAACTCTTACTGGAAAGACAATAACATTGGAGGTAGAACCTTGTGACACTATTGAGAATGTGAAATGTAAGATCCAAGATAAAGAAGGAATTCCACCTGATCAGCAGAGATTGATCTTTGCTGGGAAACAACTGGAAGATGGAAGAAGCCTTGCTGACTACAACATCCAGAAAGAATCCACCCTTCACCTTGTGCTTCGACTGAGAGGTGGTATGCAGATCTTTGTCAAAACTCTTACTGGAAAGACAATCACATTGGAGGTAGAACCTTGTGACACTATTGAGAATGTGAAATGTAAGATCCAAGATAAAGAAGGAATTCCACCCGATCAGCAGAGATTGATCTTTGCTGGGAAGCAACTGGAAGATGGACGAAGCCTTGCTGACTACAACATCCAGAAAGAATCCACCCTTCACCTTGTACTACGTCTAAGAGGAGGTATGCAGATCTTTGTGAAGACCCTGACAGGCAAGACCATCACCCTTGAGGTTGAGCCCAGTGACACTATTGAGAATGTTAAATGTAAGATCCAGGACAAAGAAGGAATTCCACCAGATCAGCAAAGGTTGATTTTTGCTGGGAAGCAGCTGGAAGATGGACGCACTCTCTGTGACTACAACATCCAGAAAGAATCCACCCTTCACCTTGTGCTTCGTCTGAGAGGTGGTGTGTAGATCTGTGACTACATCATCCATAAATAATTTACATTACATTTATTTCCTTAACTCAGAGGTGGTTATCAGAGCTGAAAGAAAGCAAGTCACCTATGGACATTGCATGCATGAAGTTAGATCATGATTTAACTGTCATAAGGTTATATATTTTATACTGGCATTGATATTCCTATGGGTTCATTAAAACATAACAGTAAAAGTAGGTGATGAAGGGTAAATTGTCACATGCAAGTTGTCTGCAAAAGCATATGGATCTAAGTTCTAAAATGGTTTTGGGGTTGTAGATATTTGCACTAACCAAGGGGAGGATTTTGGCTTACTGTGGATTTAGCGCACAAGCATACTGTACCTACTTTTGGATTGTTACACAAAAAAAAAATTTAATTATTAAATTCCTTATGTGTGTCACTGTTTTCACCTTGTTTTATTTTCAAACATCTGCCTACTCACAAATATGGTTACATAGTGCTTTTACTGAGATGTTTCAAAAGGACCTGAATTTGGTGTGCAGTTTGAAATGCTACCGGGACAAAAGTAAACAAACATCTACAGGAGATCTCTGCACCGAATGTATACTTAACCTGCATCGGCAAGTGGGTCCCTCCTCCTCCTTGGTGCCATCTACCCAGTGACATCCTCGGGAATATGGTGTTGGGCAGTGACAGAGCCTTTGCTCGCTAGTGAGCATGTGCCATCTTTCCGAATATCACTGGGAAGGTGGCACCACGGTGGAGGAGGGACCTGCTTCCTGGAGAAAGTTAAGATGCCTGGTTGCAGTGGGGGAGGGTCTCAGAAGAGAGGGTCCACTGCACACGGGCCCCTTTGGGTGTTAATATACCCCTGTAAAGGAGAATTAAAGGCCCACAGATTTTGTGGTTCATAAATGTGTAGGTGACAATGTTTAGCAATTTTCACTGTCTATTGTCTAATTGTTTGTCTATCTGTCCATCTATCTAAGCATGTTATATTTATTTTGTATATAGCTCATATCTATCTATCTATCTATCTATCTATCTATCTATCTATCTATCTATCTATCTATCTATCTATCTGTGTTATCCAACGTTACTTCAGTTTATTCAGTTTTATTTTAAAATAACAGTTGATTATAATAATAAAACAATTATTGTATTAAAAAATACAGTATAATATACAAAAAAAATTATAATTTTACATACATTTGATATTACAATATGGACAGTAAGGAAGTACTTGACAAATAATTACACCCGTTTCAAGGTTATTTGGCAGACTTTTAATAAAAGGAGTACATGGTATGAAAAAAGGTTGAGAAACACTGTTACAACAAAACTTGCTCTTGGAGTACAAGATTTAAGAAGGAAGCACATGTACAGTAATGTGTATTGTAATAAAGCTGCAGGTTTTAAGAAACAAGGTTTTCAAACTTGGAACAGAAATAAATGACAAACCTGCGCATAAAGAAATGATAAGTATCTCCAATGTACTGCAAATGACAATAATTTATTAAAACAGTACTTAAAAACAATATAATATAACAAATAAATTCAATACTGACAAGTTGAAAAAAATGCTAATAACTGATTATGTTTATATGAATGTACTACTGGTTCCTTTGCGTAACCTAAATAGAATATGGGGGTTATGTGTGTGAAAAAGCACATCAGTTTGTAAGTAGTCTTGGAGCAGCAGCAAAATGTAAAATTAAACTCTCCAGTGAAATATATTTATGATTATGGGCAAAGAGGTTTAAAAGTAATGGTCTGTGAAAGTGTTCTCTGCAACTCTGGCAAAGCCTCCTCTTATGTTTGTGATTCCCTCTGGTGTCTCCGGTCCATGGGTGCAGGATTGCACCATCCCAGAAAAGCAAAGTACTTTGCGCATACTGTAAGTAAAGTGCTGCTGAATCACTCTACTGTCAGGCAAAGCAGTATCACAAGTGTCACCTTACGCATTTCGGGGCTGATTACACTTTTCTCAAGGCTCACTCGACTGCAAATGGATGTTAATTGAATTCAGTTTCTTCAAATAAACCAAATAGAAACAATTTAGGGTAATACAGCATTCTTTATAGAACACTCATTCAAATTCAAAGTTTTGGTACAAAAAATATTAAATAAAATAGATTTTGTGATCTACATAAACATATGGACACAGTATTATATAATAGATGTAAATCATAGAGTAAAATTTGGGGTACAAAAAAAAAGAAGGGACCAATATCTGACATCAGGATAGTATCAGAGGTTCCTGAAAGGTAGATATCACTCACCGTTAGAGATGTGAGGTCCTGCAAGATAAAAAAAAAAAGTAAAAAATGGTATTAAAAAAACGAAATAAAAAGTTCCTCAAAAAGAGTTGTGTAAAAAAACTCAACTTATTCTGAAATATATTCTTGTTTTTGAACAAACATATATAGTGGCTGAGGCAGAGCTGAACATACTGTACGCAGTTTGCGGAGCATACAGATGTGTCCTCTTACATCCTTGCCGATCACACTACAAACGTCCGCACACATTGCGCCATGCGATTACCCGCAGCAGTGTATGCTATTGTACGCTACGGAGCGCAATGCGATCACATCATGCAATTCTATGGAGTCGCGGATGTTAACGCAGTGCACGTATCCGCTTGCGAGAACACGCCTCGCTAAGTGCATGGCGCGATTTTCTGCGTGAGCAGGAAAAATGCAAGAGGACATATCTGTACCTTCCATGAATTCTGCATGCAAGTGCAGGCAGTACAGAGACATATCCATTTCAATCGCATCTCCACATACAATCGGAGAGGCTGAACAGGGATGCACAGGGTTTCAGCGTTCATGAAGAGCATGTTCACGCAAAAGCATCCTGTGCAAACCTGGACTTAAGCAAAATTATTAAACCTTCTATCGGATGAGGTGTGTCATGTGTGCAAATCACTTATCAACAACAATAATAATAATAATAATAATAATAATAATAATAATAACAATAATAATAATAATAAATTAAGACACAAAGACATACATTTGGCATATAAATTGTTAGCTAATTATTTAAATATATATTTAAAGGAAAGAATAGTGTCACAATCCACAATAACAACCAACAAAATACATTGTAGGCGGATACTGCCTAGTGTGCACAACTCAACTATAACACAGCTATAACATCACAAAGGGCATCCACTCGACCTTCCAACTTGACTAACCACCCGTTTAGGTGATGACACTGCCCCTGTCAGGGTGGTCAGCCAACTTATGGTCAACAAAGGGAATGTACATAAAATAAATTATTGTCCCCCAACTGGAGATCAGCCCTCATGCCAGCCCCCATCCTAGAGGTTCAACCACTTAACTGACTAATTTTTTTTTCCAAAAACCGCTCCGAAATTGTCGTTTTTTTTTTATAATTGAATTAGGTCAAGAACATCTTTTTAAAACTATTCCAACGCATTTTTTTTTTTTAAACACCATATATCATAAAAATAAACATTTTTATGGTATACTGTAGTGATAGCCATTGACAGCTGTACCATCGATGGCTGATGGGTTCAACAATCGATATAAACAAAAGCAGCTGCCGATGTTTCCTTGACATTGGTTGGGGGGCTGCACACACAAACTATACACTTATACAGTATATATGCATATATATGGGTATATATATATACAAACATACAGTATATGTATATATACATGTGTGTGTGTAATGTATATATACACACACATATATAATATACAGTATATACATACACGTATATGTATATACACATGTACATATATATATATATATATATATATATATACACATACATATATACACTCACTCACTACCACTGAACGATCACTGCTCCGAGGGGGAGACATGGAGCACTCACCCAGTCACTGACAGCTGCGCCGAGAGGAGAAGGGGGAGGTCGCTGGGCTCAAAGCGGCAGCCGCCGCCGCCGGGCCGGAAAGAGAAGGTGGGCAGACATCAGTGGTGGGCTGGGCCGGGGGGCAGGGTGCCATGTGCCCCCCAGGCCGCAGCGTCATGCGGGCCGCGGGCCGGTGCAGTCTGTGTCACTGTGACACAGACTGCACCGCGTGTGTAGCGCTGACCGGACGGAGTCCGGTCAGCGCTACACAGCACAAACACACAGCCGCTGGAGCCGGCAGCTGCGTGTTTGCTGTAATCAGCAGCCGCTGAGAGTCTGTCAGACTCTCATCGGCTGCCGCTGCTCCCACTGCGGGAGCCATCTTCCGGCTCCCGCAGTGGGTAATGGGAGAGCCGTCGTCATGACGACGTCTATCCCATAATGCAAAGCGGCCAGAGGAGCCGGTGGAAGCGTCGGGACCGGGAGCGGGAGTTTCAGGTAAGTGTTTTTTTTGTATTTTTTTTTTATTAAGCCGCTCTCTACTGGGGGCACTACCAAGGGGGGGATTACTATGGGGGCACTACCAGGGGGGGATTACTATGGGGGCACTACCAGGGGGGGGATATCTATGGTGGCACTACCAGGGGGGATTACTACAGGGGGCACTACAAGGGGGGGACTACTACTACTGGGGGCACTACAAGGGGGGGACTGCTACTACTGGGGGAACTACAAGGGGGGACTACTACTACTACTGGGGGCACTATAAGGGGGGGCTACTACTGGGGGCACTACAAGGGGAGGGACTACTACTAGGGGCACTGCATAGGGGGGAGGGGACTACTACTAGGGGCACTACATAGGGGGAGGGGACTACCACTGGGGGCACTGCGAGGGACCACTGCTGGGGGCTCTATATAAAGGGCAATACTGGGGGTACTGCATAGGGGGGAGACTACAACTGGGGCCACTATTTAAGGGACATTGCATATGGGTTACCACTATTGGGGGCACTGCATGGGGGGGTGGACTGCTACTGGGGGCACTGCATAGGGGGTACCACTATTGGGGGCACTATATAAGGGGCTTACTACTGGGGGCACAAGGGGCACTGAACAGGGGGGACCACTACTGGGGGCACAAGGGGCACTGCATAGGGGGGGGATCACTACTGGGGGCACTACTGGAGGCCTGCATAAGGGTGTTATCTCCTGTGGCACACGGGGACACTGCATATGGGCACTACGACAGGGGGCTGCCCCTAATCTTTATTTTTACCTTACATTAATCCCATATGGACCCGCCTCCTCCCTGAAACACTTGAGGGGGGCGGCGCCGTAGCATGCACGTTCTTCGGGCACCCTGGCTACACGCTACTCCTCTGCCAGGGCCGCCTGCATGCATTTGCCCCCCAGGCTAAAAGTTGCCAGCCAGCCCCTGGCAGACATCAGCAGCCGCCGGGCCCGGAGGAGATGGACACAGAGCGGCATCTGCCACCGGTCACCCAGCAGCTGCCGACGGGAAGAGGAGGTAAGTAAACTTCAGCAGCCGCTGCTGACGACGCCGCGCCTGGAGGAGGAGGAGGTGGAGGGTGGGCTGGAGCGGGGAGTCCATCAGCACCAGAAGACACTACTACAGCGCCGGATAAAGGGGACCCAGCCGCGCAGGGAGGAGAGCCGCTCGGGGAGTCCATCAGCGCCAGAAGAAGAGGGCGGGCAGGCCCGGGGACATTACTACAGCGCCGGGCGAAGGGGACCCAGCCGCGCAGGGAGGAGAGCCGCTCGGGGACTCAGTGCAGCGCCGGAAGAGGGTAGTCCGGCTCGAGGAAACTGAAGCGCCGGGGGAAGGGGACCCAGCCACGTCGGGAGCAGATAAAGTGGCGCCGGCTGCCAGGGGAAATGTCACGCAGGCTGCCCGATCACTGCTGGCCACAGTGATCGGGATACACTGGAGCCTGGAGCCGCGCGGGAGGGGGGTGCCGCCAGATGTCCAATCACTGTGGCCAGCAGTGATCGGGACAAACTGGCGGGGCAGCTGCTGTTGCAGAGGGACCAGCAGGTCCCTCTGATGTAGGCGGCCGCAGGAAGATTAGCTTCACGCAGCCGCCCAGTGGACATCTCTGACTGGTCGTATCAGATACGACCATGTCAGTTAAAGCCCAGTCTGGTATGGTCATATCTGATACGACTGTGCCAGGCAAGTGGTTAAACTACCTCATTCTTATAGAAATTATTCGGTCTCTCAATTAACCAGGTACATGTAACACACACCCAGATAGTGGAGTATTTTCAGATGTGTACAACTCTGCTTATGAGTGAATATATGCATTTTTTTCTGTGCACAGAACTTTTGAGCAATGTACACCTGATTACTGCCATCTCTCCATCAGCCCCATAATGTACAGTCTCATATTTAAGGACATACATAAAACATTATAATAACCAATGCACATCTACTTATCTCCATAGTATTATATTGAATAATAACATTGAACACTGGTATGATAAAAAAAAATGAGCTCACTAACTTTGCAGTAAATCATATTTGCCTACTTTTGAAAAAGCATTTCAGGGAGATTGTGAAAGCAACACCTATGAGAGCGGCGGTAAAGTGGGCGTATACCGCTACATCTGAGAGACGTGTCATAAAATTGATTTACATTTAAATGTAAATGAACCCCAAAGCAGTTAGTAAGATCTACATGTTGATTCAAACACACTGATACTTTTCAGAAAATACATGTAGCCATAGGGATCATTGGAGTAGATGTATTAAAGCGGCACGTTAAGTGCCGCTATAGCGCTTCCTGCTTCACCTCTTTACCGAGGGGAAGCAGGAAGCTCTACCGATGAGATGTAAGAACATCTCATTGGCCAGAGAGGGGGAGCGTTAACTCCCCTCTCCGGCGCTACCCGCTAGATACAGCAGCGCATCAGCCTAGTGCTGATGCGCTGTGTCTCTGTCCAGGCTGGCTCCACTGATACATGGCAGGGTCACACATACATACATACATACAGGGTCACACATACATGAATGGTCACACATACATACAGGCAGGTTCACACATTCATACATACATACATACATACATATGCAGGCAGGGTCACACATACACAGATACAGTACATACAGGCAGGAAGGGTCACACATACATACAGGCAGGAAGGGACACACATACATACATACATACATACATATGCAGGCAGGGTCACACATACACAGATACAGTACATACAGGCAGGAAGGGACACACATACATACAGGCAGGAAGGGACACACATACAGGGTACATAAAGGCAGGAAGGGACACACATACAGTACATACAGGCAGGAAGGGTCACACATACAGTACATACATACAGGCAGGAAGGGACACACATACACACATACAGTACATACAGGCAAGAGGGTGATAGACATAACTACTAGAGTATAACCTCTCTTACCTTAATGTGGACCCTAAAGCTTCTTCCTCGAAATGTTGCTGTAGTGTAGCCCCGAACCTGCTGGGGTTAGATGAACATGTGCTGAGCTCCACCAATCAGGGCTCAGCACAAGCTCCTCTAGTGACCAGGAGTTTCTCACTAGAGCAGGAAGGCAGGACAGGATGCTGCTGCTGCAGACTCGGCACAGGCTGTCAGCTACTTGACAGCTGCTCCGGAGTCCGACTGCAGGGCGCCCTCTGGTAAGTAAGGCGCCTGGAGCTCACGCTCCAGTGGAACCTCCCTCCCTATGCCCCTGGGTGCAATCAGTCAGATTATTAGACTCTTCATGGAGTTAGGGAGATTGCTACTATTTCAGGGAGTCTCCCTGACAATCAGGGAGTGTTGGCAAGCATGCAGCATACTTGCCTACCTTTTGCTTCTCCTCGACGGAAGAAGCCTGGGGAGAAGCAGGTGGGTTGTGATGGGGGCGGGGCTTGATGGGGCGCATCATTAAGCCCCACCCCTTTGCAGCAAATTGTCATGGTTGGCTTAAATTTAAATAGGGGGCGTGGCTACATAACGCGATTCATGGATAATTGCGTCATTAAGCCCCGCTCCCTACACGGGGACCAGCGATCGCCGCAGAAATTCTCCCAACTTCACTACTAAGTGGGCAGAATGCGGGAGCAGTGCATACCCTTCCGTTGGTGCGGGGGGTTACCCAAAAAATCAGGAGCCTCCTGTGAAAACCAGGAGGGTAATCATGTATGGTACGCAGTAAATAAATTCCTGTATTAAGTATACAACCTAGTGATACTGTATCTGGACTCACCATTCACCATATGCAAAGCCCAGGTTCACATGTAAGGGTTATTTGCAGTATTATTTTAGCACTGTATTCCAAAAACAGTTAATCATATAGCAAAACCACATAAGGTGAAATCATGTATTCCCTCTCCTACATGTGAGTACATGAGGGAAGCCAAACATCATACTATCGCAGGAGATCTTTCAGAGCATCCCTTAATAAATCCTACAGGGGTAAAGAAAAAGGAAGTACACTAGTTAACAGCAATAACTAAATAGAAATTATATGGAGTCTTCCAGGCAAGACGACCACTTATGGCACTTGCAGTTATTTCTAGATCAGTCAGGCTGTTCATTGGGCATCAGCCGACATCACCTTCAGCCAGTTGAAGATGATCTTTGTTAAAATTTAGAAATGGGCCCTGTGCTGATATTTAATTCTCAACCAAGGGATATTTTAGTAATTGTTTCCTTAATAGCTTATTCATCTCTTATCATTGTACATGCCTCTTCTGTGTGCCTAGACATCCAGCTAGACAGACACAGGATGATTATCACATTATCAGGCCCTCCTTGTATGTCAAATTAAAGAGGATGTCTGTCTCCACACAGTAATTAACTTCAGTATGACAGTGCTGGGGCATACAAGTAGGCAAGTATGTGCTGGGGAGACACTGCTGGAGGAAATCTGATGAGACCTATATCGTTCCATACATAGCTTTGGGGACAAGGGTTGCACACTAAAGGTATCAGTCGTTTTCAGCCTCAAATATCTTTGCCCTCAGCTTTTTCAGTGTGACTGGCTAACCTGACATGATTGTGGTACATCATAGAGATAAACAAAAACCGAACACACCCGAACTTAGGGTTTCCGAATGAATCCGAGTCCCGGCTCGGGGTCTTCATGCCAAATTCAGATCCCTGAACAAACCAAAACATTCTCAGAGTCGGATCTCGCGTGTTTTTTCACTGTCTCAATTTAAACACTTCCTATGTGTAGGAAGAAGATGATGGCCCAATAAGCCCTACCATTTTATAAGCCCGACAACCGCGTTTTTATTCAACACATGACAGATAAAGGGGGAGATAAGGACTTTAGATCCCACCATGTGTTGAAAATGTTCATTGATCACCAGACAATAACTACTAAAGGGGCACACAATTTAATAGAAAAGACTCCCCTCTTTCAAGACAGGGCACCTCCATGTGTGTGCGGGCCAGTATGGGGGAGATAGGTCACAATATGCCATACCATTGTGACCCTTGCCTATCCATGAAAAAACTGTTGTGGTCTTTGCACATCCAGTGCTGGAAGAGGGCGGCACTGTGCCATGTGCCAGCCCAGCCGCCAGAGATCATGACACAATGTCGCACTGAGGGGACAGGGACAGCAACGGGAACTACAGCACTGCCCAGAGCATCCTCAAGATGATCCAGGAAGCTGTACAGGCTGCAGGATGCATGCCTGGAGCTTCCAAAGTACTCCAGCAGCAATACTGGCTGCAAGCTAGCAAGATGCAGGTGCTGTGGGGCCCTAGGGCCCTGTGCCAGAAAGAGCATCGATACCCCATCCCTCCAAGCACCCCGGCTATTTTTAAAATCATGACATTTTGCAGCGCGTGCTCAAAAAGGGTGTGGTCTTGTGGGAAAAGGGTATATATATTTAAATAAATAGACTGGAGATGATGGTTCTATATCCTTGGGAAATAAATGGGATATGATACATGGGTGAGATGGGGCCTGTATCTGAGAGCTGTGACCAGGAATACATACTATGTGCCCATGCAGACTGAGAGGAGAGGGAGGATGAGGGAATATGGTAGGGAGGTCGGCGACCACAGCCTTCAGGAGAGGTTTCAGTGCATGCTTCCTTTTCAGAAGCCTCAGGCCTCAGGTAAGGGCGAAGCCAGCACTTCTTGTTACCAAGTTCACTACACTACACAACACACTACACAGTAAAACACACTACACTAATGCACACTACACAACACGCATCCGACACACACACACACACACACACACACAAGCATTCCACTACCCCAGCCACCACCTGGGAGGAAGTACACCCAGTTACTGTAGGTCACCGGCACTGCCACTATGGTACATTAAACAAACTCCTCCAAATCACATTCACACCCCTCTCTCTGAGCAAAGCGTCAATACATCTCCAGTGTGCAGGGAATAAGGGCACACTCACCCCTTATACAGTGCCCTCAGTAGTGGTCCCCTCTATGCAGTACCCCCAGTAGTGCCCCTTATGTAATGCCCCCAGTAGTGCCCCTTATACAGTGCCAGGGGTGCCCGTTATGTAGTGCCCCTTATAGATATACAGACGCAGACAACAAAAATCCCTGCTCCTGCGCCCACCGCCATCCACTCCATCCTCCCGGCCCGCTCGGTGCTATGGGAGAGATGTCATGACGATTCCATTGCGGGAGCCGGAAGGCGGCATTCATGAATGAGCTCCAGCCTGGCTCCGGCCGTGGTTGCAGCAGCCAATGAGAGTCTGTCTGACTCTCATTGGCTGCTAAAACAAACACGCCGACGACACTGGTGGCGGTGTGTTTGTTTTACTGTGTAGTGCGGACCACACTTACTGCGGTCCCCATTTCACTAACTGAAATGGCCCAGGACCGTGGCCGGTGGTGCCCCCTCGCGCCGCTGGTCAGACTGCTCCCAGGGCATGAGCCCCGGCCGACCTACCCTAGTTACGCCACTGCATTCCAGGCCGCCTGCTTGCCAGATATAGGGACTGTGGGGGCAGCGATGGTGCTGCCAACAGGTCCCTGCTCTCTGTGCGGTGGCACAGCTTGCATACCCCTAGCTACGGTCCTGGGGCCTACTTTAGTCTAGGACCCACTTCAACTCTATTATCCTTGTATTGGGGATTAGGTAGGGTTGCTCATCTAGGTTGTACCTTCGATGATCAATGGTTTCTAACCACTGGTGGGAAACCATTGATGGTTGAATCATCAATGGTGAACTCTTGCATAGATGCAGAGCCGGCCCTAGGCATAGATGTAAACTATGGCTGTGCATGTGTTGAACACAGCTGTCATCCACCATTGGACTTCCCACTGCCAAACTTCGCAATCAGTGGACTCCCATCAATGGCAAAATTAGTCACCATCAAACCACCAATGATTCCAAGCCTAGCATTAGGTGACCTAGGCTTCCTTTGCCAGCAGTAACCCACTGCTTCCACTAGCTTCTTCTAAAAAACTGCTTTACCTTACTTAAGAGTAAGAGGCAGTAGTGAGGCAAATTTATGGACATAAGCAAACTGCAGGTCTTTATTTTGCAATAAATATGTATAGGAGTCCTAATCAGCTGGTCAATTTTAAAGTCCCTGCTTGTAGAAATTTATGTGAAAAAATGTATGAATAAAACTAAGCCGTAAATATCATTTTATTTGCAGACTGAGTGATGATCTGACAATGACACCAGGGTGTCCCACACACAGGTGGTAGAGCTACTGTACTGTGCGCTCTGGCTGGTCATGCAGTGAGCAGTAGCACAAGACTCAGCTGCTCGGTTCTCATGTGTCAGGACAGGACGCGTGTCTGAATCAGGGCTGCATTCCCTTCCTCTCTGTCTCTCCAGTACTGCTGCAATGTGAGCAGACAGAATGGGGCAGGTCGCTTGGAAAGGCTTGTTCCTGTCACTCTTTGACTATAAGACTGAAAAATATGTCATTGCCAAGAACAAAAAGGTGGGGATTTTATTCCGTGTTATTCAGCTGTCCGTTCTGGCTTATCTAGTGGGGTAAGATCTCCTTTCTCTTTACTGTATATTAATGTACTGCGTGACTGTGCTGACTACTGTACATTTTATGTAGCTTCTATTGTACTGTATCTGCAGATCAGGATATCTATATGTATACTATGGGGTTAAATCATTGGATCTATATGGATGTACCTGTCTTGCATAAAATATTTCTATAGCACAAACATTAGACAGTGTTCTCCCCCCATTCCTAAAATATACAAAAGGTGTCATTTATATACAACTATTATAACTTAAATTACAATTAAACCAGACTTATATTTAATTATTTTTCAATAATTTCAAGTCCATCTTAAAATTTTTTTTGAAATGGCTTGCTTTGTATGCACTAACATAAATTATAGCTTAGACCAGTGTGAGACACTTTAGACATCAGCACAAAGTAGGTAAATAAATTTATATTTAATATATTTTTGTTCATAAATTAATTAGCCTCTAAATCAATGATTTCTGATGCCTCTGACTGCCTTACTTACCACCATGTAGTCTGAATTCAGAGCAATGTGTGAAACAAATGTAAAATACCAGTAACAATGTTTTACTTTACTTAGAACATTCTACGTGTTTATTTCATTATTTATTTTGCATTCATGCTGCAAAGCTGAATGGGGAAACCATTCTCTCCCCATTTTTATGCTAACAGTCATTCATTAATTCTAATAAAGCCCCACCCCTCGCTGTCATTGGACGCACCCACTCTGTATGAATTAAATTTTTGTGGGCACAGTAAGCTTTAATTGTCCATACATTAGTTACACTTTCCTGTTATGCCAGTTTCATGATGTTCACCAGTGTCCCAATCTATTTTATATATTGACAATGCTACTTTATTAAAACGTGCAAATACACAATATGTGCTTTGTGCAAGATTTTTGGATAGTTTTAAGTAGAAGCCCATAACCAATGCATCAGTACAAACCTGAAACTATCAAAAATAGCAGGTATATCTAGATGTATAGAGATAATATAATCCTATAGATTTTGCTTTTCCGGTTGTATTCGTGTCCGCTAAATACTATTTTTCTCTGTAATCATATATTGTCTACAGAAAGTGTCTGCTAGCTTTAAATATGTTTTACTGCATGCAATACTGTAGCAGCAGCTGATACACAATGTAAGGAGGCAGGTGAGGCCATGGACAGCATGAAGAAAGACAGCCATGTTTATATTAATTCATATAATTAAATGAGAACTCCTTATCCAAAAAAAACCAACTATCTTATTCACTTAAAGTCAAACTACACATCAAAGCGCATGATTTTAAACTGCGAGGTTTAAAACTGCCATCATGATTAGTATATACAGTAGGTATACAAACTGTCCCATGCATTAACAGGCCATTTTCCAAACCACATGGCACATTGTCATTTTCAGTTAAAAAAAAAGATATGGTTCACACATGTGAGATAGCTAAACCGCTCGCTGATTAATAATCTCGCCTGTCAGATTGAGAAAAATGAAGCAAAGATATAAATATTAAAAAATTCCCTTGTACATTGTTGACAAGCCCAGAGCTACTCAGCATTGGGACGCATTTTCTAGCGGGCAGCCTGAATAAAACAATCATATCTCTACTAAAGATGCCAGCCCAAGGCTGAGTAGCACTGGACCCTCCACGTTCACTAGTCAGTGTCTACCAGGGAAAAATGTGTGGGACTATGGGGCTGATTCTAAATCAGACAGATTTCTGCGCACAGACACAATAGCGAGACACAATGGCGAGTGTTTGTATACAGCGCAGGTGCGAGTTTACACATTTTTGTGTATGTCCATCCTATTAGGAGTCTTGTGGGACTTGGGATCTGTCTTTCCATGAAATTGGGTGTTTCAGGGAGGGAACTGGGGGATAACAATGGGCGCTCACAGAATGGCTCTGACTTGTTGGAGTATCATGGGAGTGTCATAGTCATGTATCTACAGCGTTGTGCTATTCTAGATCATGCGTGGAGAAGGGAAACCTGTGTCTGACACATCTCTTGCATGACCTGGTACAAGTGCCGATACTGACAATAACGACTGTGATAACTGGCATGAAATCAGTGGGCAGAGGGGCTTCTCGCTTGCAGATGCATGGATAGGGTTACTCTATTTGGAAAAAAAAATCTGGGCACATTTCCGATGTATCGATATAGCAAAATGGATCAATACATCCATTTAAATTGATTTAAAAAAAATATATATGGGGGAGGTGGATTATAGCAATTCAGTTAATAAGAACGTAGTGACAGGTGCCTGGTGGTGCAATGTCCACAGTCCACGGTACTGGAGCTGTTGTGCTCTAAGGTATTCAACGTTGCCCTGTTGAGTGTGTCTAGCTGTGGGAGGATACAGCTGGTGAGGGATGTGTGCTGCAGTGTAACAGAGAGAGCTCCTGTAAGCTATCTACCCGATTCCCCAATGTAGTTGGTCAGCAGATTAGGGTCGCTGGTTGGTAGGTAGTAGTAGTGGTGCTGCTGGCAGATCCAGCCCCTGCACCCCGCGTTCCCTGACAGGAAGTGTGTTACTGGGTCCTGGTCCCAATAGCCAGAAGACAGACAAGAAAGAGTCATTTGGACAATTTAGTTAAATCAAACGGATCTAATGAATGTGTCTGACTGACCAGTTTTGTCTGTTTTCAGTGTTTGGGAGCACATAGAGGCCTGTCATTTGCTCCCATACATTACCAGATTTTTCGTTCCAGCCAGCCAGATTGGACAGATAATCTTATAGTGTGTACTTATCTTTATAGTAAAGAATTTTTTCCTATATTGATGGTGAAACCTTCTTTCTTCCATTTACAAATGATGACCCATTTTCCTCTATAAAGTTTTTAGTACAAAAAGTAAATTATACCAATCTATTAAATGATCTTGGGCATATCTACACAATAATTAGGTCACCTCTTAAACGCCTTTATTCCAAATTAAAACAAACTTTATAATTTTGCCATTTCATTCACATTATTAATGAGGCTGACTGCCTCTCAGCCCTATCTAATTCTCCTACGGCCATCTCCAACTGTATCACAAATCAAGATGTTATCCATACTTGCAAACCGTCGGCACTGCGGGCGATGCAGGTGGCTCGGCACAGCATGATCGCGTCATCTTGGCCCCGTCCCTGCTAGACATTGCCAACATTGTAAAATGTGGGGGGGGCCAAGATGATGCGATTCAGCGTGAATTGCATCATCGGCATGCCTGTATTGCCCACCTTACTCGGAAAGTAGGTGGCTGGGGTTGGGGGCAGCTCCCGGAGACTTGCCCACCCTTCTGGACAGCCGAGAGCACAACCCAATTTTTGGGAGCCTCCCGGCGGTTCCAGAAGAGTAGGCAGTGTGATGTTATCTAACTAGTTACTTAAACAATGGTAAACCTATGTTTGCATCAAATACATTTATCCCACTTAATGCATCATCAAATTCTGTTTGTCTTTCTAATCACTGCCTTACACTGAGTGCTGCTGCACCTTCATTTTCCCAATTGTATTCTATTTAAGGTTTAAGTAGTAATGATATTACCATGGCCTAGGTGCCTATCCCTATGTAAAGCTACATAACTGTACATCATGCTTGCCAACGTAAGGGAGTCTCGTATAGAAGGAAGCAATAGCTTCTAGAAAGCAGCAGTCCGACTAGATTTATATTGTCACCAGTTAAGCTGCCCATCCACTAGCAGACCTCAAAACGACTGCACTATTACGACATTGTAATCGTGCAGTCGCTTGTCAGTCTGTGCTGTGCCTACACTAAACGAGCAGTCATTCAGTGTAGGCACATCAATCATCTGCAAACATGCTGAACCTGACGTTATCCAGCATGTTTGCCCGATGATAGATGTCTAAACGACCAGCAGGAGCGCCCATCGCTGGTCGTTTTAGACATTTTTGCAAACAATTTGCAAATTATTTGCAAACGATTTGCAAACGATTGAACGATAATGATATCATTATCGTTCAAGCGCTCAACTTAATCGTCTAGTGGATGGGCACCTTTAGACTAGCGCCCTGATTTTTTTTTTGTCTGAAGAGGGCAGCACTGGGAATGGATGACACGACTGCATTGTGTCATCTTTGCCCCTCCCCAATGGTAAAATGCTGCAAATCGCTACTCTGAACAGCGGAGGGCAGAGCCACGTCGTGGCCTCACGCCATCCATCCCCTATTGGATAAGGATGCACTCTCAACCATACATAGAGCCATATAACCAGGGACGTGCAGTCAGGGTAGACAGAGCCTCCCCTATCATACTCCCTGTCATGCTCCAGAGTTTTGATATAAAAACTGTGTTTTTATACATGTGTGCCTCCCCAGCCATTGACCTCAGCGCACGTCACTGCATATAACCTTATATAGAATTACATAGCCACATATAAAGTTACATAATCCAATATAACCATACATAAAGCTACATAAAATAAAAAATTTCATTAGGTCTAAATCTTCTGCAGGTTACATAGGTCCTCAGTCAGACTCAGTCGCAAGCGCTGAGCGCTCGCAACCGGGTCGATGTCTATGCCCTGCGCACGCACAGCGGCCGCACTGCGTTTGCGCAAGCA
Organism: Taudactylus pleione; assembly: GCA_031769625.1. Classification (NCBI taxonomy): domain Eukaryota; kingdom Metazoa; phylum Chordata; class Amphibia; order Anura; family Myobatrachidae; genus Taudactylus; species Taudactylus pleione. The sequence continues at coordinate 3,049,774 of JAUIMM010000584.1, forward strand.
TTTCTGGAGCTCATTACAAAAGGGGCGGCTGTCGATGTTGATCGACAGCTCTCCCTGTTTTATAGGCACGGCGGGGGGGGGGTGTTTCACATAAACGGAGGCGTTCCTTAAGAAACGCCTGCTGTTTTGTGAGCCGCCGCACTGACATCAGCAGTGATGTCAGTGTGGAGCTTCCTGCTCGATCAGAGCAGGAAGCTCCCTGGGGCTTGCTGTTGCCAAGAACCAACCTTAGGGACTCTTCGCAAGCCCCGATGATCGCGATGGTCTTGACCATCGCGACCGTCAACCTGGTCGGTCGCTAAAGCTGTGGGTGGTAACCCACAGCTTAGCTAGCGACCAGGAGGCCGCACTTAAAATTACAAGCGGCCGCCCTCATTCAGAGCGAGCGGTCGCTTCTTGCGACCGCCTCTGAATGAGGGCCATTGTGCTCAGTGTACATTAACTTACATACTTAGTGACATCAGCAAATATGAACACCTTTCAGGGGGCGTTTTATAAATTTAGAAGGCCTGTCTGTGTACGAGACTAGATCTTGCTCTTATTTGTGACATGGGGAGAATGGAGGAGGAACTTTCCCCTTTTCACATATGCTGCTCCACCATTATTCCCCTTCCCTTGTCACATGTGTCCTAAGTAGGTTTGGCCATCAGTGGGTTAACCATAGATGGTGACTATCAATGGTACCATTGGTGGTTAAACTTGATGGTATGAAACCATTGACAGGGGAACGATCGATGGTAGCACCCACTGATGGTCATCCCTGCTCTAGTACTCACCATGCAATGGGCAAATCAGAGGTGGTGCGGAGCTTTGAGAATAACGTCAGGGGCGGAGCTGGGCTCCGTGTCCTGGAACCTTGTTGAAAAAAAAACATTGGGGACTGAGGGCCTGTTTCAGACCCGCTCGCAACCGGGTCGATGGTGGCCCAGAGCACATGCGCACGATGGAGCCTGCTCCGTCGTGCGCATGCGCGAGACCCGGATAGCGACGGGCAATCCGTCGCACCAAATGGGGTATGCTATCGATGTTGAGTGACAGCACGCCCCCTTTGGTGGGCGGGCCGGGGGGTTGCTGCCCAGACGGAGGCGTTCCCATGAGAACGCCTACCATCTGGGGGCGGCCCCACTGACATCACTCTGTTTGAGCCGAAAGCTCTCTGGGACTTGCGGCCACGAGACCCTGCCACAAGGGTCTCGTCGCAAGCCCGATGGTCGCGATGGTCTTGACCATCGAGACCATCATCCTGGCCGCTCGCATTAGCTGTGGATGGCAACCCACAGCAATGCGAGCAGCCAGGAGGCCGCTCCATAAAAAAAAAAAAGACGCCCTGATTCAGAGCGAGCGTTCTGTTAGAGCGTATGGCTCTGAATGAGGTCCTGTGTACCATCGATGACAGACAACCATTGGATATCTGACATCGATGACAAAATAATCTAATATTGGTGTTTAACAATCGATAGTTCTTATCCTACCAACTGTGTGAGCTGTGGTCTGCCTAGCAGCTCCCAGCACCACTGCTCCATGTGAGAAGGTATTCTGAGCAGAGTTCTGGTGGCTTGCACTGACGTCACTGGCACAACATCATATAGCAGCAGTATGCTGACCCCTCCTCCAATGGACACTGCAGCAGGGCTGCTATTGGGAAGGCAGCAAACACAACATTATTACCACACACATATGACACACTGCATTAATGCCACACATATATTAATATTCCACTACACTAAACTGAGTAGAAAGGTCTGTTAATTGCTGAGCTTAGGGCCTGATTCAGAGATGGACGCTAATGCTGCTGAATTTTTATGCAGCGATTGTGCAAAAATATGCTGTCGCAGCCGCCTAGAATTGTATTTGAGATGTGCACTGGCAACATCACAGAACCACGGCTTGTGTATAGGGATGCAACCATTGGATGCTCATCGGTCGATAATCGACCTTCTGCGACAACCATTTGGACATGTAGAATGGCAGTGGGAACTGAGACGCTTGAGCCATATTATCTGCATAAAGGATCGCAATCGCTGTCTGCAACATGCCCCAAAATGTCCTCAACATACCTGCGTTTGAGCCGTCACTCCCCCGTTGCCTCCCACAAACAGACCCTGACTGTCAGTAACACTGTGGTCTATGGGACTGATTCAGAGCCGGACGCTCTGACCAGACCGCTCGCTCTGAATCAGGGCCCTCCTACCTTTTTTTGGAGCGTCCTCATGGACGCTCTCATAGCTATGGGTTACCACCCACAGCTATAGCGAGCATCCATAATGATGGTCGCGATGGTCAAAGACCATCGCGACCATCGAGCTTGCGACGAGACCCTGCGGTAGGGTCTCGCTGCCGCGAGCCCAAGAGTGATTTTGGCTCTATCAGAGCCAAAATCACTCCCACTGACATCATTACTGATGTCAGTGGGGCCGGACTCAGACGGTAGGCGTTCCCATGGGAACGCCTCCATCTGGCCGGCACGCCCACCAAAGGGGGCGTGCTGTCAGTCACCATCGACAGCACGCCCCCTTTGGTGCGAGACCACGAGCGACGTACTTCTCGTCGCTCGCCGGGTCTCGCGCATGCGCACGACGGAGCTCCCTCCGTCGTGCGCATGCGCAGTCTCACAACATCGACCTGCTAGCGAGCAAACTTTGCTCGCGAGCGGGTCTGAATGACCCCCTATATCCTCATTGTGAGAGACATCGGTACACAATCTTCATGCAGATCACCGATAATCGCTCGGTATTGCGTCCCTCTCTGAATCAGACCCTATGGGGTATATTTACTAAAGTGCGGATTTTTAGAAGTGGCATTGTTGTTGCCAAAAGCAACCACTCAGATTCCAGCTATTATATCCTAGAAGGTGTTAGATAAATGATAAGTAGAATATGATTGTTGCTATGGACAACAACTCCACTTCTAAATACACACACTTTAGTAAATATACTACCCCTAGTTCCTTTAGCACACATGGGTGGGTGTTGTCTGGGTCAGGTGCTTTGTCAGTCTTTCTGGTTGTTTAGGTGTAACTATATCTTCTCTTGTGTTAGACAAATTAAATTGAATGATTTGCACAGGCTATTACTGCACAATCTTCTTGCATTTATTCCTCCTTGGTGAATACAAATGTAATAAAAACATATTGAATAGATGCGCTTTCTGTTATCTTCTACACTAAGTGTATCATTTAGTTATCTAATGTTATCAGTATCTTCTTACTGTTCCGAATATGAAAACAATTCTGGCACTAGACTTGCTATCTCTAACAATCCATCCTTCAGCTTTAAACCTTTCTAACCTGATTTCCTTTACATGTTTTGCTACATTCTTAATAGCCATAATTTTATCAATTTGTACGAGCTGCTTTTTTACCCGTATGATCGGAGCAAAATAAGAAATACTGCAAAAAACAAAAATACAGCGCTGAAAATACAATATAATAGGAAATATTTTAATGATAAAAATGTTAAGAGCATATGCAGTAATATCAATCGTTAAAATACATATGTCATCCGGTTCACCCTAATTAGCTAGTCCATGGGTGCTGAGGAGCAATTCATAGTCCAATGTAAATGATGAAATACTGTATAATTCCAGCCAGATAATTACCAAGTCCAATGTCCAATATGAATGAGGGATCAGAGCTGACAACCAAGTCCCTGACGCGTTTCGCTGTGACAAACCCACAACTTTATCAAACGTTTGATAAAGCTGTGTCTTTGTCACAGCGAAACGCGTCAGGTCTTGGTTGTGCCGGTATCTACCACCCATCTTCAACCAGGAGTGCGAGCTGCATCATTTATTTATGTGCCACAATAGTTGTACCAGCTCATCGCCATACCTTTGACCAGGGGACCAGATGTATGCGGAAGCTTGCCAGCACTGCTAATTAGGATCCCTCATACAATCCCAATATACAAGATACAGCGGTACTTTGAACTGATTACAGTTTTCCTTCTAAAATTCAGATTATTTTATGGCTCCCTTAAAAGTATTATTAAAGCTCAAGTTTACTTTTACAGTGTTGTGATCACTATTTCCTAAAGCCCCATTGCCTGTATATTAGATATATTGGGCCTGATTCAGTAAGGATCGCTATTACGATCGCAATAGTGATTACGCACGCAGTCTCACTGCGAAAATATGCTAATGATTGCAATCGCAATGCCGTCACAGCCTAATATAAGGACGCCCCCTTTACCTTACACACATCCGTAATACTTAGCAAGACTGCGAAACCATCGGTAACATTGAGTATAATCGCAGCCTCACGCACACTTACTCCGGCATTGTTAACCTCAGCGCACGCAGTGAAAGGCCAAGGTGCATATGGCATCGTAGTGGCTAATTTATGCATGCCCCTGTAACAACGTTCAAAGCACTGGCATGTGTGTGTTTCGCCGACCACCCTCCCGTCACCACCCCCAAGCGGTACTTCCTGTGAATCACTCTGCGATGGGTCTGCAAAGTCACTTCGATAGCAGTCCCAATCGCAGTGGAGTCTTCAGGCACGCGCACTGCGATTCAAACGCATGCGCAGAATGCAACAATCAGCCGATTTCGTGCGTTATCGCAGTTGCAATCGGTAGTGACTCATGCTCATTATCTGTTCGAAATAGGTGGTATCTAGGTCAAAGGAGCTCCCCTCTTTATATGATTTATATGATTCTTCCACACTTGTAGAAGTAGATGTCTGCTAAAGAGAAGTTCTTTAACCTGAACCCAGGGGCGTATCTATAATGGGAGCAGGGTGTGCTGAGCATACGGACCCCTGGGTCCATGGGGGCCTACACCGTACACCCTGCACCCATACTTGCACATACTTACCTCTCCAAAGTCCCACGTTGGCTAGAGAGGCGCTACACAGAATGCCTGGAATGTGGCCGCAGTGGCCACTTTCCTGGCGTTCTGCGCATTCGCAGTAGGAATATCGCCAGGAAAATGGCATACATGGGCAGTAGACTCCGGACACAGACTAGTGCCTGGAGTCTACTGAATGTGTCAGTACACCGTGGCCGCCGGAGAGAGAGGAGGGGGCCCAGGATGGTAAGTGAACACAGACCCCCTCCTCTCTAAATACGCCACTGCCTGAACCACTAGTTTTGTTATCTTAATTTATATTTGAAATGTTAAAGTTATCCACAGGGAGGATCACAGTTTTGAAATAATAACTGAATTTCAGTATACTTGACAACGTAATGTAGCTCTTAACACACCCCATTCAGTATTTTACTTTGAGGAATTTTTGCAGCACGTTCCTTCTGCTGTGTGGGTCAGATTTATAACATACTTTCCTATTGATAATATTGCCCATGCATGCATTCTAGTCTGTGTGCAATGTTACAGCAGTAACTGAATTTTCTTGTTCCTATAGTAAACATTGTGTTTATTATACAATACCTTTCACCTCTGTATGTTACCACACAGTTACTGAGTTACATGTCCACATCGGTGTTGTGTCTCCCAATACACTATTTCATGTTCAACTTCTTAGAAGTTGATTGTGGTATAGTATCTAGTATATTTATTTAATTGTGGCAAGGTTAGGTCAGGGTCATTGCAGTGCAACACCAGGATAACAGAATACCCAGGATAAGATTGCTGATTGAGCAGTATCAGTTGCCATTCCTCTAAAGCTGCAATAAGAGAGACCATCAAACTAGTGACTAATTCATTATAGTGTTGATTTAACAGTCAGTTTAAGTCATTTGCAGAATTAACTGGAGTCTAGTAACAGGTTAATTAATATGATTCAGTATAAGTGGCTGAACCGTGACCCTACAAGCAGTGTTTAGGAAATCCCTTGCAAGTAACTGAAGATGTGTCAAGTTAAATTTCCTCTTAGATTCAGACTGTAGAGAACAGCGCTGCACGGTGCCCTGCCATTTACAGGGTCAGTATGGTATCGAAAGAACCATGCCACTAAATATTACATTATAAACACGTAAAACGAAATTAGTACATCAATTTAACAGTATGAGCAAAAATCATCTACTAATATATTATTATCCTTTATTTATATGGCACCACAAGGACTCTGCAGTGCCTTACAAAGAGCAAAAACAGTATGAATATATCTCCCAACTGTCCCGCTTCCAGCAGGACAGTCCCGTTTTTCTGGGACTGTCCTGCTGTCTCGACCGCGGGCCGCAGTGTCCCGCGATGGGGGGGAAGCTGGGGAAAGCACAAACCGCTGCTCTGCATAGCAGAGCAGCGGGTGTGCAGGAGGAGAACAGATATGTTCTCTTGTTTACGGGCTGCCTGGGGGCTGCCCAGCATCTCGGAGAGTGCTGGGCATGCTCCCAAAGTGACAAAAACGAGGGAAGCCGCGAGGCTCCGCCCCATTTTGAATCGACTCCGCCCCTTTCCCGGAAGCCACACACCCCTTTCTGTGCGCGCGCCCTGTCCCTCCTTCCTTCATTGAAGTGTTGGGAGGTATGGTATGAACAAAACAAGAAAAAGTGACACAGTACAGAACATTGCAGGACATGGACATGGGTTATAAACATTGCTGCATCAGCCGCCATAATACCCAAATAAGACAAAGGGCAGGAAAATTATGGTATAAGTGAGGGAAGGAAAAGCACATGAGGGAAGTGGGCCCTGCTCATGAGAGCTTACACTTTAAAGAGGAGGGGCAGACAGACAGGGGTGACACAGAGGGGAGAGACAGTGAGCAAGAAGCATGGGGCATTGAATTAGGAGGAGAGCAGGAAGGTTTAGATAAATAAGTGGGTCTTGAGAGCCCATTTAAGGTTTTGTAGAGAGGTGGAGAGTCAGATGGGAAGAGGGAGAGAGTTCCAAAGAAAAGGAGCAACACGGGCAAAGTCTTTGAGGCAGGTGTGGGAGGAAGTAATTATTTAGGAGGAGAGGTGGCATTCATGTATAGAGCGAAGTGGGCGGGTGGGAGTATGAAGGGAGATAAGGTCAGAGATGTAAATAGGAGAGGATTGGGTGAGGGCTTTGTCAGTGAGTATGATAAGTTTGAATTGGGTTCTGAAGGGAAAGGGGGTAGTGTAGGACTTATAGAAGAGGAAAGGCAGATGTACATTTGGGAGGAATATTTCTCAGGCAGCAGATAAGAGGGGGAACAGTAGTCCAGTCGAGAGATGATCAGTGAGTGGATTATGGTCTTAAGAACCCCATAAATCTGCCGGCCTTTCCCCAACTTCCCATTTGGACCAGAACCGACGATCTGCCAGTTGAAAATGCTGATCAGCAGCCATCGATGATCAGTGATCTGTCATGGAATCGCTAAAATTCTTTACATTGAAAATCCATGATTTGTTGATCCTGATCATATTTTGGTTGAAATCGACAAATCAGGGAAATCCAAAATGTTGGATTTTACCAATGCCCCAACCCCAGCATCTGGGGATTGGAGAATTGGCCCAATACATTGCAGATGTATGGGGGCCCTGAGTTGCTTCCAGGGTGAGAGAGGGTCTGTTCCTGAAGGTATTTTTGAGACGGAAACAACAGGACTTCTGTCAGGTACTGAATGTGTGGTTTGAAGGAGAGGGAGGGTGGGAAGATTGTCAGTTCAGTCTTAAGGCCCCTATACACAGGGCGATTTGTATAAGATCCGATGGCACATACGATTTCCCTCGAAAATTGTACGTATTATAATTGACATTTTGTACGATTTGTGTTTAGAAAAGGTACGATTGCACAAACGACCATTCAATCAGATGTATCTTAAATGATTGCAAATCGTTTAACATATATAATATGCAGCAAATTAACACACGATGCATCTGCTGGAATGTCAATAGGGGAGGGCTTAGCTAGGGGGTATAAAAGGCAGCATCCATTTTAGATCTGGGCACACTCTGCTCAGTGACTAGTGAGGCTTGGTTTTATGCCCTGTTGAATGTTGTACTTTGCTAGTGTGCTCTGCTTTGTTTTAAGGCTTGCCTTTACAAAGTGTGATTATTCTACTTTCTATTGTCTGCTGATGGATTCCTATCACTATAAGCTTCTGCTAGCCTATGGCTATCTGAAGCTGAAAGGTGAAGGAGCCGAGAAGAGGAGGAGGATGAGATCCTGCTGGACCAAGTGGATGATGAGGAGGGAGAGTCGCTCCCATATGCCCCTGCTGATGGAGATTAGGGAGATCAACCCGGATGATTATCACAACTACCTGCGTATGGATGATGCCACCTTCCAGGAGTTGTTGCGTCTGGTGACCCCCTATATCCAGAGGCAGGACACCAATATGAGGATGGCCATCCCGCCTGAGGGATGGTCGTTTGAAGACCTGAAGTTTGGGACCCTCATTTCCCCTCAGGCTTTGGCTTTGTCATTGTCCTGAAGTTCCACTACTTCAAAGTAAGTAAAAGCATGACACATTTTTTTCTTGTGAAAGAAACACTTGTTTTTATTTTTTTTAACACACTGGGTTAGAAAAACAACCAACATGGCTGTATAATGTATATATCTATAAAGTTTTTTGTCTTATTCAGTTAAGTTATTCAAAACCAACAGGGCTGATATTTAATGTTTTACCAAACCAACATGGTATATTTTCAATGTATAAAAAGTGCTATATCCACAAGTTTTAGTCTTCATTAGCTATTCAGTTGCATAGTATACGGCGTGTCAGACGACGGATTGAACAGGCCAAGAAGCACATGGCACAAGTCCAGATTGAGGCCCCGGCAAACAAAAATCTGTCCTTGTGCCATGTGTTTAGTGATCCCGTCCAACCCGCTTCATCAACATCGTATACCATGCAGCGCCTATTGGGAGACATAAAACTTGATGATAGTTGTAAATAATTTAAAATTAATAATTTAAAAATTGAGGGGGATCCTCATCTTCTGCCAACATGGCACTATACACAACTTCAGAGGATGTGGAGGGGTTGGTGGTTTGAGGAGTAGGATAACTGGGATGGGGTGTAGGGTGTGATGGGCTTTGCCCCATTATTGGTGTGGCCTGGAAGGTTGGTGGAGGGTAACTACGGGATGTAGATGGGCCATAGTTAAATGGCTGCAGCGTTGTCAGGGGGACAGGGTCATCGATGAGCCTTGTAGTGGTTGCCAGCTTCTTCATTCTCCCTCGGATGACTGTATCATACATAATGCGTTGGGCATGGATTTGCTGGCTTTCCTCCATTTCCCTCAGACTGCTACCTGTAGCTATGTGTGTGCCCAGGTGGGGGAACATGTCCGGGAGTTTATTTAATGCCTGCTGACCTGGCTTAATAGATCTTCTTGCTGAACCTGGTTCTTACGCTGATATCTCCGGCGTTTTGGGGCAGGTTGTGGAGTTTCTGCCTCGAAAAGAGATATTTGTATAATGTTAATAACATGTTTTACAAATGTTTGATTTTATTCTAGTTCCCAACAATGGTGGAGGAGCGGCAGACCATTGCTGAGGAGTTTGAAACGGAGATGGAGCTTCCCGAACTGCTGTGGAGCTATAGACGGAAAACATGTCCGGATTACCCCACCTGCCCACAGCGGGTCCTTTTCTTAAAACTATAAAGGTTTTTTTAAGCATAGTGCTCATGGCAGTGGTGAATACCACTTACGAGTTTATTTATGTTGATGTGGGCAAAAATGGCCGTGCTTCTGATGGGGGGGTCATTTAAGCAAACACTGTTCTATGAGAGACTTAGCTCCAAACGCCCGAATTTGCCACCAATAATGTAAATGAAGCACGGCCTATTTGTGGCTGATGAGACGTTTGCTCTCCATGAGCATTTGCTGAAGCCGTATGTGCAAAGGTGCCTTACAAAAGAAAAGCGCATCTTCACTTACCGTCTACCATCATGAAAGGACTTGCTAAACTTGACAAGTGCCTGGATTGCAGCAGCTCTCTTAATTTTATTCTAGTACTTCGGACTTTTAACTCGCCACAAACACTCATGAGCGTGGAAGAGCTCAATAAACTCAGACACAAACTGCCTGCCTTTCTCTTGCCATTCCTGTTGGGAACACAGATTGTAAAAATATTAAAGTTTGAATGTTTAATAGTGTTTTAAAAATTTAAATTAGTTTATATGTTTTAAACATGTTTGACTGTTTGAATAAATACATTAAGTTCACTTATTTTATTGTAAAAAACGGGGATAACAAGTATTGTTTTACACTGTCACAACTTGCTTGGGCAGGGGTTACAATGCGGGTGTTGTGGATTTTACACATTGATGGGCTTGTACGTTGGTGGTATAGTATAAGGTTCATTGGTGGTGCAGGGGTATGAATTGGTGGCGCAGGGGTTAATACACATTGGTGGTGCTGGGGTATACATTGGGGGTGCAGGGGTATGCATGTGTGGCGCAGGGGTTAAAACACATTGGTGGTCCAGGGGTATGCATTGGTAGTGCAGGAGTTAAAACACATTGGTGGTCCAGTGGTATGCATTGGTGGTGCAGGGTTTAATACACATTGGTAGTGCAGGGGTATGCATTGAGGGTGCAGGGGTATGCATTGGTGGTGCAGGGGTTAAATCACATTGGTGGTCCAGGGGCATACATGCCGACTATCTGGCTGCCCCTTCCGGGAGGGAGCAGCCAGATCGGCATTACTGGGGGGGCGTGGCCAGCAGACGGGGGCGGGGCCGGCAAGATGAGAAGGTTTTGCCGGCGGGGCGGGGGTGGAGCCACGCGAGCGTGTCATTTTGGCCCCGCCCCCGCTACACACTGCTGATATTACAGGCAGTGTGAAGCGGGGGGCGGTGCCAAAATGACGCGAATTGCGTCACCGCCCCCCTTCGCTGCCGGGAGACTTGCGGTGGGACAGGAGGGGTCGGCGGTGGGACAGGAGGGGTGGGCGGCAGCCGGGAGACTTGCCTGCCATCCCGGGAGGTCGGGAGCGGCACCCGATTTTCGGGATGGCTCCCGACCAAATCGGGAGGGTAGGCAAGTATGTCCAGGGGTATGCATTGGTAGTGTAGGGGTTAATACACATTTGTGGTGCAAGGGTATGCATTGGTGATGCAAGGGTTAATGCACATTGATGGTCCAGGGGTATGCATTGGTGGTGCAGGGGTATGCATTGGGGACGCAGGGCTTAAAACACAATGGAGGTCCAGGGGTATGTATTGGTGGTGCAGGGGTTAAAACACATTGGTGGTGCAGGGGTTAAAACATATTGGTGGTCCAGGGGTATGCATTGGTAGTGCAGGGGTTAAAACACATTGGTGGTGCAGGGGTATGCATTGGTGATGCAGGGGTGTGCACTGGTGGTGCAGGGGCTAATACACATTGGTGGTGTAAGGATGTATATACTCACTTCACAATCCAAACTCCAGACATATGATGCTGTGCTGATTTCTGCTGTCTTCTCCAAAGTTGTCTGTCACAAAATGGAGGAGGGGAGTGTCCAGGGACATCGTACATTGCATCGTACTTCAGCAAAAGTGCGTACGATGTGTGTTACATCATACACGATCAGTCGAAATCTTTCTGCAGAACCATTTCATCTACGATCCCGATACACGGCGCCGGGGACGCGCATCGGCATCGTAATCGTGTATGAAAACACCACTTCTGACACCTCCTTCTGCATTTGCATTAAGATGGATGGATTTGCAAAGCTGCTTGTGTGCGGCTCTGCCATTTTGTCCATCTCTGAATCAGGCCCAGTGTGCACAATTAGTCACATGACTTATGTGTGCCACCCAGAATGTGTCCAGCAGCAGCAGCATACCAGCTTTGGTTTTTACACTGAGATCAAAACTAATCATCAGGCATTGGAGGGACCAACACACCAAATGGCAGCAGAAATCCTCTCCTAAATGCCCACTTAAGCAATTACAAACAGAAGATAAGGTGCTTAATCAAAGTACAAGTAGAGTACTAGAATATATATATATATATATATATATATTTATAATTATATATATATATAGTTCGCCACGTCAGCCCACATGACAGCTGAGATTGCAGAACTGATGTATAGCATACCCACAAATCACTTTCACATTTATGAATAGCTGCTCTTCTGCTCCTTTCATACTGATATATATATATATATATATATATACATATACATATACACATATATATGCTTAGGTCCATTTTATGTTATATGACAAACAGCTGCTTGAAATAATTAAGGAAAGTATTTGTTTATGAAAATAAAGCGAAGCTAAATGTACTGAAGAAATGCATAATTGAAATCAATGCCTAGAAAGTCTGAAGTGTGAGGTAATAGTCAAGAAATGTCATGTGTAATGTAGACAATGCTGTAGCAGGACATGGAGGCGCCAAAGGCCGGCACCCCACTGCCTTTAGTACATCATGATGTGACACAACAAGCGCCAGGAGAAAAGAACATTCGCCATAGAAGATGGGTGTCGGGTGCGTCTTCTATGTAGCCATCTGAATACTGCCTGGAGAGACTTCCAGCAAGGTGTAAAATAATACAGATGGGGCAGCGACCATGTCGCCACCTTAGGCACACACCATGGGCGGCTGCACTGGTCACACACCTCTCATTACTGCACTGAATATGCATGTGATGTATGTGCTCAGACACTTTACTAGTAAATTTACTAAGATTTTTGTTGTTGTGATCTCGGGTTAAAAAATAATTTTTTTGCTTATCGGGAATTTACTATTATTAAACTCGGGTGGTTTATAATCTTTTGGGGCTGAAATCGGGTGCGTTAATGCAGCAAATTCATCCGTTTTGATCACTAGAAATGAATACACCATCGTCTCAAATCGGAAGTACTTTTCATTCAATTCGGCCTAAATCGGGAATATACCATTATTCGTTTTGCTGTATTCGGACATTTTTACAGCCAAATCGGGGACTAAATAGAAGTTTCAAATGCACCACCTCCTGAGCTGCGAGATTCCATCAAACATACACAAATCAGTGTGATGTGGGTCATAGGGATTGATGAATCCAGGGGCGTATTTATAATGGGTGCAGGGTGTGTGGTGCACACGGGCCCCTGAGTCCAGGGGGGCCACACCTCACACCCTGCACCCATATTATACTTACCCCTCCGAAGTCCTGTTTTGTGCTACGCTGCACAAAACACCTTGAAAATGGCTACTGTGGCCATTTTCACGCCATTTTGCGCAGTAAGGAAATCACCGGGAAATTGGTGGCCGCACCATTTTCCTGGTGACCTGCGCATGTGCAGTAGACTCTGGGCACAGGCTAGTGCCCAGAATCTACTGCTGCAGTCAGTGCGCAGCCGACCGACGGGGAGAGAGGATGGGGCCCGTGTGCATTCCCCGTCTGGTGCCCCCTCCTCTCTCCCTGTTGGTCGGCTCTTAATACGCCTCTGGATGAAAGTCAAATAAAAATGATAGTTCTCTGTCTACTAATTATACTCCAGCACTGAAAATGTAAGGTTCATCCTAAGCATCCTGGTGAGAATGTGGGACTAACAAAAACAGGATGTCCTTGTGTAACAGATGTGCCTTCTACAGAATTATATGCTTACCACACAGTAGATCCTTTACTAAGCAACAAGGGCTAACTACATTGTTTTGGGGGCAGTGGCGTAACTAGGGGGGCCCGAGCGGGGCTCGTGCCCTGGGTGCCATGGCAAGCCATGCAGAGGGGGGCGCCGCTGCCCTGGGCATCATACACGCATTCTTAAGAGGTTCCACATTGTGTGAAACCACTGTATAGGTAAGGTGCAAATGGAATGGAAAGGAATGTTCCCAGAGTGACAAGAAATGGGTGGCGTGTCATGTTGGCACGCCCCATTTTCAGTAGCCGCGCCCCTTCCGGTATGTGACCATGCCCATTTTCGGAGTGCAAAATATTTTTTGCTACATTGTGGTGGGAAGGGGTGGCGCCAATCTTAAACTAGCCCTGGGCTCCGAAGACCCTAGTTATGCCACTGTTTGGGGGTGACTCCCAACATGGAGTCCCTAGTGCTGGACTTTTTGCTTTCAGTAGAAGGGGCAGTTTGCTTTCAGTAAAGGGTGAAACAAAGTAGGCGAGACACCTACTTATTATAATCAGGGCTCTTCCTTGCTACTGTTATACAGTGGTGGCTTGGGAAAAACGGTTCCCGCTTAATACACAGCTAACTATACACTTATTATAAATCCTAGCACACAGAGAATCCTTCTCACAATTTTTTTGTGCTTCTCAATGGTTGATATTGTCAACTAATGAAATACATGACAAGTGTCTGAAAAGGGGCTGAAGTTATGAGACCGGCAGCCGCGATGCCGCCGGTATAAATCCCAACAGGGGAAGCCTGACAAGGGACTTAAGTTAGGTGTCGAAATACCGACGCCTATTTTAATCCCGATGCCGCCGGAATCCAGAAGGACAGCCCGAACTAGGTAAGTCCGGGGCACCCTTAGCGTTAGCCGCGGGGGGGGGGGTTAAGTTTAGATAGCATAGCGGGGTTAGCATTAGGTTTTGGGGGGTTTAGGGTTAGGCACACTTAGTGAGGAGGGTTAGGGTTAGGCACCAGTGGGGGAGTTGGGGTTAAGCACTAAGGGGGGAGGGTTAGGTTTAGGCATGAAGGGGGGAGAGCTAGGTTTAGGCACTAATGGGGAGGGTTAGGGTGTGGGGTGGGGAGTGCTAGGCTGCAAGAAGGGAGGGCTGTGGGGAGAATAGGGGAGGATAAATATACTTACCCGACCAATATCGGGATACCAACTATAAGGATGCAGCTGTCGGTATTTTAACAGGAGGCATCCCGACAGCGGGCATTACATACCGATTCCTTATGTATGATTTTTGCCATTACTCTCTGATTGGTTGAACCTTGGCTTTGCCCATATTGGAAGGGCACCAGGTAAGGGGCCAATTTATTGGAGGGGGCTCCTACAACTTAGTTGCCTTGGGGCCCCCACAAGACTTAATCTGGCCCTGTTTCTAATACTTCAGAGGGTAGAGTCACAATTATTTTATTCCTTAAAATTATATTATGCTCTACGAATAGCTGTTACATTTGTACCTCTCTTTAACTTTACTTTCGCAAGTCGCAGTTGTCCATGTGACTATATCTTTTATTTTCCTTTTTTTTGTTATTCTTTGACTTGCTTTTTTATGCTCTGAGTTGGAACCTTCATGACTTGCAACGATAAGGTATTGTTTTGGTAATGCTGTTTTTGATTGTTATTTTCTGTGATTTATTCAATAAATACATAAAAAATATGTATAGGGTTTTTTTTTCCCAGTGGAATGCTTCATTTAAAAGTAGGGTCAAGGACTTTAGCCAAGATATGCTGTGTATTATACTGTATCTAATGAAAGTCCATTACTTTGATTGACAATGCATAGAATGTGGGAATAACAAAAACAGGATGTTTTTGTTTTTTAAATATGTTATGATATTTTACCCTATTTCATATTATTGTATATTACTTTTCACCAGCACCTGCTCTGCCCTATGCACCACTTAGCACTGTATTAGTTTGGGAGTTATCAAGTTTCACCACTCCTCATTTTAGTCAGTAGATTACTTAATATAGAATCAACCAATATTACATTTTATGGAGATTGATGCTTTTGTGTATTTTGTTATTTTTATCTTATTTGATCTGTTTTCATTTGTTTTATTACTATATTATACAATTTAAGTTTGTTTTCTAAACTGGGCTTAGAAAACATTAAATGATGCAACACATCAAATGGGAAGATGCGGCCACACAATTAATTGAACAATGAATAGGGTGGAATTGGGGGTACACACTATGGGCGAGATGTAATAGGGTCCGAGTTCTAAAAATGTCCGAGTTTAGCAGTAATATCAGTGTGATCCATGAAGGCTTCTGTCTTATTAAAAGCAAGTAAACAGTTAAACTTAAAAAAAAAGACATGTCCCCTCCCTCCTCCACAAGCATTACAAGTACTGGGCTCTGTTGAGCCTGTCCTGGTTCTAAAAATACAGGAAAAAAAGGTGTAGGGTTCTCCTTTATTTTAAGAACCAGCACCAAGCTCTATTGAGCCAGTCCTGGTTAAGAAAATGTAGGAAAAACTGATGTAGGGGTCTCACATATTTTCATCAACCAGCACCAGGCCCAGGACCGGTTGTGGAAATACGGGGGACAAAATTAGTAGGGGTTTCCGCGACTAGCGACTAGCATCAAACTCATTCTAGCGGGTGTGTAATAACATAGCCTTCAATGGTGGAAGCCGCTAGGTTACTAAAGGTTAGGTTTGTTGGGAACTGTAGTTCTACTGTAAAAGATGATATTATTAATTCTATTTTGCTGTAGCATAATAACCCCCGCTAGAAAGATTCTGGTTATGGAATATACAGTGGACCACTACTCATTTTGTCCCCTGTATTTCCAGAACCAACACTGGCTCACTGAGCCCGGTGCTAGTTGTTGAAAATATAAGGGAACCCTACTTTTTTTCCCCTGTATTTTCACAACCAGGGCCGGCTCAGAAAAGCCTGATGCTGGTTGTGCTTTTAGGAAAGAACCTCACGTTATTATTATATTTTTTACACACAGAAGCCTTCACGGATCTCACTGATCTGTGAAGGCTTTTGTATAACTCGGACCTTGAAATGAATCGCATTACAAGGTGCAAGTTTTCATAAGATTAAACTGTAATAGCCTCAAACTCACAAGTTCACAGGCTATTACATTTGCAGAGTTGTGGGACAAACTCGGACCTTTAAATGTGCAAGAAGGCCAGAGTTTTTCTCGCACAGAAAACACGGACCCTATTAGATCTCGCCCTATATGATGGTTGTTGTGATCCATCACAAGATTGGCCAATATATCCTATTGTGTGTACGCAGCTTTAGACCTGCTGTCATTTCACTTCCACCTGAGAGGGTTGTTTGCAGGGCCAGATTAAAGCTTGTAGGGGCCCCAGGGCAAGTAAATTGTGGGGGTCCCCTTTAAGCAACACAGAGCCTACCCCTCAGCCGCACGGAGCCGACCATCATGGGATTCGCAGGGACAGAGCTTTGCTGCAAACCTGGTCTTGAAAAAGGTTCCTGGAGGAGCGAAACATGTCGACATAGAGGGGACAGATTCACTTGTGACTGCATTTGCACCGATCATATACACGCCTGGACCAGCGTATACAATCATTACATTTGGCGGAAGGGAGGTGCACGCAGGGATATAAACAGATACATACAAAAAAAAAAGAAAAAGTATTCCTATAATGGGGCACTCACAGACTAAATACTAATCTTTACCAACTATTATAATAGATGTTTCACTTATAATGACCCTTCATATCATCAAAACTGGTTATAATACATTACTTTTAAATCAGCCTTAAAATTAGGTCAGCAAAATATTTATTTTTAGATTTATTTTCTTTAAGTGTAAAAACAAACAATTGTGAAAATTAAAAATGTTGTGTTACCACCAATATGATGTCTTGTATTATTTACATTACAATCTCCATCACAATGCCGCATAGTTATTATAAGTATAACAGATGGGTGTCTGTAGAACAAGGACATATACTATTTATTTGTAATCAAAGGTGATTTGTAACTCTAATATGTTAGGGTCTATATGTAATCCTAACTGCCACCAATCTTAATACACAATTTGAACTGTAGATCTTATAGCCCTCAAATCTCTTAATCAAGCTGATGTATTTCTCATAATTAGTGTTTCTATCTAGCCAAAATAGATCATTGCTCTCTATATATATATATATATATATATATATATATATATATATATCCATCCCAATCACCATTAGCAATCAGGTTCTTAAACATAATTAGGAATTCTGCTGAATCCCATGTCCATGATCACTTAGGGATTATGGCAAATCCCATATGATGAACAGATCATTCAAACAGCCTAAAGATCAAGTTATCTCATAGTACCTATCAATCCTAAACACTGTAATGTATTTGTTGTTATAGCACGTTGAGAATTAATCTGTTTATTTAGGTTTACTTCATCAACCCTTTAGGAATTGCTGCAAATCCCATATATCACAATAGATGAGAGCTGTGCTATTGATATGGTGTATCCAATTGTTTACTGTTGTTAAACAATGTTGCTCTTCTAACATAGCGCCTGATTCACTACGGATCGCAATTCTGCTTATACGCACGTAACGCAGTTGCTAATATCAGCGCTGATATGTAAATGTTTGCATTCGCATTGCGATCGCAGCCTGACATAAGGACACCCACTGCCTCTTACTCACATCCGTATACTAGGGCAACATAGCGAATCAATCGGTAACATCGAGTAACATCGGAGCCATACGCACAGCAGGTCAGACCTCACTCAGGAACTGCTTACTTCAAGCCATGCTATGAGAACTCAGTCTGTGTATGGCTTTGCAGTGGCTAATTTATGCACGCCCATGCAACGGCGTCCCAACGCACTAGCACGCCTGTGTTTCCCCGACCTCCCCCCATCACCACCCCCAATCTGCACTTCCTGTCAAACACTCTGCTATGGCTCTGCATAGCCTTTGCGATTGCAGTCCTGATAGCAATAGCTAGTTTGCGCACGCACAATGCGATGCATACGCAGAATTCAACAATTGGCCGATTGCGGGCGTATAAGCAACCGCGTTCCTTGCTGAATCAGGCCCATAGTATCCAATACAGGCTGAAAAAATCACTGCGATCTCCTGGTACACGTTATTATATTAAATAGCAGTCACTTTCAATTGGTAAACATATCTTGTAATAGGGTATTTAGGAACAAGTTGTCAATGGCAATGTATCCTAATGTTGTGAGTAGAGGGCTAATAAGTTCAATGTCCTCCGCTCATAAACATAAACATAGACTGGAGTGCTGCATTATAAAACCGGGAATGGATTATAACACTTGTCAGTTTCACCAGCATATTTATTAACTCAGCAGCAATATCTGTGCACATAAACTAGTGCAGATATCCTCAGTAAGGTACATCTATATCTATATGGTGAGTTTAGAACACTTTGTTCTCAAACACTAGTAAAGCTGCTGCACACTAGGGCTGAGCAGTGGTTATGTCCCTTGACGATTATACAGGTATTACTGGTATCCCAGCAGCATATTTGACATTATTCTGTAGTGCACTGACATTTTGATATGAATGTCTCCGGTGATATACAATATACATGCTGGGTCACTTGCTTAGTCTGGGCGTCTAACAGACAACCATTACAATAGTAATCAAATTACAATTACAAATGGTGGTAAACACATTAAAAAACACACAGCACACGCTAAACAGCTCGCACCGCGTGTCTCCAGACAGACGTGTTGCTGTATTGGTTAATCATAGGAACAACTCGTCTGTTAGGTATATCCTCACCAACCACCAATCCCAATCAACGTCCTCCTTGGTGATTGATGGAACTCCTGGCCAATCCGCTTAGCCTATCAATGTTTCTATTAGTTAGCATACAATAACAATGATTTGCTTCAGGAAGCTGGAGTGTGCTAGGATTGTAACATCATTGGTATATATTATTCCCTAAAGGGATAACCCCTACTGTTCCAATTCTTACATGGTATTTAATCCTTTTATAATATACTCATATCTTATACTATCCATTATGATACGATACTATCTCACTCCCTATTAACATACAGTACATAATGGGATAATATGTATATACAGCCATTGCCAAAAGTTTTTAGAATGACACAAGTGTTGGTTTTCACAAAGTTTGCTGCTTCAGGGTTTTTAGACCTTTTTGTCAGATGTTACTATGGTATACTGAAGTAAAATTACAAGCATTTCATAAGTGGCAAAGGCTTTTATTGACAATTACATTAAGTTTAAGCAAAGTCAATATTTGTAGTGCTGATCCTTCTTTTTCAAGACCTCTGCAATTCGCCCTGTCATGCTGTCAATCAACTTCTGGGCCACATACTGACTGATGGCCGCCCATTCTTGCCTAATCAATGCTTGGAGTTTGTCAGAATTTGTGGGTTTTTGTTTGACCACCCACCTCGTGAGGATTGACCACAAGTTCTCAATGGGATTATTGGGGATTTTCCTGACCATGGACCAAAAATTTTGATGTTTTGTTCCCTGATCCACTTAGTTATCACTTTTGCCTTATGACAAGGTGCTCCATCCTGCTTGAAAAGGCATTGTTTGTCACCAAACTGTTCTTGGATGGTTGGGAGAAGTTGCTCTTGGTGGATGTTTTGGTACAATTCTTTATTCATGGCTGTGTTCTTAGGCAAAATTGTGAGTGAGCCCACTCCCTTGGCTGAGAAGCAACCCCACACATGAATGGTCTTGGGATGCTTTACTGTTGGCATGACACAGGACTGATGGTAGTGCTCATCTTTCCTTCTCCGGACAAGAGTTTTTCCAGATACAGCAAACAAACTGAAAGGGGATTAATCAGAGAAAATCACTTTACTCCAGTCCTCAGCAGTCCAATCCCTGTACCTTTTGTAGAATATCAGTCTGTCCCTGATGTTTTTCCTTGAGAGAAGTGGCTTCTTTGCTGCCCTTCTTGACATCAGGCCATCTTCCAAAAGTCTTTGCCTCACTTTGCCTCACTGTGTGTGAAGATGCACTCACACCTGTCTGCTGCCATTCCTGAGCAAGCTCTGCACTGGTGGTGCCCCGATCCCGCAGCTGAATCAACTTTAGGAGATGGTCTTGGCGCTTGCTGGACATTCTTGGGCGCCCTGAAGCCTTCTTCACAACTATTGAACCACTCTCCTTGAAGTTCTTGATAATCCGATAAATGGTTGATTTAGGTGCAATCTTACTAGCAGCAATATCCTTGCCTGTGAAGCTGTGAAGCTCTTTTTGTGCAAAGCAATGATGACTGCACGTGTTTCCTTGCAGGTAACCAAGGTTAACAGGAAGAACAATGATTTTAAGCTCCACCCTCCTTTTAAAGCGCTCAGTCTGCTATTCTAACTCAATCAGCATGACAGAGTGATCTCCAGCCTTGTCCTCATCAACACTCTCACCTGTTTTAATGAAAGAGTCAGTGTACATGATGTCAGCTGGTCCTTTTGTGGCAGGGTTTAAATGCAGTGGAAATGTTGTTTTTGGGATTAAGGCCCTGATTCAGAGCCACTCGCTGCCGCTGCCCGCACGCTGAAATTGTGGGTGTTTTTTTTCTTTTTCTTCTCCGGCAAAGCTGTGGGAGACCACCCACAGCTTGTGCGAGCGGCCAGGAGACCATCGCGATAATCGCGATCATCGACCTTGCGACGAGACCCTACAGTAGGGTCTAGGCTGCCGCAAGGCCGAGTGGACTTCCTGCTTTAATAGAGCAGGAAGTCCACTACTGACATCAGTAGTGATGTCAGTTAGACCTCCCTACAAATGCCAGGCATTCCTAAGAGAATGTCTGCATTTGCCCAGCCACCCCCCCTACCCGCCCACAAAACGGGGCGAGCTGTCACTCACCTTCGACAGCTGCCCCATCTTTTGCTAGCCCCATAGCGACTGAACTTCAGTTGCTCAGCGGGGCTCGTGCACGCTGGACGCGGCGCATGCGCAGTGCCTAAGCATCGGGCCGCTTGCAAGCACACAGCACTTGCATGCAGCTCTGAATCAAGTTCATTGTCATGGCATTCTGGAATATATGCAAATTACCATCATAAAAACTGAAGCAGCAGACTTTGTGAAAAACAATACCTGTGTCATTCTCAAAACTTTTGGCCATCTCTCATATCTCATGATCTACCCTAAAATAAATGTGAAATATGAAGGTGATAAAATAAATGTGAAGTTGGCAAAAATAATTAGTTAAGTGTTTAGAGTGATATCAGATTGGCATTACTACCCATCTGTATCACATATTTTTATATAACCATAAATTAATTAGATGTTAAATCTACAAAATGTGAAATATTTATGTGAATAGTGTCAAAAATAAAAAAAAATTAATAAATCTGATACAACAGTGTTAAAAAAAAGTGTATAATCCAATTAAATGTATAATAAGATGCCCCAATATCCCCTCATATGTTTTGCTCATTTAATCCTACTGACTGTAGACCGCCCAGTAGGAAAGTCCAATGGCTCTCTTTCTTTAATAGATCTTGGGTGATATCACAACCCCTAATCCCTAAATTAACTAATTCTATACCAAGTATTCTTAAACCCATAGGATCACCGTGATGTTGATCATAAAAATGTCTTGCAACAGATGTAAATTGTTTAAATCTCATCAGATCTGTTTTGGAGTTCCTTATACTGCCTACGTGCTCAAGCACTCTCTGCTTCAGGGGTTTGGTAGTCATTCCAATGTACCTTTTCCTACATGGGCATGTCAAACAGTACCCTACCCCTGAAGTTTTGCAATTGATAAAGTCAAGTATTTTATTAATTTTATTATATTTATCTTTCAATTCTGTAGTGCATAACATATAACTGCAGGCCTTACAACTGCCACATTGAAATGATCCTTCAGCCACAGGTTTTCTTTTCCTGTTGTTATTAAAGTGGCGGTGAACCAGTCTGTTTTCAGATTGTTTGATTGTCTCCAGCTTATCAAGACTTTGGGTCCAATGTTCTTAGCAAGATCTGGGTCAAGTGTAAGTACCAGTCAATGTTTATGTATTATGTGTTGGATCTCTTTCATTCAACACAAAAAATCTCCAACAAGTCTGATCTTATCTGGTTCCTTTGGTTTGATTTATTGGGATATACTGTAGGAGGGAATTTCTGTCTCTCAGACTAGCCTCATGTCTGGTCCTCTCCTGATATATCCTCTCCTGATCAATCTCTCAAACAGTTCTTTAGATAATATTGCAAATTGATTGGGGTCTGAACAATTTATTTTAAGATGTAAGAACTCCCTATTTGGTATTCCCTTGAGGACTGGGGGCAAATGTGCACTTGTTCTGTGCAGAACACTGTTCATGGCTGTATGCTTCCTGTATAAGTCTGTAGAGATTTTACCATCTTCCATATCCTTAGATCAAGAAATGGGACTTCCAGTTCACTGACCTTCTAAGTTAGTCTGAGGTTCATGTCAGTAGTATTCAACAGATTGATAGATTCTAAGAATTTCTCTTGGGGACCGTCCCATAGTATTAAGACATCATATATGTATCTCATACAATCAATACATGTTTAGTGTATTTATCATAGATCTCAGTGAAAACTATGGTCTCTTCCCACCAACCTAAGTAGATATTTCTTTATGTGGGGGCACACACTGCCCCCATTGCTGTACCCCTAATTTGAAGATAAAATTTGTCATTAAAGACAAAAAAATTTTGGTTAGTACAAAAAGAGTAAGTTCACCAGGAAATGTCCAAATTCCATTATTCCATCCTTTTCCAAATAATATGGGACTGGTTCAATGCCTCTCTCATGTTGAATGCTTGTGTAGAGCAGTGGTTCTCAAACTCGGTCCTCAGGACCCCACACGGTTCACGTTTTGCAGGTCACCCAGCAGGTGCACAGGTGTACTCATTACTCACTGACATATTTTAAAAGATCCACAGGTGGAGCTAATTACTTCACTTGTGATTCTGTGAGGAGACATGGAAAACATGCACTGCTTGGGGTCCTGAGGACCAAGTTTGAGAACCTGTGGTGTAGAGTGATTCTACATTACAAGTCGCGAGTAAAACCCCCTTGTCAACATGGATTTCATCCACTTTTCGTAATACGTCCATAGTGTCCTGCGTGTATGAGGGCAAGTTGGTTACAAATTGCCTCAGATGGGTATCTAAAAATGTACTCGCTTGTTCTGTCAAGCTTTTCATCCCTGACACTATCGGATGTCCAGGTTGTACAGTTTCCTTTTTATGGACCTTCGGTAACATAAAATGTAGGAGCCACTTGGTCCTCTACCTCTAAGAATTGGCATTCTGTTCTGGTGATAACTCCCTGTTAGTACTCTGTTTTTACCATGTTATACTGTCTCTTGTAGTCCCCAAGTGGGTTGAGTAGTAGACTCTTATGGCAAGTATTGTCTTTTAATTGTCTCATAGCTTCCGTTATGTATAATTCTTTTGCCCAAAGAACAACAGCGCCCCCCTTGTTGAAGAGCTTTACTGCTACATCATTCCAGGATTTAATTTCTTTGAGGGCCATATTTTCTTCTCTACTTAGGCTGATGGTGGTCCTCTGATGTTTTATATTCTTATTGTACAATTTGTCTAGATCCCTAGACACAAGATCTATGAATGTGCCCACTACTGGGCATACACTGGTTGGTGGATATAAGGTCCCCTTCTTCTTACAAATTTGTCTAACTGGAAATTGCATACTACTATTCTCATCAGCTAAATCTTGAAGGATATTGATGGCTTCTATCTCTTCTGGAGAGAGTCTTTCACTAGAAGTAGAGTTGTCAGTTCCCACAATGTTTCCCTTCAAACAGGTCATAGTTAATTGTAAATTATCACAACTTGTTACATTGGTGGAATAAAATTTTGCAAGCAGGAGCTTTCTTCCAAAATGGTGGAGATCTTTCTCCCATTTAAATTGATCGAAGTTTTTATCAGGGGAAATGGTCAAACCTCTACTAAAAACATCTATCTGGGTTTGTTTTAAAATCCTAGCAGTCAAATTGATAATCCTCAATTTGCTTTCATTGTCTGATTATGATATCTCCTTTTCTGGGATCTCTTGATATTTGGGATTGCCTTGTATGTCACATTTGTCCCGGTATCTGGTGTTTCTTCCCCATCCTGATCTTTCTCTTGGGGTCTTTGATCCAATATGGATCCTTGAGGTAGATCTAAAAAATCCTTGGAAGTGTATGATGGTAATCTATCCTTTAACTGGAATGATTCGTCTGTGCCAGATGTTCCCTGGTCTTTTGATGTATACCCCTGTGAAGGTCTCCTCACTCCCTCCCTTGTCCGGTCACCCCTTCTAGTATTCCATCTAAAGACCTCATTCAAGGCATAGTCTCTTTTATCACGTGCAAACTCTTTTCTCTTGTATTCGGTTATTTGTGACTCATATTCTGCTAATTCTTTTTTCAATGGTCTGTTGGAACTTTAATTCTTGCTCATACATCTTAAGTTTATTAGTTAGGTGTTCAATTTCCTTGGTATGTTGGTCCGACATTAAATTGTCGTGTTTGAATAATGCCAACATGAGATCTTATGCACACTTTTTAAGTACATCTTCCCACTCCATTTTTAAATTGTCAGTAGCAAGCTCGAAAGATGGAATGACTTTTGGCCTAAGGCCTCTTGGGCTCATTTTTTGTTTTATATAATTCTCAAATGTAAGATTAGTGGCAATTATAATTACATAGTTTGACCCTTGTAACATATTAGAGTTACGAATCACCTTTAATTACAAATAAATAGTATATGTCCTTATTCTACGGACACCCGTCTTTTATACTTATTTTAACTATGCTGCATTGTGATGAAGAATGTAATATAAATATAAATAATACAAGACATATTGGTAGTAACACAACATTTTTAATTTTCACAATTGTTTGCTTTTACACTTCTAGAAAATATATATAAAAATGAATATTTTGCTGACCTAATTTTAAGGCTGAATTAAAAGTTATGATTTATTACCAATTTTGACAATATGAAAGGTCATTATAAGTGATACAACTATTATAATAATTTGTGAAGATTAGTATTTATTCTGCGAGTGCCCTATTATAAGAATACTGTTTCTTTTCTTTTTGTATGTATTCATTCCAAAGAAGTCAGACTGATAAGTGATGAATGATGCTTTTCATTTTATTACAGTACATGGGAACATCTATTATGTCTTTGATCAAATGGAGGGAAAACTAGTTCTGTGCAAACCGACTATTGTGAACCACAAAAAAATAAATAAATGTTAATTTGTTAGGATGAGATTATACATGATCCTTGTATAACATATGAATATGTATATAACCTTGCAAAGATTGCCTGCTGAAATATAAGCACTAACTAGCAAAATCAGATGGAATTAGTACTTATCTTATATTAGTAACAAATACACATAATCATACATCGCTCATTATTCTGACTGCTGAGTTCCTCACTTGTCACTCATAACTTGTCAGTCATCGTTCCTCACTTGTCACTCATAACTTGTCAGTCATCGTTCCTCACTTGTCACTCATAACTTGTCAGTCATCGTTCCTCACTTGTCACTCATAACTTGTCAGTCATCATTCCTCACTCTTCCCTCTCTCATTGGTCACTGATTATATCATCATTTATGACTCAGCATTTATCATTAGCCACTCATCACTTGTCAGTCATCACACACTAATTTGTTTCTGATGAATGATGATGTTTAACTGTGATAAATGATGAAGTACTAAAATGTACACACTCTACTGATTTATTATATCATTGACATAATGGTTTTGAAATATGCGCATAATAGAAATAATTGATATTTTATGTTATCCAGATTATAGTTTTTCAGCAATCTGGGATATCATCATGGCTTACCCTACTACAATACACTGAAAAAGGGCCACTGAATTTCTCTGTGCAATCTCCAGCATCTCTTTCTTTGTTACCTTGTGTAACAGGACTCAGCATAGTGAGTATAGAAGGAGACTTATGCAAAGTTAGGCAATCAAAAAAGGAGAAAAGAAAAGTAGTAGTTCTATAAGTGTACAGGTTTCAGCCATGACGGACTTTGTTGTTATGAAGACTGTAGATGTAGACTGTATATGTATACAGTCAATATATTAGTTGTTGAGTTTCTAGCAGGTCCATTTTGTAATTATCTGTATATGTGCTCTTTAAGATATCCTGTCATATGGTTAACAGTAACCATGTCAACAATCATAATGTTGACATTGTTCAACATGTTGACAGGCACCATGTCGTCATCCTCAGAATGTTGGCATATTCACAATGTCACCATGTGAAATGTCAACATTCTGAGGATGCCGACGCTTAGGGTTGAGCATCTCTGGGATGGTTAGTTAGGCTGCGGGGGTAGGTTAGCGTTAGGCTGCGGGGGTGGAAGGGAGATAGGGTTAGTCACTAGGGGGTGTATTAGTAGTAGGGATTATGGATAATTTACTCTCCGGAACACCGCTGCTGAGATATCACCACTGGCATTGCTCTGCACATGAGCAATGGGACCTGAAAGAAGAAGGTGGAGCCGGCAGAGTGTAAGATACCACTAGACCAGGGACTGTTTGTCGATAGTTCAGCATGTCGACATGGTCACTGTTGATGGTTCAACCATGTCAACATTCTCAAGGTGACCCGACTCGTGTCAACATTATAACTGTTGACTAATCATACTGCACCACTCTGTAAGGTGGACAGACCCTTTGTGAATTCTATATATAGTGGTCAGTTGGCTACACCCCTTCCCAACCTTAAATATGTCTGCTTCTTTTAAATCTGCCCCACCTACAATGCACGATGTTAATGCCAAGTTGCAAATGTGCACTTTTTTATGCACTTCTAAAGCTGGGTACACATTAGGATGACAGATCGGCCATCCGACGATTGGTAAGTGTCCCGGAGTGCAGCACTTATCGGAGATTTTTTTTCACCACTGCCCCAGCAGTTAAAAAAAATCCCCGATAACTAGGTGGTTAACGGGTGTGCAACCCTGTCAACGTTCAAATCCATAAACGTTTAATGGATTCTGGCCCTGATTCAGAGCCGGACGCTCTTTCAGAGCACTCGCTCTGAATCAGGGCGGCTTTTTTTTTTTTGGAGCCGGCCTCCTGGCTGCTTGCTAAGCTATGGGTGCTCACAGCTGCACTCCATTCAGTCAGTGTGTGTGCAGCTCACAGCTGCAATCCGTTCAGTCAGCAAGGAGTCTGTCTGCAGGACTTGCTTTCATTGGTCCCTGTTTCTGTTAAGTTACAGCCAGCCCTACATTTTCTGCCGGTGATATTGCCTGACTTCCGGAATACGTGTGTTGCCCGGTGCTCAGAGTTTTAGCCGGTCTTACCTTGTTCTGCAGTTCCTACGATCAAAGTTGTTGTTATTACTAGTTTCCTGAACCAGCTTTCCTAGTCAGAGGTCACCCTGGTTTCATCTGCTGTGATTCTACCTGCAGCACCGGCCTACCGGTCATCAGCCTGCGCCTTTACCACTCCTCAGCCTATGTCTAAGCCGCATCAGCCAGTGTTCAGCCGCTTCAAGCTAGCAGAGGTCTCCTTCTCGTTGCCTCCAGCCTGCAGTCTAAGCCACACCAGTGATCACATGTCTGTCATACCTCAGCCGGTGGCATAGCCGCACCTCGGACCTTAGTCTGCTACATCAGCCAGTGGCCCACCCACATTATTGTGCTTAGGCCTGTTGTTCTACAGTCTGCGGCATAGGCCACATCACTGTCCATGGTCCAGTCGTTCCACAGCCTGCGGCTTAGCTGCACCGGAATCCATAGTCATTCACTCCATAGCCTGTGACCTTGCTGTACCACAGTCCCGGCCGCTACTGCTCCATAGCTAGCGACTATCCACCTAGTGTTTATTCGCTTTATGCCTGGCAGCCCAGTTGCACCATAGTCCCTAGACGCACCTGAGACCATCACCATTTGCCACTGCCAGTGTACTTTTACAGCCGTTCCTTTACAAGTTACATTCCTTCACTCCAGCTAGTTCCTGCACTGGTAGGACTACCACTTCATAGCATGACCTTGTCTCCAGCCAGCAGCCCTGCGGTCTTCCGTCAGTTGTGTAAGCCTCTACTGCTGGAGGTTTAAGTCCAGACAGGCATCTAAGTACCGATGTGAACATCTACCACTAAGGGAACAGCGGGTGGCTGTTATTGGTGGAATATCCTCTCCCTGGCTCTAGAGGTCTTACACAACTGTGCGGGATTCCATAACAAATCACCTAAGCGCGTTTTCACCGGAAATTCCAACTTTAGCAGAGACAAGTGTGCCTCTAATGAAGCTGGTATAAACACGATAAGGTGGACCAATACGTCTAATGTTATTACGCCGAGAACACTTCTCAATGCCGTCTATCTTGTTGCGTAGGTAGTAATTATCTTTCTGTAGAACTTGTACCTTGCCTTTAAGATCAAAAACATCTTGAAATGTGGCACCCAAACTGTTTCCTGTATCCGTAACTCTTACCAACAATTGCTGAAGCTGTTCTTTAATGTCAGTTACTGCCTGAGACAAAAGAGGGGTCATTGTGCTTTTGATTGCTTCTACTATATCTCCATAGGTAATAGGATCTGTAAGATGACAGGTCTGTTCTCCTACTTGTGCCGCAGCCTTTTTGTGGGCTGGAGGGGTGACCTCCGTTTCATCATCAGATGCCATGTTGTTACTCCCACTGTGTTTTTTCTGGTGCGGTGATTTTGAAATAGAAGAGGTCGGAGTCTGCAAATATTTCTTCATACAAGCACAATTTCAATAAAATATTATAAATATATCAAGTAGTAGGCGCCTTGAGTCTCCGTATTATATGTAGGAATGAGGGAATGATGGTGTAATAGCTCAGTACAATCCAAGCATTTAAAGTGATGTAGGGTGTCACAAACCTTGTCCTACACAGGTGGAAAATGTGAGTTTTTTTTTTTTCCCAGGTGTGTCCCACTACAAAGATAGCATAGCTAAGTCAGATAAGATTCCCCTAAAAGTTTGAAGGTGCATGCAGCAAACAGACAGTCTCACCAGCGGTTACAGTGTGGGGATAATGGAGTGTCCAGCAGCGCTTGTATTTCAGCTGCCTAGCGTCTCTAAGCCTCAATCAGTCTCAGCTGGAGGACCGAGGTCCCACAGTAAGCTGTGGACACAGAGATGCTGTTTTACTGTGCGGGCGTCTCACCACTTACAGCATCGCCGCGTGATCCGTCTCCGGAGTCGCGGTGTTTCTTCTGAGTACGACGGGCACACCAATCCGAACCTGGTAACTACCGGATCTGAGAGGCTCAGGTTGGTGATAGGTGGGAGGCAATAATAGCCTTGAAAAAGGGTATGCTACCGGGACTAGCATGGAGCTGCCTACTCCATGAACCCGGAACCAGAAGTCCTCGATGATGGGCCTATTTATATGTGGAGGCCTGGAGGTGGAACTCTATCTGCCCCATTGTTAATCTAGCTCTGACAATATGGCGACATTCCATCATGTTGACATTTTATCAGTGTCACTCTACATGATGGTGTCTACATTATGACCATGTTGACATTCTCTTGTTGACATTATGAATGTGATATATCATACCTAACCCATTAGAACTCTCACATAATATAAATGTTCTTAATTGGCTGTAAGAGAACCAAAACTGCTCTTATTTTTTTAAACTGTTGCAACAATGTTGTGATCTGTACAAGTCATATAACTCCTTATGGAGCCTATTTATCAATTAATATTTGCTGGGTATTCCATGAAAACAGCCATTTGTGGGGGATACCTCCAAATATTAAGGATCCCCCAAGATGTACCATGGAGGGATTTCAGCAGATATCTCCGATATCTGCCGTGATCCCTCCATTTCTGACGAAAAATGCAGTCCCCATAGGTTTCGATGGTGGCTGCTGTGCCGCCGGATTTATCAAGCTTTGCCCCAATAGCTAATGCCATCAGGCATCAGACTCTAGAAGCATATGGACTACTGTATCAGGGATTCATTCGGAGAGAGGAATCCTCTGGATCCCTCTGTATGTTCCCTCACTGAAGCATGTGACGGCCGACGGCCACGCATGCACAGTACACACAGAGGACCTGTATTAGGAAGCAGAGTGGGTAACGTAAGCTATCACTCTGCTGCCAGTTCCTCTCCCGGATGGACTCTTATCATGGCTCATCTCCAGGCAAGAGCTTTTTACTAAATTTGCATGAAAAATAAACATTTTCACATTGAGAATTTAATATTTATCTCATCTGCATTTAAAATGCAGATTGTGATAAAGGCATATTTATGTCCTGCTGAGATAGTGATAGATTAAAATATTGCTATCAGTATCAACCATAAGGCCTTATATACAGGTTCTAATTTAAAAAATGTTTAAAGACTAATAAATGTTCTCTGACGCTGATAGTAGAAGAAAATAGGATTTTGGTACTTACCGATAAATCCCTTTCTCCGATTCCACAGGGGACACTGGAGCCTCAGTACAATGGGGTATAGAAGTGGGTTAGCCGGGAGCTGGCACCTTTAATAAAAAAGTTGAATGGTGGCTAGCTCCTCCCCCTCTATACCCCCCCCAGGTCAGTCTAAACAACTGTGCCCAAGGGGAGCTGGAAAGTAAGGAGAAGGAGACAGAGAAACCACAGCATTCATATATAAAGAAGGTTAATAAAAGACAAACCAACATTCCAATCAGACAACAGTAACATAAACAACTGTCTGAATCTGGAAATAATAACAATGCAGGTAGAGCAGTGCAGGGTGGGTGTCCAGTGTCCCCTGTGGAATCGGAGAAAGGGATTTATCGGTAAGTACCAAAATCCTATTTTCTCCTTCATCCACTAGCGGACACTGGAGCTTCAGTACAATGGGGACGTCCCAGAGCTCACATCCCGGGTGGGAGAGCACTGAGAAACCTGCAAAACTGCACGGCCAAACTCTGAGGTGGAGGCCGCAAGAGTATCAAAACGGTAGAATCTTAGAAACGTGTGCTTGCCGGACCAAGTGGCTGCTCGACAAAGCTGGTTTAAAGAAACCCCACAAGCAGCCGCCCATGAACGTCCTACCGAGCGCATAGAACACGCTGTAATAGAAGCCGGAGGTCGTCTGGAAGCCACCACATAAGCCTGTTTGATAGCCAGACGTATCCATCTGGAAATAGTTTGTTTGGAAGCCGGCCAACCTGGTCGGGCCAAATCAAACCGAACAAACAAAACATCTGATTTACGGAGCGAAGCAGTCCTGTCGACATCAATCCTGAGTGCTCTGACTACGTCTAAGGATTTAGAAGCTGGAGACTCATCCTTAAACACAGGGACTACAATTGGTTGATTTATATGAAAGGCAGATACTACCTTTGGAAGGAAGGATTTTTGCATGCGTAATTCTGCCCTGTCTTCATGAAAAATGAGATGAGGGTGGCATGATATGGCCCCCAGTTCAGACACACGCCTCGCTGAGGCGAGTGCCAAAAGGAGAACCACCTTCCAAGTTAAGTACTTTATCTCCCCTCTGTAGCGGCTCGAAGGTTTCAGACTGGAGAAAAGCCAATACCAAATCCAAGTCCCATGGTGCCGTAGGAGGCACAAAAGGAGGCTGATGCCTGACTACTCCTTGGAGAAAAGTCTGGATATCCGGTAATAAGGCCAATTTTCTCTGAAAGAAAATGGATAACGCGGATATCTGTACCATTATGGAGCCCAGACGAAGACCCGCTGTTAAGCCAACCTGAAGGCAAAGAAGGAGACGTGATACCTTAAATACTGATGGAGGTGAATTGCATCTGTAGATTTTAAAATGAACCTCTATATACCCCTGCCTGTACCTTCTAAAATCCTTCCTATAAACCTCTAAGGATGATGCTAATTTGCGTACGCAGTCATACAATAAATAGAGACTCCAGACTCAGAACATGTGGTTCCGAAGCACAAAGTATAATTCAAGTAAAAGTACAGTCAGTTACACGCTATGATCTGTGTATAATAAGCGCAAATAAATACAATGAGAGAGACAGAGAGAGAGACAGAGAGAAACACCCAGAGAGAGAGAGACACACGCACACAGAGAGAGAGAGGCACACAGAGAGAGAGAGGCAC
The DNA here is from genome assembly GCA_031769625.1 of Taudactylus pleione. Lineage (NCBI taxonomy): Eukaryota > Metazoa > Chordata > Amphibia > Anura > Myobatrachidae > Taudactylus > Taudactylus pleione. Next base: position 3,082,225 of record JAUIMM010000584.1, read on the forward strand.
ACGCACAGAGAAAGGCACATGCAGACACACGCACAGAGAGAGAGGCACACGCAGACACACGCACAGAGAGAGAGGCACACGCACAGAGAGAGAGGCACACATGCAGGGAGAGCATGCAGAGAGAGAGGCACACGCGCAGAGAGAGAGGCACACATGCAGAGAGAGAGAGACACACACGCAGAAAGAGAGGCACACACACAGAGAGAGAGGCACACGCAGACACACGCACAGAGAGAGGCACACAGAGAGAGAGAGGCACACACGCAGAGAGAGAGGCACACACAGAGAGAGAAGCACACACACAGAGAGAGAGGCACACGCACAGAGAGAGAGAGGCACACACGCAGAGAGAGAAGCACACACAGAGAGGGAAGCACACGCACAGAGAGAGAGACACACTTTAGGCGCAAAAGGAAATTATACAGACCCCAAGTACAGTATACATACGCTGCGCCTCCGGGCCCGGAGATAGACATCAGTAAGAAACCTTCAGTTCATACATCATTCAGCATGGACTAAAAAAACAGTATCCGGGCACACATATTTATCCCCCTCAGACTAGAACAGGACAATGGGGAAGTTTCTTGCTGATGTCATTGGTTCCCAGAGGAGAAGCATATGTTACAGCACATTTAACAGGCTGGTTCAAATAGACTCTCCCTGCCTCTAACAGCGGGGGAATCTTTCTAGTAACGCCTCCTGTACATTCCAACAGTTAAACATTTTGTTGCTTGTAGGTTCTGCGATCCATAACTTGAGTTTGCATGATGCGATCTCTCCACCGATAATACCGGAATGCTGTAAAAAGCGTGCGCATAAGAACAAGACCAAACACAACTTGCTTATCATGTATAATACCTTAGTTATCAAAAAACTTTATTTCTCAGCATTTAAACTAAAATAACCAACTTAAATCATACATTTTGATGCTTATTGAACCTTATGAGTGAATATGAAATGTGTGGGTATTCAGGGTTTGATATAAGGACATATTTAATGTGTGTATGAAGGTGGGTGCATTTGTCTCTAACATTTTAGCATGCTGGGCCAGATAGTTCTACATGTCCTGTCAGCAGGCCCTCCCACCTTTCCTGTGTCCAAAGGAAAGATACCTCTGTCGGTCTCTTGTGTGAAGATGCAAAATATCCCAACTACAAGGGACAGACCTAAGGTGACACTCCAGCCCTTGAAATCATGTCATTGCAGGAAGCTTGCTTATTTATTCTAGCCAGACCACCCGTAGTGAACAAACACTATGCAGGAAGCTTATCTACACAAGCCAGTTGTCACCTGGCCACTTGCTTAACGCAATACTGTAAAGCCATTTCTGGAATATATCCTTTATAATACGTAAAGTAATGAAATAGGCTTTTAGTGAATCGCCATAACATATGATAATGGTCACAGATGCATTCGCATGATGCTAATGGTATTATCGCCAAATATACTAAAATGTGAGTTTATCTAAAATGGCGCTTAGGCGGCCATTTCGCAAAATGGCATCTTGCGGCCAGTCGCAAGATGGTGTCGCTGCGATTCAATTTTAAACTGATCTTGTCTCGGCCAATAATCCAGCTTCGACAGTCCACCCTTTGATAGCGAACAACATGCTATCACAATCTACTATTAGAATTTAATATAGGCTTACATTTACATATTATTTGGTGTTATTATGGGATGGCACAAGGTGGTTCTTACTCCATCAATAATGTGTCTCTGAGTGGGGACATAAAACTACTATTATACGCACACCGCGGATCTTGGAAGATCATGTGACAGGTGTGGGAATGCACTAGTCTTATAACAGCAGTCTTGAAGGGGAATTGAGACTTTACATTGTCTGAGGTGTTCTATAAATAACATTTCATTAATACATTCTATGCATGTCTAAATATAATACATTAAATGATGGTACTTACTAGCTCAGGGTTGTAATGCAGTTCTGTGTCTACCTCGGTATTCATACTGGCCACTATCATAATTTCATTCTTTCGTTTTACTCTATTTTTACATTTTCCACACTTCAACACAATAGGAACACACCGGACGCATATGCCAATTACTATGATGACAATCAGCATAAGGATCAAGAATTTGCCTATGCTGGCGATCACTTCCTGGACCCATTCCCCTATACCTGAGAACCATTTCACTGGGTTCAGCCATGACACCCATCCTTCTATCTTTTCCCCTGCTTCAGCCACTGATGCGTTATGGTTCTTACGGAATTCCCACTGTAGCTGCAGAATCTCATCCATCTTCTGGTCTATCACCTCCTTAGGGTCGCTGGTATCATTGGTGACATAAGTACAACATTTTACTCCAAATTGGGTGGCTAACGTTATGCAATACCCTCCAGTAACAGCAGTTAAATAATTCAACACTAGCCTGTGTTGCACTAGTTCTTTCTTGTACGCTTGCAATTCTCTCCCTGTGTACCTGAATGTGTCATCGTACATCTCGGTGATATTATCTATTAATTTAGCAAGTTTCTGGATATATCTAAAATTTAATGTACCCCTAACAATCCTAGTGGGATCCAGGGCGACTAAAACTTGGAAGCCAGTTGTCTCACTGATTAACTGAGCGGCTTTATGCATATCACCAGGTATCATATTTCTCTTGCCTCTGTGTTCATATTGTGTGTGAAGATATGGTGACGGTGTGTTTTTATGTATTCCCAACATTTCAACATGTGTGAGGGTCATAACTTCTGGAAGTATTTTTCCAAACAACATAACAATTACAATACTAAAATTGGTCAGAAACTCCCCTGATTGGCATTGCACTCCTCCTGACTCCACTCCATCAGCTCCGCCATCAGCTTACATCTCTTTTATCGGTCCCCCATCACAGACACTGAGTATTCCCAAACAGATCATCATGACAAAAACTCTGGAAAGAAAAAGAACTAGGATGACCACAGCAGACCACTCCATTGCTGGAAGCACTGATCTACATATTTCTTTAGCTCAGGTATCTCACCGTCACCTTTTTAATTCTTCCGGCACAAGCTCGCAATCGACAGGTCCACGTTATCGGCCTTGTCTCTGTCTTGTATCTCCACCGGTTGGTTAACCTCCCTATAGTGAGTGGAATGGACCCACGTATCTTCCCCGGCCACCCTTTGAGGATGCTGTATCGTCAGATACGGACCTTTCCACCGATCAGTCAAACGACCTGAGCTAAAAAAATTTGGATCATAACAAATTCTTCCAGATTTTGACATCATGACAGTTTGCATTAGACATGTTAGTTAATAACACTTTCAATTTCGGTTATTCTCATTCATCTTCGTGAGACCCTGCACAGTAACCTCATTATCATATTTTCACATGAGGCTGCCTGTTTGAACAGTATCTCAAAGGGGGGGCAAATAAAGGAAAAGACAGTCTCAGTGTTGTTACCCATCATCTTACACATGTTCTTGGAAACATCACCTGTAAAATAAGTCCCCCTATCATTTTTAATAATTCTAGGGATATAGTATCTGCATACAGGTTCCTGCAATTAAATCTTGTTATTAATAGGTACTGTTCTAAATAATGCCTGTGCCACTGTTTTGGATAGTATCCCGAGTAGTCAGCCTCAGCCTGGCATGGCTGCCGTTTATCCTCAGCAACCTTGTGTCCTATGAGTGGGAGATAAAGCACAACCGTTTAACATCATTTAAACATGACCTAAATTACAACAATAAATCATCCACATTTTACATTAGAACAGATCCATTGATAGGTTGAAAAGATTATAAACAGTCATATAAGGCCTGGGAGAAGATACTGGGGTTACCTATGAACCCATGGGAAACTCGGGTTCCTGTGTGGTGTTCTTCATATTGCAGTTCTTACTTACGTGTCCCACTTGGTGACAGTTAAAACATAATTTTGAATGGGGTGGATGAAAAGATTGTTGTGGGATTTGAGCAAGAGGGAAAGGTGGTGGGTATGGGTAAGGATAGGGACGGTAAGGATATTGTGGGGGATATGAGTATGGGACCTGTGGTTGTGTATGATATGTGGGGTAAGGATGTGTTTGCTGTGGTGTGGGATTGGTGAGGACGTGTAATTGTTCAGATGCAGGTGTGGGTGCAGGTGTGTCGGTTGGCTGTGATGTTATTGTCATTCCTTCCAGAGCTTGGATACTGACAGCCATTAGTTTTTCGCTCTGGGTCTCTCTCTTCTTTGTGATATTTTTATCATGTTCTATGGCAGACTTTATGAGGGTGTCTATTGTGAGTCCCCTTCAGCCAGTTTGTGAGGTCTGAACCCGAATCTTTAAATCATCTTTCAGACCGTCCATGAGTACCGTGACTATCATTCCCCTGTGGTGAGTGCTATCTTTAATATCTTCTATCCCAGTGTACTGGGTGATAGCCTGCAGAGCCCGGTCGCAATAGTCTTCTGCAGTTTTACTCTCCTTTTGTTTGATTGTGAAGATTTTGTTCCAGTTAACTACTACTGGAAAATATATACCCAATTGAGTCACAATGGGGGAAATGTTACCTTGGTTTACTTGGTCTGTTAAGGGAACGTCACCATCCAATACACAATCCGTGATAAATTTTGTCACGTCGGTATTGCATGGCAGACAGGCCATTAACACCACACGCCAATCTTTATTAGTGGGCTCATGAGAACTACCCAAATTTATCAAAAATCTTTGACATTTGGCTAGTTCCTTTTTGGGATCGGGGAAATCATTTATGATGGAAGTTAGTTCTGCTCTTGTCCATGGACAATGCATTACTACTTCCCTCGTGGGCACTACACCGTTTGCATCCGCATTTCCATTCGGAACAGTTATTATCCGAATGGGATGCAGACTGGCAGCGTTGCTACCTCTGACCTGGTTACCTGGCTGGGGGTTTAATCTGCTGCTGCTACATATGGTATTAACAACTTCCTCTACGGGTGCAGAGGGTGTTAACACTTCCCTTGCTGTTACCAATGGAGATGGCGGCACCACCCATGATTATGGTGATGCAGCATCTATCATTTGCACAGCATGGGAAATGGCAGACATTACAATAGGCTCATCATCCGCATCATGAACATTTTCTTTATAGTTGCTTAAGAGATGGTACAAGTTGCTTGTTACATTTTTATGGTTTTTTTTTTTAACTGTACTTGCACCTCCATCCACATAAGGTGGGGGAGGTGAGCGTGAACTACTGGCAATACTCTCCACGACGCTACCTTGCCGTACGTGCGCGCCAATTTGCAGCTTGCCCGTATTGCAACTCAGCGTCGTGGATGTATTTTCTGGCAATGCGCTCGCAGCGCTGGTTTGCGTAGTTTGCACATTTTTAAGCCAAGCATCCCCTTCATGCTGCCATAGTTTTAAACATTCAAAATACTTAATATTTTTCTCTCGGGATCGCACCATACTGATGTGATCCTGGACATTGTCTAACACATTTTTATCAAAACTACCAATTCTGGGAAACGGTCTAACACTCTTCCTCGTCATATTAAACCATAAATCACAATACCTTATTGCATAAGTACCGTACTTAGTATGCATAATACGACGGGCCGATCCAATCGGAGCCTCCATTAGCAGCACATCATTGCCTAACATCTCTACTGTTTGCGTGGCTCCCATTCTGAGACAACTCCTTCGCTTTTCAATAAAAATTTAAACTAGTGAAAGACAATCAAGATACTTTCACTTACCTGTGGACGATTTAAGTCGGCGGCGCCCACACACCTGGATAAGATTTAGTAAGGCAACTTCCACACCTAGATAAGATTTGAAACAGGCAACTTCCACACCCGGATAAGTTTTAGTAAGGCAACTTCCAAACCTATGAGAGTTTATATGTCAGCTACTCTCACGCACCTCTATACAACAAAGACAACATGTACACCTGCTACTGTGAATAGAACGGTAAAGCTGCTTACCGAGCAACTAGGCTAACCCTTGCACCTAGCCCTTAAGAATCATACGATACCCTTAACTTTGTTCAACAAATATTCACTGTTACACACTTTTTTTCCTGCACAGAAAAATACACGTTTAACCCAGATATTGGTAATAGAAAAAAAAATGTAAACCTCAATGGCTTTGTTCAAACACATGGCAGCAGAGCCGGAAGTGCGTATACGCTATTGTGCGACCAGCCGCATACACATTAATGCGACTACCACACAACCGTATAATGACTTTTTAACTGCGTACTCAAAAGTGCGTCTTTTCTGTGCGCAAAACTGCGACTCAGCCGCATACTCAATACTACGGCACCCCTTTAAACACTAGGTTCTATCAACAAAGGAAAACAAACTTTTTCCTTTCTTGTCCCTGGATTCTAGTCAGCTTCCTTTGCTCACACGAAAATGGATAGCAATTTTTCAGCACAAAGCGGTTGCAGGAAAACCCTGCATGCGGCCACTCCACCCTTTGCTGAGACATCGATAGCCGTATGTGCCGTGTGAGTAGGTAAGTGACTTCACTGGATGAGCCCCCATCTGTAGATTTTAAAATTAACCTCTGTATACCCCTGCCTGTACCTTCTAAAATCCTTCCTATATACCTCTAAGGATGACGCTAATTTGCGTACGCAGTCATACAATAAATAGAGACTCCAGACTCAGAACATGTGGTTCCGAAGCACAAAGTATTATTCAGGTAAAAGTACAGTCAGTTACACGCTATGATCTGTGTATAATAAGCGCAAATAAATACAATGAGAGAGACAGAGAGAGAGACAGAGAGAAACACCCAGAGAGAGAGAGACACACACACACACAGAGAGGCATGCACACAGAGAGAGAGAGGCACACACACAGAGAGAGAGGCACACGCACAGAGAAAGACACACGCAAAGAGAGAGGCACACGCAGACACACGCACAGAGAGAGAGGCACACGCACAGAGAGAGAGGCACACACGCAGAGAGAGAGAGGCACACGCGCAGAGAGAGAGGCACACACGCAGAGAGAGAGGCACACACGCAGAGAGAGAGGCACACGCAGAGAGAGAGAGGCACACGCAGACACATGCACAGAGAGAGAGGCACACATGCAGAGAGAGAGGCACACACAGAGAGAGAAGCACACGCACAGAGAGAGAGGCACACACGCAGAGAGAGAAGCACACACAGAGAGAGAAGCACATGCACAGAGAGAGAGAGACACACTTTAGGCGCAAAAGGAAATTATACAGACCCCAAGTACAGTATACATACGCTGCGCTTCCGGGCCCGGAGATAGACATCAGTAAGAGACCTTCAGTTCATACATCATTCAGCATGGACTAAAAAACCAGTATCCAGGCACACATATTTATCCCCCTCAGACTAGAACAGGACAATGGGGAAGTTTCTTGCTGATGTCATTGGTTCCCAGAGGAGAAGCATATGTTACAGCACATTTAACACACTGGTTCAAATAGACTCTCCCTGCCTCTAACAGCGGGGGAATCTTTTTAGTAACGCCTACTGTACATTCCAACAGTTAAACATTTTGTTGCTTGTAGGTTCTGCGATCCATAACTTGAGTTTGCATGATGCGATCTCTCTACCGATAATACCGGAATACTGTAAAACGTACGCATCAGAACATGACCAAACACAACTTGCTTATCATGTATAATACCTTAGTTATCAAAAAACTTTATTTCTCAGCATTTAAACTAAAATAACCAACTTAAATCATACATTTTGATGCTTATTGAACCTTATGAGTGAATATGAAATGTGTGGGTATTCAGGGTTTGATATAAGGACATATTTAATGTGTGTATGAAGGTGGGTGCATTTGTCTCTAACATTTTAGCATGCTGGGCCATACAGTTCTACATGTCCTGTCAGCAGGTCCTCCCACCTTTCCTGTGTCCAAAGGAAAGATACCTCTGTCGGTCTCTTGTGTGAAGATGCAAAATATCCCAACTACAAGGGACAGACCTAAGGTGACACTCCAGCCCTTGAAATCATGTCATTGCAGGAAGCTTGCTTATTTATTCTAGCCAGACCACCCGTAGTGAACAAACACTATGCAGGAAGCTTATCTACACAAGCCAGTTGTCACCTGGCCACTTGCTTAACGCAATACTGTAAAACCATTTCTGGAATATATCCTTTATAATACGTAAAGTAATGAAATAGGCTTTTAGTGAATCGCCATAACATATGATAATGGTCACAGATGCATTCGCATGATGCTAATGGTATTATCGCCACATGTACTAAAATGTGAGTTTATCTAAAATGGCACTTAGGCGGCCATTTCGCAAAATGGCGTCTTGCGGCCAGTCGCAAGATGGTGTCACTGCGATTCAATTTTAAACTGATCTTGTCTCGGCCAATAATCCAGCTTTGACACGTCTTTCACACCAAGTGACATAAGCTTTCCATATTCGATAGAAATGCTGAGATGTAACCTCCTTGCGAGCCCTAATCATGGTAGGAATTACACTTGACGGGATTCCTTTCTGTCTGAGAATGGCCCTTTCAGTAGCCATGCCATCAAATGAAGCCGCCTTTAGTCTTGATAAATAAACGGCCCCTGAAGCAGGAGGTCGTCTTGAAGAGGAAGCGGCCACGGCTCGTCTACCAACAGATTCCTTATCTGCGAGTACCACGCTCCTCTGGGCCAATCTGGTGCTATGAATAGCACTCTGACATTCTCGCATTTGATTCTCTGAAGTAAGCAAGGAATTAGTGGGAAAGGAGGGAATAAGTATACGTAGCGGAACCTCCACGGTGTTGTCAGTGCATCCACTGCTGCTGCCTGTGGGTCCCTGGTCCGGGAACAGTAAATTGGTAATTTGTGGTTCAGCCTCGATGCCATGAGATCGGCCTGTGGACGACCCCACCTGGGAGTTAGTTGGTGAAATACCTGAGAATTGAGCGACCATTCCCCCGGATGAATATCTTGCCGACTGAGATAATCGGCCTCCCAGTTTTCCACTCCTGGGATGAAGATGGCAGAGATTGCCACTGCGAATTCCTCTGCCCAAAGCAGGATCCTGCTTACTTCCCTCATGGCGGCTCTGCTTTTGGTGCTGCCTTGTCTGTTGATATAAGCGACCACTGTGGCATTGTCTGACTGTACTCAGACTGCCTGACCCTGCAATAGAGGATGCGCCAGTTGGAGAGCATAAAATATTGCTCTTAATTCTAGAATATTTATGGGCAGACCTGCCTCCCTCTGAGTCCAGTGCCCCTGAAAATGTCTTCCCTGGGTCACTGCTCCCCACCCTCTTAGACTTGCGTCCGTGGTGAGGAGAATCCAATCCCATACTGCGAACCGTCTTCCTATCAGCAGGTGCGAGGGATTCAACCATCAAATGAGAGATGTTCTTGTCTTGGGAGACAAGAGGACTCGCTGGTGGAGAAATAGGTGGGATCCTGACCACTGGGAAAGAAGGTCCAACTGAAATGGGCGTGCATGAAATCTCGCATTTTGAATTGCCTCGAAGGTCGCCACCATCTTTCCCAGCAGGCGGATACAGAGATGTACTGGTCATCAGCGATGCCGCAAAATCAGGCGCACCATGTTTTGAATGGAGGAGACTTTGTCCTGGGGCAGAAATACCTTCTGTTCCACTATGTCCAATATCATGCCCAGGAATAGTAGACGTTGTGTCGGAGTCAGGGAGGATTTTTGGAAATTTAGAATCCACCCGTGATGATTCTGGGTTAATTGAATGTTTTTCTTAACAATCGAGCTACTGACGGCGCCTTGATCAGGAGGTCGTCTAGGTATGGGACAATGACTACCCCTTGAAGCCGCAGCAGAGCCATCATGACGGCCATGACCTTTGTGAACACTCTTGGTGCCGATGAAAGACCGAAAGGTAGGGCCTGAAATTGCAAATGCGAGTCTAGGACCGCAAATCGAACAAATGCTTGATGAGGAAGCCAGATGGGTATGTGGAGGTAGGCATCCTTTATGTCTAGGGACACAAGAAACTCGTCTTTTTTGAGTCCTGCTATAACAGATTGGAGAGACTCCATCTTGAACTTGAAGGTTCGAAGATACGGGTTTAGATCCCTGAGATTGAGAATGGGTCTCATAGAGCCGTCCGGCTTGGGCACCACAAACAAGCTGGAATAAAAACCCTGACCTCTCTGATGGGTCGGAGCCTTCACTACCACCTGGGACAATAACAGCTTCTGTATTGCTTCTAGAATAACCTCTCATTTTTCTGATGCCAGTAGTAAACCGGTTGTGAAAAAACGAGAAGGCGGATCTATTCTGAAGTCCAACTTCAGACCGTGGGTAATGATGTCCCTGACCCAGGCGTCCTGGCAAGACTTGATCCACACTTCCCTGAAGTGTAGAAGACAAGCTCCCACCCTGTGATCCCCCAACTGAAAAGGGAGTCATGCGGAGGACTTTGCTGCTATCTTGTCCTGCTGGGACCCGGATGTAGAGGATATCGCAGTGCTACCATGGCCTCTAGACCCTCAGGAGAAAGCCGAAGCTCCCCTGGAGCATCCTCTAAACTTGTCAGGGGGACGAAAGGACCGAAAGGAAGGTCCTGCAGAAGGTCGCCTAGGAGGGAGAGCCGCAGATGGTAGGTAAGTGGATTTCCCACCAGTAGCCTGTGAGATCCACTTATCTAACTCCGTCCCGAAAAGAACTTCCCCGGTAAAAGGAAGAGCTTCTACTGCTCTCTTGTACTCTGCATCTGCGTGCCATTGACGCAGCCAAAGGGCACTTCTGGCTGATATAGCTAAAGCCGAAGATCTAGCAGAATGACCACATATGTCCTTAGAAGCATCCCCAAGGAAAGCGGCTGATTCTGCAATCTGCTCAGCCAGCTGAATAAGATCTTCAGTCTGCATTCCTGACCTGAGACCTTCTGCAAGTTGTGTAGCCCAGGCTTCGACAGCCTTATTTACCCAACAGCTAACCAGTGCTGGCCGCAGTGATACTCCTGCCACTGTATATATGGATTTTAGCGTGTTTTCCAGCTTTCTGTCGGAGGACTCCTTTAAGGAAACAGCCCCCAGAACAGGAAGCACCGTCTTTTTAGAAAGGCGGGATACTGTTGGGATCTACTGCTGGGGGAGTTTCGCATAATTTCCTACTATCTGGTTGAAATGGACAATAGGATAAAAGTTTCTTAGAGATTTGAAACCTCTTATCGTGGTGTTTCCACGCTGAGGTTAAGATATCATCCAACTCCTCTGAAGCTGGGAAAGTGACAGCCTGTCTAAATCTCTTACCAAAAATAGACGGTTTAGAAGTCACCTCTGAGTCCTCTATATGTAAGGGCTGGCGTACTGCAGTGATTAATGCATCTACGCCCTGTGATATAGGTTCTGATTCATCAGGAAACTGAACCTCCTCTTGAACCTTGCCCTCCTCTGGTTCCTGCGCTTCCTCGTCATCCGAATAATCCCAATGTAAGGGATTCTGGATAAGTCTCTTACTGGGGATATTATATGACGAGGCAGCAGTGGGGGCCTGGGACATAACTTTAGTAAGTCCCTCCACAGATTTGGCTAAAGAACTTGCCAAATCTGGTTCAGGTGATGTCTCTATGATCACCTCCCTGTCTCTGCGAGCTGCTTCAAGCTCTTCAGACAGTTTTGTCATAACAGAAGTTATTTGATCAGACCATAACGGTTGTGATGGTGTGTCAGCAGCCTGCAGCTGAGACATACACTTGTCACACAGCAGGGAAGAGTTAGATTGTTCTTGTGTGAACTTCTCCGCACATTTTTTGAATGAGAAGGATTTTTGTGCAGCTTTAGATCCCTTGGAAGCTATGCTGCAGCACTCTGTCACACACACACACCACACACACAGTAGGTGAGGGGACAGTACAGTGGGCCTGATTCAGAGCCGCTCGTAAGCGGCCGCTCGTTCGCTCGTTCGAGCAATGTTCGCACATCTGCGCATGCGTATGGGTCGTAATGCGCATGCGCCAACCAGCCAGTGCAGTCGGAAATCGTGTGTTCGCAAAATTGCGAGTGCCTACTAATTTGAGTGACAGGATGAGGCGTTTGTGGGTGGTAACAGGGGAAGGTGCTTGAAAACGGGGAATGGAGATCCAAAAGCAGGCGTGCCAAATGGTCAAAACGGGCGTTTTAAGGGTGTGCATAATTAACAAAGCAGCGTCATCGGCCATGTCACATGGTTGTCTCTTAGCCTGAACTGTTCGCATGATTGCGGTAGGAAAATCCAACCACAAGCACTGCGAGCAGTTCAGATGCCTTTCGATGTACTCGATTAATCTAATAAATAGCGGAGATGACGTATGATGCGAGCGGCCAGGGGGCGTCTTTACAAAATAGCGAGCGTATGTTTCGTTCGCTCGCTCAGACCGCAAAGAGCGAGCGCTCAATTTAAATATCCGGCCCCTTTTTCTGAACAAGCGAGCGCAAATAGCGTCCGGCTCTGAATCAGGCCCAGAGACCACATAGTATCAAGGGGGGGGCAGAGAGGGAGATTGCACCCTATGCAGCTCTATTAATAGAGCTATACACAGCCTTAAAAAGAAACCTTTTTACTAGACTTTTTTGCCATATAGTGCAGTCTCCAGGAGCAGCCCTTTCTTCTAAAATGGCCCCCAGCGTCTACTGTAGAAACGCTGGGGTTGCTGGGAGGCAGGAGCAGAAGATGGACTTAAGCTCTGCCCCCTCCGCTATGGTGCTTTCCAGCGCAAGCGGATGCTGCTCCTATGTACCCGGCTGATTAAGTCCTGGCTCTCCCGCTAGTCGGGGAGCCAGGACGCACTGACCTTGTACCTGTCATGGCTGCCGGCGGCGGGGTTTGTGCTGGGGGAAGCCCGCGACGAGAGCCGCATGCAGCGCGTTTAGGGCTCCCCAGAGACTGAGGTCTCTGTAGCTGGAGACCTCAGCGCGGACCGCAGGCAGTAGCGGTGAGGTCTCCCCGGCAGCTCCAGCGGTGCAGACAGGCAGGGGCAGTTGGCTGCCTATATGTATCCTCATTTGTATTTGATTGAAGATTTTTTTTTTTTGTTCTAGTGTGCCTTTCGGAGCAAAGGTCCAGCTCCCATGGCACAATTTTTAGACTGACGTGGGGGGGGGGGTATAGAGGGGGAGGAGCTAGCAACCATTCAACTTTTTTATTAAAGGTGCCAGCTCCCGGCTAACCCACTTCTATACCCCATTGTACTGAGGCTCCAGTGTCCCCTAGTGGATGAAGGAGAAATAATGTTAGTGATGAACCTGTGCACACACAGTGCGCAACCGGGTCGATAGTGGCCCACAGCGCATGCGCACGATGGAGCCGGCTCCGTCGTGCGTATGCGCGAGACCTGGCTAGCGATGGGCAATCCGTCGCTCCAGGACTCGCACCAAAGGGGGCGAGCTGTCGATGTTGAGTGACAGCTCGCCCCCTTTGGTGGGCAGGCCGGGGGAGTGGTTGCTCAAACGGAGGCGTACCCGAGGGAACGCTTGCCGTTTGGGGGCGGCCCCACTGACATCACGAGTGATGTCAGTGGAGAGCTTCCGGCTCTGTTAGAGCCGAAAGCTCTCTGGGGCTTGCGATGAACAATACCCTACCACAAGGGTCTCATCGCAAGCCGATGGTCGCGATGGCCTTGACCAGGAGGCCGCTCCAAAAAAAAAAAAAAACGCCTTGATTCAGAGCGAGCGCTCTTTCAGAGCGTCCGGCTCTGAATCAGGCCCAGTATCTGGTAAGCATTTGCCTGGCTTTGCTACATGCATCAGTTTGCATGTAGGCTGCGATGTTCAAAAGCATTTATGTTCAGTAATTTACAATGGGACGAACCTGGGGCCTGATTCAGAATACTATGCAAACCTAATGGTTGGCATAGTATTCCGATTGTGCGAGACCTGCGATGATCCTGTGCATGTGCAGACCTCCCTCTGTGACGTGCTGTGGTGTTTTGGCAGTGGAGCGGGGCCGGTGATTGGGAGCATTCTACAAAATGGGGGAGTCTTCCCATTTTGTAGACATGACCAGGTCAGTGTCTGCGTCTTCTGACGAAAACTTCCTGGCTCGGCTGAGAAGTTTCACCAGTCATTCTGAGTAAGCTGAGGCTTATTCAGATGGCCTGTGGGCTACGAAGCATTCTGGAGTTTGGCCCTGGCAGCTAACGCCATATTTTAGATGGCATTAGCCCATTGTAGCCTATTGGTTACATTTGCAGAATTTATCGGGAAAGGAATCCATAGGTTTCCTCCCAGCTGCTGCCCGCTCGTAAATGTGCCACCAGATGTCGGAACATGCACAGTAGCTTTCCGAAGCAGAAAGTAAAGTGATCGCTGATGCAATTACTTCACTTCTACTGATCACCAAATCCTTGCCATTCAGGACAATAAGTCATTCAGGCCAATAAGGGTTCCTTATTGCCGTGAATTGCAGTAAATAGACGGCAGAAGGCATATATTAATAAATATGTCTCAAAGTCTTAGGAAACACCACAATTAATTTCCTTTCCTCTCTGTCAGTGCTGCATTTGTAGTTGCTGTCCATGTGAACCACATGCTCATATAAGTATAGTTATCACTGGTCCTTAAGTCATCACAATTGTCCATGTGGTTGTGGTTCTCTTCTGACCCCATGTTGTGTGAAATGTCACATAAGAAAAGGTTAATAAGTGCTTGTCTGGACAAGTTCCAACACATAAAGAACTTGTAATATAGAGAACTGGTAATAAGCCTCATTAATCTGTTCTTATTCTGTGATTATTGCAATGTACAAAAACATGTGTGGGTGGTGTTGGTTTCATTTAAAACAAAGACAGCATGTCATGTATTGTTTTATGCATTATTATTAGTGTGTCAGTGTCAGCACAAAGAGGGACAAACTGTGTGTTGTGTTGCTGAAACCAATTTTGTGTAATTGTACAGCCTACAGGCAATGTCACAGCAAAATGAATCCAGCTCTTGTCAGAATGACGTGTACTGGGTCGTTCACTTACCACGTACCAGGCGGTGTTGGCAATGTCTCTGTGTATAAACTACATGGAATTATCATATTGTTACTGTGCTCAGCATTTAGAGAGTAGGCATACTTGCCTACTTTTGAAAAAGCATGTCAGGGAGATTGTGATAGCAGCACCTAAGAGCGCGGCGGTAAAGTGGGCGTGTACTGCTACATCTGAGAGGCCTGTCATAAAATTGATTTACATCCACATGTAAATGAGCCCCAAAGCAGTCAGTAAGATCTACTTGTTGATGAAAACACACTGATACTTCTCAGAAAATACATGTAGCCATAGGGATCATTGTGCCTTACAACCAATGCAAGGAAATGATACTAATGATCCCATTTGAATGTATATCTCTCTGATTTTTATTTTATATAACAGTGTCATAATGGGGGTAAGGTGAAATGAGGGAGATTGCTGGACTCTTCGGGGAGACAGGGAGATTGCTGCTATTTCAGGAAGTCTCTCTGACAATGAGGGAGAGTTGCCAACAGTGCCAGATTAACGTCCACATGGGCCTGGAGCTGAAATTTATGAAGGGCCTATTGCGTGCCGCTGCAGGGGGTGTGACAGTCGCTGCAGTGGTGTAACTAGTGATGTGGGGGCATGACCTGTGTGGTGTGGGTGTGGTCTGCACAGGGGGTGTTGCCTGTGCCATGGGTGTGGCTATAGTGGAGCAATTACAAGAAAAAGTTGCTTTCTGTGTGAAATGGTATGAACTCTATTCTCTGTCTTTTATTAAGTGTTAAGGTGCGTACACACGGGTCGATTTTTTGGATGACTGAACGATAACGATTTCGTTATTGTTCAGTCGTCCAAAAAATCGACCAGTTTCAGCCCCAAAACGATGAACAGCAACTACCAATGTGCGCTTCCGTTTGTAGTTGGTAGTTGCCGTTCATCGACCGAACCTCCTGTCCAAGCTGACGATATTGTCAGGTTGAACATGTTCAGGGATGAGGGAGGGAGCCCGGGACTGAACGAAATCGTTCTTGATTTCGTTCAGTGTTTGTGCTCAGTGTCGATAACGACACTGAGCACACCCCTGCCAGGGACACACAGGACGATTTAATTCGGGGTGAAAATCGTCCCGTGTGTACGCACCTTTAGAATACAGGTTGAGTCTCCCATATCCAAAATGCTTGGGACCAGGGGCATTTTGGATAACGGAATATTCCGTATTTTGGAATAATTGGATATTATAATGAAATATCTTGAGAATGGGACCCCAATATACACACAGAATGTTTGTGTACAGAAATTAAATTCATTTTTGTTTCATATACACCTTATACACACAGCCTGAAGGTTATTTTATACAATATTTGTAATAATTTGTGCCTTAGACAAAGTTTGTGTACATTAAACCATCAAAAATTAAAGGTTTCATTATCTCAGTCATGACAAAATTATTCCGTATTTCGGAATATTCCGTATTTCGGAATATTTGGATATGGGAGACTCAACCTGTAGTTGCAATTGAAAAAGAAAAAAAATCTAAATTGTTCACTGATCATTGTCATATTTCTATAAGTATTCATCCCACATCCTTAGTCACTATCGTATATTAATAAATGAAATGCCTTCTTTAGCTGTTCCTTTAAAAAAAGAAAAATATCTGTAATGATAATACTGGACTAGGGCAGTAAGGGCTACCTTACTGCTCTGCAGCTGTGCATGCGTGAGTTGGGTTGGGCTTTACATTTTGTTAATTAAAAAAAAATAAAGTTTAAAATAAAAAAATATTTAAAATGTAAAAAAAAAAACACATAAAAAATATATATATTTTTTATTTTAATGTAATCTGTTATTGCCATCCTGAGATAATGCTAATAGAACAGGTAGGGCGGGATGTACTAATGGGGATAATGCGGTAAAACCCTGAAAATTAAGTTTTTACCACATTCCCTATATGTACAAAGCTCGATGGGTAATGCCATCTTCAGGTGGCGTTACCCAATACAAGCCTATGGGCTTCTTATCGGTACGCTCCCCCTTGGGAAGGATCCAACCGGATGCACACACATACAGCACGACCATGCAGTACAGCTGGGACTCGGAGGAGCAGCATGTGACGGAGAACTGCAGAGCACAGTGCAAACTGGACAGACAGCAGAAGGGATGGGATGGTGAGCACAATGGAGGGGGGGTAATCTTAGGGGTCCTTCATAAACCAACTTTCTGGGGCCCCTATACACCTTAATCCAGTGGGATGTAGTTATAATCCTGACCTGCAGCATCCCAGCTGAAGATGTCCCGAGATACCGGAATGCCACTACCCGGCTACAAGACCGGCGCCGGAATACCGACAGGAGGTGATATCCCGACGCCAGAATTCCGTCAGCCAGGATGCTGAATGTGAGTATAGCGGGGCTGGTTAGCACTTAGCTGTGGGAGGGGGGAAAGGTTAGGTTTAAGCATCACAGGGAGGGTTACGGTATGGCACCACTGGGGTTAGGTTAGGGTCATGCACCACTGGGGGAAGAGTTAGCGGGGGAGAGGAGGAGGGTTAGGGTACTTACTGGTCCCTGTCGGGATTTTGAAGATCGGGAATGTCGATGTCGGTCTTCTGACCGGTGGCATCCCTTCCGGCGGTATATCATACCGATTCCTATATTCCTATATTGTATACACACACACATTATACACACACACACACACACACACATATATATATATATATATATATATATATATATATACACACACACACAGTATACACAGACACACACACACATATATATATATATATATATATATATATATAGAGAGAGAGAGAGACACAACACTCCGGCACTCACTCACTCCGTGTATCCGGACTAGCAGTCCAACCTTGCTCCGGTGCCCTCCAGGAGGACAGCACCCCCAATGCACAATGCACACAAAATCATAGGTGGCACTCGGAGACTGGTAGAATACGTGAAACCCTCAACTAAGGGACTTTATTCAGTCGACGTTTCGGGGTCTTCCGCCCCTTCCTCAGGACAACAAGATAATACATAACATACAAACAACGTATTTATACATTTCAACTTACCCCTAATTGGCGCCATGAACACCTGAGCTCATTCAGTAGCCGCACTTCCGGTCACGTGACCGGAAGTACGGCTACTGAATGAGCTCAGGTGTTCATGGCGCGGGGCTTTATAAAACACAGGAGCAGGCAGAGCTTGGGCATCCCGGAGTATACAGCATAAGGAGGCGGGGTTTAATGCGATTCATGGGCGGAGCTTAGTGCACCTCAGAATAGACTGCCAGCCAGCCTGGGGGCGGAGTTTTAGACTATCTGGGGGCGGAGCTACGAGCAGGCCCGATGGTATGCGGGGCTTCGGGGGTAGAATGGGAGATGATGCTCTGACAGCAGAATGGATGGGGAGTCGGAACGCTGTAGTGGTGACAGTATAAACTTTTTTTTTTTCCTGTCAGCGCAGCCTGTATTGCAGTAGGTCTTGTGGGCCTATTTTTATGGGATGGCTTGGAGCTGCAGCTCCACCCGCCCCATTGTTAATCCGGCCCTGGTTGGCAAGTATGGTGTAAGGTGGAACTTGCCTACAGTCTCAGACGTCGCGGGAGGTTCCTGATTTTTCGAACAGCTCCCCGCACCCCAGGGAAGTGTAGGCAGATCTCCTGCATCTTGCCCACTTCCTAGTGAAGCGGACAGGATGGGGACATTTAATGGGGTATTCACAGGTGAGCGAGGACGGTGCTAAACAGAGCAATTTGTGTAACTTAGCTCCGCACCCTCCTCACGGTCCTGCGAATCGTAGGCTTTACCAAAGAAATAGGTGGGGCTTAATTACGTCCCCCAAACCGGCCTGCGGCAGCAGGTCTGCGGCTGCTCCCACAAAAGAGGACTATAAAGTCAGTAAGTATGATTATCAGAATGAAGCCTATTACTGCACTAAAAAGCAGACACATCACTGAGATATGAGGAACTTTGTGCACCTGCACCTGTACCGTAGAGATGTCACTACTTACTAGTGAATTTCTGCAGTCCCAAATATTGGTTGAAATGACAATATGGCAACAAAATCTACAGTTAACAGGGACAGTGCGAATGCAAAATGTCAGTGTGTGCAGATATGCAAATATTTGCAGGTTACCTTAATTTACACATACCTCCCAACTGTCCCGCTTCCAGCGGGACAGTCCCGTTTTTCTGGGGCTGTCCCGCCCGTAGGCCACAGTGTCCCGCGGTGGGGGGGTGTGCAGTAGGAGAACAGATGCCCTGCGCATGGCATCTGTTCTCTTATGTAGGGAGAGCCTGGTGGCTGCCCAGCGTCTCGGAGACTGCTGGGCACGCCCCCAAAGTGACGAAAACGGGGGAAGCCGCAAGGCTCCGCCCAATTTTCTGTAAGCTCCGCCCATTTTTAATTAAGCTACGCCCCCCTTTTCGGCTGCACACGCCTTTGGCGCGCGACCTGTCCCTCCTTTGCAGGATGAAAAGTTGGAAGGTATGATTTACAGGTGTACAGTATCAGTGGCAAAAGCAGGATTTCTAGAGCGGGGTTTCCAAACGCTTCAGTTTAAAGTGTGACCAGCCTATGAAGAGGGCATAAATAATTAGCACATAACAAGCTATAGTCTGCCTAATACAAAGTGCAGGATATGTAATACACCAGGGGCGAGATGTAATAGGGTGTGAGTTTTTTGTGCGAGACAAACTCTGACCTTCTCGCACATTTAAAGGTCCAAGTTTGTCTCACAACTCGCCAAACAGGGCCGGATTAACAATGGGGTGGGTGGAGCTGCAGCTCCAGGCCATCCCATTAAAATAGGCCCACTGTGTTGCTGTAGACAGGACTGTAAACTTAGTGCCAGCATTATCTAAGGCACCGACAACTCAATCCCCGCCAGACCAACACCCATCTCTCACTTCTATTCACCCGCAGGGCCGGATTAAGGGGGGGGCAACAGGGGCGGTCGTCCCTGGGCCCCCAGACACAGAGGGCCCCCACACAGGGTCAATGTGACCCTGCCGAGAACAGGTGCCGGCGGCACCTGTTCCCAGGAGGAGGGCGCTCTGCAGCTGCATGCAGCAGCACAGTCAGTGCTGCTGCATCAGCTTGGGGCAGGGCGGTAGTGCGGACGGCACATAAGTGCCGTTCGCACTACACAGCACAAACACACAGCCGCCGGTGCCGGCAGCTGGGTGTTTGTTTTAGCAGCCGATGAGAGTCAGACAGACTCTCATCAGCTGCTGCGACGCGGCCCACTGCCGGAGCGTCCGTCTTCCGGCACCCGCAGTGGCTGATGGGAGAGACGTCGACGTTTCTCCCATCATGCAGAGCGGGCCGGCCCGGGAGGACGCTGGATGGAGGAGCAGATGCCAGAACGGGGATTAAGGTAAGTGGAGATTGTTTTTTTTCCTGTGTGTGTCCGTGGGGTGGGGGAAGTGACTATTCCTAAGGGCATTGCTGGGGGGGGGGGAGTGACTATTCCTAAAGGCATTGCTGGGGGGGGGGAGTGACTATTCCTAAGGGCATTGCTGGGGGGGTGAGTGACTATTCCTAAGGGAATTGCTGGGGGGGGGTGAGTGACTATTCCTAAGGGCACTGCTGGGGGGGGACCTTTCCTAAGGGCACTGTTGGTGGGGGGACTATTCCTAAGGGCACTGCTGGGGGGGGACGGACTACTCCTAAGGGCACTGCTGGGGGTACTACTGGGGGCACCGCACACTGCTGGGACCACTACTAGGGGACACTGTTTAGAGGGGGGTACTGCTAGGGGCACTGCTGGGGATAACAATGGGGGCACTGCACACTGCTGGGACCACTACTGGGGGACACAGCATAGAGGGGGGATCACTACTAGGGGTACTCCTGGGGGGACTGCTACTGGGGGCACGGCTGGGCTGGGGTCAGCGCTATGTAGCTTGAAGGGGGCCCCCGCAACCTAGTTTCCCTGGGGCCCCCACAAGCCTTAATCCGGCCCTGTTCACCCGCGATTCAAATAAAATGTGGGTTACTAGCTATCCCTGTGTACTATGTAGTGCAGTGTCTAGGGGCCTCCTCCACGTCATGTGATGTCACACAACATGACATCACATAGGTGCTGCCGCCCGCGGCCAGCCGCGACCACTACCTCTAGCCGCGACCACTCATGAGCATAAAAGCAGGCTATGCCAGGACCTGCTCTTCGTGAATGCAGCCCGGCCGGGTGATGTGAACTGGTGGCTGCTGCCTCTGCTCATTGGGGATGCAACGTCCTGCAACCTGAGCCTCAGAGACTGTGAAAAAGCTATACTCCACCTGTGAGTGCCACTTAGAGATTTTTTTTAATGTTCTGTTTCAGTTATTTACTAGTATATATACATATATATATATATATATATATATATATTTGTGTATATATATATATACAGTATATATATATATATACATACACACATACACACACACTACACTGCAAATTGTATATAGTGTGTATACATATATATATTTCTTACACTGTATGCTATACATAGAGTGTGTGCGTGTATATATATTTAAATGATTATTATGAAATAGCTCCATTTCTGTAATGTGATTACACCCCTATATTATTTATTAAAATATTTTTTAACTTATCCCCTTTCTTTTATTATTTTTTAACTCATTCCTTTTCTACAATATTGTTTTAAGATACTGTATTTTATTGGTTTTATCCTCGTTATTAGGTTTTACTAAGGGTTTTAGAAGTATCCTACATTTATGGACACAAAGAAAGAGAAGAAAGGCTCTTTGTTGGGGCACTCTTATGAAATAACATGTTTCAAATTTCACATAAAAATTAACTTTTATTAAGCTTGCATAAAATAAGAGAGGTACATTTACATAAATATAAATACAAACATACATGAATCAAAAGCTCGGATATAAGAGCTATCATCCAAGTTAATAGGCAAAAATAATAGAATAAATCCAATCTGCATTTCACAAAATAAGATGCATATGATCTTTTCTTCAATCCATAAATTGATGGTATATATTCATATACAAAAATTCATGCAATGTCTGTGCCAAGTGTTTATCCTATTCTTCCGAATGGGAATTAACCTACGGCACCTGGTATTCCTAGGAGGTCTCCCATCCAAGTACTAGCCAGGCCTATTACTGTATCGCTTCCAAGATCAGACGAGATTGGGCAGGTTCAGATAAGTATGGCTGTAGGTGTGTTTCATTCGGTAAAGGTAGATGTCCCCTTACACATGGTTTCCACAGATTGACATGAAAAAGTGTAGGACTGTCACTCACTGGAGAGTCCGGTTAGTAGTACACAAATATGTTGAGAAAAGTGATGCATGTGCATACCTTATTCATGGGATAGAAGAATGTCATAAATTATCATGCATTAGAAAAACCATCAATATGTGATCCCCAGTAATCCTGATAATTCACAGGAACAAAATCACCCCTGTATGTGATAATTATTTATTTATTTAGGGATCATAAAATAAATCAAATATGTTACATATTAATGATCAATGCTGGTAAGAGAAAATAATACATCAATTATCACCACTTAATCACAGTTAGAATTAACAAAATAATCATATGACTCATATGCATAGTACTGTGCAATTGTATCAACTCATAGTGTCACCGCCGGTCGTAATATGGTTTAAAGGTTAAACACATCACATTTGCATATTGCATAATTGCAAGCAGTGACAACTATGAGTAGTGTTAATATGAGTACCAAAGAGAGGCATTTCCTAACAAGAAAGCGGAACATTGACCCATAACATTAAGTTCTTTTTTCAACCATATCCAGGTCAAATAACTCTCTCTCTCAGGTCATATAAGGTCAAATAACTCTCTGTTTCTTATTACGCTTCAAGATGATCAAAGAATTAACAATAATCACTTTTAAACATCAGAGAAAGCCTCTAACAATCGGACACATATATGATACAAACATAGGGGAGAGGAAAAAGGGGGAAATCAGCTGACCAAGATTCTATTAAATTATGCGCAATATTCAATGTGCATGTCCAAATACATCATGCACAAGGTATTAACCTAAAAAGCTGTGGTCAGCAGTAAGTCTGGCAATGATTTTATAAAATAACAGCTGTTTTATGAATCCCCATATGCGATCTCCCACATGAGCCCTTAACGGTATATAAATCAATGAGTCAAATAAGTGACTCATCGGTGATAAGAAGAAAAATTGCTGAAACATGCACTGTGTCAGCAGAGCCATATATATACGATACCAGCAGGTTCCAGTTCCAAATCAACTGAACCTCCACATGTCGTGTGGCAGATGGAATGAGCGAGGATGCGCGTTTCGCCTGGGTACAGGCTTGTTCACCTCACTGTGAGAACTACAATCCTTAATGCCCCGCATGCTGATGCTTGTGGTTCTCTACGTACCAGCATGTGGGGGAGGCCCGCTGGGACTTGTAGTTCTCCAGCAAAAGACAAAATTATTAATTCTATTTTTTATACATACATTTACACTATCAACCCGGCACCCACCGGGGTGCCGGGGATAGCCCCAGGCTATCAGCCCAGGCCTGGGGTGCCCTGGAGAGGGGGAACCCCTTTATTGGGGGAGTCCCCACCTCCCCATGGATCCCCGGCCTGGGCTGAGTAGCGGTGAGGTGTAAAGCTTTGGCCAGGGGACCTGGTGAAAGGGTTGCCCGGTTGTGGCATTACACCCTCGATAGAAAGAGTCAGGTACTGGTTATGGAAAATACAAAGGATGCAGCTGGGCATATCTGTATCCCATTATAAATATACGTTCATAGTCAGGAACGGACTGGGGCTGGCAGTCCGCCCTGTGCAGGAAGGGGGCATGGTTTAGTTTCAAGGGGGCGTGCCGCGAGTCATGGGGGCCTGGCCTCGCGTCATAGTATTACACCTACCACTTTGATGGTGTTGTAGCTTAATTTTAAACAGAGACAAAGAAATAGGCATTGTGCAATATAATTACATTTTGGCATTTCATATATAACTTTTATCACTTAGTTTATTTTGCGTGCCACAATTAAGACTTCAGTTATTACAAAATCAGTCCAAAGACATACTCAGTTAGTAACTGCTTAGTACTGCTAAGACTGCAGATTCTTAATTTATTTTCTAACACTGCCAAGATGATATTTAATTATGACATCAGTTGAACTGTGACCAAGAAATATTCACATTTCCAAGCTGTGTAAAAATATTGCACTGAGGTAATTATGATTTTGTCATTGAAATTGCTAACTTCATTGCTGCCAGAGGCTGCCTATCCCAATAGCACACTATCTATCTTTACTTTAACTTACTGGGACCCAGGTTTTCAAGATTCATCTTTGCCTGTTCTTGTCCCTTATAATGTTTATAGTTTCAAAATGCACAGTAGTACATTAGTTCTACGATGCCTGAGCTCATCGGCCCTGTCCTTGGAAATGGCATTAAGAAGTTTACATTTCTGCAATTCACAGGGGATTCTTTGATGGCAAATTGGAAATGTGCAATAAATCACCTGACTATATAGATTGATCAAACTTAGGGGTATATTTACTAATGTGCGGGTTTATAGTAGGGATGGGCGTTGACCATTAATGATTCTAAATCATCGATGGTTTGTGGCCGATGTCGAATAGTTTTACCATTAATGACAGAGAATGGTTCTTTGCCATAGATGGACGAGTAGGAGCAAATTTTTTTAAAAAAATCCCCCCTGGATGGGATGGAGCGTAGCCCCGCCCCCTGCTAAGACCCACCCCTTGTTGTGATTGGTCTGAGGCCCCGTTCCCCACCATGGCATTGGCCATCAGGCTGCAAACCATCAATGGCTCACCATAGATGGTTTGTGTGCCATCTATGGTAACCACCGATGGACTAATCGATGGTAACCATTGATGGCCGATGGCCTCCGATGGCCATCCTTAGTTTATAGAAGTGGAGAGGTTGTCCATAGCACATACTTGCCAACTCTCCCTGATTGTCAGGAAGACTCCCTGAAATACAGTAGTAGCAATCTCCATGACTCCCTGAAGAGTCTAGCAATCTCCCTGATTGCACCTTATCCCATACATGCCTACTCTCCCAGGAATCGCGGGAGGCTCACAATTTTTCAGGTAACCCCCTGCACCCTCAGAAGAGTAGGCATATCTCCCGCATCCCGCCCACTTCCTAGTGAAGTGGGCAGGATGGGGAGATTCTATCTGGATTTTCGGGTCCATAGGGAAGGGGCGGAGCTAAATTGTGCAAATCGCATAATTTAGCCCCGCCCCCTCCTCACAGACCCGCGAATCACGGGAGTTTTTTGTAAAGGGTGGTGGGGCCTAATGCTGTCTATCATCTGGCCCCGCCCCTCAAAGAGGGGAGCAGCAGGTTTCATCTTTCTGCTCCCGGAAAGCAGCCCAGGAATGTTGGCAAGTATGCCTTATCCCTATTATGTCGCTGGTATATACTTGAAAAAAAAAAAAAAGAAATCAGAGATATATACATTCAAACGGTATAATCAGTGCCACTTCCCTGCATTGCTTATAAGGCACAATGATCCCTATGGCCACATGCATTTTAATATAATGTTTCTCTTGGCCTTTTATATGGAACCCTTATAAAACATAATACATGAGCAAACCCTCAAAAGAATCAGTGTGTTTTCATCAACAAGTAGATCTTACTAACTGCTTTGGGGCTCGATTACATTTGGATGTAAGGCAATTTTATGACACGGCTGTCAGATGTAGCAGTACATGTCCACTTTACCGTTGTTCTAATCATACTTGCCTACTTTTGAAAACTAGTTTCAGGGAGATTGTAGGTGGCAGCAGAATGTGCCGCGCGTGTCATGCTCCGCCCAAAGGGCTTGTCTAGCTTCACCTATGGGCGTGTCTGGCACTCGGGGGGCGTGTCCTGTATTGCCAGTTGAAAAATATAGTCCTAAGAGCAGCATACCAGAGCTAGTTTTTCTATGGGTAGCCTACTACCAGAGGTGTACAAAGACTGCAATCATGTATCATGACTTATACCTTTTATATATGGTTGCAATGCCCCCATAGTACCCCACAGTGCCTCCATAGTAATCCCCTGTACACACAGTGAGCCTGATTCAGACCCGGTCGCAAGCGCTGAGCACTCGCAACCGGGTCGATGGTGGCCCAGAGCGCATTCGCACGACGGAGCCGGCTCCGTCGTGCGCATGCGCGAGACCCGGATAGCGACGGGCAATCCGTCTCTCCAGGTCTTGCACCAAAGGGGGCGTGCTGTCGATGTTGAGTGACAGCATGCCCCCTTTGGTGGGCGGGCCGGGGGGGTGGCTGCCCAGACGGAGGCGTTCCCATGGGAACACCTACCGTCTGGGGGCGGCCCCACTGACATCACAAGTGATGTCAGTGGGAGAGCTTTCGGCTCTCTGGGGTTTGCGGCCATGAGACCCTACGACAAGGGTCTCGTCGCAAGCCCGATGATCGCGATGGTCTTGACCATCGCGACCATCATCCTGGCCGCTCGCATTAGCTGTGGGTGGCGTCCGGCTCTGAATCAGGGCCAGTGTCCCATATTAGCCCACAGTACAGAGCACCTCCATATTACCCGCAGTACCCTCATATTGCTCCCAATACACAGTGGCCCATATTACCCCCCAGTACACACAGTGCCCCCATATTACCCCCCAGTACACACAGTGCCCCCAGTACACACAGTGCCCCCATATTACCCCTCAATACACAGTGCCCCCATGGTACCTTTTTTCTCCTGTAAAAACAGAGCAGGGAGCCTGGGCAGTGTTGTGAGGAGGGTGGCACAAGCAGTGACACGGACAAGGAGCAGGTCAGCAGTTTGAAGAGGGCTGATATTGCCTCTCCCAAGGGACCAGCCAACCACTTTCAGTAGGTTGGCTGGTCCCTTGGGAGAGGCAATGTTGTGTGGAGCTCTGTGCTGGTTAGGTCATTTCCTTCAGCCTGCGACATACTTGCCGACTTTGGTTCACTCCATTCCGGGAGCAGCCGGGCAGGACCATCTTCTCCCTGCGTCGGGGGGCGGGGCCAGTCTATTGCTGACATTCGGCCCTGCCCCCTTTACAGGAAACCCCCCGCGATTCGCAGGTCTGCGCGGAGGGGGCGGAGCTAAATTATGCAATTCGCGTCATTTAGCAAATTTCAAAGAGAATCTCCCCATCCTGCCCACTTAACTAGGAAGTGGGCGGGATGCGGGAGATCTGCCTACTATTCCGGGGGTGCGTGGGGTTACCCGAAAAATCGGGAGCCTCCTGCGACTCCCGGTAGAGTAGGCATGTATGGCCGTCGAGCAGTACAGGCTCACTGCTGTGTGGGCGCCATGGAGGAGCGGGTCCCGCAGCATTTCTGCTCAATTTAAAGAAGCCCCAGGGAGGAAAGGTAGGGAGTGGGGCCATGCACTGTGGCCATAGTGGGTGTGCCGCGCTGCATGTTGCAAGGAACAGCCCAGTCATCAGACATCCCGGGCCCGCTGTCAGTCTGGTGACAGTGGCTGACCAGAGAGGGGGCCGACCTCAGCCGCTGATCAGTGCCGCAGTAGCCGCGCTGCCCGCCTGTCCCCTCTGGATGCGGACTGCTGGGCTGACTATCCGGCCACCGCTGCTCACAACCCCGCGGTGGCCGGCCTTTTAGTACAATAGTGTCACGCATGACGTTCCCATACAGGCCCCGCCCCCCGGCATTACCGGACTCGCGCATGCGCAGTCCGTTGGCTTAAAAAATTAATAATAAATCGGGAGATAATGTTCCTTTTGCGGGGCGGCGGGAGGGTTCATTAGAAATCGTGAGCCTCCCGCTAAAATCGGGAGGGTAGGTAACCCTGGTTCTAATAGGTGTTGCTTTCACGATCTCCTTGAACTGCAAGCATGCCATAGCAACCAATCAGATTCAAGCTATTACGTCCTAGAACTTGCTAGGTAAATGACAAGTAGAATCTTATTGGTTTCTATGGGCAACATCTCCACTTCTATAAACCCACACTTAGTAAATATACCCCCTATGTCCACTCTGATCGTATTGTAAATAAGTCCCCTGCATTGCTCTGATAAAAAGAGAAACTATCCAAGGTTAATGACATATAAATATTAATGTATATTTTACTGAATTTTAGCAAACATTCATCAGATATACCTCCACCATGAATTCAACAAGTTAGGGAACAGAATTCTATGAATGTGACTGAGCTGATCAGGAAAAAATGGAGTGTTTTAAGTCTTGTGCACACAGTGGAGACAGGAGTTTGTTGGCTGGACCAATATTTACTGTTTTTATTTATATTGCGCACACATATTCCACAGAGCTTATTTGCCCATTCACATCAGTCCCTGCCCAGTGGACCTTACAATATATGTTCCCTACCACATGTAACCGAAGCCTTAATTCCTTACAAGTGTACCGGCCCAGGGTGCAAATAACATTGCAGGGCAGTGGGCAGCAACATCTCCCTCCCCCGACCATGGGGACGCAAAGCCCTTCCCCCTATCAGAAAGGGGCGTGACTTGAACATTACCCAACTCCCCAGCAGCCTAGTCAGAGCCTGCTCACACCCCAGACACACCCACATCTGCCGAACCCAGCCCACACTTGCCGAGCCCCACCCCTTGCAGAGCCAAACTGGCTGCTTCGTCCTGGAGTTGGCAGTCAAAAGGTCAGCAAGTATGCTTTGCACCAACTAGGAGATCTGTGAAACATGCACTGTTTGGTGTCCGTAACAGTGAGGACTGGAGTTGGAAACACTGCCTAGCATTATAGAGCTTTATGTTCTTCCTCTGCTGTTTACCAGAATTTGGAATTTCTTGTTTTTGAAAAACATAAAATACTTCTTTCCTTGTGGCATGTTTATAATATATGCATCGCATTCCGGTGCTTAGTACATATGAGAAGTGCAGTAAAACCCCGAAAATAGCATTCCCCCGAAAACTGCATTTTCGAGAGTTTTACCACATTTTTGTACTTTGGGCCTGATTCAGCAAGGGACGCATGTGAGAGATCGCACGCACTCGGCCGCTGCGTGTATATGCTAATCAATGCATACGCACGGCATCCGCAGCACAAGGTTGCAGACGTCCAGCAATAAATAATGCCGTCCATCTCCCTTTACTCAATCTGCAGGATAGTGCAAACATTAGTAACATCGAGAACCATCGGAGGCAGATGCACAATAGAGGATGACCTGACCTGGTGTCGTGCAGGATTTTGGCCACTTCCTGCGTGCATGGAGTCGTCTGGCTGCGTATGCCGCCACATTGCCTTAATTATGCATGCCCCTATAATGGCGTCCCAATGCCCAGGCATGCCTGCATTTTCCCAACTACCCCCCCCCCGTCACAACCACCAAATGGCACTTCCTGTCGATCAATAGTGGAAGGGTCTGTATACACACTGCTTGTAGTCTGCGTAGCCTTACCCAATCGCACTGGCTAGTTCGCACATGCGCAGTGCGATGCATACGCATGCTCAGTGTGAAAACATCGGTTGAGTGCGGGCATTCTCTCCCTTGCGTCCCTTGCTGAGTCAGGCCCTTAGTACATCCCGCCCACAGGGAGAAAATACTGCTGAAATAGCAACGATTATTTTTCTCATGAACCTTATTGTTTAAATGTAATCTGTGTAGCCGTTACTGAATCTGTACAGCTGTTAGTTTCTCTAACGTAAAGTAAGGTACACTGTTCAGTTTTACAATATAACAACTGTATTTTATCAGTTCCCATGACTTTGGCCTCTATTTATTAACATTATTTTTACTAAAATAAAGTGAAAAAGGGTGTTTTCACACCCTTTTCACATTATTTTAGTATCACCTATAGTTATTCCAGGGCAATTGGATAGAAATTAGTAAAACTCAACTCCAACCCCTAATTATCACTTATTTTTAGTAATCCGATCGCATTTCCCATAATTTTAATGGGAATTGTGATCTGACCAAAGTCACTAAAAATAAATTTGAAAAAAATATCGGGGAAAGCCCTGTGATAATAACGCCACCTGGAGGTGGCGTTATCCAGGGTCTCCCCCGGTTACCGGCCTCCTACTCTTCTCTAAAAGGCAGAGCAGAGCCCGGAGCCGGTCCCAGTGATCAACTGTGTGGTCTAAACAGACCGCAAGCTGATCACTGCAAAAAAAAAAAAAGTAAAAAAAAAATTCACTTACCTGACTCCAGGGACCAGTGGGCAGGGCTCCGGTGATGACTCCCCTCCGGTCAGCTGGTCTCCCATGCTGCACTATGGCCCAGTCATCAGGTGATCGGGTCCCAGTGTAGTATGGGATATCAGCTGACCGGAGGCATGGAAGACATCATCGGAGCACCGATGACTGCAGGTAAGTGCTATTAAGGGAGGGGGATTGCGGGGGGCATCCACGATTGGGGGGCAGGGCTTAGTGTCGGGGGCGGGGCTTAGCACCGGGGGGGGGTAGCAGCGGCGGCTGGTCGGCCCATGCGCGGGGCACTAGTCACGGTATTTTTTTGAGAAAATATCATGACTTCAGTGCAGAGGGGATTCGCAGGGACAGAGCTTTCTCGCAAGCTCTGTCCCTGCAAGGAATTTGTAGTAAATCCCTGTGATATTGCACAAATTCGCAATGCGAATTCAGTCGATAATATCACACTACAATCTGCATTACAAATGCGGATTGTAGTAAATAGAGCCCTTTGAGAGTTATGTACTAGCAAGAATATTCTGGTGAACGTAACATCTAATCCCTGTCAGAAACACATTTTAATATGAAGTTCTTGTTTGCTGTACAGGTGGGTGTTCGTGGTTAAAAAGGGTTACCAAGATACAGACACGTCCATACAAAGTTCTGTCATCACAAAGTTAAAAGGAGTTGCATATACTAACACCAGCGAACTTGGGCCGAGGCTGTGGGATGTGGTGGATTATGTCATACCACCTCAGGTCAGTAACATTTCATTTCAAGAAAATAACTTAAAATAGAAAGGGGCCGATTCATTTTTTTTATTGTCTCTTTCAGGGTGAAAATGTTTTTTTTGTAGTAACAAATCTGATTGTCACCCCAAATCAGAGGCTGGACAAATGCCGTGAGGTAAGAAAAAATCAAAAAAGAAACCTATTTGATGATGATAATAATGAATGGTAATGAAATACATTTAGTATATACTGTATGTATATAGGTTGAAACAAGGCATACCCATTAAATTCAACAATTCCTTCTAGTAATCCCTAATTAATTGCTTTAGGAAAGGTGAATTAAACCCAATATAGCATAGTTTAGTTTGCTCTTAGGGGCATATTTATCACAATCTGCATTTTTAATGCGCATGTGATAAATAGTTTTTGCCTAAATTTTCATTGTGAAAAATAATACTTTCATGCAATTTACAATGTGTCTCTTGCCATGAGACTGGCTCCGATAAGAGCCTGTTCTGGCAAAGAGCTGGAAGCAGCATGGTAATTGACGTTATCACGCTGCTTCCAGGTCCAGGTGCCCTGCAGTCAATGCGCATGCACGGCCATAGGCTACTATTGGCTAAAACCATCTGCAGAAGGCATTAGCATTCTGGGCCAGGCTCCAGAATGCATTGCATTCAGGAGCTTTATAAATCCAACTGCATGGCAGCCCCCATAGACACCTATGGAAGCTGCATTTACAGCTGGAAATAGAGAGACAGCAGCAGATATGGTAGATATCTGGTGCAATCCCCTTATGGTACATCTGGGGGCTGTTTTCAGGGAGGGATGTAGTCCGGAAGCCGACGGTCTAAATCCCGACTGCCGGCTTCCAGACACTGTATTCCCGGCGTGGTACTAATGACAGGCGTCGAAAACTCGACGCCTCTCATTAACCAGACGCCGGAAGACCGACGCCCGGCATACCGAACAAAGGCAGCCGCGGGGGGGGGAGGTTTAGGTCTAGGGCTCCCGGGGGGCCTTAGGGTTAGGCACCCCCCGGGAGGGTTAGGCTAGGGGAAGGGAGGGTTAGGGTTAGGCACCCACGGGGGAGGTTAGGGTTAGGCACCCCCCGGGAGACTTAGGTTTAGGCAGCAGGGAAGGGGGGGTTAGGTTTAGGCACATACAGGGGGGATTAGGGTTAGGCACTTGGGGGGGAGGTTAGGGTTAGGCACCCCTAAGGGAGGGTTAGGGTAGGGAATTAGGTTAGCGATACTTACCTTAGGACGATCGGCTTTTTCACCCTTGCCGGGTAGCTGCTGTCGGGATTTGAACCGCCGGACATGCGTCCGCCAGTAATACTTACCACACCCTTCAGGGAATATCCCTCAAATACTGATTAATAAATATGTTTTTCCTGACCTTGTGCTGACAATCAAACTAACAGACTATTTCATGTTTATTAGCGCTAGGTTTCTGTTTTACCAAGAAGGCATGTAACTGTGTCTACTATAAAGAACAATTTTTGTAACTGAAAATAAAATATTCTTTCCTCCAACAGCGAGGACTGACCATGTGTCCTGTTTGGAGACTTAGGGGCCTATTTAGCAAATATCGCGGCCATGCCCTGAAAAGTAACATTCCTTATTGCTACATATTACAACGGTTTGGAATTTACTTTCTGTGCTATTCAACAATGGTGACACGCTGGGACACAGACTCCGAAAAGAGCCTGTACCAGCGAATGTTGAAAAGTAAAGTGGTCTCTTACGCAAAATGGAAAAATGTGGCCGTATTTACATTTTCAAGTAACTTCCAGCTAATCACAGCCTGTCTGGCTGTGATTAGCTGGAAACGCACCCAATAGAAAGCTACTGCTAGGGAGTCCCTGTGGGTGGTGAATTTTACTGGGGAGGGATACAGTCCTGCAGCCGTTAGTTAAAATCCACTGGTTAAGTGTAACACCCAGCCATGGCGATGTGGCCTAGTTAGACTTGGTCACACTACCAGCTAAGATGCATATTGTGGCATAGGAGGCATCTTAGAAAGCATATCATTTGTGGGTCTGTAAAGGCTAGCTTTAAGTTACATACTGAAGATGACAGCATCAGTATTCTGTGAAAAAAAACAGCTTAAATATGGTTTTAAAAAACAAACAACCTACCTTCCTCCAAATTAGCAAATCAGCAATGTGCAACAATACTTTGGCCAGGTCTATTTGGAGCTTTAGATAGAATAGAAAGGCCCTCCCACTCATTATTCACCTACTTTAGCTATAACCAGTTCAGGTAGTAGTACTGGTGCTGGCAGGGGTGAAGGTAGGCTTTTTATCACCGGGGAAAATAATCAGCTCTGCAACCCCCTCTCACTCCCCTGTAGATAGTAGTCACCCTCTACCGACATGACTGACATATAATGCAGGGAACATCACAGTAACCGCCATATAATGCAGGGAACATCACAGTAATCGCCATATAATGCAGGGAACATCACATTAACCGCCATATAATACTGCGAACATCACAGTGGCTTCCATATAATACAGAAAGCATCAGTGGCCACCATATAATAAAGAGAGTATCAGTGGCTGTTATATAATACAGAAGTGTTCCTTCCGTACAATGCAGAGTATTTTTGATCCCCTTACAATATCATTCCCTCATCAATAATTAACAATATCTCAAAAAGTACAGTATTAACAAATTCAGCATCATCGTAACAACCCCATTCATTGTAATTTATATAATTACCTGCTGTACAATAATAACCTTTTTAATTATTAATTAGGTCCAACATCATCAAATAATTCCATTTAACTCCCTAATTACCTCACTATGGGGATCCCGTTTCTTTCCACCAGACATCGTGTATTTTTTTATAGTCTTATGTATCATTTATTTTCGCCAAAAATGGGAATATGATAAACCCCCTGAATTGTGATAATAGTTTTCAATTAGATAATGGAAAAACAGCTGCATAGTTGATTTTTCATATTCTGATAAAAAAAAATAACAACTGCACATGCTCTGTTTCAGTCTTGGACATGCGCAGTGAATGGTAGTTGGCATTCCCCATAAGTGACGAGCGGAATATATATATATATATATATCTCACAGAGCTCACCACTCATCATAATAAAAACAACTCCATTATTCTATAGGACAGGTATGTGCAGTATATATATATATATATATTTTTATATATGTACATTATATTTATAAAATTATTCCATTTGCTCCTGCACTGTTCCTCTAATAAATTCAGCAGTCAGGGTGCCACATCATTATTTTCTGCTCTTCAAGCGAAACGCATCTTTAAATCCGTAAAGGAGGGCACTCTTCACTTTGTAAATCCAAAAAATCATTTTTATTTAATTCCTTTTAGTCTTCATCACCACCCAGTGTATTCACATAAATTGGAAATCTTGACACTTTTCAGGAAAACAAGCTGGACTTTTACCAAGCCACGCTTTAGCCAAGCATATACAATGCTTCTCAACTCAGCATGATATAGACAAAATGTTACTCACGTTGTCGTGTCCATCGATCTCGGTCCCCTCACAGACCGTTCAAGACAAACAGCTAACCACCTCCGTGTATGATCTCTTGTCAATCAGATCCTCCTCCTGTGGCTTACCTGCACGAGCTTCCTTAAACTGTCTCCCCTCTCGTTAGTACGGCTCACCCTGTCCCACCTGTGCACCTGGTGTGCGTTCCACTAGAATGCTAGAATGCGCATTTGTGCGCATGCCTAAGCAATCAGAAACGTCTGGCCACGTCAGATTCCTCGTACATCCTCATCGCCATGGTAATAACAGTTTTAACCTCCACCGTGCGCCGTGGACAGGGAGCTAGATCTCTATCCAAACATTCTAATAAGTAGACGGACTTCTGGAAGCTCAATGAAACACAGCCACAGGACAAACAAGGTCCTAACAACATCTCACAATAACTTATCCAACAAACAGTACTTTCTTGAACTGTTCATCATGTATCAAAAAACATGACAAACTACCAAAATATAATACAAATATTATCAGTGCTGCCAGAATACAAACATAGATATAATATCTAACAAAAAACATCTAAAATTAATATTCTCATTTAAGCCTTTTAGGCTATGGTGTCCAATGCGTAAATCCACCGTGCTTCCTTCTGTAATAGAATCCTACTCCGGTCACCACCCCTCTCAGATTTTGGAACATGATCAATTAAAATGTATTTTAAAACAAGAAGAAATAACAACGCTGTGAAATACCTGTAACCAATGATAAAATATAACCAGCTATGTCAAAAAGATGAATTTAATAAGCTCACACCCCCTCTGAGGACATCCCGATGGGAAGAAACGCGTCAGTCATTGCATCAGCGGCCATCATCACTAGCACATGTGAGAGACTTGCCAACCTTCAACCCCAAGTACTGGGACATATAATCTTGGAGCCCGAGGCAGCGGGACGCCAGTGTTTTTTTTACATACGGTTGGCAACCTTAACAGCAGCGTGAAACACCAGTTTTTATTTACATTTAAATTTAATTGTGATTGCACGTGTGTCCTTTTTGCAGCGCCATTGCCTTTTTTTCTTGTTTTAAAATGTATTTTAAACTTGCAACTTGATGCCCATTCAGCACCCAATGACGGGCTACAGGCTTATCGCTATGTCCTTCCGCTATGGCCTGTCGGAGGGAACTTCTATGGTTGGCCATCCGTTCCCTAAATCTTGCCGTTTGTGGGTGGTGACGGGGGTGGTCGATGGAAATGGGGGTGTGGTGGTACGAACGCAGGCGTGTCTGTGCGTCAGAACGCCGTTTCAGGGGCAAGCATAATTAAGACGCAGGCTCAACATACACGTCACATGGCTGAATTACACACTACAGCACTCGTGCTTGCGGTATGGTCATCCACAAGTGCTGTGTATGGGTCCGATGTTACTCGATGTTACCGATTGTTGAATACACTTCCTGGAGATGACGTGTGTTACTAAGGGAAAGTGGCTGGTGGGCACATACCGCGATCGCACGCCAAGACATAGAGGGGCCATGCAATTGCGAGTGGGACAGCGGGACAGTGCCTCTAAAACGGGACTATCCAGCTGAAATAGGGACAGTTGGGACGTATGCTAAATGTCGTGACATTTTTCTAGCTTTCTGCAAAACAACAAAATGATGTGAAGTTATCAAGCAGTGAGATCTGTGCTGTCCCGGACAGAATATGGAGATCTGCTGATATCATTTCTGTTGGCAATGCACACTTTCCTGTTCAACATTATCAAGTGTCCATGTGATTCTTCTAATATTCTCATTCCATATGAAACGTGTAAGAGACCAAATGGGAAAGAACTTGTCACTGATAATTCATTTATATTCTAAAATTAGAAAACACCTGTTAAGCAGCAGCTAACGTTGAAGGAATACTTCACCCTCAATAATAAACCAATGTATAAAAAGAATTGTAGTGCTAGGAAAAACAGGTAATGTATTAAAAGTTATATATAATATTCACACTGGCTGATACATAAAGAGAAACATAAAAAATATATACATTAAAACCCAGTAATAGTAATTTTGTATGTAGTCAAATGTAATCAGCATTTAAACCCCATAGGCATAGGAATAAATATAAGTAAGCAGTTAGGGGATTAGTAGCATAACAGTTCAGGTTTGTTTACCAAAGCAGATAAAGCAGTTAGTACATAGCATATAGGCCAGCAGAGCGTAACTAGACGTTTTCGTGCCCTGTGCCAGAAAGAGCATTGGCACCCCCCCCCACGTTATTTTTCAAACAGGGACATGAGAAACGCACCCGAAAAAAGGGCATTGGGCTCATGGGGAAGTGCCAGGGAAGAGATAGGGGAGTCCATGAGCTGCTGGGGATAAAAGAAGAGGAAGCTACAAGCGAGAATGATAATAGACAGAAAATTGACAGGCCCAAACAGTGCCCCCTGCCCAGCAGTGCCCTGTACCACGGCACAGGTCGCACTACCCTAGTTACGGCCCTGTAGGCCAACAGCAGTTCTTAAATGCTTGTTTTAAAGCACAGGTGTTTTATAAACTGGTATAATTACCTCCTCCTGTTTGGTAGCCCTTGCCAGGTTTTGCAGGTCTTAAACTGGGTCTTTTAGCAGCCTTTTGTATTGTTTGTAAAATGTACCTATTACACCTTCTGGAGTTTCCTAATTAGCCCCTGGACACTGGAGGCAAAGCGGTGGCACCCAAACTTGGAATAGGCTGCAGTCTTGGTAGCCTTTAGGTGCATACATTCAGGGCCGGATTAAGGTCTGTGGGGGACCCTGGGCAACAAACTTGTTGGGGCCCCTATGTACCACCGTCCCCTCTAGTAATGCCCCTTATGCAGTGCCCCCAGTAGTGGTCCCCCTATGCAGTGCCCCCAGTAGTACCCCTTATATAGTGCCCCCAGACCCAGTAGTGGTCCCCCCCTATGCTGTGCCCCTTATATAATGGCCCAGTAGTGGTCCCCCTATACAGTGCCCCCATTAGAGCACCTTATATAGTGCCCCCAGACCCAATAGTGTCCCCCCCATGAAGTGCCCCTTGTATAATGCCCCAGTAGTGGTCCCCCTATACAGTGCCCCCAGTAGTGCCCCCAGACCCAATAGTGGTCCCCCCTATGCAGTGCCCCTTAAATAACTATCCCCAGTAGTGGTCCCCCTATGCAGTGCCCCTATTAGTGCACCTTATATAGTGCCCCCAGACCCAGTATTGTCCCCCCCTATGCAGTGCCCCTTATATAATGACCCAGTAGTGGTCCCCCTATACAGTGCCCCAGACCCAACAGTGGTCCCCCCTATGCAGTGCCCCTTATATAACTCCCCAGTAGTTGTCCCCCTATACAGTGCCCTCAGTAGTGCCCCTTATATAGTGCCCCCAGACCCAGTAGTGGCCCCCCACCCATGCAGTGCCCCTTATATAGTGCCCCCAGTAGTCCCCCCTTATGTGTTGCCCCCAGAAGTAGTTCCCCCCTATACACTGCCCCCAGTAGTAGCCCACCCCTATTCAGTGCCGCCAGTAGTTGTCCTATGCATTGCCCCCATGAAGCGCCCCCCCCTATGCAGTGCCCCTTACACATACACACACAAAAAAAACCCCACAACTTACCTGAAACCCCGCTCCTGATGCGACCGCCGCTGTCCGCGCCGGCTCCTCTTCTCCTGCAGTATGGGAGAGATGTCAGCGTCATGACGTCAGTCCCATCATCACCCAGGGGGAGCCGGAAGACGGAGCTCATAAGTGAGCTCCAGCCGGTTCCCTCCGTTGAAGCAGCAGCCAATGAGAGTCTGTGTGACTCTCATCGGCTGCTGTAACAAACACACAGCTGCCGGCGGCGGCTGTGTGTTTGTCACTGTGTAGTGTGGCCGCGCTCACTACGCGGTCTACACTACACAAGCAGCGGGTACACTAGCGGCGGGTGAAGCCACTGGCTGCACCTCTGCTAGTGGGGCCCCTCTGTGTGTGGGGGCCGATGGACGACCGCCCCTGTCGTCCCCCCCCTTAATCCGGCCTTGCATACATTGTTACGTGGCCGTTTGCCAGTGGGTCAATTGGAATTACAAACAATACAAAAGACCACTAAAAGACCCAGGTGGAGGTAATTATACCAGTTTATAAAAAACCTGTGGTTTAAAACAAGCATTTTAGAACTGCTGCTGGACTATATGCTATACTGTATATTAACTGCTTTATCTGCTTTGGAGAACAAACTCTTTGGGCTCTATTTACTACAATCCGCATTTGTAATGCATATTGTAGTGTGATCCCTGGGGATCCCGTTTCTTTCCACCAGACATCGTGTATTTTTTTATAGTCTTATGTATCATTTATTTTCGCCAAAAATGGGAATATGATAAACCCCCTGAATTGTGATAATAGTTTTCAATTAGATAATGGAAAAACAGCTGCATAGTTGATTTTTCATATTCTGATAAAAAAAAATAACAACTGCACATGCTCTGTTTCAGTCTTGGACATGCGCAGTGAATGGTAGTTGGCATTCCCCATAAGTGACGAGCGGAATATATATATATATATATATCTCACAGAGCTCACCACTCATCATAATAAAAACAACTCCATTATTCTATAGGACAGGTATGTGCAGTATATATATATATATATATTTTTATATATGTACATTATATTTATAAAATTATTCCATTTGCTCCTGCACTGTTCCTCTAATAAATTCAGCAGTCAGGGTGCCACATCATTATTTTCTGCTCTTCAAGCGAAACGCATCTTTAAATCCGTAAAGGAGGGCACTCTTCACTTTGTAAATCCAAAAAATCATTTTTATTTAATTCCTTTTAGTCTTCATCACCACCCAGTGTATTCACATAAATTGGAAATCTTGACACTTTTCAGGAAAACAAGCTGGACTTTTACCAAGCCACGCTTTAGCCAAGCATATACAATGCTTCTCAACTCAGCATGATATAGACAAAATGTTACTCACGTTGTCGTGTCCATCGATCTCGGTCCCCTCACAGACCGTTCAAGACAAACAGCTAACCACCTCCGTGTATGATCTCTTGTCAATCAGATCCTCCTCCTGTGGCTTACCTGCACGAGCTTCCTTAAACTGTCTCCCCTCTCGTTAGTACGGCTCACCCTGTCCCACCTGTGCACCTGGTGTGCGTTCCACTAGAATGCTAGAATGCGCATTTGTGCGCATGCCTAAGCAATCAGAAACGTCTGGCCACGTCAGATTCCTTGTACATCCTCATCGCCATGGTAATAACAGTTTTAACCTCCACCGTGCGCCGTGGACAGGGAGCTAGATCTCTATCCAAACATTCTAATAAGTAGACGGACTTCTGGAAGCTCAATGAAACACAGCCACAGGACAAACAAGGTCCTAACAACATCTCACAATAACTTATCCAACAAACAGTACTTTCTTGAACTGTTCATCATGTATCAAAAAACATGACAAACTACCAAAATATAATACAAATATTATCAGTGCTGCCAGAATACAAACATAGATATAATATCTAACAAAAAACATCTAAAATTAATATTCTCATTTAAGCCTTTTAGGCTATGGTGTCCAATGCGTAAATCCACCGTGCTTCCTTCTGTAATAGAATCCTACTCCGGTCACCACCCCTCTCAGATTTTGGAACATGATCAATTAAAATGTATTTTAAAACAAGAAGAAATAACAACGCTGTGAAATACCTGTAACCAATGATAAAATATAACCAGCTATGTCAAAAAGATGAATTTAATAAGCTCACACCCCCTCTGAGGACATCCCGATGGGAAGAAACGCGTCAGTCATTGCATCAGCGGCCATCATCACTAGCACATGTGAGAGACTTGCCAACCTTCAACCCCAAGTACTGGGACATATAATCTTGGAGCCCGAGGCAGCGGGACGCCAGTGTTTTTTTTACATACGGTTGGCAACCTTAACAGCAGCGTGAAACACCAGTTTTTATTTACATTTAAATTTAATTGTGATTGCACGTGTGTCCTTTTTGCAGCGCCATTGCCTTTTTTTCTTGTTTTAAAATGTATTTTAAACTTGCAACTTGATGCCCATTCAGCACCCAATGACGGGCTACAGGCTTATCGCTATGTCCTTCCGCTATGGCCTGTCGGAGGGAACTTCTATGGTTGGCCATCCGTTCCCTAAATCTTGCCGTTTGTGGGTGGTGACGGGGGTGGTCGATGGAAATGGGGGTGTGGTGGTACGAACGCAGGCGTGTCTGTGCGTCAGAACGCCGTTTCAGGGGCAAGCATAATTAAGACGCAGGCTCAACATACACGTCACATGGCTGAATTACACACTACAGCACTCGTGCTTGCGGTATGGTCATCCACAAGTGCTGTGTATGGGTCCGATGTTACTCGATGTTACCGATTGTTGAATACACTTCCTGGAGATGACGTGTGTTACTAAGGGAAAGTGGCTGGTGGGCACATACCGCGATCGCACGCCAAGACATAGAGGGGCCATGCAATTGCGAGTGGGACAGCGGGACAGTGCCTCTAAAACGGGACTATCCAGCTGAAATAGGGACAGTTGGGACGTATGCTAAATGTCGTGACATTTTTCTAGCTTTCTGCAAAACAACAAAATGATGTGAAGTTATCAAGCAGTGAGATCTGTGCTGTCCCGGACAGAATATGGAGATCTGCTGATATCATTTCTGTTGGCAATGCACACTTTCCTGTTCAACATTATCAAGTGTCCATGTGATTCTTCTAATATTCTCATTCCATATGAAACGTGTAAGAGACCAAATGGGAAAGAACTTGTCACTGATAATTCATTTATATTCTAAAATTAGAAAACACCTGTTAAGCAGCAGCTAACGTTGAAGGAATACTTCACCCTCAATAATAAACCAATGTATAAAAAGAATTGTAGTGCTAGGAAAAACAGGTAATGTATTAAAAGTTATATATAATATTCACACTGGCTGATACATAAAGAGAAACATAAAAAATATATACATTAAAACCCAGTAATAGTAATTTTGTATGTAGTCAAATGTAATCAGCATTTAAACCCCATAGGCATAGGAATAAATATAAGTAAGCAGTTAGGGGATTAGTAGCATAACAGTTCAGGTTTGTTTACCAAAGCAGATAAAGCAGTTAGTACATAGCATATAGGCCAGCAGAGCGTAACTAGACGTTTTCGTGCCCTGTGCCAGAAAGAGCATTGGCACCCCCCCCCACGTTATTTTTCAAACAGGGACATGAGAAACGCACCCGAAAAAAGGGCATTGGGCTCATGGGGAAGTGCCAGGGAAGAGATAGGGGAGTCCATGAGCTGCTGGGGATAAAAGAAGAGGAAGCTACAAGCGAGAATGATAATAGACAGAAAATTGACAGGCCCAAACAGTGCCCCCTGCCCAGCAGTGCCCTGTACCACGGCACAGGTCGCACTACCCTAGTTACGGCCCTGTAGGCCAACAGCAGTTCTTAAATGCTTGTTTTAAAGCACAGGTGTTTTATAAACTGGTATAATTACCTCCTCCTGTTTGGTAGCCCTTGCCAGGTTTTGCAGGTCTTAAACTGGGTCTTTTAGCAGCCTTTTGTATTGTTTGTAAAATGTACCTATTACACCTTCTGGAGTTTCCTAATTAGCCCCTGGACACTGGAGGCAAAGCGGTGGCACCCAAACTTGGAATAGGCTGCAGTCTTGGTAGCCTTTAGGTGCATACATTCAGGGCCGGATTAAGGTCTGTGGGGGACCCTGGGCAACAAACTTGTTGGGGCCCCTATGTACCACCGTCCCCTCTAGTAATGCCCCTTATGCAGTGCCCCCAGTAGTGGTCCCCCTATGCAGTGCCCCCAGTAGTACCCCTTATATAGTGCCCCCAGACCCAGTAGTGGTCCCCCCCTATGCTGTGCCCCTTATATAATGGCCCAGTAGTGGTCCCCCTATACAGTGCCCCCATTAGAGCACCTTATATAGTGCCCCCAGACCCAATAGTGTCCCCCCCATGAAGTGCCCCTTGTATAATGCCCCAGTAGTGGTCCCCCTATACAGTGCCCCCAGTAGTGCCCCCAGACCCAATAGTGGTCCCCCCTATGCAGTGCCCCTTAAATAACTATCCCCAGTAGTGGTCCCCCTATGCAGTGCCCCTATTAGTGCACCTTATATAGTGCCCCCAGACCCAGTATTGTCCCCCCCTATGCAGTGCCCCTTATATAATGACCCAGTAGTGGTCCCCCTATACAGTGCCCCAGACCCAACAGTGGTCCCCCCTATGCAGTGCCCCTTATATAACTCCCCAGTAGTTGTCCCCCTATACAGTGCCCTCAGTAGTGCCCCTTATATAGTGCCCCCAGACCCAGTAGTGGCCCCCCACCCATGCAGTGCCCCTTATATAGTGCCCCCAGTAGTCCCCCCTTATGTGTTGCCCCCAGAAGTAGTTCCCCCCTATACACTGCCCCCAGTAGTAGCCCACCCCTATTCAGTGCCGCCAGTAGTTGTCCTATGCATTGCCCCCATGAAGCGCCCCCCCCTATGCAGTGCCCCTTACACATACACACACAAAAAAAACCCCACAACTTACCTGAAACCCCGCTCCTGATGCGACCGCCGCTGTCCGCGCCGGCTCCTCTTCTCCTGCAGTATGGGAGAGATGTCAGC
This sequence comes from Taudactylus pleione, assembly GCA_031769625.1. Lineage (NCBI taxonomy): Eukaryota > Metazoa > Chordata > Amphibia > Anura > Myobatrachidae > Taudactylus > Taudactylus pleione. The sequence goes on from JAUIMM010000584.1 coordinate 3,125,020, forward strand.
GTCATGACGTCAGTCCCATCATCACCCAGGGGGAGCCGGAAGACGGAGCTCATAAGTGAGCTCCAGCCGGTTCCCTCCGTTGAAGCAGCAGCCAATGAGAGTCTGTGTGACTCTCATCGGCTGCTGTAACAAACACACAGCTGCCGGCGGCGGCTGTGTGTTTGTCACTGTGTAGTGTGGCCGCGCTCACTACGCGGTCTACACTACACAAGCAGCGGGTACACTAGCGGCGGGTGAAGCCACTGGCTGCACCTCTGCTAGTGGGGCCCCTCTGTGTGTGGGGGCCGATGGACGACCGCCCCTGTCGTCCCCCCCCTTAATCCGGCCTTGCATACATTGTTACGTGGCCGTTTGCCAGTGGGTCAATTGGAATTACAAACAATACAAAAGACCACTAAAAGACCCAGGTGGAGGTAATTATACCAGTTTATAAAAAACCTGTGGTTTAAAACAAGCATTTTAGAACTGCTGCTGGACTATATGCTATACTGTATATTAACTGCTTTATCTGCTTTGGAGAACAAACTCTTTGGGCTCTATTTACTACAATCCGCATTTGTAATGCATATTGTAGTGTGATATTACCAACTGAATTCGCAATGCGAATTCAGGTAATATCACAGGGATTTGCTAGAAATCCCTTGCAGAGAAAGCTCTGTCCCTGCGAATCCCCTCCGCACTCTAGTCACAATATTTTGGGAAAAAATACCGTGACTAGTGCCCCGCGCATGCGCCGACCGGCCGCCGCTGCTACCCCCCGCCCCAACACTAAGCCCCGCCCCCCACAATCGCGGACTCCCTGATGACCGGGCCGCAGTGCAGCATGAGAGACCAGCTGACCGGAGGGGAGTCATCACCGGAGCCCCAACCACCGGTCCATGGAGTCAGGTAAGTGAATTTTTTTTTTACTATTTTTTTTTTTTTTGCAGTGTATCAGCATGAGGTCTGTTTAGACCACACAGGTAATCACTGGGACCGGCTCCGGGCTCTGCTCTGCCTTCTAAAGTAGAGTAGGAGCCCGGTAACTGGGGGAGACCCTGGATAACGCCACCTCCATGGGTTGGAGTAGAATATTATGAATTCTATTCCAATTGCCCTATAGGAACTGTAGGTGACACTAAAATAATGTGAAAAGGGTGTGAAAACACCCTTTTTCACTTTATTTTAGTAAAAATGATGTTAATAAATAGAGCCCATAAACTCTTATGCTACTAATCCACTAACTCAGTGGTTCCCAATCCATTTGAATCGTAGCGCCCTAGAGTATCAGCATTGTTTTCAAGGTGCCCCTAAGCCAAACGTTTCTTAATGAGAAATTCTGAATATATAATTATTAAGTAAATTGTGCTTGCCTGTCATCCTTAGGTTCAGTTATGTGGTGGTTTGTGCTTCTGTTTGTCCACATATTTACATTACATTGACTATAAATAATTTTAATTGGTGCTGGACCACCAAGATGAGGCACCCCTGCAAGTGTCCCGAGGCACCCCAGGGTGCCACGGCACACAGTTTGGGAACCACTGCACTAACTGCTTGCTTATATTTATTCCTGTGTGATGTGCTGTGAATTGGGGAATATTTTGGAATGACTTGGGGCACAGAACAGGGATGGCCATCGGTGGGGTGTCCATCGATGGTTACCATTCATGTGTCCATCGGTGGTACCATCAATGGCACAAAAACCATCTATGGTGAACCATCGATGGTTTGTACGCGCCTTAATGGCCAGTGCTGCGAGGGGGAACAGCGGGCTGCGGGCCAATCAACAACAGGGGTGGAGCTTAGCGGCCACCGGTGGTGGGGCTAAATTCCGCCCCATCCGGAAAAAACAAAACCGTCAGCTCCAATGTGATAGTATGGAGGATTCACAGAAATGTTATATAGGGCAAGTAAAGGGACCCTGTATATGTAAAGTCACCGCAGTCTGTCCCCTGCTCCTCCCAAGCCCCCCACTCTTTCCCAACTTGTCCACTGCTCCACCACATCCTACCCTCCATTGTCATGTCCTACCTGCTCTGTGGGGGTCATTCAGACCCGTTCGCGAGCAAAGGACGCTCGCAAACAGGTCGATGTTGCCCCACTGCGCATGCGCACAACGGAGGGAGCTCCGTCGTGCGCATGCGCGAGACCCGGACTGCGACAGCCAAGCTGTCGCTCCGGGTCTCGCACCAAAGGGGTCGTGCTGTCGATGTTGATTGACAGCACGCCCCCTTTGGTGGGCGTGCCGGGGGCGTGCCTGTCAGACTAGCTGTTATATTGCTGCTCAGGAGCACGAGCAGCACAGAGTAACAATCATATCAGTAGTAATTTGTAAACTCTGGGGGTCATTCAGACCCGCTCGCGAGCGCAGGACGCTCGCAAGCGGGTCGATGTTCCCCCAATGCGCATGCGCACAAAGGAGGGAGCTCCGTATTCCGCATGCGCGAGACCCGAATAAGGACGGCCAAGCCGTCGTTATGGGTCGCGCACTAAAGGGGGCGTGCTGTCGATGGTGACTGACAGCACGCCTCGTTTAGTGGGTGAGCCGGGGACGTGGTTGCCAGATGGAGGCATTCCCATGGGAACGCCTACCGTCTGAGTCCGGCCCTCACTAGTGACGTCAGTGGGAGTGATTTTGGCTCTGATAGAGCCAAAATCACTCCAAGGCTTGCGGCAACGAGACCCTACCACAAGGGTCTGGTCGCAAGCCCGATGGTCGCGATGGTCTTGACCATCGCGACCATCTTTTGGCCGCTCGCATATGCTGTGGGTGGTCACCCACAGCTATGCGAGCGTCCAGGAGGATGCTCCATTTTCATGGAGGAGGGCCCTGTTTCAGAGCGAGCGCTCTGTCAGAGCGTTCGGCTCTGAATCAGGCCCTCTGTGCAAGTGGTATTCAGTAAAGAATAGAAACTCTGTCAATGAATACATAAAACATTTTTTATTATTTGTTAAACTATAAAAACAATTTATTATGCGGAATGACGCAGAAGTGTGAACTGGAGAGACGCAAGGAGCTAAGCTGGAGAGATGCAGGGACGTGAGCTGGAGAGACGCAGGGGTGAGCTGAAGAAACGCAGAAGTGTATGCTGGAAAAATGTGCCAGCCCTAACTAGTCTCGCAGCACCCAGAGTGGCCGCACCCTGCCTGGGACGCGCTGGCCCTAGCTAGTTTCGCAGCACCCAGAGTGGCCGCACCCTGCCTGGGACGCACCGGCTTTAGCTACTCTTGTAGCACCCAGCGTGGCTGCACCTTTCCTGGGACGCGCCGGCCCTAGCTAGTCTCACAGCACCCAGAAGAGTCGCACTCTGCCTGGGATGCGCAGGGACATGAACTAAAGAAACACAGGGTGTGAACTAAAAAGACGCAGGGGTGTGTCAGCTGGAGAGACACAGGGGTGTGATATGGAAATAATAAACAGAAATTTGACCGGCCCAAACAGCACCCCCTGACCTGTGGTGCCCTGTGCGATGGCACCGGCCGCACTACCCTAGCTACGGCCCTGCGCAGAGATGTGAACCGAGGAGATGCACAGGTGTGAGCCGGAGAGAGACGCAGGTGTGTGAGTCAGAGAGACGCAAAGGTGTGACCCGGGGAGATGCAGCAGTGTGAGCTGGAGAGATGCAGGGATGTGAGCTGGAGAGATGCAGGGGTGTGAGCCAGAGAGACGCAGGTATGTGAGCTGGAGAGACGCAGGGATGTGAGCTGGAGAGATGCAGGGGTGTGAGCCAGAGAGACGCAGGTATGTGAGCTGGAGAGACGCAGGGATGTGAGCTGAAGAGACAGATGAATGATGGTGATCATAATGGCATAACAGCCACATACTTGGGCAACCTCTAGACTCACGAAGAGTCATCCTTCAGCACTCAGGAGAGGAAAAACCCCCTGTGGAGGAAACCTCTGGGGAACCATGGCTTCAGGATCACCCTTCCCTCTGGGCATTAAGAGGTGTATTAATAGATAAAGGGAGAGGTTCAATACTTTCCAATACTAACCAAAGATCAGCAGTTGTTGTGTAGAGTAAGGGGAAAGAGAGGAGAAGACATTGTTAGTGTAACAACAAGCAGAGTGACACACTGTAAACGTTGATGTGGTTGTGAAGAGGAAAAATCTTTCTATGTAAATAGGTTAATCCGATATTTCAACTATTGAGGACATTGAAAATGCTCTATTTCACAATTTTAGTGTATTTTATTTGTCCCATTTCATCATTTGGATATTCTTTGTACATTTCTATAAAGGTATTTCACTATCTCCAGATCAGTGGCTTAGGGGGAGCGAACAGAGAAAAATAGTCTCCCCAGGTCCAGGTGCTTCTCATGTGGCCCTTATAAGGCCTATCAGATGCCCCACATGCTCCTGATCTCTATGCCCTGCTTTATGCACCCCTATCCTCCTGTATGTCTAATATTGTGGGTGGCTCCCGACCAAATCGGGAGGGTAGGCAAGCAAGCCTGGTGTTATTGCTTCCTGTACTCCTCCTAATTATATTTCCTTGTACATATATTCCCCTATTCTATATTGTCCTGTCTTTCACCCTTATACACTGCACCCTACGTTCCTTACCCACCTCCATCATACCCTGCTATGTAGGACTTACCTTCCTCCTTCTTGACTAGTAACTGTATATTGCAGCAACTGTAGACAGAATGTTACAGGATGAGGCACTGTGATGTCACAGAATAGGTGTATGATGTCACAGTAACCATAGCAATGCTGCTGAGTTACAGCTATTATACATATACATCAATTATAACTGGATTTACATGAACTTTCAGTAAAAAAAAGAGAATAATGTAGAAAAAGAACTACAAGGCAATGTTGTACAGAGTGCCCCAATATTTAAGTGAAGGGGAAGTCTAAGTGATAATAAAATCTAGACTATGGGGCCTATTCATCATAACTAAAGAATCAATGGAGGTAATTAGGTTTAGAACTGTCATGGAGTTTTACCTAATTACCGGAGGAATTCATCATTCCTCCTCTCCATCAGTATCTATTCCGAAAAGCTGTCATTTTTTGCGATGATAGCTTTTCAGGAAATAAATACATTTCCCTATCTACTATACCTTACCACAAATGTAATCAGTGCTACGCATGTGCTGTTACATTCACAAAATCGGCACATGCGCAGCACTGATTACAGCTGCAGTAATTCTGTAACCCGGGGCCGGTGCTACCATTAGTCAACCTTAGGCAGCCGCCTAAGAACACCGGCAACTGGAGGGCGCCGCTGAGTCCACTAAAAAAATAAATGAATGGCATAATTCATGGCTGAGTATCATATAATGAATTTGTGGCACAGCTGTGTGGCGTATTATATATTTGCGGCAGTGTTATGAGGTACATTATGATTTTGGCGCTCTACTGTGTGTAATATTCTATATAGTATATTATGAATTTGGGACACTGCTGTGTGGCATATTATTTAACTGGGACTGATACGTGGTATATTATGAATTGGAGGGAGCAGTGGCGGTTGGTGAAATGTTGCCTAGGGCGACCGGAAACATTGCATCGGCCCTGCTGTACTCCCCTCCTCCCCTCCGCTCAACTCCCCCCCACCAACCTGGCCACTGCAGCAGTATACCCCAACCTCCCGTCTGAAGAGGAGAGAACAGTAAAGTAAAATACATATATATATTATTATTTTTAAATTTTTTTTAAATTTAAACTTTACTGTGTTCTACCGGGAGAACACAGTCGGAGCAGCAGCCGGAGCCGGAGGAGGGACGAGGGAGAGACGGAGCGAGCTGGAGGAGGAATTGCCCAGTTGAAAGCAGGTAAGTGTAACCCGCTATACGCCACCTGAGAGTGGCGTATAGTAACACCATTAAATTCCGAACACATAATTTTCGGAATTTGATGAATAACCTAATTTCTACCTGTGTCCCTTCTCAATCTTCCTTGACAAATTTTTCTACATGTATTCCCCACTTTCTCTCTTCTGTTCTCTTCTCCCTCATACAGGGTGACTTCAATATCCACAGAGTGTGGAAATTAACGCAGGCGGCCTTAACCAGGATATATTAGTAATATCACCTGTGTTAAGTGTGTTATGAATACTAAAATAACGGTAATGAAGGAAAATGTCCTTAAAATTGTTATTTTAGTGTTGATGAATAGGCCCCATACTCACCTATGTATCCCTGATGCCATCACGTCCACTTCTCCAAGTAGATAATCCATAGGGTATCTGTAATAAAAAAAATCCATACTCGCCTCCTCCTCTGTATGTGTCATGTCCTCTTCTGTCCATGTAGGTATCCACGGGCTTGGCAAAACAAAAATACGAAATATTGCGGAACTACGAACTTAGGACCTGACTCAGACCCCCTCGCTAAGATGCATTCGCTCGTAGCTGCTGATGGTTCACATCTTGCGCATGCGTATTGCGTAGGCAGCGCAGTGCGCATGCACGAACTACTGCGAGAGATCGGGATGTGTTCGCTCACTGCGCATAGACTGCCCAGCAGAGTGAGTGACAGGAGAAGCCGTTTGTGGGTGATGACAGGAGCAGGCCATTAAAAACAGGGGAGTGAAGCTGCGAATGCAGGCGTGCCTGAACTTCTCAACGCCGTTTCAGAGGCGTGCATAATTAAGAGGCAACCCCCCTGCGATCAGCTGTTAAACCACCGCAGTGGGAGGAGGACAGTGACGCGATTCTTTTGCCGCCCACGCCCCCTGCCCTGCAGGTCTGGCTGCTCCCTCCCGGAACGAGCAGCCAGAAAGTCGAAAACTATGGCCTAGGCCTGGGGTGCCCTGGAGATGGGGACCCCTTTATTGGGGGGGTCCCCAGGGATCCTTGGCCTGGGCTGAATAGCAGTCAGGGGTAATGCTTTGGCTGCGGGACCCGGTGAAAGGATTTCCCTAGCTGAGGCATAACGCCCCCCTCCCCCGCTAAAAACAGTGGTGCTGGTTCTGGAATTTACAAGGGAACCCTATGCAATTTTCTTCCCCCTGTATTTCCAGAACCAGGACAGGCTCAGAGCCCAGTGCTAGTTGCGCTAAATACAGGAGACCCCCTACGTCTTTCTTTTGTCCCCTGTATTTTGGCAACCAGGGCTGGTTCTGAATAGCCTGGTGCTGGCTTTACTTAATACAGGGGACCCCTACGTCATTTGTCCCCTGTATTTAGCACAACCAGTACTGGGTCTCCAAAGCCCGGTGCTGGAGGGGGCCACGCCGTTTTTTTTTTCAAATTTTACACTGGTTTTAATTTTTTTTATTACAGAAGCACAGACGGATCTCACTGATCCTGTCCATGCTTATGTGTTTATTTATTTACACACAGATGCGTGTATCACGGATCTCCTTGATCCGTGAATACATCTGTGTAGGTTCAGATGTGACACTCGAATAGAAAGAGGTGTTCTTTTTCAGTTTTCTATTTGGGTTATTTTTTGTGTCTTTTGCGGCTGATTGCACTATATTTCGAATCCTTAGTAAATTTCCAGGTCCAATTGCTTTCTATGGCAAAGTAATGCCGAGTTGTTCCGATGATCTGTCTGTCTGAAAACATGTTACCGGTCGAGTTACAAGTATTGTCAGCAGAGTTTTAGACATCGAATGGAGCAAGATCGGCAGAGTTTAGCCTTTAATAAATTCTGAATATGCATTTAACGGGCAAATTTGCCCCATTCGATGTCATTCGACCTTAGTAAATTTACCCCTAAGGTGGTAGGAGGCAGCAGTGTGCAAATGCAGGTTAGTCCACATAACAGACGACTTAACCAGGGATTGGTTTATTAACCAAGTAGAAACAGGAACAGGATAACACAGGGTAAATAGAAGGTATAGGTTATAAGGATTCTCCAGTTGCATCCAGGAGCATTTGTAGGGTTGCTTGTGCTTGTGGACCCAGGGGCCCGTGTGCACTGCACACCCTGCACCCATTATAGATACGCCCCTGATCAGCCATCTATCTCAGAGTTTTTCCTTGCAATGTTTCTCGGCCAATCAAGTTAAATATAGATGATACTGGATTATTGCAGTGACATGAATAACCATTTTGTGTTGTCAAATATGTGGAAGTAACTCAGTAAGTAAAAAATGGAAAATGTACAAGTACTTGAAAGCATGCAACTGATCTACAGTAACTATGCCAGTGGTGAAATCCCCGTCATTATAGCTGGTGAAGAATACAGATGTGTACTCATATACCTAGCATCTATATCGCATGCGGCGCAAGACGCCCAGAGCAACTAAGTCACTTTGAGAGGAGTAGCGTCTTATACGCATCGCAGACGCAGGACAAAGCCACTCACAGAGTACTAGAGACACTAGCCTGCAATATTAACCACACAGGAATTGGTTTTACACATGTACAAAGTCACAGACAAAGCATCACTTGTCATGAGTAAAAGCCACAAAAAGTTCACATCGAACCCTTTTTAGTTACACAGATTCCGACACAGGGCCTGAATTAGTAAGGATCACTTTTGCAATAGCAGCTCCGTAATAGCACACAGGTCTGCTATGAAAATATGCTAGTGATTGCAATCGCAATGCCGTCGCAATACCAGCATAGAGACACCCACTGCCTCCCACTACCGCTATCTCACATCCGTAATACTTTGCAATCCTCCACAAACATCGATATCATTGAGTACCATCGGTCCCTCACGCAGAATCACAGCAGCCATGACTTATCTTAGAAATTGCTAACTTCATTGCACGCAATGAGTACTCAAGCTGCATCTGTAATCATAATGGCTAATTTATGCACGGCCATGCAACGGCGATCAAACGGTCAGGCACACCTGCGTTTCTCCATCCACTACCCCTTTACCACCCTCAACTGCTCACTACCTGTCAATCACTCTGCAAGGTCTCCGTGATCGCAGTGCGATCGCAGTGGTGCATGCGCAGTATGCAACAATTGGCCAACTGCGAGCTCTGTTGCAGTTGCGATCCTTAATCAATCAGGCCCTAAGTCACACACAGAAGTACAAATGTCACAATTCAAATTAACCAGTGTAGATCTTCCTACTGTATTTATGCTTCCACATTTGTGCTTCTTCTTTAAATCCTACCAATCCCCGTATCCCCTTAGTATAAATGATGTACTAGTACAGTAGATTTGTATAATAGCATACAAACCACAATAAAAGGCATAAAAAATGTAAAAACATATTAGTCAGAATCAGGAAAATAAAAGCACTAACCACCGGGAAATGGATTATTTAGTATAGAAGATAGTTTATTTATGTGTGTATTTTCAATAGTTCTATTGCAATATGAGCTGCAGAGAATATTTCTGCTGTATATACATGAGCACACTGGCGCTGATGCAGATGACTGAATACTCATTTAGATTATTTCCCATAAATTGGCCCAGTGCATTCTCAGAAGTCCAAGTACTGTATGAGAATACAGGACCATACACGCATTTAATAGCATCTATGGCCCGTATTCAATTTGAGGCGAAAAGTCTGGACTTTTCACCTGCTGGACTTTTTGCCTCCTTTGCCTGTTTTCTAGGCGGAAAAGTATCGCGCACGTGCCCGATAATCCCCGTATTCAATTTCAAAGGACGCGAAAAACGGGACCCGGCGAAACTGGTAGCGGCGAAAAAAAAATGGGAATTTTCGGGAAAACATCCTATCACCCCCCTAAAGATGTCCAGACATGGGGGATCACTATGGGTACCCCAGTTTTTCCCTGCTGAAGGGAAGTCAGGTTTTTAAATAGCTGCGGCAGGTGCATAAATTCGGCTTTGAAGAAGGTGATGCAGAAGAGTATTTAGTAATTTTTTTTTAGAAAAATAACTATGCCCATCATATTTGGGGTACATGAATATGGGTACAACCATATTTTTAAGTCCCTAAAATTCTTCAAAAATGCACCTGCTGCTACTACCTGCAATGAAGAAAACACCTGCCGTATGTATGGGAACCTCTCTGGATTGAATTTAGCTATTTTACAAGTGTCTTCCCTATTTTATTTTTGAATTTGAAATATTTTTTGGGGGGTGTCCCGATTTTTTTTTTTTTCACATTTTTTTTTTACACACATTGTTTTTATGTTTTTAGGGGGAATTCCCAGGGGTGCAGGCTATTTGTCTGTTTGTATTTTTTCCCTGATTAATGTTCATTTTTATTTACAACACTGCACCAGCCCCACTGTGCTGCCCTACTCCTGATCCACTCCTGCAAAAATAATTTTTAATTAGCTTAATTTGGCCAATAATGACATGTACATTTTGGGGTGAAAAAATTTAAAGTAGTGGAAAATTAGTTTAAAAGTAATGGGTCTGATATTTTGGGGGTTCTGTATGGATGGGACAAGTGTTTTAAACATTGCTGTTGGCTGCACCCGATGTATTTTTAAAAAAATTTAAAAGTGTACTTTTTGGACTCAAAAATATACTTGCACCCATTATAATGTACCCCCAATTTAACTGCAACAATTATTTTCTCCAAAACAAACAGCTTTTTAGCATTTTTCAAATATTGTATGCGTATTATAGCCCTTTGACCAGCAGAAGCTCCTGGCCTCTTACCTTAGGGGGGCTGCCGCTAGTCTGGCCGTGGCCGACCGGGTCCCGACGCCCGCACAATGTATCTGGCAGGCGCCGGGACCAGCGCATGTGCTGGTCATAGTTGGCAAGTATGATTTAGGATGCGGTCATGGTATAGCAACATTTACTTTTATCCTGTAAGCAGCACACATTTACCCTTCCCACACTCCATTAGCACGTTCCACACTGAAAGTATTTATTTATCCATTTTGTAAATCAACTGTATGAGAAGTAGTGGTACAGAAACAATAAGGAAACTATACAATTATTATCCAAGTGCAAATTATGTTATAGGCCATCAAATAACTATTTATTTGTAAAATATGAGATATGGTAAGAACTTACCCTTGTTATCTCTATTTCTACGAAGTCCATAGGGTTCCACAGGATACCTTGGGGTATAGGCGATGGCGGCAGACATCCAGGCACCACAGAGTTAAAAATCTTCCATCCTCCCAGGATGCACTGGAGTCCCTTTCCTATACCCCACCTCCGGGCCTCAGGCACTCAGTTTCATCACAAGCCATAGGCCGGAGGAGGATAAAAAGAGAGAGAAGAAAGTCTGGAACACACAAGAAATCACATTCTCACCAGAGGGAGACGGAAAAAACGGTGACCAGAGCAAAGCCCATCTGCAGTACAGGTGCGACAGGGCGGGAGTCCTGTGGAACCCTATGGACTTCGTAGAAATAGAGATAACAAGGGTAAGTTCTTACCATATCTCATATTTTCTACTTCAGGTTCCATAGGGTATTCACAGGATGCCTTGGGGATGTCCCAAAGCAGTATCCTTTAAGGCTGGGGATGCTCCTGTGCTGAGAGGAGAATCCGCCGCCCGAAGGAAGCATCCTGAGAGGCGTAGGTATCAAAAGCATAATATCGTACGAAAGTATGGACAGATAACCATGTGGCTGCCTTGCAAAGCTGAACCGCTGAGGCACCACGTCGAGCCGCCCACGAAGGACCCACAGACCTAGTGTTTAGTGGTTGGCCTACCTCTCTTATGGAGGCCATAAAGGACAAACAAAAAGTCCGACTTCCTAAAAGCAGAAGTGCGGTCCACATAGATTTTCAAGGCCCGCACCACATCCAAGGTGAACTCACCAACCGAAAGGTCTGGTGAAGTAAATGGTACAATAATTTCCTCGTTGATATGGAAACTAGATACCACCTTTGGAAGAAACCCAGGACGAGTGTGCAGCACAGCCCTGTTTCTATGAAAAATTAGAAATGCAGGTCTACATGAGAGAGCTCCCAATTCCGAAACCCTTCTGGCCGAAGCAATAGCCAGAAGGAATACAGTCTTAATGGTTAGCCATTTCAAATCCACTAAGCCCAGTGGTTCAAATGGCAGTCCTTGAAGAGTCTTCAAGACCACAGCCAGATCCCATGGTGCCACAGGTGGAACAAAGGGAGGCTGAATAAGAAGCACCCTTTGCATAAAGGTGCGGACATCAGGAAGCATAGCAATCCTACGATGAAACCACACTGAAAGTGCAGACACCTGTACCTTCAGGGAAGCTAGGCGAAGACCCTGGTCTAAACCCGCCTGTAGGAAGGCCAGAACTCTGGACAATCTGAACACCTGAGGAGCATAACCTCTAGTGCGACACCACTGGAAGAAAGCCCGCCACACTCTAAAGTAGATGTTGGCAGATGAAGGCTTCCGAGCTATCAGCATGGTGTTGACCACCGAGCTGGAGAAACCTCTGGGCCTTAAGAGGGCAGTCTCAATAGCCACGCCATCAAAGACAGCCGACTCAGGTCCCCGGATGAAGGCAAGGACCCTGAGATAGCAGGTCCTGACGTTGAGGCAACAACAGCGGAGTGTCCACTGACAGACTCTGAAGATCCGTGTACCAGTGCCGCCTGGGCCACGCTGGAGCAATCAGCAGTAGCGTGCCGCCTTCTTGCTTGAATTTGCATATCACTCGAGGAAGAAGGGAGAACGGAGGGATGAGGTACGCACACTGGAAGGTACACTTGACCGCCAGAGCGTCCACTAGACAAGCCCTTTGCGTCTTTTGTTCTTGACCCGATGGCAGTTTGTTGTTGTGTCGTGAGGCCTTGAGATCTATCTCTTGAAGGCCCCACTTGTTCACCAGTAGCTGACACACCTCCTGGTGAAGAGACCACTCTCCTGGATGCACGTCTTGACGGCTGAGAAAGTCTGCTTCCCAGTTGAGAACTCCTGGTATGAACACTGCTGATATTGCGGTGAGATGCTTTTCCGCCCATACTAGAATGCGGGACACCTCTGTCAGAGCCGCCTGACTGCGAGTCCTTCCTTGGCGGTTTATGTATGCCATCGTGGTGGCGTTGTCCGACTGTACCTGCACAGGTTTTCCCTGCAGGACCTGTCTTGCTTGCTGGAGAGCCTTGAATACTGCCCGCAGTTCCAATATGTTTATTGGAAGAGCAGCTTCTACTGATGTCCACCTTCCCTGAAAGAAGTGTGGACCCATCACCGCTCCCCAGCCTCGGAGACTGGCATCCGTCGTCAGAAGGGCCCAGTCTGCATTCCAAAAGGGGTGCCCCTTGTTCAGGTGAGCCGTCTGTAGCCACCAGGCCAGAGATAATCGCACCTCCGGGGAAAGCACCATAGTCTGTGCCTTTATCCTTTGGGGCGACCCATTCCATCCGGAGAGGATTAGCTTCTGCAGAGGTCTTGAGTGAAACTGGGCAAACTCCACCATGTCAAACATGGATACCATGGATCCCAGTAACCTCATTGCCGAGTGAATAGACACCCGGCGACTCTGCAGGCAAAGACGGACCTTTGCCTGTAACGCAGAGATCTTTTCTCCCGTCACCAAGATCCTCTGATGTTGGGAATCCAACAGAGCTCCTAGATGGAGCATATTCTGTGATGGTACCAGGGAGGACCAATTTATCAGCCAGCCGAGAGACTGCAATACAGAGACTGTTAGTTGCAGATGGCACTGAAGTTTCTCTGAGGACTCCGCCAGTAACAGGAGATCGTCCAGATAAGGTAACAGGCGGACTCCTTGCAACCGCAGGTGGGCTGCCATGACGGCCATAACTTTGGTGAACAGCTGAGGTGCTGTAGCCTGACCGAAGGGCAGAGCCTGAAACTGGAAGTGGTCCTTGACCACTGCAAATCTGAGGAAGCACTGGTGTGCTGGGACAATAGGGATATGCAGGTAAGCATCCTGAATATCCAGCGACACCATGAAATCCCCAGGTTCCATTGCTAAAATAATGGAACGCAGGGTCTCCATCCTGAACCGGGGAACCCTCAGAAATTTGTTGAGGGATTTGAGGTTGAGTATTGGCCGATAGGACCCATTGGGTTTCTGCACCAGAAAAAGATTGGAGTAATACCCCAATCCCTTCTGAGACAAAGGAACTGGCACTATAACTCCATTCTGGAGCATCGAGTGCAATACCTTCTTGAGTTCCCGGGCCTTGTCCTGATTGGACGGAAGGCCCGTGGTGAAAAAAAACGGTTGGGAGGTCTCCTGCGGAAGGAGAGGGCGTACCCCTGAGAGACCACTTCTCTGACCCATGTGTCTGAAGTGGTCAGACACCAGCTCCGGGCGAATTTCAGAAGTCAGTCTCCCACTTTGGGGTCCCCCAAAGAGAGGCTCGTCCCGTCAGGCCGAAGGTTTGTCATCAGACTTGGGAGGAGGACGTCTGTCCAAGCCAGCTTCTTAGGCTTTGCAGGTTTCTTAGCGGCAGTCCTTCTTGGGAAGGACCGTACCCTGGACTTATTCTGTGTTCTGTAAGGCCGAAAGGATGAAGAACCCGACCCTGATGGGACTGTAGCTGATGGCAAGCACGCAGACTTAGCTGCTGCTAGAGTGGCCACAATTTTGTCCAGGTCAGGGCAAAATAGGACTTCTTCATTGAAGGGTAAACCCTCCAAACCCTTCTGGAATACACATCCGCCTTCCAAGACCGCAGCCACAGGATACGACGAGCCTGCCGAGGAGATCCTAGACAGAAGCAGGCCCATATCTAGCGCTGCCTCATTAACGTAGGTAGCTGAGTCCCTTAAATTACCCACCAACTTCACCTGCTCAGGTGACAAGTTTGGGTCCAGGGATGCTTCCAGGGTATCAGCCCACTGTTCCATGGCTCTAGCCACCCAGCACACGGCCATAGCCGGTCTGGACACACCTCCTGCAAGGGAATACATAGATTTTAGACATATTTCACTTTGCGATCTGTGGGATCCTTTAAGGAGGACATGGAGGGTATTGGCAATGTAGCACTTCTTACTAGACGTGTGACGTGGGAATCCACACGTGGTGGGGTCTCCAATTTTGAAGAATACATTTTCTGCAAAAAGGGTATGCCACCGCCATACATCTAGGGGGCTGGTAACGTTTACCGGGCGTTTTCCACGCCTCCTCTAAATGATCCACTAGCTGACCAGATAGGGGAAACACCGTAGCATCACCTTTAACATCCCCGAAAAAGGCATATTTTGATTTGGCTACAGGAGGTACGTCATCCTCAATAATCAAGGCCGTGCACACCGCACGTATGAGGTCTGGTATATAGACCTTAGACTCCGTCTCTTTATTACGGGAAGTGTCTGGGTCCGACAGGTCCAACATCTCACCGTCACTTGTTGTCACATCATCCTGATCACCCTGATCATGCTGAGGTTGCAGCTGACGCTTCTGCTGCCGCAATGACCACTCCCTTTGCAAAGCATCCGACAGATGTTGCACAGAGGTAGACAATGAGCTAACCCACGCAGGTTCATGGATGACCTGGGGGGGCGATATCGGGAAACTCTGAGGTACTACCAACTGTCTGGGGAACCCCTGAATAGGGGACAACACCATAGACTGCTGTGAGACCCCCATCTGGGGAAACGCAGGAGGTGTCGCTAGCTGGCCCACTAGGGTTGTAAGTGCCTTAGCAAAACAATCCCACGGTAGCTCCTGCACAGGTGCAGTGACAGAAATTGGCCGTGCCTGTCTAAGACACGCCGTACATAACCCATCAGAGTTACCATCACCCTCTGCCAGTGGTACGAAGCATATAGTACACTTAGGCTGAGTGGAGAACTCAAGCTCACTGTCAGACATCCTGTGTGACCTCCTGTATGTGACAACCTGTATGTGACATCCTGTATGTGACAACCGCACTCACAGTAAACTGTATAGTGAGGTAATAACCCCCTTGCAACACCGCACCGCAAGGGCTTTAGAAGAGAAGAAAGGGATAGTTAAAAACAAATGACTGACAGTTGTGAAAGTGAAAGTAACAGGCAGCAGCTAGCATTAAGTCACATACAATGCAGAATACAAAATACCCTGCACTATCTGCGCTTTATCAACTACACAGACCTGAGTCTGGTAGGAAACAGTACTGCATACACTGACCTTGCACCGGAGGAGAGGTATGCGGGGGGACCCAGACCACGATGCTGCCGTTATCAGCGTCCAGCAGCGCTTGCCAAGTTCAGAAAATGGCCACCGAGGAGCAGAAATGAGGCTGGTCCGGGGGAGGAGCGCATGTAGATGCCTAACCACAGTGGAGAGGCCATGTGCAGCGGGGGAGGCGCGCTCCCCTGGCATGCATTTAACCCCTGGGACGCTGGACATTACTGTTTCTGTCCAGCCCGCTGTCCCAGGGGGTAGTGAAATCGCAGGGATCAGTAGCCTGGTCCACACTGCAGCCAGTCCCCAGGGAGCCCCCTGCCTGGGGACTAAGGACTGTGTTATTCGGCGAGAACCCGCCGCGGGACCTCACCGCTTACCTGCAATCCTCTTGAGTCCAGGCACAGTCCGGGCAACCGGGGCCACCGCTAGCTGTGACCCCAGTTACCCACCAGGATCCCCGGATCAGTACCGGCGTTCTGGTACCAGCGGGGTGTAGGAGCGACGACATGGACGTCAGAATTGACTGTCCATGTCGTTCACTCGTTAGGTGTGCAGCCACAGCTGCGTTGAAAAACTTCAGGGGCCTTAGAGACCCCCACTCTGTACAGTGCATCCGACTTCGGCAAGGCACCGACGAAAACTGAGTGCCTGAGGCTCGGGGGCGGGGTATAGGAGAGGGACCCCAGTGCAGCCTGGGAGGATGGATGATTTTTAACTCTGTGGTGCCTGGATGTCTGCCGCCATCGCCTATACCCCAAGGTATCCTGTGGATACCCTATGGAACCTGAAAGTAGAAATATGCCTGTTTATACAGAAAGTGCATGTCAAGATGGTGTCACCTGCGCTGGTGAGGATTGGGGCATCTTTTATTGCAGCCACCGGCAAAAACGAGATTTAAGTGCGGAACCAGATATTTAATGAAGACTTGAGGTGTGGACACATTGCTATTACCTGTGCATCCTTCGGTCATCTGGTGACCGCGTGTATCACCCCTGCAAAACTTGTAGCAGGATACACTTTGTATATTTCAGGAGCACTTATACAGCAAACTAGAAGAGCAATTGCATCAATGTAATAGAACAGAAATGTAGCACATATGGCGGAATTCAATTCTTTATAGCCGCTATCGCGCCCGACGGAGCTATTCAATTCTTGCTCCTGTCGTGCACGATGAGCTGCCAGCGCTACATTTCAGCTCGCAGCCCCTGGGGGATGAGAACTGAAATGTGTGAAAAGTGACATGTTTGGGCGCCCAAACATCACTTTTCGCGATCGCGCCCAGCACTTTGGTCGGTTTAGCTGCTTTACGCGGCTAAACCTGACCTCTATGGGCGCGATCAGCGCGAACATCTTGGACAATTGTATAGCGGCCTGCGATCTCCTGTCACTTTAGACGGGAGATGCGGGCCGCGAATACAATTGAATTCCGCCCATAGTGGCACTTGTAATCAGGATAGTCCAAATGTCTCCTTCCTTACGCTTGTGGTTTATTTAAGACATAAATGAGACTTGACCTAGCAGAACTGTAGGAGGAAAATGGGAATGTTGCAATGAAAAGTGTGCTCTCATATAGTGATAGTTGGCACCACTTTGGCATTATGTTTTTAATCTAACAACTGTGCTCACTTCCATGTAGACCAACAGTCCTGTAAAAGACCAGTCAGTGTGTTTTTAATTATGGAGCAATTCTGAAAAGGAATATGTAGGCATGCAACTTAAGCTGGGCACACATGTATTGGATAATTTGCCAATTTCCGATGGATCGGACCAACAAATCGTCCATGGCGTACGTTCTATTACGCACTCCCACTTGTAATTTTTCGCATATTCGGTGCAGGCCTATTTGAAGATTCAAAGAACGACACCATTCTTGTGGATGCGGTGGGGGAACGACATATCGATATATATCGTTCGGTCGCATTGTGTGCTGCTGGGTGCACACATTGGATCTCATTCAGACCCCGTCGCAAGTGCCTATGTGCTCGCAAGCGGGTCGATGGTGAGACCCTGCGCACGCGCAGCGGCCACAGTGCGCGTGCGCTAGCTCAGGAGCGAGTGACAAATTCACTCGTACCAGGGCACGCTACAAAAGGGGCGGCTGGCGATGTTCATCTACAGCTCGCCCCGTTTTGTAGGCGGGGAGGGGGGGTGGCCAGACAAACAGAGGCGTTCCGGAAGGAACGCCTGCCATTTGTAGGCGGCCCTACTGACATCAGCAGTGGTGTCAGTAGGTAGCTTCCTGCTCTGTCAGAGCAGGAAGCTACCTGGGGCTTGCGGGAAACGAGACCCGACCCCAAGGGTCTCGTCGCAAGCCCCGATGGTCGCAATGGTCTCGACCATCGCGACCATCACCTGGTCACTCGCTAAAGCTGTGGGTGGTCACCCACAGCTTAGCGAGCGGCCAGGAGGCCGGATTTTAAAGAGGAAGCGGCCGCCCTCATTCAGAGCGAGTGCTCGCAATTTGCGAGTGGCTCTGAATGAGGTCCATTTTCTAATGTGTACCCAGCTTTAGTATTCCAGATAATACGAAAATATTACAGAAGGGAAGCATGTTTGCCCAATTTGCATATTATCCACAGAGTGATTAGTTCCACATCAGAAACAGATAATAAAAGTGTTTATGGGTAATGCATTATTTTACTTCAGTAGCAAACAGTATGGTAACTGCTGCTAGTCAGCCAAGGGCAAAGGTTACATTGGCAGATCTCCATACCCCTTTGACAGAGCGAGATTGTTGAGATTCAAAGTAGTACTTCTTATTAGCATAGCTGGACTTAAATTAGTATTTCTAAAGGCATAGAGTCCATGGATCAGTGATTCCACACACAAGTTATTTTTATTGGTGTATGACTAGTAGAGACCAAGAGCTGTTGAATATTTAATAACGTTAAATTAGAGGTTGTAGCTCTTTAAGGGATTCTCCTATCCATCCACCATTACTACTGGAAGTCCCATGTTCTGGTGAGAGTGGACCAATAACCCTCTTTTCCCCCCTGTATTAAAATGGCGCTGGCTGTCACTTATTGTAACAGATGTAACAATGCAGATATATTTATGCTCTGTGCAGGTCAACATGTTTTACTCAGAGGTTATTTTCCGTTGAAGAAACATTGGTAAATGTCTCTCTGTTTTTGTATTCGATTTTTGTAAAATGTGTGCGATGGAGTTATTATTGATAAAAAAACTGCTTTCAAGCACAATTGTACTCTCAAGCTTTGCTTTACGAAGCTTGGTGCATATGAGAAATGCGGTCAAACACCCAAAAACTGCATTTGGGGGGGTTTGACCGCATAATTGATGATAGTGCATCCCACCCACAATAAGATGCATGATTCTGATATAGCTTTTCACCAGGAAGCTCATACGAGTTTACAATCTATAGGGGACACAATTGGGAGAGGTAAGCTTAGCCAGAAGAAAACCCATTGTATTGTCTGATCGTGCACGGATCTGGGGCCTGATTCAGACCCGGTCGCTAGGCTGCATTCGCACGTAGCCTGCCGATGTTTGCATTCTGTGAAAGCGTACAAGACGCAGTGCGCATGCGCAAACTAGTCCATGCAATTGGGAAGCGTTTGCGCCCTGAATATAGACGCTCCACAAGCATGAGTGACAGGTGGTGCCGTTTGTGGGTGGTGACAGGGGGTGGTCGATGGTAACGGGGGTGTGGTGGTGTGAACGCAGGTGTGTCTGTGCGTCTGAATGCAGTTTCAGGGGCGTGCATAATTAAGACGCATCATCAGCATACACATCACATGGCTGGTTTACACACAGCAGCACTCACAGTACTTGTGGTAGGGTATGGGTATAGGTCCAATGTTATTCGATGTTACCGATTGTTTAAGACACTTCCTGGAGATGACGTATGCTACTAAGGGAAAGTAGGCATCTTGTGTCAGGCTGGTGGGCGTCTAAAAACATACAGCGATCGCAAGGCAAGACATAGTGGGCATTCTAATGTCTTGCTAGCGATTGCGGGATTTGCATACTTTGGCTGCTGACGGCTGTGTGTGAACGCAGCCTAGCGAACGGGTCTGAATCAGGGCCCTGGTTCAAAATCGCTGGTGGTAATATTCATGGAAATTTCAGACAGTAGATATGTGGCAATTTCACACTGTTTAAAAAAGCAAACCTAGAGAAGTAGTACATTATGTAGTAACTGTCTAAGATTTGAAGATAACTAATCAAAATGCAGCAAATGTTTCAAATTGCAAAATGAATGAAATATGAAAACACAACTTACACCCAAAACAAAGAAATAAATTAGATAAAAGCCTCTTTTGACACAATAGCCTACTCCCGAGTAATCTAGATTCATAATTGTGTTCATTTGCTAATTTTATAAGTATGGGAAGAAAACATTTTGAATGCTCCCTAACCTATGGCATAGAGATCAGAAATAATCTCCGGGAGCTCTGTGGGGACCTTTATCAGGAAAGGAAGATAAACTTTCAGATGAAGTAAAACTACCCAAAATGTCTGAACATCCAGCATAGTTAGGTTTGAATTGACTCCAACACTAATGTAAAGGTGCTAAAGTCATAAAAACATCTAAACCTTTTAAATCCCCAGGACCAGATGGGGTCACTGGGGAGATGTTTAAGCAGGGTCAGTATTACATGTACGTTGGTTACGAGGCCGAGTAGGCTGTAATGGAGGTGGCTGTGATGAGGGGGGTGAGGGGTTGTGATGAGGGGGCTTTGATGAGGGGATGAGAGGGGCTATGATGAAGGGTGCTGTGATGAGGGAGATGAGAGTGGCTGTAATGAGGGGGGCTGTGATGAGGGGATGAGAAGGGCTGTGATAAGGGATGCTGTGAGGGGCTGTGATGAGGGGTGCTGTGAGGGGCTGTGATGAGAGGTACTGTGAGGGGCTGTGATGAGGGGTGCTGGGCTGTGATGAGGGGTGTTTTGAGGGGCTGTGATGAGAGAGGCTGTGATGAGAGGTGCTGTAATGAGGGGGATGAGAGGGGCTGTGATGTGAGAGGCTGTGATGAGGGGGATGAGGGGTTGTGATGAGGGGGCTTTGATGAGGGGATGAGAGGGGCTATGATGGAGGGTGCTGTGATGAGGGAGATGAGAGTGGCTGTAATGAGGGGGGCTGTGATGAGGGGATGAGAAGGGCTGTGATAAGGGATGCTGTGAGGGGCTGTGATGAGGGGTGCTGTAAGGGGCTGTGATGAGGGGTGCTGGGCTGTGATGAGGGGTGTTTTGAGGGGCTGTGATGAGAGAGGCTGTGATGAGAGGTGCTGTAATGAGAGGGGCTGTGATGTGAGAGGCTGTGATGAGGGGGATGAGTGGAGCTATGATGATGGGGGCTGTGATGAGGGAGATGAGAGGGGCTGTAATAAGGAGGCTGTGATGAGGGGGATAAGGCTGTATTGAGGGGTGCTGTTAGGGGCTGTGATTAGGAGAATGAGTGGGGCTGTGAAAAGGGATGTTTTGAGGGGTTGTGATAAGGGGTGCTTTGAGGGGATGTGATGAGAGGTGCTGTGATGAGGGGTACTGTGAGGGCCTGTGATGAGGGGCTGTGTTGAGCGGTGCTGTGATGAGAGGGGCTGTGATGAGGGGGATGAGAGGGGCTGTGAATGAGGGGTGCTGTGAGGGGCTGTGATGATGGGTTCTGGGCTGTGAGGGGCCCAATGGGGGGGGGGGATGAGTGAGCCGAGATGGAGGTCCACTAAGGGGCACCAAAATCTATATCCGGTTACATAAAAAAATTGGCTCGGGCCAGCCGTGTGTTTAAGCCATATACAATAAGTTAGCTGAATACTTGTAGGGATATTTTATTAACATATTCGTATCCCAGAGTATTCTGAAGCACTTTAATTTAACTTATATAAAGGTTATTCTTAAATCTGGATGATATCCAGAGGTACCAGCATTTCCTCCTGTTAAATGCTAAATACTCATTAAAGTTTTGGCTGAATAACTGAAAACTATGTTGCTCTCCACCATTAATAGGGGTCAGACAGTTTTTAATGTGGGCAAGAAGTTGTGTGTTAAATATTAGAAAAGTATTGGCAGGAATCCAGCAACTTAAAAGTGCTAAAAACAAAATTCAGATCCAAATTTAATTTTAGCTTTAGACGTAGAGAAAACTTTTCATCTGACATCAAGAGATGCTGATGATTTTCATGCACTCTGCGGACAAATTCTTAGGCATTAAAGTGGAAAATAAAGAATTTACTGTAAACTGTCTAGCACTAATGTGGACAATATGTTATTGATCGTCTCGTAAAATGAAACACATCCCACAAATCTTAAATATCTTTGAGAAACATGGCAGGAAATACGTTTACCTTCATACAAGGTTTAAAATGGATAACCAAAAGCAAGAATTCATCGCTCACCAACAATAAAAGTATATACAGATAACTATTTACCAATACTGCAGAACTCTAAAACTGTAACAAATTTTACTTTATCTTGATTATGCTGCAATGTGGTCCTTAAATCAATTCACTTTCTGAAACTTTTCGATCATATCCAAATGTTACTCATCAAACTTACTTAGACATAAGGAAATGTACGAGGCAGTTTAAGAAGTTTGGCACAATAATAGATTGAACAATGAGTAGGGTAGGTGTATTTAAAAAGTGTCCCTCCAGTTGCTGTGGAACTACACATCACAGAATACCCTGCCATAGTTTTTCTATTAGGGCATGCTAGAACTGTAGCAGGGCATGCTGGGTTCTACAGCAGCTGGAGGACTGTATATTGAATACTTGAGTAGGGTATATGGAAGTACTGGGTTTCCAAATATAACAGTGTTTTTTTCATGAAAGCAGTATACTGACTTGTTTTAGGTGCAAAATACAGTTAGCTCCAGGATTTGCCATGTAGTGGAAAGCTCTATTCAATCAGCATTTTCCCGGCATGGTAAACCATGGGTTAATACCATACTTGCCTACTTTTGAAAATGACTTTGAGGGAGATTGTAGATGGCTGCAGAATGCGACGCGCCTTTGTGGGGGCGTGGTCTGCTCCACCCAAAGGGCGTGTCTAACTCCACCTATGGGCGTATATATTCCTATAAGCTGACGCCCTAGCTCCCCCACTGACATTAATACATCTCTACCCTTCCATATTGACATTAATAGATTCCCCCCCAGACACACACATTCATTTATATGAATAGATTCACACACACACAGACAGTTTCACACACATCACATGAATAGATTCATACACACACACACAGTCTCAGCACATCCCATGAATAGATTCACACACACACAGGAGCTTATTCAGAGGCGGCCGTACGTTCTTCCTATGGGAACGCCTGCCGTTTGGGGGTGGCCCCACTGACATCACTAGTGATGTCAGTGGAGAGCTTCCGGCTCAGACAGAGCCAGAAGCTCTCCGGGGCTTACGACAAGTGAGACCCTACCCTAGGGTCTCGTCGTAAGCCCCGATGGTCGCGATGGTCTCTGACCATCGCGACCATCATCCGAGCGGTCGTTAGAGCTGTGGGTGTTAACCACAGCCTAACGACCGCAACAGAGGCGAGCGGTCAAGATGCAAGTGGCCGACCAGTTTCTGAGCGACCGCTTGCATCCTCCGACCGCCTCTGAATGAGGCCCACAGTCTCTCACACACAGACACCCAGTCAGTCACACACATCATATGAAGATTTCACCTCCCCACACGCACACACACACACACAAATACATCACATTACTACACACACACATACATCACATTAGTACACACACACATACATCACATTACTACACACACATACATCACATTACTACACACACACACATCACATTACTACACATACATCACATTACTACACCCACACATACTGTACATCACATTACTACACACACACACACACATACAACAAACACACAGTAATAGACCGCCCTCCCTCCCCCATGGCACTGACATGAGTTATACATGTGGCAGGAGCTGCAGTGAGCTCTACACTCACAGTCTCAGGCAGCTCCTCTGTTTTCAGTGTCCTCCGGCGTCGGCTCCTCCCCCCTCTGTCATCACAGGCTGGCCAGAGAATGCTGGGAGCATCAGTCTCTCCCAGCAGCAGTCTGTGAGCAGGGGAAGGCGTGCCCAGGAGACCTCCTGGCCAGCAGCAGCCACACTCCTGACTCCCTGCACCCGGTGAGTGCGCCCCTGCATCTTAAGCTCGGGCCCCGCCCCCTTTAATTCCGGACTCGCGCATGCGCAGTCCGGATTTTTAGACAGGGCAGAGGGAATGCGGGGGATTCAACCTACTTTACGGGGTAGCGGGAGCTCCCACCTTTATTCGGGAGACTCCCGCGAAAATCGGGAGGGTAGGCAACTCTGGTTAATACGCGCTAACACATAGATTCCGCACCAGGTATTATATAGCTATGAGGCATACTTGCACTCGTTAAAGTGAGCGTGTACTGCTACATCTGAGAGGCGTGTCTTAAAATGGACTTATATCCCAATGTAAATGAGCCTCAAAGATGTTAGTAAGATCTACAGTACTTATTGATGAAAACACACTGATACTTGTCAGAAAACACATGTAGCCATAGGGATTAATGTGCCTTATACCCAGTATAAGGAATGATCCTATTTGAATGTATATATCTCTGTTTTTTATATAGATAACAGCTTCATAATGGGGGTAAGGTGCAATCAGGGAGATTGCTGGACTCTTCAGGGAGTCAGGGAGATTGCTACTATTTCAGGGAGTCAGGGAGATTGTTGGACTCTTCAGGGAGTCAGGGAGATTGCCTGACAATCAGGGAGAGTTGACAAGTATGCTATGAGGTGCTGAAAGACAACAAATCGATTCCGAACTTGCACTTCTAAATGTATCTGCAAGCTAGACATTATTTAAATTCACTACTGGTGATCAGTTCAAGTGTATTCACTTCTTATCCAGTGGAACGTGTATTGCACCTCACTCAAGTGTATAACTAAAAATACCTCTCTCTATAAAGACTTAACAACTATTGATAATAAGAAATGTTTGCCACACACATGGCAGATATGGAAAAAGCGGGATAGAAAAAGTTAATAAATGTTATAGTCTCCAAATTTGTTACAATATATAACAATAGGCAGAGGTTTTCTTGCGATTCTGGCATCCAAATTACCAGATATAATACCAGGCGATTTGGAAGGGGAGAAGCCAAGCTGGTGGTCAATTTGCGGCAGGTTTAAAACCGTCACATTGCCAGCTCCTTGGCTCGTTATGTGCTTTTAAAAAATAAATAAAAAAGCATGCCCTGGCCATCATTAGCGCTCAGTGTCTAAGTTGGTTGTGGAGAACCCATGCTGTTTATCTTCCTGCTTTTGCTGTTACCAGAAAAAGGATTTGTTTTCGAAGACTTGTGAACTAGGTGATTATAACATCCGACGACTTGTATTCTTAACATTGGAAAAAATCAACACAGTGACGTGTTGAAAACTGCATTTTTTGGTGAGTTTTCAGTGATATCGTCTCTTGGTATGTACAGATGTTTGTAACTAGATTGAAAATAGCTGGATGCCACAATTTTGGCAAAATTGGAGATTATTACATTTTGGCCAATAGACTATGAAGCTGTTAACTTCTTTTTTCCAGGACCTAAATTGCTTATATACTATATGGACAAAAGTATTTGCCCACACCTGTTAATTATTGAATTGAGGTGTTTCAAATCAGACCCATTGCCACAGGTGTATAAAAGCAGCCATGCAGTTTGCAAACATTTGTTATACAAAATGGGTCATTCTGAAGAGCTTAGTGACTTCAAGCGCCGTACTGTGATAGGATGCCATCATTGCAATAAGACGGTTTGTGAAATTTCATCCCTGTTGGATATTCCACGGTCAACTGTAAGTGATATTGTTAGAAAGTGGAAGCGTGTAGGAACAACAGGAACTAAGCCTCGAAGCGGTAGACCACGTAAAATCACAAAGCGGGGTCAACGACATAAAAGTCGCCAATGCCCTGTTGATTTCTACCTAAACTTTTGTTCTTCCCCCTGATTCCACCTCTATCCTTTTCCCCTGGTCTCCTCCACCTCCTCCTATCTCCCCTTCTCTCTCTTCTCCCATCACTCCTTCTTCTTCCTCTTATATCCCCCTGAGGATCCTCCTACCCCACTGCTAATCTCTCCACCCTCACTTCTCTCCCTTTTCTCTTCACTCCACCTCCATCCATTTCTTCATAATTTCCCTCCATACCCACCTCCTACAGGTTCCCCTCTTAGCACAAGAGCCCGCATGATCCCTACACTCTATTCATCTCGGTCCCCCAAAGTAATCTCATCTCCATGCTATAGCAACCCTGATAATCTCATTCACATTTCTCCTAACAACTCTGTCACTCTATCCTTTGCCCTCTGGAATGCCATATCTGTCTGTAAAAAACTGACCCCACCCATGACCTTTTCATCTCCAACTCCCTGAATTTCCTTGCCATTACGGAAACCTGGATTTTACCCTCTGACACCACTTCTCCTGCAGCTCTCTCCTATGGGGGCCTCACCTTCTCCCACAACCCCGGCCTGGGGGTCACCATGGGGGTGATGTTGGGGTCCTTCTATCCCCTGGTTACTCATACCAACTCATAGCCTCAGAACCATCCCTTACAGTTGAAGTTCATGCTATACCCCTCTTCCAACCAGTACAACTCCGAGTAGCTGTCAATTACCGCCCCCCTGGCCCTCCCTCCAAGTTCCTTGACAACTTTGCTTCCTGGCTCACTCACTTTCTCTCCTTTGACCTTCCCTCTATTATCCTAGGTGACGACAATATTCCAATCAATATCCCCACAGAATCCTCTGCCTCCAAACTACTCACCCTCACTTCCTCATTTGGCCTCTCCTAATGGACCTACTCACCCTCCCATGTGAGTGGGTATTTGCTCGATCTGGTATTCACTCAACATTGTGATATTTCTGCCTATTCCAATTCCCCATTGCCCTTCTCTGACCATCACCTTTTCTCTTTTAACCTATCCCTCTCTCCTTCCCCTCCTCTACTTCCGAAAGCCACCATCACTAAGCGTAACATTGAAGCTAGCTTTCTTTTCTTCCCTACTTGACTCACTTCTCTCCCCTATCCTTTCCCCTGCCCTGAACAAGCTGCTTCCCTTTACAATGCCTCCCTTACTTCTACTCTTGACTCTGTTGCTCCGTTGATCACTACTCACCCTCGCAAATCCACACCTCAACCCTGGCATTCCAAATGCACCAGATACCTGCAAAAATGTTCACGAACTGCCGAGCGACAGTGGAGAAAATCACGCTCTCAGGCAGATTTACTCCATTCTAAATTCCTGCTGTCATCCTACAGTGCTGCCCTTTTCCTCTCCAAACAGTCATATTTCAAGAATGTCATCTCCTCCCAGTCTTCAAATCTCCAGCGTCTCTTTTCCACCTTCAACTCCCTCCTCTGCCCACCCCCTCCTTGTCTCCCCTCCTTGCTCTCTGGCATTGACTTTGCTACCTATTTTACATCTAAAATTGATTCCATAGATCAGGACATCATATAAAAACCAGTCCTCCAGCTCTCCACCTCCTCCTTTCCTAGATCACCCCTCCCCATCCATTTTATCGACATCCTTCTCCCCTGTAACTGGAGAGGTAGTAAAGGCCCTCATCCAGCCCTCCCCCCTTTCCTTCTCTCCCCTCGACCCATCCCCTCCCACCTCCTCCGCTTCCATTCTCTCCATTCCACTGAAACTGCCCTCATGAAAGTCAACAATGACCTCCTTGCTGCCAAATCCATGGGCCACTACTCCATGCTCATTCTTCTTGACCTCTCTGCTGCTTTTGACTTTCCTTCACTCCCTTGGTCTATGTGATACTGCTCTTTCCTGGCTATCCTCCTACCTCTCTGACCGTTCCTTCTCTGTTTCCTCTCATGACTCCTCCTCTCCCCCCTCAGCCTCTTACAGTAGGTGTGCCCCAAGGTTCTGTTCTTGGACCCCTCCTATTCTATCTCTATACGTCCTCTCTAGGTAAACTCATCCGCTCTTGACCTCCATCTCTTCCTGGGTGTCCCAGCGATTTCTCAAACTTATAATGTCTAAGACTGAGCTGATCATCTTCCCACCTCCCACCTTTCCCACTATTTCTTTATCAATAGATGGCATAACTATCTCATCTAGTCCCAATGTACGTTGTCTTGGAGTCATCCTGGACTTTTCCCTCTCCTTCAAACCACATATTCATAACCTCTCGCAGTCCTGTCGTTTCCATCTCAAGAATATTTCCAAGATCAGACCCCTTCTCACCCAGGATGCCACCAAAACCCTCATACATTCACTGGTCATCTCCAGATTGGACTACTGTAACCTCCACTTATTTGGCCTCCCCAAATCCCTTCTCTCTCCTCTCCAGTCTGTGCTCAATGCTGCTGCTTGGCTCATCTTCCTCTCCAAACGCTCTACATCTGCCTCCCCTCTCCTACAATCCCTCCACTTCCCTTTCAGAACCCAATTCAAGGTTCTCACACTCACTTACAAAGCCCTCACCCATTTACATCTCTGATCTCATCTCCCTTCATTCTTCTGTCCGCCCTCTTCGTTCACTTAATACACGCCGCCTTTCATGCCAATTGATTACTTCCTCCCACTCCCACCTCCAAGATTTGCCTCCCTCTCCCCATCAGACTCTGCACCTCTCTACAATCATTCAATCGAGCTCTTAAGACCCACTATTTAATTAAAGCCTTTCAGCTCTCATCCTAACTTGCTGCTACATCTTCCTTCCTCCCCGCCTACCCCATCTGTGTCACTTCTATTTGTCTGCCCCTCCCTTAAAGAATGTAAGCTCTTTCGAGCAGGGCCCTCTACCCTCTTGTAATTTCATTTATCTCTTACTCCCCACTAGAGCAACTAACACTTGGCTGCTTATGTGGGTGTAAAGATCGCTAATATAACAATGTTTATTATCCATGTCCGTGTCCTGCTTTGTATTGTTTTGTATTGTAAGTTGCTGGTCACTTATTTGTTTATGTACTTTGTAAGGCGCTGTGGAACACTTGTGGCGCCATATAAATAAATGATAATAATAATTCCATAGCTGAAGAGTTAGAAACTTCCACTGGCATTAATTTATTCCCTATGCTCTGGTAAGCTTTGGAACTATTAGCATATTTTTTGCAGCTGCGATCACATTAGTGTCCACGTCTGAATCAGGCCCTATGTCCATGCTGTGAAACTATTAAAATGGGAGAGTTCAATTTTATTGCCCAAACAACATTATGAGACATTTATGAAAACTGTATCACCAGTAGAAAATGTGCTGCTGATCACAACAACAGATCCTGTCACATTCTACTGTAGTTTACAAAATGAAAACAAAGTCTGATTGATAACAAAACCTTTTCCTCACAGTGACTTGTGGAAGAGGCACAACCAACATGTTAATGTGGTACCCCGGGTGCTGTTTTGGGCACAGATAAGTACAGTAGAGTTGGTAGGATCTTCCTTCTTCTCTGGCAACAACTCCACGAACTTGCCCTTCTCAAGCTGTAGCAGAGAGGCTAGACCCATACAGTACACACAGTAGAATGACTTAACATGACAGCCTTCCAGCACTGCCACACTGTCTCTCCAGATCTCACACATACACTGCTGGCGCTTCCTCCTGCAGTCTCCAGCACTCTGTCCGCGGGTACTCAGTGTCCCTGGCCCTCGGCACCACCTCAGCATTGTTGCTTGCCAAGTCTCAGCTTTCAGCCTGGGGCACATCACCCCGCTCTCCAACTCCTCAGCGTCTCTGTCTCCAATGTGCATGAACGACCTGCAAACCCTCTTTCTCTTAGTAGCCTGTCCATTTTTTGTGTTCTATGGCTCCACCTGGTCCGATATCACAGCGTCTATTTGCTTCCATTCAAGCCAGGGGTATCACACTATCACTAGGCAACCTAAGGTGGTTGTCTATGGTATCACGGTTTAGGGGACAACTAAAAAGACTGAAAGGACGACGCATCATATCTTCAAGAGATAAAGTGGAGAAGTTGCCCAAAGCAACCAATCAGCTTCTAGCTGTCATTTATCTAGCACAGTCAATAAGATTACAGTTAGAAGCTGATTGGTTGCTATGGACAACTTCTCCACTTTATCTCTCCAAGGCTTGATACATCTCCTCCTAAATAAGTGATACAGCACTCTCACACTAAGGGGTATATTTACTAAAGTGCGGTTTTAGATGTGGATATGTGTCAGATTGCGGCCTAGGATCGGCCGTTACTCACCCCAGCACCGGCTTCCCCTGGTCGCTCGTGTGGTCAGATGCCAGGTGCGGCGGAGGGTGACGCGCTGAGTATTATTCTTAGAGCCATGTAGACTGCCTTGAGCTGTGCTGTGCCTTGGTTACTGCGGTCGCCGTCATGGATGCAGCCATGACAGTTTGCATCACCTGACTACCCTGTACCCAATGGTAGCATGGTGGTGGTCAGCTGATGCTATCCACTAATGATCTGCTACTGCAGGGTATAAAGCCGGCCTCCGGACAGCAGGAAGTTGCCTGTGCAACGTTGTCGCTTCTGAGTGTATTCTTGCTGTTACCTCGTTCCAGGTTCCTCTGTGATTCCCTGTGATACCAGTGTCAGATCTTTGTGCAACAGTGCGTCCAGAACATCTAGCCTGTGTGCCAACTATACCAACTCCTTGTGCAACAGTGCGTTATCATCTTGCCTGTGTGCGTTACAAATACCGGATTCCGACACAGCATTGCGTCAAGGATCCCCTTCTAGTGTACAAGTTATAGCGTCTGTTGTGACGGAGTTTTGCATCAAAGCTCCTCTCCAGTGTACATCTCTCAAGTGATCTCCTTGTCATCACAGGACACCTAGCACTACCAGCATTCTAGTACTAGTATCAATCTCCTGTATAGGTGCTTCTTGTTAGAAGTATATCTACTGGGCCATTTATATCGGTCTCTATTCCCACGGTATCAGACACCTGCCAGTTGGGTGCAGCTTAAACCCATATCCCGATTGGTGGGGTCACTGGTGAACACCTCCCTGCTGGTTAGACTCCGTGCCTTGGACTGGTCTCGTCAACGTCTGACATCCGTGGATGAGGAAATCATATATACAGGCCCCATGCCTCCGGTTTCTCCCTCAACCCGGAACTTCAGCTTTCACTCCCTCCAAAGGGAAATTCTCCATGGCGGACGTGACAACATGTTGCCCATAGCAACCAATCAGATTGTACTTATTTATCTAGCACCTTCTAGAAAATAATAGCTAGAAGCTGATTGGTTGCTATGGGCATCATCTCCACTTCTAAAACCTGCACTTTAGTAAATATATCTCTAAGGGCTCTATTTATTAACATTATTTTTACTAAAATAAAGTGAAAAAGGGTGTTTTCACACCCTTTTCACATTATTTTAGTTTCACCTGTAGTTATTACAGGGCAATTGGAGTAGAATTAGTAAAATTCTACTCCAACCCCTAAGTATCACTTATTTTTAGTAAAGCAGATCGCATTTCCCATAATTGTAATGGGAAATGTGATCCGACCATAGTTACTAAAAATAAATTGTAAAAAAATACCGGGGGAAGCCCTGTGATAATAATGCCACCTGGAGGTGGCGTTATCCAGGGTCTCCCCCGGTTACCGGGCTCCCACTCTGCTCTAACGGGGAGAGCAGAGCCCGGAGCCGGTACCAGTAATCAGCTGTGTAGTCTAAACAGACCGCAAGCTGATTACTGTAAAAAAAATAAAAAAAAATTGAAACATTTTTTTTTACTTACCTGAATCCAGGGACCGGTGATCGGGCCTCCGGTGATGGCTCCTCTCCGGTCAGCTGGTCTCCCATAGTGCCCTGCTGCCCGGTCATCAGGTGATCGGGTCCCAGTGCAGTATGGGAGATCACCTGATCGGGAAGCCCGGAGAAGATCACCGGAGGCAAGGAGGATGCAGGTAAGTGTAATGGGGGGAGGGGGGGTGGCGGGGGTCCGCAATCGCCGGGAGCGGAGCTTAGCGTCAGTGGGGGGTAGCAGCGACGGTGGGTCGGCGCATGCGCGGGCTCTTAGTCGCGGTATTTTTTCCGAAAATACCTCAACTAGAGTGCGGATGGGATCCGCAGGGACAGAGCTTTATCGCAAGCTCTGTCCCTGCAAGGGATTTATAGTAAATCCCTGTGATATTGCCTGAATTCGCAATGCGAATTCACTCGGTAATATCACACTACAATCCGCATTCAATATGCGGATTGTAGTAAATAGAGCCCTTTGTGAGAACAGTTACTGCAACCACAGAGAGGTACAAATCAGAATAATGGACATTCAAAAAGCACCAGAAGATTCAGTATTGAGCCATTATGTATATATATTTTTTAACTCCTCTGTCAAACTTCCCCATTCATAATGTAGATACAGGGGGCGATTGTGAGTCAGAGACATCTGTAAAAAATGAACGCATATTCCAATTTTGAGCTTACTGCATCTGAATCACAAAACATGGTGTTCACATGTGCTGCATGATGTGTCTGAAGTTGCAAGTAGGTGCATGTGTGCCTCAACTTGTGCGAAATTAGAACATAAATTAGGCGAGTATCAAGAAGCACCAAGTGGTTGTTTCTGATGGGAGTGTGTTGGGTGTGTATATACATCTCTGTGCAATTCTGAGCATACTTTCCTACTCTCCCGGGAACTGAATGGAGGGTCCTGAAACTCGTGTGGCGCTCCAAGTCCCCTGGAAAGGTGGACAAGTCTCCCAGGTCACGGCTGCCTACTTTCCCAGTGAAGTGGGCGGCACAGGCGGTCAATGACGCAATTCACGTTGAATCATTTCATCATGGCTCCGCCCCCCACTTCACAATCCTGGTAATCGTGGCATTGCATAACACCACCCACATGGCCGACCTACTGTAGCTGCCTCCTCCCAGAAGAGGCAGAAAAAAATTGGCAAGTATGACTCTGAGTCATGGGTATGGGGTAGGGAAGCCTGTGTCTGACGTATCTCTTGCACCTAGTATTTGGCTGGTGCAAGCACCTATACTAATGATGACGTCTGCGGACGTTAGAACAATTGGCGGGATAGAAAAATTGAACTTTTGTGACTTAGTTTTGCGGATTGTTGCATTGGCATATGAAAGTGAGTACAATGGTGCAACAGTGTAGTATGACCTAAGATTATTGCTATGTGCCAAGGTCTGTAGGAGTAGATCCCAGGGAAAATGGCAGAAAACATCAGCGAAGTGATGCAAGGAGAAAGCCATACAGAGTTTATCAGGAATCCATCCATTTATTACACTCACAAAGGTTATTTTTCCTTAGTTCAGACTCTGGATGCATTTAGATGAGATGAACATGTGGAAGTTGTCCTTAGAACTGTTTTCCCTTATCAGTGACCCAAAAGGAAATATGGGATGAATTTTACGGTCTCAGTTGTTCCTTCTTAACTTCTGAATTTTTGATGCCCTTTTCATGGGGCAGCTATCCTTCAGCACCAGATCACCACAAGCTCCCCCCCCCCCACTCCTATTAAGGTACAATATTATATTTTGCATGAACTGGCCACTACAAATTGCATAGTGTTATCACTTTGGTTAGCGTTTGACCAAACTGCTACATGCTTGATGCTTGTTTGTTCCCATGGTCAGGGCCGGATTGAGGGCCACATGGGCCTGGAGCTGAAAATGACCAAGGGCCTATTATGAGAAGCAGAGGAGGCATGACCAGTGCTGTGTGGGTGTGTCCTGTGCCATTTGGATGTGTACCCCCTATACTCTCAGCCCCAATGTCTCCCTAAATATGTAAAGGAAAAAAAATATATTCATTTTGTGAGGTAAAAAGAAATACAATTTTACTACTTATGATTTATGGCTGACCGTGTGGAGAGCAGATGGCCAGTCAACATCATGTTGTCATGACAATGGGCCTATTTTTATGTGGAGGCCTGGAGCTGTAGCTCCATCCGCCCCATTGTTAATCTGGCCCTGCCCATGGTGTCTAAGTTTTCCTCTG
Source organism: Taudactylus pleione (assembly GCA_031769625.1). Classification (NCBI taxonomy): domain Eukaryota; kingdom Metazoa; phylum Chordata; class Amphibia; order Anura; family Myobatrachidae; genus Taudactylus; species Taudactylus pleione. Next base: position 3,158,805 of record JAUIMM010000584.1, read on the forward strand.
GGTACTCTGATTTTCTGCCATATTTCAAAGACTTAGGAGGTTTAGGATGTAAGATTATTTGAGGTCGGAAATTATAGACCTTATTAAGATTCTCTGCACAGATACTGTATATGGAGTATGCTGGCATTATAAATAAGAGGAAGAACAAAACACACACTCTAAGCTCTAAGAATATTGACAATCAAAATAATTTTGATAAACTCTACAATTGGGAGCCTCCCACGACTTCCGGCAGGGTAGGCATGTATGGTATGTAGTTATACGCAACTGAGGTCTAAGAAATGGCCCTAAAGATAGATAAACACACCCGTAGCATTGCTTTATAATTTAACCTCTATCAAGGATCTGCACTAAATAAATTAATGAAATCATTTTCTATATTTGTATTTCTGCAGAGTTTTGGAATCCCTGATGCAGCATGTTTAAAGAACAGTGACTGTCCGGAGGGTGAACCAGTCGTTGCTGGCAATGGTATAACCTGATCATATTTATAGACCTCTGGATAATGTGCTGGCATTGTCTCTTGTTCACTGCATAAATTACATTGCTTAAAGTAGAAAAGTCATAAGTCTGTAGAGGAAATTGCATTCATTAATTGAAGGTGAAGCAGAGAATATGACAAAATAAAGTATAGCATAAAAAGAAGCAAACCCAAAAATACAGTTGAGCGCTTACACTGACTATAACTCATAGTAGAGATAGTTATTGAACATGTCAGACTATGAATATATAGAGAACATCCTGGGGTGACTTTTTGTATTTATATCTTAAGGGAGGTATTCAATTAGCCACGACAAAACAAAAAGTTATCGCCGGAGAAGTTTTCACCCTATTCGCCAGTTTTGGTGCGACCTTTCGCTTACTTTCTTAATGCACGCTCCTGTTTTTAACCCTGTCCAATTACAATATGCAGAATTGCGCATGGCGGAACTAGCAAAAAGTACAGCACATTTTGGGGAATTCAGTCTGCACCCCATAAAAGCCTAACTGACATAGGAAATCAATATACAGTAGAAGTGTATTAAAATCCCTAATAAAAGTATTTTGGGTTCTTAAACTGTGTCAAATGGCTGTTGAATGCAAATTTGCATAAGTGTTCAAAAATTATAAGAAAGCAATATTTTGGGAGAAAATAATTGCTGCAGTTAAATAAATACATTAAAATGGCTGCTAATTTATTTTTGTGTCTATAAAGTGCAGTTTACATTTTTTTTTAAAAAACACCTGGTGCAGACACCTGCAATCCTAAAAACACATGTCCCATACGGCACCCCAAAATACCTGACCCACTACTTTAAATCCATTTTCCAACACTTTTTACATTTTCACCCCAAAAATGACGTCATTATTAGTGGGAATTAAGCTAATTAAAAAATTATTTTTGCCTAATTTGCCATTAGGGGTGTGTCCAAAGGGTTCTGAACCAAGACTCTCATTCAGAGGCGCTCGCAAAATGCGAGCGGTCGCTCTGAATGTGGGCGGCCACATGGGTTTTGAAGTGCGACCTCCTGGTCGCTAGCTAAGCTGTGGGTTGATGGTCGCGATGGTCAAGACCATCGCGACCATCGGGGCTTGCGACGAGACCCTGAGGTTGGGTCTCGGCAACCGCAAGCCCCAGAGTGCTTCCTGCTATGATCGAGCAGGAAGCTCCCCACTGACATCACTGCTGATGTCAGTGCGGCCGCCCACAAAACGGCAGGCGTTCCTTAAGGAACGCCTCCCTTTGTGAAACCACCCCCACCACGCCTACAAAACAGGGCAAGCTGTCGATCAATATCAACACCCGCCCCTTTTGTAGTGAGCTCCGGAGCGAGAGAATTTCTCTCTCGCTCCCTGGCTTGCGCATGCGCAGTGTGGCCGCTGCGCGCGCAGTGCCTAAACATCGACCCGCTTGCGAGCGCTCAGCGCTTGCGAACGGGTCTGAATGAGGTCCTAAGTTCCCACATTTTTTTCCCAAAAATAGGGATTTTGCTAATTTTTTCACCTGCTCTGAGATGGTGAAAACTTTTCGCCGGTTTCTGTCTATGAAGTTTTCACTCATGCAAACACTTTGGGAATTGGATACGGTGATACGCACTTATGTGCAAAAAGTTCGCATCTGCGAACGCTTTTCGCCAAACGTGACTTTTCGCATCTAATTGAATATAGCCTTAAGTCTCTTGGTTCTGCAGCTGAACAGATAAATATTGATTTATTTTGTCAATCATAAGCTCCGTGCACATGGAGCGACAAAACGATCAGATGAATGTTGGGAGACACCTAACTGTCACTTTACAGGCTGTGGGGTCTATTTAATAAAACTCCACATACCGTGAAGTTAATGCCGCTCCTGTTTCACCTGCTAGGTGCCGGCTACTGCAGCTGTTACTAAAAATAGACCTGCCAAGGAGAGTGAACGCTAAAGCCGGGTGCACACTGGAGCAATGTCGGGCCGATATGCTGTTTCGTTACGACATATCGCCTACATTGCTCAGTGTGTACAGATGATTGTGCGCTGCCGCAGTCGCTAGCTACAGTCGCCAGGTTTGACATGCTCCACATCAAACCTAGCGACATCGTTAGCAGCCAGTGCATTGTTAATGAATGACGAAACGGCAATCGTTCTGTTGTTCATTAAAGTCGTCCAGTGTGGACCCACAATCACTTTTCACGGGCATTCACCCCCTCGGCGGTAACAGCTGAGACCCCTTTCCCCTGACAGCCTGTGTATGACTCATCATCTCCCGGCGGCAGCTGCAGCAGTGACTTTTTTTATTTATTTATTTTTTTGTAAAAACTTTATCAACAAACTTGAAAAATGACAACAAGCACCAGATAGGAGAAGCAGATGCCGGCAGCTACAGGCGGCAAAGCCAGCGCTGGAGAAGACACCCGGCGGCAAGTGCCCTCTCCCCTTAGTAACACCTGGGACACTTAGCGCTGCCATAGGTGTTTATGGCAGTGCTAAGTATGGGTGATCGGGTTCGGATTTCTGAAATCCGAACCCCCCCGAGCCCCTCGATCCAAGGCCGATCCGAGTCAGGCTCGACTTTTCCCGCCTGACTCGGATCTGAAATCGAGGCAAAACGTCATCATCCCGCCTTCCGGGTCTCGCAGGTTTTGGATCCTATATAAGGTACCCGCGTCGGCGCCATTTTCTCACTTGGCTGTGGACAGTGAAGAGGGAGGGTGGGAGTTAGGGCTGGCTGGGCTGTGTAGTGTAGTGTAGTGTAGTGCAGAGTAGTGTTGTGCTGTACTGCGCTGTGCTGCTGTTGTCCATAGGTTCTGTGTCCACTACTTCAAAGTCCATAGGGGCTGGCTGGACTGTGTTGTGCAGTCAGTTGTCCATAGGGGCTGTGTCCACTCCAAAGTCCTGTGCAGTGTCCCAGTCCTAAAGGGGTGCTGTAGTGTTGTCCAGGGGGTGCTCTGTCCGTCAGGGGTGCTCCCCCCAAGTGCTAAAAAAAAAATATTTTTTCTGTGTTTGTGAATTGTGTGCGCAGTAGCCGCACGTGCATCAACAAAGTAGTGCCAAGCGTGCGCCTGTGTCATAAGTAAAGGGCCGGCTGGCTTGACTGTTAAAGGGTGCTGTAACCCCCAAAGTACACTCCAAACCAAATAAAAAAATATTTTCTGTGTTTGTGAATTGTGTGCGCAGTAGCCGCACGTGCATCAACAAAGTAGTGCCAAGCGTGCGCCTGTGTCATAAGTAAAGGGCCGGCTGGCTTGACCGTTAAAGGGTGCTGTAACCCCCAAAGTACATTCCAAACCAAATAAAAAAATATTTTCTGTGTTTGTGAATTGTGTGCGCAGTAGCCGCACGTGCATCAACAAAGTAGTGCCAAGCGTGCGCCTGTGTCATAAGTCAAGGGCCAGTTTGGACATCTGGTCCGGACTGAAGGACGTGCCAACAATTTCTGACAAGTCTACTGTCACTGCATATGATACTGTCCTCAAAGCAGCAGCGACAAGCGTGCGTCTGTCTGTTAAAGGGTGGTGTAACCCTCAATGTGCGCTCCACAAACAATAAAAAAATTCTTCTTTTTTTTTCTGTCTTTGTGAATTGTGTGGGCTGTAGCCGCACTTGCATCCTCAAAGCAGCAGCGACAAGCGTGCGTCTGTCTGTTAAAGGATTACATCGGTGACAGCATCCAAGTAGGCATGTCAGACAGTCCATACCTGTACTGGCAGGAAAAAGAAGCAATTTGGAGGTCCCTGTACAAACTGGCTCTATTTTACCTGAGTTGCCCCCCCTCCAGTGTGTACTGCGAAAGAGTGTTTAGTGCAGCCGGGAACCTTGTCAGCGAAAGGCGTAGGAGGTTGCTTCCACAAAATGTGGAGAAGATGATGTTCATAAAATGAATTATCAACTCTTCCAGGGAAACCAGCCTCCAGAACGTACAGAGGGACCTGTGGTTGTGGATTCCAGCGGGGACGAATTAATACTCTGTGAGGATGAGGATGTACACAACACTGAAGAGGATGAGGAGGATGAGGACGACATCTTGCCTCCGTAGAGCCAGTTTGTGCAGGGACAGATTAATTGCCAGCTTGTTTTGTGGGGGCCCAAACGAACCAATCATTTCAGCCACAGTCGTGTGGCAGACCCTGGCGCTGAAATGTTTGGTTTGTTAAAGTGTGCATGTCCTGTTTATACATCATAAGGATGGGTGGGAGGGCCCAAGGACAATTCCATCTTGCACCTCTTTTTTTTCTTTGAATTATGTACTGTTTGGGGCCTAGTTTTTCAAACTGCCATCCTGTCTGCCACTGCAGTGTCACTCCTAGATGGACCACGTGTTTGTGCCGCCCACTCGTATCTCTTAGCATAGTCATCCAGCTACCTCGGTGCAACCTTTTGGATATAAAAACACTATTGTGAGGTGTTCAGAATAGACTGGAAATGAGTGGAAATTAAGGTTATTGAGGTTAATAATAGCATAGGAGCAGAAAAACACACAAATTCTGTGATTTTAGCTGTTTTATGCTTTTTAAAAAAAAAATACAGATCCAAAACACAAAACCCAGAACCCAAAACACGGAAGGGTGGTTTTGGCAAAACCAATCCAGATCCAAAACACGAAGAAAGATCCAGATCCAAAACCAAAACACGAAAAGTGGCCGGTGCACACCCCTAGTGCTAAGTGACCCAGGTGCAGTGGCATATTGTAGCCTGCACTTAGCACTGGCAGGCTGCAGGCAGAGAAAATCTATTTAGTGCATACTGAGAAGCGGGATGTAAAGGGATGTTCTCTGCCTTTAGCGCCTCTAACCCCTTATCTCCCCTTAGTACATAGACCCCTGTGTCAGTTAGAAGCTGATTGGTTGGCATTCTATCTTTCTAAACTTTATCTGTATCCAAGCTTTGACAAACCTCCCCCTTATTGGTCATCTCACTCATCCTTTCCTAATTACCTGCTCAGTAGCTTCACAAATCTCCCAGTTTTCAACTGGGAATACAACAAGTAGAATGTTGGAGCCCCGAGAAAAATGACTGCATAGAGGAGCCCATGGATGACCCATGGTAATGTACCTGGTAGTGTAGCTTTAAGGAAATGTTCGTTCTGCAAATAATTTGTATTGGTCCTCTATTTCTGCCCTTGCCGCATCTTAGATCAATGGGTTTCACTTATGAAAACAATCCTTAACTTAAGCAATATAAACTAACTCCATTGTTATGTTTTTCTATTAATGTCACAGTAGATCATATAGCAATCAATAGGTGTATTGCATTAGAAGTAATGGTAGCTTGCTCTGGTGTGTTTATGACGTCAAAGACGTTACAAGGTCAAATAAGAGTATTGGATTACTATATATTTTTCTATTTATTTATTAATATTGTATTTTGAAGCAACTTAACATTATATAGTACCTTACTGAACATCATTTCAATGGGCCTAAGAGAGACAATTACACTTGTTATAATAATATATACTTTTTCATGTATTTATATGTATGTATTTAAGTTGATAAAAGTTGATTTTTGGGCACAAATTTACATACAGCACAAGCTAAGCTACAGTATGTACACCCCTGACTAACTCGCCGAGTGCATACACACTTACCAATCATTCAGCCAATGTGTCTGCATTGATATCACAACTGGGAGGACATTTAAAATTACCCACACAGTCATATCTAATGCAGGAAAAGATCAGTAATCAGTATTTTTAGTGCTTAGACTGTGCTTCTGCATTTTCCCCTTTTTCTGCATTAGAACTACAGGTCTCAGCATGGTAGCACCTTTTATTATGTTTAAATTAGGATGTGCAGCCCAGCCCCCCCCCCCCCTTTTTTCCTATGTATGTGTGTATTTAATGTATACTTGAAGGTGAAACCCCTTCTCCTGGGCTAGCACTCCCTGCACCTGCCTCAGGTGATTTTAATTAGTATAGGTCCTTTGTATTGCAGTACACACATTTAATGGGCACTATGAAAGGTGTCCTAGATAAATTTATACAATGTGTCAGTATTAGGGATGTCAGGGACCCACCTGATGAGGTCACCGTGAAGTGGTAGGTGGGCAAAACAAACATGTTAGTTAATTAATTGTTGGAGTGGAATGAGATTGAAATGCCGGTGGCAGGTGCTCGACAGAGATGCAATCGGGAAACCGGCTGACGTGATCCCGACAGCTGGCTTCCCGACTGCTGTATCCCGGCGTGGGTTAAATGACAGGCGTCTATATCTACACGCCTGTCATTTTCCCGACGCCGGGAGACAGGTGCCCGGCATCCCGATCAAATGGATGCCGGGCGCCGCGGGGGGGGGGGAGGTTTAGGTTTAGCGCACCCAGGGGGGCCTTAGGGTTAGGCACCCCCCCCGGGAGGGTTAGGGTTAGGCTAGGGGGAGGGAGGATTAGGGTTAGGCACCCCCCCGGGGGACTTAGGTTTAGGCAGCGGGGAAGGGGGGTTAGGGTTAGGCACTTACAGGGGGGGGTTAGGGTTAAGCACTTGGGGGGGAGGTTAGGGTTAGGCACCCCTAAGGAGGGTTAGGGTTAGGGGGATTAGGTTAGTTTTTACTTACCTGAGGATGATCGGGATTTCCAGCGCTGTCGGGCTGCCGCTGCCGGGATCTGTTCAACTGTCGGGCTGCCGCGAATCGAACCGCGGGCCATGTGGCCGGCGGTATTTCATACCGATTCTACTCGACAGGATGAAAATCCAGACAGAGGCAGGTAAGTATCCTAACCTCCCCTGTCCCCCCCTAACCCTAACCTTGACCCACCCGTATTGATTCCTAACCCTCCCTTAGTGGTGCCTAACCCTAACCTCTCCCTCTAGTGCCCAACCCTAACCTCCCTTACCGCTCCCCAAACCTATCCCTCCCAGGGGGGTGCCTAACCCTGACCTCCCCTAGGGGTGCCTAACCCTATCCTCTCCCTCTCAAAACCTAACGCTAACCCCGCTAAGTGCCCTAAACCTAACCCTTTCCCCCGCGGCTAACAGGATGGGCGCCCCGGACTTACCCTATTTGGGCACGCGTCGTCCTGGATTCCGGCGTCGGGATTATGATAGGCGTCGGTATTTCGCCTATCATGAATCCCTAGGCAGCATTTTATTATATATATTTTGATCATCAGTATTCTTAGTGCTTAGAGTGTGCATCCGCTTTTTTCTGCATTAAAACTACAGGTCTCAGCATGGTAGCACCTCTTATTATGTTTAAATTAGGATGTGCAGCCCAGCCCCCCCCCCCCCTGTGCCATTATATTTGCAAGAGATATCGACATCAGCTGTGTTGCAGGGCAGATGCGATATGTCTATGTAGGATGTTGTACACAGACACATCGTATGTACACACCCACTGATACGCTACAGAAATATTGCCTGTTCAATGTAATGGACAATATATCTGTCAGTTTGTACTCAGCATTAGTGTACTGCACTATACAGCTGTCCACCATCGTGACCATTGACCATAGATGGTCGCAATGATCGCAGCCTGCGATCTCCGTCGTAGTGCTGGGAACGCAAATGCAGCAGGAGGTGTCATACACCTCTTGCTGCATTCGCATAATAGCGCGCAGCTTTTGGAATTGCGATCCTTGCTGAATCACCCCTTCAGAGTTAAGACCAGTAAAAGATCCTTCCTATTACGCTGTATTTGCAAGTTGCAACATAGTCCTATTCGCCTCCCATGCTAATTGATTGCAAGCATCAGAATGATGATACCTATCACCAATAGTCTATCCTGCAATAATTTTTTTTTTATTAAATCACTTTATTATTCGAGCATCACACAAAATTACAACCATCGATCATGATATGTCAAGTATACTGAAGAAAAATGGAAAAACACATGTTCATAATCGTATACAGTAATATACATAACTGTAGTCATCTACATGGCTAATGCGCCCAGTGTCACTGGTACAATAGCAAGTACATATCAAATACAGTAACAGTTCCAGGAACATATCCCAATAGAGCCCTTGTTGGAGACAGGAGGAGCCAGAGACCCAAAAGGAGTAATGAGATATCAAGAAACTAGCTATCCAATATTATTATGGATCTAAAAACAATCTGGTTTCGTACCATTCTGTATTTCTAAGGGAACGTCTAATCCGACCCTACAAATCTGATGGGAGCAGGCTCGGACTGGGCCACCGGGGATTCGGGGAATTCCCTGGTGGGCCCGAATGATATATGCCCACGCCCTCTACTGGTGGAGGGCAGGGATTAGTGTATGTCATGGTCCCCCATGACATGAGGGCTTTGTGGGTAGGTCTCATGCCATGTGGGGAAGTCTGAGGTATATTTGAGGGCTTTAACCTTTTTATATATTACACTTAACCTGACATTCTGATGGGACCCAGAAACAGTGCTATAAGATGCCAAAGTTTGAAAGTGATGGGTCACTGGCACTCACATATTTTTTGACTCAGCGCTATCATTTATATATATATATCTCCAAAAGATTAGAGGGCTTTACTCCATATTTGAAAAAAAGCAAAAAATTCTTTATATTGATTGTTCATCACTTTACAATACTTTTTCATCATTATCTTCCAAGTGTATTAAAGCAAATTCATGCACAAAAAATAGTCACAGTATTCCAGGAATACTGTGACTATTTTTTGTGCATGAACTTCCTTTAATACACTTGGATGATAAAGTGTGCTATAACTGAGTGGTGATGAAAAAGTATTGTAAAGTGATGAACAATCAATATAAAGATTTTTTTGCATTTTTTCAAATAAGGAGTAGATCCCTCTAATCTTTTGGATTTGTGGATGGCAGGATAATGACTGCATTGGAGGTGGCATCTTCTGTGATGAGGAAATGACTGGTTGTGCACTTGCTTATTTCTCTCTCTCTCTCACTCTCTCTAAAAATTGATTATGTCCACAACCCTCCCCCTCCCCCCCATCCCCTGCTGCCAAGTCGTTTCACTCCTCTCTGGTTGGATGGCCACAACCCCTTAGTAGACCCCTGTGGGTGCATTCACCTGGTGGGTCCTTCATTCCCCAGTCTGACCCTGGCTGGGAGAATAGAAATATAACTTTCCCAGGACTCCAAAAATTTTGAAACTAATTTCTCTTTATCTAAGGTCATCTCCAACCAGTCCATTTGAAAAATGTGGTGTAACTTCCCTTTAAACAAGTTCAAAGAAAGTGGGAGGGGAAAAATCCATGCTTGTAACATAGATTTGTGGGCTTCTGCGCTGACTGCCAGCAGTAGCTTTCTACAAGCTCTGGAAACCTTCCTGCAATCATTTTACAAAGTTGTCTCCCAAGGATCTCAGTCTGATTAGAGCTACCTCCTCCATTGTCAGTTATCATGCTGGTAGTATGATGACTGCAGGGGGAAGAGAATGTTATTGGTCTTACATTATGCTGTATTCAGTTTTTGAGGGGCAGGTGACTGTTAGAAAGACAAGTGGAAAAGGACCATGCAGCTAGTACAAATATTACAGGAAGAAGAGCAGGTGACTGCGATTACATTGCACCCTATGCTGTATTTAATGAGCAGGTGGTTGTCAGAAAGATAGTAGGGAAAGACAAAGCCACTAGTATAATAACTGCAGGATTAAGCACAGGTTATTGGTGTTACATTGCACTCTGTGATACATTTGGTGTTTCAGGAGCAGGTTGCTGTCAGAAATGCAGCAGAGAAAGGAGATAGGGCTCTATTTATTATCATTATTTTTACTAAAATAAAGTGAAAAAGGATGTTTTCACACCCTTTTCACATTATTTTAGTTTCACATAAAGTTACTAAAGGGCAATTGGAGTAGAATTCGTAAAATTCTACTCCAATCCCTAATTATCACTTATTTTTCGTAATAATATTTCCCATCATTATAATGGGAAATGCGATCTGCCTAGTAGTTACCAAAATAAATTATGAAAAAAATACAGAGGGAAGCCCTGTGATAATAATGCCACCTGGGATGTGGCGTTATCCAGGGTCTCCCCCGGTAACAGGCAAAGCAGAGCCCGGAGCCGGCCCCAGTGCAGGATGGGATGTCAGCTGACCGGATCCATGGAGGACACCACGGGAGCCCCGATCACTGCAGGTAAGTGCAATCAAGTGAGGGAAGGTCGCGGGGGGGGGGGGGGGGAGGGGATCGCGATCGCGGGGGGGGGGGGCTTAGCGGCAGCCGGTCGGTGCATGCATGGGCACTTGACACTGTATTTTTTGCGAAAATACCGTGATAAGTGCGCGGAGGGGATTCACAGGAACAGAGCTTAATCGCAAGCTCTGTCCCTGCAAGGGATTTTTAGTAAATCCCTGTGATATTGGCTGAATTCGCAATCCGAATTTAGTCGGTAATATCATACTACAATCTGCATTCAAAATGCGGATTGTAGTAAATAGAGCCCCAAGCCATTAGTATGATGACTGCAGGAGGAAGAGCAGGTGATTGTGTGACATTGTGCTCCTTGCTGTATTCAATGATTCAGAAGCAGGTGGCTGTCAGAAAGACAGGAGGGGAAGAACAGAGCCACTAGTATGATAACTGCAGGATTAAGCACAGGTTATGGTGTTACATTGTACTCTTTGCTAAATTTTGTGTTTCAAGAGCAGGTGGCTGTCAGAAACAGGAGGGAAAGGATTATGCCATGCTGGAGGGAAGTATAAAAGCCAAAGCAAAATGAATACTTTTTGGAAATACTTATGTAGTAAAATATCCATAAACTGCTATGCTACTAATAAATATTGGTTATCGTGTAATTTATGCTTTTACACAAAGTAATTTTAGTGGTTACATAATGTTGGTGTAAATATTTATCATCTGAGAATTATATAGTCATCTAGTTCAATAAATTTGTCATTTTACACTCGCACTTCAACTTTAATGTTTTGAGGTAAAATTTGTAGAATATGATTGCACTGATGCCAGTAAATTGTAGGAACCTTTATTAGAAGTGAAGCAGGTTAGGCTTCCCGTCACTTTGCTGCAAGAACAACTAGACTAATATTTATCATTACTAATTCATAGAGTAATTATTTTGTAGTTTTATAGAGTTTGCGAGATTGCTGATAGAGGTGTACACATACATACTAGCATTTACCAATTGCCCATGTTTTAAATGATATGTAGTCATGTCAACAACAAAATGTTGATAGTTATGATGTCGACTTTGTTAAATTGTTGACATTGTCAGAATGTCGACACTAGGGTTAGGCTGCGGAATGGCAGAGTTTGAGTTCGGTACTAGGAGGAGGTTAAGGTTAGGCTTGAGAGGAAAGGGGGCTTTAGGGTTAGGACCTACAGGGAGGGGTAGGGTTTAGGGTTAGGGGGACTGTACTTACCTGAATGCCACACTGTCAGATGACTGCAAGAAGTGACTTTCACATGACTGTCGGGAGCCGGAAGACACCACTGGGCCACCAGGGATGATATGTCAACATTCTAACATGATAATTATATCGAATTTCTCATATCTATATTATGAATGTCGACATACAGCAGGGGTGGGGAACCTTTTTTCTGCTGAGGGCTATTTTGATATACATAACATTATTTGCAGGCCCAGTGCAGGCCCCTGTAGTAGTGCCCTCATAGTTATGCCCCTGTTGTAGTGTCCCCATATAATGCCCCTGTAGTAGTGCCCTCATAGTTATGTGCCTGTAGCAGTGCCCTCATAGTTATGCCCATGTAGTAGTGCCCTCATAGTTATGTCCCTGTAGCAGTGCCATCAAAGTTGTGCCCCTGTAGTAGTGCCCTCATAGTTATGCCCCTGTAGTAGTGCCCTCATAGTTATGCCCCTGTAGTAGTGCCCTCATAGTTATGCCCCTATAGCAGTGCCCCCATAGTTATGCCCCTGTAGCAGTGCCCCCATAGTTATGCCCCTATAGTAGTGCCCTCATAGTTATGCCCCTATAGCAGTGCCCCCATAGTTATGCCCCTGTAGCAGTGCCCCCATAGTTATGCCCCTGTAGCAGTGCCCCCATAGTTATGCCCCTGCAGTGCCGCTTGTACGAAAAAAAAAAAGTTACCTTAATCACCGCTCCTGCATCGGCCGCCGGACTGTCCGCCTGGCTGCTCCTCAGAACTATGGGAGAGACGTCATGACGTCTCTCCCATATTGCGCATGGAGAGAGCCGGAAGCTGGAGTTCAGAAGAGAACTCCAGCCTCCGGCTAACGCATCACTGCAGGGAAGGAGCCGGTAATAACATCTCGGCGGGCGTCCAGCTTAGAGCCTCCCTGCGGCGCCGGGCTGGAGGTCACTGATGCCGGGTGACCTCCATTCCTGGGGGTAATGGACGGACAGCCGGGCATGCAATGATTCATATGTATGCTTGGCTGTCCGTCCATTACCCCCAGGAATTTCAGTTTTGCCCCAAATGGGGTAATTTACCTCTGTTCCCCGACCACTGCTTTATGTGATTCACTTAACCTAAGATGAATTTCAGTGGGGAGATTGCAACTTTATATTATAATCTAATGCTGCGTACACATGGTACGATGGCAACGATCAGATAACAATCAGACTATCGTGTCTGATCATCCTGCATGTGTTGTATGTTCATCCATCACATGCAGTAATTCCTTAACGACTATAACGACGCTCACGGGTCCCTATAGTAAGCAGGCTAAACTGGTCGATATCGACCAGGTCTGCCTGCTTGCACAGATGACGGTAGTTGGTCGATAATGACCATACGTGGCCGCGCATCGACCATCGTATGGTCGTTTGCAGGGGCCAGAAACTGTAAGATTTTAACGATAACGTTAGGATTGTTATCATTATCGTTAAAATCTGACAGGTTATCTGACTGTGTGTACGCACCAGTACAGCAGTTGTCTTTGCAAATGGTAACACAGTTTTTTTTAGCAGATATAGGGGTAAATTTACTAAAGTGAGAGTTTTTAGAAGTGAGTTTTAAAACTGATGTTGCCCATAGCAACCTATCAGATTCCAACTATTATCTTCTAGAAGATGCTAGTTAAATGTTAAGTAGAATCTGATAGGTTGCTATGGACAACATTACTTTTAAAACTCACTTCTAAAAACTCTCACTTTAGTAAATTTGAGCACTGAGCTAAACCCCGTAGCGAGAGAGAAATTCACTCGCTCCGGGGCTCACTACAAATGGGGCAGCTGTCGATGTTGATCGACAGCTCACCCCGTTTTGTAGGTGGGGTGGGGGGGGTGGCTGGACAAACGGAGGCGTTCCTGAAGGAACTCCTGCCGTTTGTGGGCTGCCCTACTGACACTCGTGATGTCAGTAGTGAGCTTCCTGCTCTATTAGAGCAGGAAGCTCACTGGGGCTTGCGGGAACGAGACCCTACCACAAGGGTCTCGTTGCAAGCCCGATAATCGCGACCATAACCCGGCTGCCCGCTAAAGGCTTAGCGAGCGGCCAAGAGGCCGGGTTTAAAAAAAAAGCAGACGCCCTGATTCAGAGCGAGCGCTCGCTATTTGCTAGCGCCTCTGAATCAGGCCTCAGTACACAGCAAACAGAAAGTTTCAGGCTTGCGTCTGTCCATGAGGAATACCAAGGATAAAAGATGCGTGGAGATACCTCACTTGCACAGTAGTGTATGTCAAAGATATATATTTCTCAAAGAGAGCGTTTAATTATAATATTTATTTAAAGATTTAAAATAATACATAATAAAAATACCATCATTGGAAAACGTTAAAGTTAAAACAAATATCAATACATAAATAAGACAAACTCCATTTGGTAGTGTTATTAGGAGTTCCGAGAAATAGTGTATCAGTACTGCATCAATTCATCACATCAGCTGCAGTGGTTGTAATCAGCGGCTGAAAAAAAGCATAGGAAAATTCCAAAATAGTTGAAAAAAGAAGAATCCGTACTCCTGATAATATAATAATGCGATTAGTAAAGTTGTTCCATGGGTAAGTAAACTTTGTAATTAAGATGCCTGCAGTCTCAGGGCCTGATTCAGAGCCACTCGTTAGCGGCCGCTCGTTCGTTCCGAGCGATGTTTTCCCAACTGTGCATGCGTACGGATCGTAATACGCATGCGCGAACCAGTCAGTGCGGCCGAAAATCGTTCGTTCGCTAAATAGCGAATGCCTGCTATTTTGAGTGACAGGTGGAGGCGTATGTGGGTGGTAACGGGAGAAGGTACTTGAAAACGGGGAGTGGAGATCAGAACGCAGGCGTGCTTAAAGGTCAAAACAGGCGTTTTAAGGGTGTGCATAATTAATACAGCAGCGTCATTGACCACGTCACTGGGTTATTTTATAGTCAGAACTGCTCGCAAAATTGCGGTAGGAAAAACCAACCACAAGAATAGCGAGCAGTTCATACGCTGGTCGATGTACTCGATTAATATAATAAATAGCAGACATGACGTAGGATACGAGCGGCCAGGGGGCGTAGTTTTCCAAAAAATGACCACATGTTTTGTTCGCTCGTTCACACCTAGAGGCGTGAACAGACCGCAAAGAGCGAACGGTTCATTTGAATAGCCACCCCTTTTTCCTGAACGAACGAGCGCAAATAGCGTCCAGCTCTGAATGAGGTCCTCAGTTCTTATATCAGTGGCCAGCGCTTACCTCTACTTCCCCCACCCTGTGCCGCTGTTCTTTCACCAAGCTGATTCCGGATGGTAGGCACAGCGCGAAGATATAACACCAGACGGCGACCGACAGCCACAAGGTGTTCCTGAAGTGCCACTGTTTACCTTTCTCTCCTGATGTGGCCCACTGACCCCATACATTAGTATGGGGGCCTAAATTCATCAAGCTCCACAAATACAATATTTTCGGAGCTTGATTTGCTCCCGCACACCCACTCCTCCCGGGAAGGAGTCCTGGGTTGTGAAGAGTGATCCTTTCGGATCCCTCCACCCCTGTCCGGCTCCTTCTGCTGGACGCCGGGGCTTTATGCGCCTGCGTGAACTACAGTACTAGAGTGCTAAGTCAGATGTCTCCATGAAAACGTTCATGGAGACATCTGATTTTTAGATCAGCTGTCTACACACCAAAGCAATGATGAATTGCTCCGGCACTCGCTGCGAGTAGAAATATTAATAATGAGCAGACTCCTTATTCAGGATTTTCTGTGCCTGATGATATTATGTAAGACGCACCTTTCTTTGCAGCCCTCCTCTTCTTTATTATATATATCTCTTTCATATTTCCTTAAAAGTATTATCCAATTTTGTCTAAATAAAAGTCTTTCTAGGGGAAGAAAATGCCCCACACCGATTTTGGTGAAAGCAGATATAGAATGGCTCAATGTTCATGAATTAAGCAGCAACATTGAGCATTGGGGCTGGTGAGGTTAAAACTTTTGGGAATCAGGGCCTGATTCAGAGCCGGACGCTATTTGCGCTCGCTCGGTCAGAAAAAGGGGCCGGCTATTTAAATTGAGCGCTCGCTCTTTGCGGTCTGTTGACGCCTTTATGTCTGAGCGGGCGAACGAAACATCCACTCGCTATTTTGTAAAGATGCCCCCTGGCCGCTCGCATCATACGTCATCTCCGCTATTTATTTGATTAATCGAGTACATCGAAAGGCATCTGAACTGCTCGCAGTGCTTGTGGTTGGATTTTCCTACCGCAATCATGCAAACAGTTCAGGCTAAGAGACAACCAAGTGACGTGGTCAATGACGCTGCTTTGTTAATTATGCACACCCTTAAAACGCCCATTTTGACTGTTTGGTACGCCTGCGTTCGGATCACCACTCCCCGTTTTCAAGCACCTTCCCCTGTTACCCACAAACGCCTCATCCTGTCACTCAAATTAGCAGGCACTCGCTATTTTGCGAGCGCTCGATTTCCGACCGCAATGACTGGTTGGCGCATGCGCATTACAACCCATATGCATGCGCAGTTGTGCGAACATCGCTCGGAGCGAACGAGCGGCCGCTTACGAGCGGCTCTGAATCAGGCCCTCAATTCACTGAACTGCAAGCAATAGAACCTTGAACATTGATGAAATCATATGATTTGAACCTCTCACATTTCAGTTGGCACCCTACATAGGTGCAAAAAAAACAATCAAACTTTCCGAGATGAATGAAAATCTACATGGCTGTAGTAACTGAATCAGTCTCTTATGCCGGCCATACACGGTGCGATGGCAACGTGCGAGGCGACAGGGGATCTGATGTCCGACATATCGGGCGGTCCGCACACACGGTGCGATCGGGTGGCCAACCGCCCGATATGCCGGCTCCCCCCTCCCTCGCCCGCATAGCAATGCATGGGATTGCACATCGCATCCCCTGATCGACTGATCCTGCAGTAAGATCAGGGAGTGCAATGTACTACCCCACGGGAGCGTGTTTTGTTCGATATAATGGCTATATACGATGCGATATAGCAGCCGAATTGTACCAATCCGTCGGATCGGCTGCTTTATCGCACAGTGTATAGTGGCTTTAGAGTGGACTACCGGTTAAAGGGAAGTTACAGTAGTCAATGTAGGAAATTATGACTGAGTAAAATAGCTATTTATTGAAGTCCAGCGTAGGAGCCAGAAAAGTGGAGGTGAGTAGAAAACTCACAGTGTATTTCGAACTGAAGGCCTGATTCAGGAAGGATCGCAACTGCAAAGCTGCACGCAGGCAATAATGCAAATGCAGCAGACGGAGTTCGCAGGCTGGGATCACCATCGTGACCATCGGTGGTCGATGGTCGCAATGGTGTAAGGCGCAGATCCTGGCCTAGACACTTCCCGAAAAAGGGGCATACACGTCCCTGTTTCTGGGAACGGCGGCCACCCCAGCCCCCGTGCCGCCCCTTAAATGTCTCTGCCTGTCAATCAGGCAGAGGCATTCAAGGGTTTGCGTGCAACTACGCAGGAACCATTCTGCACACTCGCAAAATGGGTCCTGCGCACACACAGATTCTCAAGACAGCCTGAGGAGAGCTTGAAGATGCGATTTGCAGTGAATTGCATCATTGTGGCCACGTCCCACTCCCAACTGCTCATTGCTGCAAGCAGGGGCTGGCTGGCAACTTTTAGCCTGGGGGGCAAATGCATGCAGGTGGCCCTGGCAGAGAAGTAGCGTGTAGCCAGGGTGCCCGAAGAACGTGCATGCTATGGCGCCCCCCCCTCAAGTGTTCCAGGGAGGAGGCCCCGTCGTGGTGCCCATATGCAGTGCCCCCCTGTGCCCCAGGAGAGGACCCCCTTATGCAGGCCTCCAGTAGTGTCCCCAGTAGTGATCCCTCCTATGCAGTGACCCTTATACAGTGCCCCCAGTAGTGGTCCCCCCTTTGCAGTGCCCCTTGTGCCCCCAGTAGTAAGCCCCTTATATAGTGCCCCCAGTAGTGGTACCCCCTATGCAGTGCTCCTTATATAGTGCCCCCAGTAGCAGTCCACACCCCATGCAGTGCCCCCATAGTGGTAACCCTTATGCAGTGCCCCTTAAATAGTGGCCCCAGTTGTAGTCTCCCCCCTATGCAGTACCCCCAGTATTGCCCTTTTTATAGAGCCCCCAGCAGTGGTCCCTCGATGCAGTGCCCCCAGTGGTAGTCCCCCCCCCTATGTAGTGCCCCTAGTAGTAGTCTCCTCCCCCTATGCAGTGCCCCTAGTAGTTGTCCCCTCCCCTTGTAGTGCCCATAGTAGTAGTAGTCCCCCCCCTTGTAGTGCCCCAGTAGTAGTCCCCCCCTTGTAGTGCCCCCAGTAGTAGTCCCCCCCCTTGAAGTGCCCCCAGTTATAATCCCCAGTAGTGGTCCCCCCTTGTAGTGCCCCCCTGTAGTGCCCCCAGTAGTGATCTCCCCCTTATAGTACCCCCAGTAGTGGTCTCCCTCTTGTAGTGCCCCCAGTAGTAGTCCCTCCCTCTTGTAGTGCCCCCAGTAGTGGTTCCCCCTTTGTAGTGCCCCCAGTAGTAGTCCCTCCCTCTTGTAGTGCCCACAGTAGTGGTTCCCCCTTTGTAGTGCCCCCAGTAGTAGTAGTCCCCCCCTTGTATTGCCCCCATTAGTAGTAGTCCCCCCCTTGCAGTGCCTCCAGTAGTGGTTCCCCCTTTGTAGTGCCCCCAGTAGTAGTCCCTCCCTCTTGTAGTGCCCCCAGTAGTGGTTCCCCCTTTGTAGTGCCCCCAGTGGTAGTAGTCCCCCCCTTGTATTGCCCCCATTAGTAGTAGTCCCCCCCCCTTGCAGTGCCTCCAGTAGTGGTCTCACCCTTGTAGTGCCAGCTCGCCCCCTCCCCAGTAGATACACGTAGTTAAAAACACTTACCTGAATCCCCGCTCCCGCCGTCGCCATCCGCTCCTCCGTCTGTCCTTCCCGGGCCGGGCCGCTCTGCATTATGGGAGAGACGTCATATGACGTTATGACGCCTCTCCCATTGCCCACTGCGGGAGCCGGAAGATGGAGCGGCTCCTGCAGTGGGCGCAGCAGCAGCTAATGAGAGTCTGACAGACTCTCATTGGCTGCTGATCAAAACAAACATACAGCTGCCGGAGCCGGCAGCTGTGTGTTTGTCACTTGTGTAGCGCTGACGGAACTCCGTCCGGTCAGCGCTACACACGCGGTGCAGTCTGTGTCACAGTGACACATGATGCTGCGGCCCAGGGGGCACATGGCACCCTGCCCCCCGGCCCAGCCCACCACTGGCTGCAAGATGTTTCATTGAGCGGCAGGGACGGGGCCATAGTGACATGATTCACTGTCACACACTTGCCTACTATGCTATTGTCTCCGGCAGAAGCCAGCTGGGTGGGAGGTACGGGGGGCATAGCACGATGATTGTGTCACTGTGGCCCCACCCCTGCTATACAAAGTTGTGATTCCAGACTCTATAATGTGGTGGGCGGCAGAGCCGTAAATAGACTTTTTGGTGCCAGAGAGCATTGGCGCCCGCCCCCCACCATTTTTTAAATAGGCACATAAGATAGTGCACCTGAGAAAGGGCCATGGTCTCATGGGGAAGGGCCAGGGAAGAGATAGGGGAGACCAGGAGATGCTGGGGATAAAAGAAGATGAAGCTACAAGTGAGAATGATAATAAACAGGAAAATTTACAGGTCCAAACAGTGCCCCCTGCCCTGCGGTGCCCTGTGCCATGGCACTGGTCGCACTACCTTACTTACGGCACTGGTGGGTGAAGCCACAATGACACATTTCAATATGAATCGCATCATCAAGCCATCTGGACCTCCAATTTCAAGTCGGTTTCAGCAGATTGCATGAGCCTCCCGGACAATCCAGAACAGTAGGCAAGGTTCCAGCATCTCCTGAGGAGGGGGGTGGGGGAGAAAAACATTGGCTAGTATGCCCTAAGGCAGATGCTGTAGAAGTTGGATATTATTGTGGCATTGTTTGCCGCTAGGGATATTGCAGAAAGGGTTGGGTACGGGATTGCTGGCACTCAGGATCCTGACGGTCAAAATCCCGATGCCGGCATCCCGACAGGGTTAGGATACCTTGTCTTGAAATACACAATATTTCAACCCAGTTCTGACACAGTGGTTTAATGTATGATACAATAAATACAGTATAATATATATACATTTTCACCTCAAACATTTTAATTTGCTGTTTGTGCTGCATTGTTTACTTCTGCGGAATATTTCTAGAACAAAAAAATTAGAAATGCTTAAAATACAGTCCAGCATAACAAACGTATGATCATAGGGGTGAAGACTGGACGCTGCTTGAAGACAGGGGCTATAAACGCAACAGGAACGTGTGAAATATTTGCATGGTGTCCACTGGAGAAGAAGCAGAAGCCAGAGTAAGAGCCATTTATCATGCATTGATTATGTTTACAGTAACTACAAAAGTGATTTACAATGATTTAAAAATGATACAAGCATCTGACACCCAGAGTCATGTATCACTACAAACTACACATGTCCAATATATTTCACTTAGGGCCACATGTTATAGCCCACGATAAGTGGGAGCCGGGGCGAGTCCAGCAAGATAGTGACTAGAATTAAAGTGGCAATCAGTTCAAAGGCAAAACCAGGTTGGTTTTACCCTGAAACTAACAGCCGCTTTAAATCTAGTGACTATCTCGCTGGAATCGTCTTTATCAAAGGGCGAAAAGCCCCATGGCCAACAATAGGTCTTTTTGCCTGTTACGGGCTTTGCATGAGAGACTATTTACAGGGATCGTAGTGGCACATGTAACGCTGCAATACTTGTTCTGTTGTTACCTTGGATGGCGATAACAGTATCACTGTTGCTCTCCTGAACCCATCAACAATTTTTTTTTTTAAATTGGGGCAACAACACAATTTTTATTACAACAATAAGCAGCAATAAAAAAAAATCACTGTTATCGACACTTATTGTTATATAGTCCTTTCTATTTTAGTTTCCCATTAGTACAAATGCATTCTGTGAGGCATTAACAAATAACAGTGATAACTGTAATTCTTTTCTCATTGTAATTTGATTTAATAAAAAAATACTGATTATTTATAAAGGATTTTAACTAAAATTTAAAATTTGTTTGCTCCTGCGCAAAGAAATTCTTTGGGGTATATTTACTAAAGTGAGAGTTTTTAGAAGTGGAGATGTTGCCTATAGCATTAACATTTAACTTGCACCTTCTAGAAGATAATAACTAGAATCTGATTGGTTGCCATGGGCAACATCTCCACTTCTAAAAACTCTCACTTTAGTAAATATACCCCTTTGTCTTGGAAACCAGATATTGGTTTATTTTTAATAGAGTTTATAATCTACAAGTTTTCAGCAATACTGTGTTGGATCTTACATGAATGTGTATAAGTAACATTGTATGTAACAAATATAAGGCCAAATGACTATTATTGAACAGATAGCTTATCTCATCTTGGTAAAATGGGAAATAATGTCCTAAATGTGTCTTTCCCAGTCCCATCTTCCCATTTCCAAAATTCTGTCCTGCGATATGTACATTTTGTTTGTCCACTTCAGTACAAATCTAGGCAGACTAGTGTGCTTCATCTGTATTTTAATAGGGTAGACCCTGATTTGCCCAACCACCTCCACATGATGTAATATATGATGTTGACAACACAATGATGATAGGCAACATGTCGACATTCTCACAATGTCAGCAAGTGAAATGTCGACGGCTGTGGACAAGCGAGGTTATTCTTAGGCTGCGGGGATAGGGGAGAAATGCTCACCGAACGCTAGAGCATCAAAGGTCTGACCCGGAAGTGATGGTCACATGACCGCCAGGACCTCAAAACCAGAATGGGAGCCGCTGTAGCCATTGGCTGGGATATCATATCAAACCACACCCACTTCCACAGATACTGCCAGGTGAACCTAGTACAAAATGGTGCTTGTATGCCAAAGTAGGAATTAAGCATTTACACTTTTATAAATTACCCTTATTTCAAAGATTTGCACATTGTCACAAAATATGTCACAAAATAATGGCAAATCTGTTACTGATTAACTTGTGCAGGAAACATTTTGTAGAATACAGACACCACTCATGAATCTGTTAAAAGCCATAAACCCCCACAAGTCTAATGATACCAACATTTTTAAATTACTTCTTGGGGGTAAATTTACTAAGGTTCGAGTCTGGTTCAGTTTGAGTTTTTTGCCTTGCTGAAACTCGGGTGATTTTCCAGTTTTTAAATTCTCAAATTTTTTTAAGAAATGAGTTTAGCTGAAAGTGAGTTGGCCAATCGAGAAGCAGATCGAGATTTCCCCTCCGAGTAGTAAGTTTAGATGAGATTAATCTCCCGAGATTGCTGATCTGTGTATGTTTCTGCAAAACTCGCAGCTCAGGAGGTGGTCTATTTGAAACTTCAATTTCTCTGCGAGCTTGCTACAATCTCACCCGAGATTGTAATCTCGATTCTTGGTAAATTCTCTGTTCCCGAGTTGCATCTTTTTCATGAAAAGTACTTCAGAGTTTGGCCGATGGTGAGTTTATTCGAGTTTGCAATTTCACCCGAGTTTTTCAGTGAAAAATTAAAACTCTCTCCCAAACTCACACGAGTTTGTCTTTAGTAAATTTGCAAGATGAAAAACATGCCTAAACTCACCCGAGATTGCAATCTCGACCAAACTCGAATCTTAGTAAATTTACCCCTTAGTATCAGACCAGTCTTGTAATAAAAATTAAATTATAAAATAATAAGTATAGTCTCCAATTTTATAAAATTTTAAAACCAGTTTCTCCCACATAATGATAATATTTTAAAAACCATCTAATATTATTATAATTAGAATTTTTTTTCTTTATTAGTAAGTTCTCAGTGTTTATTTTCTCTTTATTTATTCATTTTTAGGATACCATTGCTTGGAAAAGCCGAGAACTTTACAGTCTACATTAAAAACTCCATACGCTTTCCAAAGTTTAATTTTTCAAAGTAAGTGCTTATTTTGTTGTTATGATAGCACTGTTATATTCTAATGTACTGTATTTTAAAAGAATGATGGTAACCAAGATTAATATTTTATTTGTTTATTAGTAGTGATGCTTTCATAAGCTTGCTCACCGCCCACCTGCTGTTGCTGGGTGGCAATCCTATTCCTAGAACAAAGGAAGTTTGCAAGAAGGGGTGGACTGACCCTATCAAATATAGTCAGCAGCAGCACATTGTACCCCCTAGGTCTCACTCTTTGTTGCTGAGGAGAGACCCCAGGATCTGCAGGCTGGAGTTCACAGCAGGGTTGGGGGGAGCCAGATGAGCCCCTGCCCTGGGTTCCTTCGCTATCTGTGTGTGAGCTCTCTGGAGGCTTTGTTGTTGCTGGGCAGCTCCGTTCAATGCTGGTCTGCTCTCTCGTGGAGCCCTATGCTGGTTGGCACACTGTGTGTCAGCATAGTTAGCGTATAGGTTAGGCTAGCACTGTTGGCAGGTCATAAATTCCAGCAAACCACTGTTAATCCAGACCTGGTTCCAGTGTCTACAACCCCTGTAGTTAGCATGATACCATGGCTCTGCCTGTACTGGCCAGTTTTCTAGGTCTTAACTCTCAGAAAATGTTATATGTATAAAGCGATTTGTGGAAATTTATCCACAAGATAGATAGATGGCATCATTATCGCTCCAGTTATAGAGAGCAGCGGATTCACTGGATTTTTGTTCACATTTGTTGTTTGCTTTGTCAATTGCAAATATTAATTCCTCAGAAGACATTAGAAAAAACATTTGCTCAATAGAAACACAAAAACTGAGCAGCAAATTAATGGGAAAAAATGACGGCACTTCACAATTACGACTAAAATCCTGGGTCAATCCCGGATGAGACGCGGGTCAAATTCCATTCACACCGCACTGGCAACCTGGTTTATTCCCAAGTCGGCCCCATTTACACTGCAAACAGGTGCAGTGCTTTCTGCTCTGCCCGCATCATTTCCAAGCGATGGTGATCCGGCTCCCCATAACCTTGAAACGGAACATGGGTCGGATGACCCGGGTCACCCGTTCACCCTGCCAGGTAACCCTGGTCCCTCTCGTGTTCAACCCTGCGCAGGTTGAAATGCCAGGGCACTCCACCCGGGTTATTTTTCAAGGACCCTTTCACACCAAGCCCGACCCAGGTTGACCCGACAATAACTGGGGTCGAAACCGCGGTGTGAAAGGGGTATTACCGAATGCTAACTGATTATTATCTTGAGCATCTTGTACACCTTTCTGACTTGGCATCAGTTTGTTTAGTTGCAAGTAATACTTACTTTTGGTAAATATTTTGCAGCCATGTCACTGCAGCCTCTCACTGAATGCAAGATCCAAGGGGCTCACAATTTGAACATTTGCAAAGTACATTCCTTAATGCCCCAATCATATAATTTTCTCATTTATATCATATGTATAACATTACTGTTTACTATAAATATTATCTAAAAATATATATATTAAGTATGATCATTTTTATTTAAATGATCACTGCGGCCGATCTGACACCTTGCAATCACGGACGTTTGCATTAGTGCCCTAGGTACATTACCCTTCACTTCCATGACCAAAAGGTGAATGCAGTATAAGCAGATGGCAGTCATTCTGACAACTGCATGCTGGATGGGCCAATCAGAACAAAGATGTTCCCAGACTGCACCCAGAGTACAGTGGGTATGGAGAAAGCTCTATTTATAGTGAGGAGTATGAGTCATAGACTCCATATTTATAGGGTCCGTATATATGGCAGCTTAATTAATGAGTTGCACTTATCTTGATTAAAGACTGCAGGACCCAAAGACTCTTGTAGGACAGTGATTTAATGAATCAATGGTTGTGAATTCTTTATGTACATATTGGAAACACTGATAGAAAAGGGCTCACTGGTGCTGAGGAAACAAAATGTAATTTGCTGCCAGTAATACCTGTGGGAGATAAAAGCTAATTTATTTCATGATATGTGACGAGAAGACTTATTGCATTTATCAATAAACCAACCCACTGATGTACAACCAGCTGGCCACAACTAGCAGACAATAGGTAGTGGTGCTGTTTACCTTCATCATCAGTTCACCAGCACGCTAACATCTGCAAGAGAGATAAGTCTTCTGGTGTATGTATATGCACCTGCGTTCATGTCTACTTGTGTTGCAGTTACGTGGATATGCCCATATTTTACTCAGCGTTCCTTCACCATGCAGCCTCTCTGGTTGGAAGGAGTGTAAGCTGCATGGGCGTAGCTGTAGAGGCTCTAGACCCAGGTTATATACTGTAGTTCAGTGGTGGCCAAAGCATTGATCACAATTGACTGGCTGAACGCTGACACTCGACTGGTAGATCACGTTGGATGTCCAGCAGCAGTCGATAAGAATCAGGCCGATTTTTATTGGCTGACTGCACCAAAGCCGTTGCTGGTTGAAGGCACAGCTAGCTGAAGCTGCAACTGTCTCTGTCGGCTATCACGTGTGACAGCTATAGCCAATAAGAATCAGGCTGATTCTTATTGGCTGAGGCTGTCACATCTACCAGTCTCCACTGCTCCGGTGCCAGAGCCAGTTTAAGGGGGGGTCATGGGGGGTATGTGCCCTAGGCCCTCCTCTCACAGGAGCCCCTCAGCCAGATCCTCATCTCATTGGCTTAAAAACCCTACAAGCATACTTCCCAACCGTCCCAATTTTGGCGGGACAGTCACCACGTTCCTTGCCACAAGGCCACATAGCCTTATTTGGGCACACCCCACCCACTTTTTTGGCTCCAAACCTTTGGCCTTTAGAGTAGATCACAAGTCCAAAAGTCTGGCCATCCCTGCTGTAGTTGCATAACAATTTCCCGCATTTTCCTGCTAAGAAACTGGGTCTGACCTGTTGCAGAGCCTGAATGGGGTGACATTCAGTTTTCAGTAAGAAGTGTGTGTAACGGATGTTATAATGCTAAGGGGGCACTGTGATGTGACATAATTTGAACTAGGCACTGTAATGTAGCATAATGTGAACTGTATGGCACTGTGTAATGTGACATAATCTGACCTGCTCATTGTAATTTGATTTTAAATGAACTAAAATGCACTATAATGTTATATAATATGAACTGGGACACTGTAATGTGGCATAATATCAAATGGAGGCACTGTAGTGTGACATAAAATGAGTTGGGGTCATTGTAATGTGGCATAATATGAACTGGGGTTGTTGTATGTCATAATGTGATTGGGGATACTGTGTGACATAATGTGTACTGGCAGCCCTACAAGGTGAGATAATGTGAATAAGGGCACTACTATGGTTCATAAAATAAACTAGGGCACTACTATGGGGCATAACTAGGACTCTACTACAATGGTTCAGAAAATGAACTACGATACTATAATGGGGCATAACATTAGCAAATGCTGCAGAAGATGTCACTCTAAAAACATTGGTACATGGGCCCCTTCAAAATGTTTCTATGGGGCCCACAAAGTTCTGGATACACCCCTGATAAAATGTTACCAAATCTGCATATGGATGTAAGTGCATGCAGGGCCGTAACTAGGGGTGTGCAAGTGGTGCCACTGCACATATCACAGAGCCCTGTGGGCAGCACCACCGTTCATCCACTGTCCCTGTATCTGGCAAGCAGGTTGCCATTCCAACCAGAAATGCTGCTGCAGTGCTGCCTGGAGTGTCCTGAGGATGCTCCTGTATATCCCAGCGCTACTGGCCCCGTCCCCTCTGCATGCACTATGGGGGCGTGACCAACACAGGGTGCAGAAAAGCCCTGTTACACCGCTGTGTGTACGAATCTGTTGCTGCATATTTTGCACAAGTTTAACAGACTTACATCCAATTCAACAGCCTTATGTAATTCGAAAATTATTCAGTACAATTATACAATAATGAAATTTCAGAGATATCATTAATTTTAGTGTTAGGTGGCCTTAGTGGTGCCACCCAGGTCCCGGCAGGCACCCTAGGAGTCTGCCTAATGTTAGCACTGTCTCTGACTACGATGGGTTAGTTTCTGTGCTAATATCCGATGTCTCTCACCTGTGAACTTCCCATTTATGTTCAAAGAGGAGAGGCATCAACAATATCACTGCCTGTGTAACATGGGAAAGTGGTAGTAGGAGAGAGGTGAGCAATACTGGGCTATAGGAGACTGTGACATGGAGCACCAGATTGGATGTTTACTTATCAAGGGTTGGGCGCGGGTTGCCTGCACTTGGGATCACGGCGGTCAGAATCCCGACGCCGGCATCCCAACAGGGTCACAATCCATACAGAACGAGGTAAGTATACTCTCCTTCCCCAAACCCTCCCTCCCTACAGCCTAAACTTAACCCTCCCCCCATAGCCTAAACATAACCCCCCCAGTCTAAACCTAACTCTCCCCCCCTAGTGCCTAACCCTCCCCCTAGTGCCAAACTCTAACCCCTAACCCCTTCCCTGACCCCAATACTTACTGTCGGGATTCCGGCACCAGAATTCTGAGCACCAGCATCCTGACAGCCGGGATCATAACTACATTCCCTTATCACAGGTAAGTTTTACTTATTTACCGTTATTCAAAGTGAACATTAAGTTTAGGGTGAAATTTTCAGATTTTTCTCTGCTAAATGTGTTGGTTGTTTCTCATAGAACTAATATTCTGAACACAGAAGATGATTCATTTCTGAAGACATGTCGCTATAGTAAGGATAATCACTACTGCCCCATCTTTCACCTGGGGAAAATTGTCTCATGGACTGGAAATGAATTTCAGGACATGGCAATGGAGGTAAATGACTGAGGACTATTTAAAGTATTTTTTATAATGTGCAGTTCTTATGTGAGTGTGTTCATATTTGTTTAAGACCTCCTTTGGTGTTTTACTAATTAACCAACTTAGGGCCTGATTCAGACCCACTCGCGAGCGGCTGTCCTACAATTTTTTTAAGGAAAATTTCGTAATTTAACGCAAATCCCACTTCGCAGGCTCCCGTTTTCGTAGGTTTCATATAGAATACGGGGATAAGCGGGCGCGCGCCCGATACTTTATCCCAGGTAAAAGCTCCGATATGAAACGTAAACTTCGACAGCGAAGTTTACGTTTCATATTGAATACCCCTCCAAGTGTTAGGTGCCCTAGTGGGGAGTAAGAAGTAGATGAAAGTAAACTAAGGAGAAGCACAAGAGGGTAGAGGGCCCTGCTCATAATATAAATGTATCACTGGACTAATCCTAGGAAAACAAAATTGTTGCAAACAAAACTTTGTGAGAAAATCAATAGGGTGATTCTACCACTGTGACATTAACAGCTTGAAGATACATTTCTCCAATACTAAATCAGTGGTGTCAAACTCAGGTATGTTGCCCTCTTGTGTTCAGATTGAAGAATTACATGTTTTAGGGTCACATCTCAATATAGGAATTATTTATTAGCTGAAAAATATGCAGACATGTTGTCCAATGCATAACAGCGTCATTTCACATCCTGCCTCACTTTTGCTGTCACTTTTTTATTTACAACATTACATTTTTGTACTAAAGGACTTCTCATTAAAGCCTTATCCGTACCTCATTGGGGTAACAGAATACTGGGATTGTATTTGTGTCATCTGTCACATATGTGAATTTAAAATTTCTAATTAATATTCAAAATTAAGTTCACCATATTACTGCTGTCTCAAAGGGCATAAAGAAAGCAGTTCCTACAGCGAGAAAGACTCTCCCATTATCCACTTTATTGGGAATGTCTCCAAAATGCATAGTCTTCATCCCAGTGACTTATCTATCATGGGTAATGGGTGTATAGAGCATACTGGTCAATGAGTCTAGGGGGCCCCAAGCTGTATGCCCTGCACAACCAATTCATCACTGCGAATGTGGTGTCCCCTCCTCCCTATACTCATCTGGCGGCATCATCTTTCTAGTGATATATTCGGAAAGATAGCTCCACAAAGGGCATATTTGCCAACATCCCGGCAGGGATACAGGCGAGGGTACAGCCAAATGGGCGGGACAGGAGCGTTGTGCTACAACTTCATTATTGTGGCACAGCTTCCACTATACAAAGTCATAATGATGGGATTCAGGGAAAATTGCTTCATCAAGCCGCAGCCCGTCCAGGACGGTCAGCAGTAATGGATTCTGGTAGACTTGCCTGCCCTTCCCAGAGTCCAGGAGAGCCACCTGAGATCTGGGAGTCTCATGGACATTCCGGGAGAGTAGACAAGTATGGCACAGGAGCAGCAATATTACTGGGAAGATGGCACTGCCGTAACAGGTATGAGGGAGGCCCACTGCACAACGAGGAGGCCCACTGCACAACGAGGAGGGCCGATGTACATTTATCTGGTCAGCTCCACCCATAAGGAGTCCCACTTTACACTCCAACAGTCACTACATTTTATCATGTTTATTTCTTTTGCTGACACACTAAATATGTTTATTTTGATTTCTTCTCAATTAAAATATCATATTCTACTTTAGGAGTAAGCAATTCTCAGCCCTACATCTGCTACTGAACAGCTATTTGGATTATAAAATCACAGAAATGTTCTGTCATTATGGGGCATATCTATTAATTATTGAGTCTTAGACCCGAGATGAATAATTTCTTATTGTCGCTATTCACGGCAATCAGAAAGTAAGGGTTACCCAAATGCATTACACATGTACAGGGGCTCAATAATGAGTCCCTCCCTGTGGTGTGTAAGAAACGAAAAGATCACATTACCTGTCCCTTTGAGTCTTCCCCCAGGAGCTGTGCACTTGCAGGAATGCTGAGTGCCGGGGATGCTGGATATGTAGCCCATAGGCTGACATCTTCAGATGACGTTAGCTATCGGGGCCAAGCTACAGAATGCATTGCATTCTGGAGCTTGATATATCTGGCTAAAAAACAGCCCCCATAGAAACCACAAATAATAATTGATAAATAGGCCCCTATATCTTCTGACAACCTGTTGGGATGCATGCACAGGCAGAGGCTCCTGTAGTGTTGGATGATTGCATGTATCACTAGAGAGTGTGTATATAATAAATGTTAATAAATATAAATAAGATGGAATCTGATTGGACAAGCACTGCATACATCCCAGCAGGTACTGCCATCCTGCTAACTGTTTACAAATCTAAAGGCATTCAATGCCAGGAATATACACACTTTTGCACAGTGTATTACTCTAATTCTGTTCACTAGCAAGCCGAGGGTTCATGCGAAAGAAAATATACTAAGGACACAAGTATATATGCATGCTGAGCAAGAAGTATTCTAATATTCGTCCGGCTCTGCAACAGTAGCATATGCAGCAGGTATATGCCACGAGTAACAAAAGCTTAGAGATGTGGCCTAACAGTGTTAGTAGTAAATGCTAAAGTCACATTACTCAATCTGTATACAGTTTAATACTATAATGCAGTGCATTGTTACTAATGCATGCAATAGTCACATTTACCCACACCTGCCTACTCTCCCGGAATGGCCAGGAGGCTAGAGAAAATTGCCTGGAAGAGTGGGCAAGTCTCCCGAAGCCAGCTGCCACCCCCAGCCAGCCAGCCACCAACTTACAGAGTGAAGTGGGCGCTCTGCGCGGCCCATGACGTAAACTTTGCTGAATCACCTGATCGCGGCCTCACCCCAGCTTCCCAATGCTGGTAATTATGGCATTGTGTAGCCACATAAAACCATTGCAGCTAAGCAATCTATGTAATGTGTGGCTGCAGGGGGTTAGATGTACTTTTTATGCGTTCTGTCATAACAGAATATACCAGTATACGTATAGGACAGGTACATACAAATTTCATGATAGAGAATAAAGGTGCTTTGTTATAAATGTCTTCTCTCAGGGCGGAGTCATTGGCCTTCAGATAGAGTGGAACTGTAACCTGGATAAGGACGCTTCTGAATGTCACCCACACTATTCCTTCACTCGCTTGGATAACAAATTTACTGAGAAATCGGTCTCCTCTGGATACAATTTCAGGTACATCTAATAACAGATGGTAATATTAATGCAAGCAAGCGGCTATAGGTTTCAATGGGGATATGGTTATCGGTCGGGATGCTGGCGCCAGAATCCCGACCGCTGCCATCCTGATGGTAAGTATTAGGGGAAGGGTTAGGGGCAGGGCCATGGTGAGGATTGCTAGGCCCTGGTTATTTTGGGGGGCGTGGCTTGCACTGCCAAAGATGAAAACTGCTGCTCATCACCGGCAGCAGCTTCTCTGGTTCCACTGCAGCCCAGCAGACAGTAGCGTGGACTGGTCTGAGGAGTGACAGGTAAGGGAGAGGGGCAGTGAATCCAGGCCCCCAACGGGCCACTTAATCAAGCCTGGGTAATTAATACCCGCCCCCCTCTCAGCACCCCTGGTTAGGGGTTAGGGTTAGGTTGGGGAGTGGTGGGTTAGGGTTAGCCTGCAGGGGGGAGGATTAGTGGTTAGGATTAGGGCAGTTGCCTAATTGGGTTTTGATTCTGACTGTTGGCATCACGACCGCCCGGATCCCGTACCCAACCTGTTTCAATGTCCTCACATGTGAATTGCTACTTGCCCATCAAAGTGCTGTAATGCAAATTCTTTATTAGAGCCCAGGGCCAGACTGGGACTAGAGATATACCTGGCATTTAAAGCATACAGCCCATCTGCTGTGACGTGCATGCACATTATTGTTGCTATCTGTAGTGAACTGAGCTATCTGATGGCACAGGTGGGTTATCTCGCTAGTGACCCTGATGTCACAGACTGAGCAAAGTGGGGGTTGTCTCCAGAGTAACCTGATGTCATCAGGGCCAGTGCCAAACGTCTAGAATTCTAGGCACCCTAGGCAAAACTTCTACATGCCCGCCCCCCCCCCCCCCGTACTCATCTAGCCGCTCAGGTGAAAATTACTTTGCACAGGTGGAGTGGCGGATAAGTTTTGTGTTAAAGGTAAATATATACGAAGAGGAGGGCGCAGGCAGAAGTATGTATGTATATATATATACACATATATATATATACACATATATATATATATATACACACACATATATATACAGTGTATATATATATATATATATACATACACACAGTATCAGGGGCATAACTAGAACTTTTTGGGCCCCATAGCAAAATTTTTAAGGGGCTCCTCCTAACTTAGGTCTTACACAATGCCCACATGAGTAGTTCCCCTAAAACACTAAATGCCCACTTGTAATGGTGCCCCTTATGCAGTGTCTCCAGCAGTAATAATGTCCCCTGTAGCAATGCCCCTAAAAGTAATGCCCCCAGTAGTAATGCCCCCTCCACTGCCCTCAGTAGTAAAGGCCCCTGTAGTGCCCCCAGTAGTAATGCTCCCTGCAGTGCCCCAGTAGTAATGCCCCTTGAAGTTCCCCCAGTAGTAAGGCCCCTGTAGTGCCCCCAGAAGTAAGGCCCCTGTAGTGCCCCCAGTAGTAAGGCTCCTGTAGGGCCCCCAGTAGTGAGGCCCCTGTAGTGTCCCCAAATAGTAAGGCCCCTGTAGTGCCCCCATATGATGCCCCCAGTAGTAAGGCCCCTGTAGTGCCCCCAATAGTAAGGCCCCTGTAGTGCCCCCAGTAGTGTGGCCCCTGTAATGCCCCCTGCAGTGCCCGCAGTAGTGCGGCCCCTGTAATGCCCCCAATAGTAAGCCGCCCCCACTGTGCACACACTTAAAAAAAACAAAAAACACTTACCTTAAACCCTGCTCCAGTGCATGCTGACGTCATGATGTCACTCCCATAGTGCACCTCGGGACCCGGAAGACAGAGCTCAGGACTGAGCACCGTCCCCGGCGCCCGCTCCTCGGAACTAGAGGAGTGACGTCATGACACCACTCCCATAGTGCACTGCGGGACCCGGAAGACGGAGCTCGGGTTTGAGATCCGTCCCC
This sequence comes from Taudactylus pleione, assembly GCA_031769625.1. Taxonomy (NCBI): domain Eukaryota; kingdom Metazoa; phylum Chordata; class Amphibia; order Anura; family Myobatrachidae; genus Taudactylus; species Taudactylus pleione. The sequence goes on from JAUIMM010000584.1 coordinate 3,191,371, forward strand.
TGCAGCCACCGGGGGGTGGGGGGCACCGGGGGGGGGGGGGGGGGGGGGGTGATCGGAGGGCCGGGGCGCCCTCTAGTGGCCGTCGCTCCTAAGAAGCTGCCTAAGCTTGCCTAGTGGAAGCACCGGCCCTGGATGTCATAGACTGAGCATAGTGGGGCTTAAATCCTTAGTAAACATGTCACAGACAGTGGGGGTTGTCTCCCTAGTGATGCTGATGTCACAGACTGAGCACAGTGGGGCTTAAATTCTTAGTAAATATAATGTCACAGACAGTGGGGGTTGTCTCCCTAGTGCCCTGATGTCAAAGACTGAGCACAATGAGTATGATTTCCCTTGTTATTTTGAGGTCACAGACTGAGGATGGTATATATTTCTTTAGTGACTCTGATGTCACAGACTAAACACATTTGTTTTTTTCTCTAGTTTTACTGCTGTCACAGACTGAACAGTCAGGATTATTTCTCTAGTGACCCTAATGTCACAGACTGAGTACACTAGGGATTGTCTCCCCAGCGAACTGATGTCACAAATTGAGCACAGTGGGGGTCAGGGCTGGACTGGGACTTACATCAGCCCTGACATTTAAAGCACACAGGCCCACTTACTGTGGGTTCCATGCACAATATTGTTGGGCAGGGCCGTAACTAGGGGTGTGTGAGTGGTGCAGAGCCCTCTGGGCGGCACCGCCGCTCACCCACTGCTTTTGTAACTGGCTAGTAGGGTGCCTGGAATGGCACTCTTCAGTGCTGCCTGCAGCTTCCCTATAATGCTTCAGACGTGCACATCGCTGCCCTAACAGCCGCCCGGAACATCCTAAGGAAGCTACAGGCATTGCTGTAATGCTTGGTGTCCGTAGCCCCACCCATTCGCGTGATGTCACATGGAAGGGGCATGGCCTACACCGGTTGGCGGAAGTCATAGTTGTTGGGCGCTAATGGGGTATTGTTGGTACAGTGCAACATAAAGCATAGGCACAAACCTATGTATCACGCTGGGTGTTCTGCCCATACCTATTATTTCCCTTGTCATGCAAAGCATTGAATCTGTGTGACCGCACTTGCAGGAACAGAAAAATGTATAAAACCCATAATGTCTAATAAAAGTGATATATGGTAAAATACAAATGGCAAATTAGGTTCTATAACCTAATTTGCCAAAGCAAATGTCCATCATCGAGAAACCTAATTTGCCAAAGCAAATGTCCATCATCGAGAAACCATGTACAGTACCACACCACATAAAGATGTATTGAAAGGTTCAAGTGGGAACAACTCCTTAAATCTTTGTGTCAGCACGCTACCACAGTTTATGACTTTGTGGACATTCTTGCCCAGTATTTTTACTACAAAACGAACATGGCACCAAAACATCAGTCATGTACTTGTTTACTGCCAGAGGTGGACTAAAAAGTCCCCTTCAAAATACATTAATTTATAACCCATATACCTACAGCTGCAACTATATAAGGAGAGCTGCAATTATATTCTGACAGCCAACCTTTCCTGATTGGGTGGTCTGGTTAACACAAGTGACGATTGGGCCAGGCCATCTCCAGTGACAACCGGGGCAGACTATTTGCCAGATGGTTAGTACGGCCCTGACTTAGTGGATAGGCCGCCAAGCATTGCCACATGCACCTGCCACTGTCAGCAGAATTGGTGAGCAGGACACACCTCAAAAGAGTGTTAGCCATTGGGACGAAGAAAAAGATGACACTTGGGTGACCTGTTCCCAAAACCAAAACAAGGCCTTCTACACTGCATCCTATAGAAAAATGTCCAAACTTATGCTGGACTGGTGCTGTTAATATATACAGTAGGTCCTCCCAATCAAGATGCCTGATTGAAAATTAAACGGTTCTCTGAAAGAAAATAAAATGTTTTTTTATTTGTTTTAAATTAACCTTTCCAAGGAATCACCTTGGACCAAATCATTATGCAGCCTTCTAGGAGCTGATTAGAAAGGGCCATGCTTCTGCAAGTTCATTAATATGCACATAATCTAGTTAATTTGACCTAACATGAAGCGGTAGCCTGAAGAAGTTTGGCACCCCTTTTCATGAGATCAGTCTCCTAGATAATAAGAGACTACGTATACCGTTTTTCCTAAGCCAACTAAGGGCCTGATTCATTACGTATCGCAACAGCATACGCAGATTGGCTGATGGCGCTGCACTACAATCACCTATGAAGATACAAAGCCATCGCAGATCAAGGGATGGGACATCAGCGTTTGTGGGTGGTGACGGGGATGTGGTAGAAGAAATGCAGGCGTGCCTTTCCTTTTGAAGGCCTTACTTTGGCGTGCATAAATTTGCCACTGCAACTGCATACTCAGCTTGAGTACTCACTGCGTGCGACGACAGTTGCAGTTTCTGAGTAAGGTCAGGCCTGTTGTAATTGAACATGAGGTCGATGGTACCTATGTATACGCAGGTCTGCGAGAACTTACGGATGTGCGAAAGCGGTAGCGGGTGTCTCTATGCTGGCTTTGCGATTGCAAACATTAGCATATTTTTGCAGCAGGTCTGCGTGCGTAATCGCAGCTGCGATCACAATAGCGTTCCGTAGTGAATCAGGCTCTAAGTACACTCTTATCCATTGGAAGACCAAGTTCATTCCACAGGGCAGACATACTATACAACTAGCTTCCCAACCCAATAAATGTAAGAATCTCTACATATCCAGGTAGTGACTGTAATGAAACCTAAAATATAACAAAACAGCATGAATGATGAAGTCCAAACAAACTACCCCTAGAGGCACAGCTCTCAAATATTAAATAGTTTACTCCTACATGTTTCCTCCTATGTGGCTTAGGGGCCTATTCATCATCATTTAATTTCTACAAAAGCAGGTGAAAATGAACATTTTCACCTGCAATTGTAGAAATTACGTTATTGGGCCATTCATCAAGAAGGTAAAGCAGAAGATATCACAGATACCTCCTACTTACCTTCCTTTTCGCGGAATGGTCCACTGTCCCCATACACTAGAATGGGGACAGAATTCATCAAGCTCCGAAAATACAATATTTTCGGAGCTTGAGTGTGGGAACATTTGCCTTCTTCAGATGCTAATGGATGTGCCTGGCACTTTTTAAGCACTAGGCAGCCCTTTACTCCTCTCCTTCCATTTGCACTTGCACCAATGGTAAGTGTCACCATTCACTGCTGCTCTGTGGGAGATACCTAACAACTTTCCCACCCACGGGTGGAAACTCAGGGTGGCGGTATGGCGCTCTAAAATCAGGACTGTTCTGTCTCAATCAGGACATTTGGAAGATATTGCCTCCACATATTCTATAGATCAGAGGTTCCCAAACTTTGCCATTACAGTCCATGTTTTAAAGATATCCATGCTTGAATACAGGTGACTTAATTAGCACCTCAGTCAATTTGATTAACCATCTGGACTCAAGCATGGATATTCTTAAAACCTGGACTATAATAACGGAGTTTGGTTCCCTCTGCTATAGATGACATTTCGGAATAAGGGGGGATTCTTCCTGCAATCACCATGTGGAGTGCCTAAGAATTACATACGTTTATAACTTCCAAACTTATACAACCTTGATTAGCTTACTTAACCTTAACTACAAATAAAGACACAGACACCATAGCTTGGCTAAAAAAGGTCACAGCTTTTATTTATAATTGAATCAATTAACCTAACCAGGGTGGCAAAGAGACGCTGCAGACTCAGTTCTAGCTTTTTAACTTACTCCAAAATACTCAGGGAACGCCTAAACCGTTCCCCCTTTCAGACGCACTTAAACCGTGAGGGTCTCACTTCCCTCCTGGGCCAATCCGAGGCGTTTCGTGCAAAAACACCCGGGTCCCCCCGTGCGGAGCAGGACAAATCCGCCTTGTACATCGAGAGCAAGTGCTCCCACAGTTATCTTGCGTCCCATAAAACCACTGAGCTGCAGCGTACTCCCGCCAAAGCCAGGCCCTAATAGAGACTGGCCCGCCACCCAAAAGAACTAACCAAGAAACGAAAACAAATCCTGAACAAAAAGATTCATACCCAGTCCGTTCAAATGCACGCCATCATGACGGAAGAAACGTACAAGATCACCCTCAAAAAAGCCATGACGCACCACCAAGCCACCTATCGACACGACATGCTTAGACACTGCCACGTTCACCTTCCTCCGTGTTCTTTCCAATGCCCCAAACTTTCGCACTCCTCTCCACGTCAAGCGGGGTGTCATCTCTGACCACACCATCTGAATGGATGGCCATTTTGTACGAATCGAATCCACAATCTCACGCAGACTCACGATTAAACCCACGCCTGTCAGCTGACCAACATCATTGCCACCAACGTGAAGCACCAGCCATTCGGGCATTCCCCATTTTGCTACCGCAGAAACAATCAGTGCCAAAACACCGTCCACTCGCAAACCTCTCACTCCAATCCAACGCACTTTCCGACTACCAATTGGCAAGCCACTAGTCCGACCCGAGACATGTTTTTCCACCCAAAAAATGTAGGAGTGGCCAACCAACCACACCTGCCCGTCTTCTTTTGTCAACACTGCAAAAGAAGAAACCCTAACATGAGAAACCACACCCAACCTGGATCAAAACGACACAACTTAGAACAAAACAGAGCAACTAACTAGCAGGGATGCCAAAAAAGGGGGAAACAGGAACCCGAGTGAAGAAGAAAAAACCAAAAACCTACCCGTGAACCAAATTGGGCCAGATCATGGCTAACGGGAGGAAAATTAAAAAATCCCCTCACACCCCCAATTGTTGAACGCTAACCGTTCAACGATTGGCAGGTAAACAACGTTTTCGGGTTATCGCAGGGTGCGCACCTACAACTTGTCGCAGCGAACATACTTCTTATAACACCCTGACTTCCAACGCCCCACCTTTTGAATATCCGAAGGAGATGCCCCTGCAAGAGCTGCACAAGTGGCTGCCCCTATTCGAAAGGAATGGGTGCCATAATCTGTATGATCTAAACCCAATTCTATTAAACTTCGCTTAAATAACGCAGTGAACTGAAACTTTGTGAGAGGCTTAGCATCCGCATGAACCAACCACTGAATCCCCCCAACTGGGCGCACTAACATGTATAGCGATGCTAAATGAACCGGGCAAATATTGCAATCCTGCTGCTGCGCAAGCGTGACCCATTTACCCCTACCTGACTGATCCGTTTTAGAGAGACGGAGCTTACAAAGCACCGCCGCATCTCTAAAAACAATGTCCTAATACAACAACCCGGAGGACTCAGATAAACTATTAACTGCCACTAATTCGCTAACCCTGAAAGCTCCAAAAAACGCAGCAGAAAAAGCTAAACGAAAAAGAGCAGCCTCAAACGAATCAGAAGCTACCTTCTCCATAACCTTAAGCAATGCTGCCAAAAGCTGGGTGTCCACTGGCCGACGGGAATCGGCGCGAGCAGGAGCTTGCCTAGCCCAACCTTTTAGAGCCTTAGCAAGAAGAAAAGACCTGGTTGGGTCAATCAAACCTTTTAGTTTGCAAAAAAAAGAGACTCCCGCAAGCGCCGACGCCACGTAGGCCCTGGACCTCCCCTGCTGATATCTCTCCCACACAAAGGATGACAGCAACTCCTTCGGAGACTTACCCTCCGAATCTTGGCGCACGCAGTGACTGCTCCAATCCCGCCATGCGGCCGAGTATTTGCGGAGAGTTGATGGAGCGAGCGATTGCATCGCCAAAGCCTCTAAGCCGGCCTGATTATCTGCCACACAAACGGGGGGCATGTCAAACCAACAGTAGAAGCAGACGGTGCAAGCGCCCGAAAACGTTCAAATTGAAAACGAGACAATGCGTCTGCAATCTCGTTAACAACACCCGGTACATGACGAGCTCTAAAACGTATGTTGGCCTCTAAACAGCGCAAAATTAAATGACGAAGCAAACGCAAAACTAACGGAGAGGACGATCGCTGATTGTTAATAGCATGCACCACCCCCAAATTGTCGCACCAAAAAATTACATGCCGGTTACTCAGACGCGCTGACCAGAGTTCCACAGCAACGACAATTGGGAACAGTTCCAAGAGCAACAAATTACTAGTTAAGCCTTCGTCGCGCCAAACTAAAGGCCAAGCAGTAGCGCACCATTCCCCATTGAAAAAAGCCCCAAAACCAGATGATCCAGCCGCATCAGTATACAGTTGCAATGACCCATTTGCCACTGGAGGCGCTGGCCAAATACGTTCGCCATTGAACTGAACCAGAAACTTGGTCCAAACCCGAAGATCTTGCTTAATCTCTGACGACAAACTAATATGATGATGCGGCTGTCTCGACCCAGCAGTGGCCCTCTCCAATTTCCTACAGAAAACCCTGCCCATGGGAGTTATGCGACAAGCAAAATTAAAGGAACCCAGCAGTGACTGAACTCCACGTAATCTTACCGTGTCCACTGCTAAACAACCCGCAATCTGTTCTAACAATCTAGCCACTTTGTCGCTTGGTACACCTACAACAACCCGCAACCGTGTCTATCTCAATTCCCAAGTACGACAGACAGGAAATGGGACCCTCCGTCTTATCTTGCGCAATGGGAACTCCTAAACTGCGAAACAGAGCTTGAGCGGAAAACAGGAGGTCTGCACAGACGTCGCTCTCCCCTGGACCTATGAAGAGAAAGTCATCTAAATAGTGTGCCACGCCCGCTTGTCCTGTGCCGGCATGAACACACCAGTGTAGAAAAGAGCTGAATTTCTCAAAATAGGCACAGGAAACCGCACAACCCATAGGCAAACATTTGTCAACAAAGTAACCTGACTCTAGTTTGAATCCCATAAACTGCATAGCGTCTGGGTGCAACGGCAATAAACGGAAGGCTGACTCAATGTCTAACTTAGCCAGCAGCGCGCCCTGCCCAAAACTGCGCACTAAACCTAAGACTTCATCAAAACTTTGATATTTCACTCTACAAAAACTATCAGGAATGGCGTCGTTCACCGAACGCCCATCAGGATATGATAGGTGTTGGATCAAACGAAACTTCCCAGGGGCCTTCTTGGCTACCACACCTACCGGAGAGATACAAAGATCCTGCAACGGAGGAACAGGGAAAGGACCCTCCATCCTCCCCAGCAGCACCTCAGCCCTAACTTTCGCTTGCACAACTTCTGGGTAGTCCCTGGCCGAGCGCAAGTTACGGGGAGACCGGACCCATAAAGGACCCACTATTGGCAGAGAAAAACCGAACGAAAAACCTTCTAACAAAAAAGAAGCGTCCTCCTTATGAGGATATAGACCCAACCAGCGAGCTAGTGCAGCTAAACAAATAGGCGAATGAGCCTTAACTAGCTCCTTTTGACCCTTCACGATCCTGGGTGGCACTAGCAGACCCTCTACGGCAATCTTTGGCTGGATGTTCCCCCCCGCAGAGACGACAGGAGTGACGAAAACGACAGGACGACCCCCGTGTACACCGGGAGTCGTTGAAAGCAAAACACTTGCCCTTCATAACTCCCGTCGCCCCCGTCCTACCACTAGCATAACCCTTGCGAGGATGCATCCCGTCCAAAGGGGACCTACGCTGCTGCGACACCTCTAACCACACCTCTACGTCTTTTGCTCCGAACGGAATAATCTTGCTGCCATCATGCTTTCTTCTAAATTGCACGTCGTATTCCCGCCATGCCAAGGCCCGCGAACGGACAAACATGTCTAGCACTAAAAAAATATATCTCACTATGTTTACATGTTCATCCGCTCGCGTCTCCAAATAGCACGCCGCAAATACCAGCATGCCCTTCAACTAACTGGTGAAACTACAGAAAGCCTCCTCGCCCATACCCCCCGCCTTCTTAGCCTGACCAAAAGCCTTTTTCATATCTTCGGTAAGCGTAAAGAAGTCGACAAATTGACCTTTACGAATTCTCCCCCTCACACTCTTTCGCAGGCCGCGAAGAACGGCGGTGTTCGCACAATGCACTGAATCAGCCCCTGCCGCCACTGTAGCTAGCTCCACACTAACGCCCTGTGCAGCTGTACTCACTGACTTCTTGGCTAAACGCCTGGCAACCATTTTGGCTATTTTACGCGGGCGCGCAGGGGAACCAGAAGAATGAGAAGAGGAGTCAGACATAGACGAACAAGAAGACTCATGCTCACCAGCACCAGATGGACCCGGAACAGCTCCCTCGACTTGCTCATTCGTCGTGGCCGAAGACTCGCCTGTCGTCCCTTTCTCCGCGCACACCGGATCAGCTGCTGCAACAGTGATTGGTTCGCTTGACGGAGCCTCGATCGCCCTCCGATTATCTGCAACCGGGGTAGACTGGTGAACAACAGGACTGGAAGTCACTACCATCTGCGCGAGGGGGGTGGGAATGCCGGGCGTAGGCGGAAGGGGTGTAGGCGCGGCTAACAGACGAGCCGGAGGCACCAGCGTGAAGTCGGGCGTCGCGGACAAACTGGTGGAGGTTTGACTGTACATGACAGGAGATGCGGAAGGTAGCATCGGCATGGGAGCCGATGATGCGCTTTGCTGCGAAATTGGCAAATAAGGGAAATAAAGCTGCGGATGAAAACCTGAGAAAGGGTAAGGTCCAAAAGTGGCCCCAGAGTAGTTGGGATAAAACTGAGGTGGAGGGATAAATGGGGGGGGCCGCCCCGGAGCTCCATGAAGCCTGACCCCAGGGATGAGCCGACTGACAAGGGGGGCGCATTATAAATGGGAGGTGGGGCACTGTTGGCGGGGAACCATGGATTCTGATAGGTGGAAGGGACAGCTTGCCTAGGCCAAAATTGGGCAGGTTGACTAAGCATGGGGCTGATAGACCCAGGGGTGCTACTCAAAATGGCCGCCGGGGTTAAGATGGCCGCCGGGCCCGACGTGCAGACCAGGCCTGCGGGACCCCCCGCTCCCCGGGGACCAAAACCTAATGACCCCACGTGACCCGCGACGCTAACCCCCGGCGGGCCCAATGCAGAGTAACCAGCGGGAGGCGCGAGCACTTGCGCCCCCGCCGGTGCAGCGTAAGCGGCAGCCGACGTGTGGCTGATGGGCGCCGGCAAGGAGCGTCCATCGGACGCTCCCGACGGCGGGCCCGATGCAGAGTGACCAGCGGGAGGCGCGAGCACTCGCGCCCCCGCCGGTGCAGCGTAAGCGGCAGCAGCCGCCGCTTGGCTGGTGGGCGCCGGCAAGGAGCGTCCATCGGACGCTCCCGTCGGCGGACCCGAAGCAGAGTAACCAGCGGGAGGCGCGAGCACTCGCGCCCCCGCTGGCGCAGCGGAAGTGCCAGCCGCTGCGCGACTGCTGTGGGACGGCGAGGAGCATCCATCGGACGCTCCCGCCGGAGCCGCGTGGGGAGTGAGTCGGCCCGGGGAGGTTGCCGAGTGCACAACCTCCGCCGGGGTAGCAGGACCCGCATGATGCGCTGGTGCAGCCGCACCAGCGTGCACGGGAGGAGGGGGAGCCGATGGGGAGGACGGCAGCATCAGAGGTGAGGTGGGGGGGGAAGGAGGACGTGAGGACAGCACAGGTGGGGAAAGGGGGGGGCGCGGACGCGCAGGGGGCAAGCTGAGGGGACTAGCATAATCAGCTAGCTGACGGGGTGGGGGAGCAGAGCGACGTGGGCGAGGCATGATCAAACTAAGCTGCTTGGGCTATGGCACAGGGGCACTGGTACTTAGCTTTCAAAATTTCTTTCAAAGAGGCTGATCCCAAGGACCACAGGCTCCTATATAGTCCCCTATAACCACTCCCCCAAACTATATGACTGGCCCTTGGAAGCAGCTGATCACACCCAAACTAATACTCAATTTATCCAGCAACAAGGCTGTCATTCAAAACACACTGTCAGTAAAAACTAATAATCTTAACACTCCTCAATCCTATTCATATTTCGTCATTCATTCTAATCTGATGTCAACTACACAAGTATTGCTATACTCTGCCTCATAGTTCTCAGAAAATACAGCTGACATGATTTCAGGAAATCTCAGGACTGTTACCTTTAGCTGCTGCCTCTGTATGAAGCTGAAGTGCCTGCAAAGAAAAAACCCAGCTTCAGGAGGTGTGTATTACTTTTGTAGGGAGGCCAGTGCAGAGGAATGTGAAAACACGAATGCTGCAGTGCTTTTTCTAAGTCTTGCAGCAGGAAGTATGTCTCCCGCATTCCCCCTCGCCCATACACTCATGTCTCTTAGCCACCTAGTGAGACTTCCTCTGTGAATAGCTAGAGGCTGTGAGAATTTGTGGCACCTGAAAAGTTTTATAGATGTTACAGGTGATAGCCAGTCACGGTGTTAGAGAATGTCACACAAGTCATTATCTAAACATGTTGTTCCCATAACCCATTATTAGCACATCAGAAAACCTTTAAAAAAAAAAATGTGAAAAACATCCAGGACTGTTTTTAGAATGAACATAATTGAAATAATATAATTTATTTTACATATTATATTTTCCTTATTTTTTCAAGGTATGCTAAGTATTACCGTGACATTAATGGAACAGATTATAGGACACTGATAAAAGCGTATGGTATTCGTTTTGACATCATGGTGAATGGAAAGGTACTGTATAACATTTTACTATCATATTAATGTGAATGACGTATTCAGTATAACACTAGTACCCGTTACAGCTTACATTGGTAGTAGATAGTCTTAATTGCTAGTAAATGTATTATGTCAAGATATTTGTGAAATTATACATAGGGGTGTCAGGGACCTCCAACAAGTATCCCTGACGTGGGGGTGAAACTGTGTTATATACAGAGCGCCGTGATACAAATACCTTGCTTATATACTGCCACTACCGATGGAAGGGATGTAGTTATGAGACTGGCAGCTGCAAGGCCGCCGGTCTCAATACCGACACCTGAATCCCGACAAGAGACTTAAGATAGGCATCGAAATACCGCGCCTATCTTAATCCTGTCACAGGAATGGCGAAGGACGCCGGACCGTCTGGGACGCCCCTATCATGGGTTTGTGATTGTGCATTCTTGAGATATATCATATCTTTGAAACTGTATGTCTCAGTGATCTGTGAATCGCACCCAACCTGGATGTTGATTCGTTATGTGTATATGATTTTCCAAGCTTCCAGCTATCATTGATACATCAATTTTATATAAAAAAAACATCTGAAATATGACTGGCCGTTGATCTGGCTATATCTAATCACACCTGAATGTCAGACTGACTACGCTTTGTTTTACACCCCCTAAGGTGTTTGCTCGGCCCTTTGTATTTGCAGCTATAGGAAGCACTCTACATGTCCTGGTATATCTACCCTAGATATACCTGCTCAGTATTTCCTGACTTTGTTGATAGGCTAGTGGCAACTTGGCCTGGCTCTTAATTCCGTTACCTGGGATATTATGACAGGACTTTATCCAAAGGGCCCTCCTGCCCTGTACACTGCTTAAAATTAAGATGCGTCTCCTTTATGTGAAAAGAGGCCTCTTCAGGAACATATAGAGCTAGGTTCCATTTACATGTCAAATGGTTAGATTGGCATCTTCCCTGCTTGTTATCCTTTCATTAACTTGTAACAGGATTCACAGGATACATGATCTAATAAGTCAGCTTGTGATCAGGACTGCGATCGCAGAGGCTACGCAGACCCATCGCAGAGTGATTGAGAGGAAGTGCTGTTTGTGGTTGGTGAAAGGGGTGGTCGGGCGAACGCAGGCATGCCAGTGTGTTTCAATGCCGTTGCAGGGGCATGCATAAATTATCCACTGCAATGGCCTACACTGTCTGAGGTCTCACAGCATGCGTGGTTGTTAGCAATTTCTGAGTAAGGTCAGGGCTTGTGGAAGTGTGCATGAGGCTGTGATTGTACTTGATGTTACCGATGGTTTTGCAGTCTTGCTAAACAATATGGATGTGTGGTAAGTAAAGTGAGCGTCCTTATGTTATGCTACAAGGGCATTGCGTTCGCATTGGATTAGCATACTATCGCAGTTGAACTGCGTGCGTAATCGCAGCTGTGATCGCAACAGCGATCCTTGCTGAATCAGACCCACAGTTAAGAAGAGATGGTAAGAAGCTAAGGAGAGAGATATTCGTATTGAATATTGTAGATGGCGAAAATATGGTATATGTTATTATGTGCCCACTACAGTATATCCATATGTTTCCATACACTGTTAGTCTCATTAATCACCCACACACCCTTCCTCATAATCCAAGTCTATGCCAGTCTTCTGCACTACTTTAAACAGAGTTCTCTATACACTAGTTACTGTATGAAGGTGGCATAAAAACACAAGCACAATTAATCCATATTTAGGTATGAAATAGTATATTTACATATAGGGCTGCCATCAGAAATTCTGGGGCCCAGGACTGATGAAATAGGCAGGCCCCCCCCCTCCTAAATCTCATACGTCATGACTTGCACTATCTCCTTGAAGAAGGCTCCTTCCTTCTGGCTTCTTCTCTTCCGGTCCTGGCTGGCACTGCACCTAACCTGCTGCGGCTCCTCTAACCTTTCCCTTTCAGCGGCACGGCGTGACGTCATGACGTGTGACGACTCCAAAGGAGGAGCAATAAAACCTTTATTGAACAAGGGGGTTGGCGGGGGCGGGTCATGCAGTAGCGTGCAGGTTGAAGCAGGCCTTCCTCTCAATGGGCAGTTTCACTCAAGGGGGTAGTGCGGACTGTGCAGCGGCCCCCACCCGTTCTGCCAGTGTCCAGGCCTCCAGTCCTGGCAGTCCCCTCCTGACTGCGGCCATGTTTACATATACAATATTGCAAGATATTTTTAAAAACTTAACATACAACAGTTCAACATATATGATACAATACGTGTGTAGGTACATGACTTAGGGCTCTATTTATTAACATTATTTTTACTAAAACAAAGTGAAAAAGGGTGTTTTCACACCCTTTTCACATAATTTTAGTATCACCTATAGTTATTACAGGGCAATTGGAGTAGAATTCGGGGTTAGTGTTGGGGGCGGGGCTTAGCGCCGGGGGGGGGGGGTAGCAGCGGTGGCCGGTCGGCGCCTGCGCGGGGCTCTAGTCATGGTATTTTTTGGTGAAAATATCGTGACTAGAGTGCGGAGGGGATTCGCAGGGAAAGAGCTTTCTCGCAAGCTCTGTCCCTGCAAGGGATTTGTAGTAAATCCCTGTGATATTCCCTGAATTCGCAATGCGAATTCAGTCGATAATATTACACTACAATCTGCATTACAAATGCGGATTGTAGTAAATAGAGCCCTAAGTCCAGTAGTTGTTATTCTATATTTTTGTAAATAACACATTCAGATTTCACAATTCCCATTCACAATATGACATTTTTACAGGCATTTTACTGCTTTCACTTGCAATAAAATATAAACTGTTTACAGCCAACATCATCTGGAATTAAGAGCTACTGATATTGTTACTAGGGTAACAGAACAGAGATATAACAGATATAGGGGCCTATTCATCAACACTAAAATAAAGTTTTTAAGGACATTTTCCTTAAATAACGTTATTTTGGTATTCATGAACAGACTTGCTAAGTTCCCCTGCGTTAATTTCCACACTCCCCATACATTAGTATGGGGATGTGGAAATTGTGGTAGTCATCAAATTCCGAAAATTATGAATTTTCGGAATTTGATGCAGTTACTATTAGCAGAATCGACTTACCTGTATCCGCGTGTGCAGGTCCCCCGACGAGTCCCTCCGGCGCTCTGCTCCGTCCTCAGGCTCCGGAGGCTGGTCGGACATGTGTGCTCCCCAGCAGAGCACAAGAAAGTTTTGAAAAAAAAAAAAAAGTATTTTTTTTTTCTAATCTGTCATGTGGTCTGCTGGGAAACCACATGACAGACCAGCAGGACGGAGCCGGAGGCTGCTGCGCAGACAGGTAAGTCGGTGGGGGTAAGTCGTGTTGGTGAGCGGAGGGGGGTTGGGGGGGTACACAAACTTAACGCATCTGTAGGCAGTTCTGCGCATGCGCTGGTTTTACAGATGTAACAGCGCATGCGCAGCACTGTTTCCAGATGAGATAAGGTAGTGTAGGCAGGGAAAAGTATCTATTTCCCAAAAAGCTGTCATCGCAAAAATGACAGCTTTTCGGAATAGATACTTATAGAGAGGTGGAATGATGAATTCCACCTATAATTAGGTAGAACTCCATGCGAGTTGTAAACCTAATTATCTCTAGAGAATTTTTAGGTTTAATGAATAGGCCCCATAGGAACAGATTCTAGAGAAAAGAGAACAAAAAACATAATAAAGACATAAATAGACTAAGGGAAACTCTCACGCAGGATCCGGTCTAAAGATCTACAGTAAAAAGGTAGACAGTGTCTAGATAGACACCAAATGTTAGACAGTCAATAGGTCGACAGGGACAAAAGGTCAACACACTAAAGGTCGACGTTAAGAAGGTCGACAGGTAAAAATGGCATGGTCAAAGAGTTGACACTAAAAATGGTCGACACCTTTTTTTAGGGTAGGCACTTACCCCGACGGTTAGGGTTAGGCACCAGGAGGAAGTGTTAGGCACTTACCGGAGGGTTAGGGTAAGGCACCAAGGGTAGGGTTAGAATTAAGATTAGGGTTAGAAAAAAAAACTGTGTTGACCGTTTTTGCATCGACATTTTGACCATGTCGACCATTTCTACTTGTTGACCTTCTTACATGTCGACCATTAGTATGTCGACCTTTGTCCCTGTCGACCTATTTACTGTCTAACATCTGGTGTCTATCTAGACATTGTCTAACTTTTTACTGTAGATGTTTCAATACACGCCACTCTCACGGTATACATACATCAGTACATTTGGATTAATATGGTTAAAACGTTGACCTGAGAAAGCATCTGTGTGAATCTAATTAATTATTATTATTTTAAAGTTTATACTATCAGGTTTATAAACCAATTAATTTGTGTATCCAGAACATGCTGCCCAATACGTAGTTTGCCTCTAGGGTTTTGTAAAAGTTGAATATACAGAGTAAGTAAAAAAAACCAGTATGAAACCACACCCCACCTGCAGGTAGGACTAAGGCATTTTCTTAGGTATTTTTATAGCATCCATATTCCAATTTAGGGAAGGTAGGAACATATGGCTTGGTGTATTAGTCTTAAATATTGTGTTGCTAAGGCCTATTAGATTTATTTTAATAAGCACGTGATTTATATGAGTAATTGAAACTTGTGGTGTCCTAGGCCTCCTCAGTTATGTTATTATCATAGATAGCAAAGTGGTGGTGACCCAGGCCTTCTCAGTTATATTATTATCATAGATAGCAAAGTGGTGGTGTCCTAGGCCTCCTCAGTTATATTATCATAGAAAGCAAAGTAATGGAGTCCCAAGCCTCCTCAGTTATATTATTATCATAGATAGCAAAGTGATGGTGTCCCAGGCCTCCTCAGTTATATTATTATCATAGATAGCAAAGTGATGGAGTCCCAAGCCTCCTCAGTTATATTATTATCATAGACAGCAAAGTGATGGTGTCCCAGGCCTCCTCAATTATATTATTATCATAGATAGCAAAGTGGTGGTGTCCTAGGCCTCCTCAGTTATGTTATTATCATAGATAGCAAAGTGGTGGTGACCCAGGCCTTCTCAGTTATATTATTATCATAGATAGCAAAGTGATGGTGTCCTAGGCCTCCTCAGTTATATTATCATAGAAAGCAAAGTAATGGAGTCCCAAGCCTCCTCAGTTATATTATTATCATAGATAGCAAAGTGGTGGTGTCCCAGGCCTCCTCAGTTATATTATTATCACAGATAGCAAAGTGATGGTGTCCCAGGCCTCCTCAGTTATATTATTATCACAGATAGCAAAGTGATGGAGTCCCAGGCCTCCTCAGTTATATTATTATCATAGATAGCAAAGTGATGGTGTCCCAGGCCTCCTCAGTTATATTATTATCATAGATAGCAAAGTGATGGAGTCCCAAGCCTCCTCAATTATATTATTATCATAGATAGCAAAGTGATGGAGTCCCAGGCCTTCTCAGTTATATTATTATCATAGATAGCAAAGTGATGGAGTCCCAAGCCTCCTCAGTTATATTATCATAGATAGCAAAGTGGTGGTGACCCAGGCCTTCTCAGTTATATTATTATCATAGATAGCAAAGTGGTGGTGTCCTAGGCCTCCTCAGTTATATTATCATAGAAAGCAAAGTAATGGAGTCCCAGGCCTCCTCAGTTATATTATTATCACAGATAGCAAAGTGATGGAGTCCCAGGCCTCCTCAGTTATATTATTATCATAGATAGCAAAGTGATGGAGTCCCAAGCCTCCTCAATTATATTATTATCATAGATAGCAAAGTGATGGAGTCCCAGGCCTTCTCAGTTATATTATTATCATAGATAGCAAAGTGATGGAGTCCCAAGCCTCCTCAGTTATATTATCATAGATAGCAAAGTGGTGGTGACCCAGGCCTTCTCAGTTATATTATTATCATAGATAGCAAAGTGGTGGTGTCCTAGGCCTCCTCAGTTATATTATCATAGAAAGCAAAGTAATGGAGTCCCAAGCCTCCTCAGTTATATTATTATCACAGATAGCAAAGTGATGGAGTCCCAGGCCTCCTCAGTTATATTATTATCATAGATAGTAAAGTGATGGTGTCCCAGGCCTCCTCAGTTATATTATTATCATAGATAGCAAAGTGGTGGTGTCCCAGGCCTCCTCAGTTATATTATCATAGATAGCAAAGTGATGGAGTCCCAAGCCTCCTCAGTTATATTATTATCATAGATAGCAAAGTGATGGAGTCCCAAGCCTCCTCAGTTTTATTATCATAGACAGCAAAGTGATGGAGTCCCAGGCCTCCTCAGTTATATTATTATCACAGATAGCAAAGTGATGGTGTCCCAGGCCTCCTCAATTATATTATTATCATAGATAGTAAAGTGATGGAGTCCCAGGCCTCCTCAGTTATATTATTATCATAGATAGTAAATTGTGGTGTCCCAGGCCTCCTCAGTTATATTATCATAGATAGTAAAGTGATGGTGTCCCAGGCCTCCTCAGTTATATTATCACAGATAGCAAAGTGATGGTGTCCCAGGTCTCCTCAGTTATAATATCATAGATATTAAATTGTGGTGTCCCAGGCCTCCTCAGTTATAATATCATAGATAAAGTGATGGTGTCCCAGGCCTCCTCAGTTATAATATCATAGATAGTAAATTGTGGTGTCCCAGGCCTCCTCAGTTATAATATCATAGATAGTAAATTGTGGTGTCCCAGGCTCAGTTCTATTATCACAGATAGCAAAGTGGTGGTGGCAATGTGGCAGAAGTTTGAGGTACTGATCTCCGTAGTGTGTATAGTCATATTATTTATCGTGCAGGGAAGTGAGTGGCGTATAAAGTATCTAAGTGTCATTAACCCTTTCAGGCAAACACAAGTCTCGGGCACTCTGATAGTGAAAAGTTGTGACACTGCAAAGTACAATCTTCAAAAAAAATTGTCATTGCCTTTTGTTAGTGCATAATTTCTGTATTTTTTGGTTAAAGTGCTACTTATAAAGTAAATCAAGTATATACACGAAGCATAATAAAGATACATTTTGTTTGTGTATTTGCACAGGCTGGGAAATTTAATATTATTCCAACAATTATCAACATTGGCTCTGGCCTGGCCCTAATGGGTGCGGTAAGGAAATTTGTTTATTTTAATGATTTTGTTTCTGTGTTTTTATGTCATTATTGGATGAGAGATTAGTGCTTTTTTATTATCAATTATATTTACTAAATATGGGGGGGGGGGGGGCGCTACATGATACCTGGAACATGGGGGGCCATCCATATTTGAAAGAAGGGAGTTACCTCTTTTAAATTGTGTGTCTCTTGTCTGGTGATCATCTGTGATAACCATACAAGTTTACACTGCGCTATGCAAAATGCACATATTCCGTATATGGGTGGAGGGCACTATGTGCTCTATTACGGCCATAATACCTGTAGACATTAGACTTGGGTACACCCACATTTGAAATAGAAGAGTCCCCTCACCAGGAATTGTCTGACGATCTCCAGACAATGGGCCCGATTCGTAGGTGGACGCAGATGCGACTCCATCTTTATGCGCAGTCAAACAGCGACTTTATGCTAATGCCGCAGCTAATGGGCTTCCTAATGAGATGCCCACTGGCTGTGGCTCTAATCCACCACTGTGCATCAAGAGTAGCTCCATTGGTCGCACATTGGTCATTAGAGCAGCCTTATAGTTGCTGAGAATGTCCGCCTGAACATGGCCACATGTGCCAGTGCAACTGCATCTTTGGACGCAGACTCTGCTCGTGGCATGCTCATGTCTGACTAGCCACTGCCCTGTTACCTCTCAGGAACGCCCACCGTAATTGCCTCTCTCTGCAACAAAATGTATTTTCCTTCCCTCAGCGGTAACTTTGTTGTATACTATGTGTGAATAGGCCATAATACATTGAGGTGCAGACTTGTTTAGAGTAACAGAATCTCTGGCACAACTGGCCTCGGTGCCCATCACTGACCTAGCTTGTACACTATCTGCAGTTATTTTGTGTCTATGTTATTGTCTATGTATTCACATACATTTCCCCCCACATTATAGGGAGCTTTCTTCTGTGACATGGTCTTATTGTATTTCATCAAAAAGAGCAACTTTTACAGAGACAAGAAATTTGAAGAAGTGAAGTAAGTAGAATTTAAAGACACTGAAGAAGTTTGTTTCTTACCTTTGTATATTACGGAAAGGGGTCCACCAGCTTTAAGAAAATGTTACGAGTTATGATAAAATGTGGATAATACTGACACTGTACACACATTTTCTCAATTAGTCGTTCAAAAATGCTAAATGCTTTTACTTGCACTTCAATATAATAGCATAGGTGTACAATGATTAATAATTGTGATTCATCCAAGCTGTTCACAATTATCTGAATGTGTCTAAAATGGGATGGGTGTGAAATCCCGGCTGTCGGGATGCCGCTGTTCAGAATACCGACAGCAGCATCCCAACAGCCAGAATCCCAACACCCATAAGAACGCAAGGTATGTGTTTTCCCTACCCTACCCTAACCCTCCCTCCCCGGTGCCTAAACCTAATCCCCCCTTCCTAGTGCCTAAACCTAACACCCCCTCCCTGGTGCCTAAACCTAACCTCTCCCTATAGTGCCTAAACCTAACACCTCCTCCCCGGAGCCTAAACCTAACCCTCCCTCCCCGGTGCCTAAACCTAATCCCCCCTTCCTAGTGCCTAAACCTAACACCCCCTCCCTGGTGCCTAAACCTAACCTCTCCCTATAATGCCTAAACCTAACACCTCCTCCCCGGAGCCTAAAACTAACCCTCCCTCCCCGGTGCCTAAACCTAATCCCCCCTTCCTAGTGCCTAAACCTAACACCCCCTCCCTGGTGCCTAAACCTAACCTCTCCCTATAGTGCCTAAACCTAACACCTCCTCCCCGGAGCCTAAACCTAACCCTCCCTCCCCGGTGCCTAACCCTTCCCCTAATGCCTAAACCTAACCCTGATACCTAACGCTACACTCCCCTTACACTCCGATACTTACCCTTCCGGATGCCGACGGTCGGGATACTGGTGCCGGGATCCCGACCTGTCAGGATTTCAGCGCCGGCATTTAGACCGTCGGCATCCCGCACGCAGGGATGCCGACTACATCCCTCTAAAATAGTACTGTACATTACAGCTAATTGTTCTACACATATAAAATATACAAATTATTTGATTTCATTCAGGGTAGAGATGAGCAGAATTTTCAAAAAACTGTTTCATGGAATATTAGTTTCCAGAGCCATAGATAGGCATTTTGGTGCCCTGTGCCAAAAAGAGCAGTGGTGCCTCCCCCCCTATATTTTAAACAGGGATAGTGCGCAGCGAAGGCATTCACATTACAACGCACTTTGGTGTCCGTTATTCACAGTACACAGCACAGTAGTACCCCAAACCCCTTTATACATGTTACACCTCATAGTAGTGCCCCTTATACATGTTACGCCACACAGTAGAACCCCTTATACACATGCCACACAGTAGAACCCCTTATACATGTTACACCACCCAGTAGCGCCCCTTATACACATTATGCCACACAGTAGTGTCCCTTTTACACATTATGCCACATAAAGACCCTTATACATATTACGCCACACAGGAGTGCCCCTTCTACTGTACATGTTATACCACCCAATCACAGCCCACTGTCTAACTGCCCCTATTTATAGCTATCACTGGCCCCAATCACAGCCCACACTTCCCCCACCTATAGCTATCACTGCCCTCAATCACAGCCCACACTGCTCCTCCCTCCCAGCTTACTGCCCTCCTCACACAGCCCTACTCAAAACTCACTACCCTCCTCACACAGCCCCCACTGTGAAGCTTCTGCTTCTAGACCTAAGCCTCAGTTCACACCATGTCTCTGCAGCAACCTCAACCCTGCCCCCATGTCTGTCTACAGCCCTCAGCTCAACCCCTGTGTCTCCCAATAGCCTCAGCCCTCCCTCCTGTGTCTCTATAGCCCAAACACTTTCCCCCTTCCCCTTCCTCAGTTACCTGGATGATAGATCTTCTACTTGCTCCTCCAGAGTCCTCTTCATTGCTGCGCGGGTGACAGTAGGCTCCTCAGTAATCTGTTTTTCATCCCTTTGACGTCATGACGTCACGCGCGCAATGCAGAGAAAAAAACTTTATTGTTCTGAGCGGTCACGTGATTCCGGCCCTGGTAGTCAATGCCTGCATCCTGCTGATTACTGCAGTGGCGCAGGCACAGGCCATGACCGGTTACAATCACCGGACTGGCCCTGTCATGGGAGGGAAGCAGCTAGAGCTGGGAGGAGCAGCTACGGCCAGGGGGCCCCTGTGAGAAGGGGGCCCGGGGTTACTCGCTACCTGTGCTCCCCCTCAATCCAGCTCTGGGCGAGGGCAGCAGCTGTTGAGCCGGTTGCACCATCCTCGCTGTGGCCCTTCTCTCTTTCCCTCAGCCAGCGCGTCCAGTGTTAAACACTGAGGGCCTGATTCAGACCCACTCGCGAGTGCTGAGCGCTCGCAAGCGGGTCGATGTTGGCCCAGTGCGCATTCGCACGAGGGTGCCGGCTCCGTCATGCGCATGCGCGAGACCCGGATAGCGGCGGCCAAGCCGTCACTCCGGGTCTCGCTACAAAGGGGGCGTGCTGTCGATGGTGAGTGACAGCACGGCCCCTTTGGTGGGCGTGCCGGGGACGTGGTTGTCCAGACGGAGGCGTTCCCATGGGAACACCTACCGTCTGGGGCCGGCCCCACTGACATCACAAATTATGTTAGTGGGAGTGCTCTCGGCTCTGATAGAGCCGAAAGCACTCCAGGGCTTGCGGCAGACGAGACCCTACCACAAGAGTCTCGTCGTAAGCCCGATGGTCGCGATGGTCTTGACCATCGCGACCATCTTTTTGGCTACTTGCTATAGCTGTGGGTGGTCACCCACAGCTATAGGAGCGGCCAGGAGGCCACTCAAAAAAACAGAGGGACGGCCCTGATTCAGAGCGAGCGCTCTGTCAGAGCGTCCGGCTCTGAATCAGGCCCTGAGCCTGCACTGGTTTTGTTCAGAGGCACTTGGAACATAGTGGTGGGCGGCTGGTTCCACCCTCAGGGCTGCTCCGCTCTGTGCGGCGGCACCGACCGCACCACCCTAGCTACGGCCCTGTTCGTTTCATTCCACATTTTAACTGTTTCTAGTCCAACTCGAACCCCACCACATAGCAGCATAACAACAGTCCTAAAAATTTCATCTAGTAGTAAAGTAGTAGGTTATATGGATATTGTTGACATTATCCATGTTCTACCATTTTTATAATATTCATAATCATATTTTTTACAGTATTTGTCAAAATCTAAAATATGTAATCAAATATCTGGTTTTTTTTTACATTCATTGCTACAAATTAAGGGGGTCATTCAGACCCACTCGCGAGCGGC
Organism: Taudactylus pleione; assembly: GCA_031769625.1. Classification (NCBI taxonomy): domain Eukaryota; kingdom Metazoa; phylum Chordata; class Amphibia; order Anura; family Myobatrachidae; genus Taudactylus; species Taudactylus pleione. The sequence continues at coordinate 3,213,269 of JAUIMM010000584.1, forward strand.
AGTACGCTCGCAAGTGGGTCGATGTTCCCCACTGCGCATGCGCACGACGGAGTGAGCTCCGTCGTGCGCATACGAGAGACCCGGCGAGCGACGGGCTTTCCATCGCTCGGGGTCTCGCACCAAAGGGGGCGTGCTGTCGTTGTTGATTGACAGCACGCCCCCTTTGGTGGGCGTGCCGGGGGCGTGCCTGCCAGACAGAGGCGTTCCCGTGGGAACGCCTACCGTCTGAAGCCGGCCCCACTGACATCACTAGTGATGTCAGTGGGAGTGATTTTGGCTCTGATAGAGCCAAAATCACTCCTGGGCTTGCGGCTGGGAAACCCTACCGCAGGGTTTCCTGTGGGGGGAAGCAATCACACTGCTCAGAGCGCCCCCCTTGAAGGGGGCATGGCCATGCCTCCCGCAATTAGGTCACGCCCCCTGTTACCCGGGCCTGCCGCGGCTCTTGGCAGGCCTGCATGTGGTACTCAAGCTTGAGAACCACCTAGTCTTGTTAATTATAACATCCGTTGAGAGCCACTGATTTAGTGTACTGTTTAACAGATTACCAAATATATTAAACAAATTTAAAAATAATAAAAATATATATTTCAACAAGCTAAAACATTTTAATTTGGGTTGTTGATCAATGCCACAAATGAACAGTGATAAATTTGACTTTGTAGTGAACTCATCACAATATTTGATAAATTTATAAAATATTTTTTGATGCAACAATTGTAGAATTGGAATGTTTTGTATTTTGTATACGCCATTTTATGCATATACTGCTTCAATTTAAAAAAAAAAAGATAAAATATGATGGGTAGAGAGAGTTATGAAGCCAGCTAACAAGTGTGGAGTTCATAAAAGACTCTGGGCCTGATTCATCAAGGATCACAACTGCGATTACGCACACAATCGGACGATTGTTGCGTTGTACGTATGCATCGCAGTGCGCGAACTAACCACTGATATTGGGACTGCGATCGCAGTGACTACGCAGACCCAATCCAGAGTGAGTGACAGGAAGTACCGTTTGGGGGTGGTGATTTTGGTGAAACGCAGGCATGTCAGTGCATTTCAACAACATTGCAGGGGCGTGCATAAATTAGGCAGTGGATTCGATGAAGTTAGCAATTCCTGAGTAGGTCAGACTTTGTGCATGTGTACGTGAGTCTGCGATTGTACTTGATGTTACCAATGGTTTTGCAGACTTGCTAAGTATTACTGGTGCATTAATGTTATAATACTGGACATATAATTTCAGCACCCAGTTATATACTAATACATTTCTATCTACAGGTCATTGAAGAAAACAATGCACGTTAATGGACAAAAGAAATCAAAAAGCCATGACGCATTAGACCAACTGAAACAGCTACAGAGTGTGGAGACCTAATTTATGATGCAAGAAATAAACTTTTATTACAGAGAAAGGACTGGAGAATTATACTGCTGGACGCACTGGTCCAGTGCTGAATTGTGTCCATGAACAGTGTGTTCCATCCGCTGCTTCTTTTTGTGCTGCTAGGAGCTGCATATATGAGGAACTGCTGTATCAGTGACTGCAGCATTAACCTATGTAGCCCCTGGGTTGTTACATTACTGTCTATGGTACACGGCAACAAAGTTGCAGCACCTTCTATGCTCCACAGTATGTTGCTTATAATGTATTCTGCTGTTATTATTCCCTGTAGAGCAAATACTAAGAGACTCATCAAAGGACAGCTACTGTACTTCCTACATACACTGCTTTGCAGCTAGAGGGCAGTGTTGTCTTATTGTCTTCCTACCTCTTGACCACCGGACTATTTTTTTATTTGAATTTTTTTCATAATTATCTTCTTGAAGCATGGATTGGACCCTAGTTGGCATAACTATTGCACAGCTCTGTAACGTGTCCAATAAAAGGGTAAACATTATTAAAGGAAGCAAAAATTACTCTTGCTTCCAAGATATCAAACCAAAGAGTGATGTTTTATACATATGCACACACGGCTAGCTGGTCATTGAGGCAGACATTGCATAGGCATACCTAGTAATAACCCATTTATAATACCTAGTATGTCACTTATTGTGCGACCAGAGCTAAACTGGAATGGTAACAGTGCGCATACAACATTCAAATAAACTAGAAATGGTGGTGACATTGAAATGACCTGGCTTTTATACCTGATCCATCGGTCGGTAGTGAAAACCTGGACTATCATTAGGAAACTGAAGCTGAACTAGGTCATAAATTAATAATTAATTTTGAAATACCTAACATAAATAAAACACATGCCCTTTGTCCAATTAGTGCAGTGAGTTATTTAATAATAAAATTAATGGTGATTTAACAAGTATGAAAGGAAGGTTGGTCGGCAGAGCAATATAAGCACCTATGTGATCCAATGTTTTTATTTTGGTAGATTGTTTTTGCCATTAATAAAATACAGGTGTGTGGAATGTTTCTACAAATGTGTTTGGGAATTTATAGCCTGTATTTAGCAATATGAAATGAATCATCCTAATGTTCTCAAGCATTTTTCCTTAGGTTACACACATCATGTTTTGGTGCTCGCTAAGCTTAAGCGATGTTTAGCTCCATAGAGGACAATTAGACCTATACGGAGGCCGTGAGGTGCCTTGTGTACGCAGCTTGAAGCCTAGTTACACTGTGATGCACTGTGTCACTGACAGCATGTCTGCTATCAGACGTAGGGGCCTATTTATTAATCTACAAATTGCTGTCAGTCCTAAGAAAATAGAGGTTTTTGGAGGACTGTGGTATTTTAGAATATTGGGGCTCATTAACAAGAGGGTGCTACAGCAGATATTGGAGACATGTGCTGTGGTTCCACTCTTAATGAGCAGCAGTCCTCATAGCTTGCTACGTTAATGTGAAATTGCCCCATTTAACTTGGTTCTGTTACTGTAGCTATTTAGATGGCTTATGGCTACATTTACCCTTGTTTGTTCCGAAGAAGGATCTGCTAGCTGCATATTCGCATTAGGTAACTGTGCCTGGAACAAAATGTGAAGTGATAATGTTAGCTATCCCTTTACCTTTTACCCTTCATTGAGATGAGCTCTTATCGGAGATTGTGGGGGAGGTGTATCAAGCTGATTTTTATATAAAATCATGCAGAAACGGCATTGCGATTTCACAGAAATCTCCGACAAAGTGCTAATTAGCACTGCAGATCGCAGTCCCCATTATTATCAATGGGGACTACGATCTGACCCCTATGTACTAAACTCCAAAAAGCAAATCTTTTCGAAGTTTAGCCTCCAGTAGTTTACACCATCTTCAGATTACGTAAACTACTGTAAGCCTATGGGGACTCCAGAGGGAGGAGAAAAATCTTTCAATCCTCCCCCCCCCCAGCCAGCTCTGGAAGCTGACACTGTGCGCATTCGCAGTGTCAGCTTCCCCTGGGAAAGACTTTCACTTCTGTGAAAGACTTCTAGTAAATTCTGGGGATATAACCGCAACAGCTGTCCCTGCAAGTTCCCCGTTGCACATAGGGCCTGATTCAATAACAAACGCAACTGCGTTCTGCACATGCATCGCAGTGCGCGAAGACCTCACTGTGATAGGGGCTGCGATCGCAGTGACTATGCAGACCCATCGCAGAGTGATTGAGTGGTGGTAGTCGGCGAAACGCATGTGTGCCAGTTCGTTTGAACGCTGTTACAGGGGCGTGCATAAATTAGCCACTGCGTTGCCATACGCAGCTTGGGTTTTCACTCCGTGCAATCAGGTTAGCAATTCTTGAGTAAGATCAGGTCTTGTGCAAGTGTGCATGACGCTGCGATAGTACCCGATGTTACCGATGGTTTTGCAGACTTGTAAAGTATTACGGATGTGTGTAAGGTAAAGTGGGTTCCTTATGTTTGGCTGCGACGGAATACCGATTGCAATCATTAGCATATTTTCACAGTGAGACTGCGTGCGTAATCACAGTTGCGATCGCAATAGTGATCCTTACTGAATCAGGCCCGTAGCGGGGATATTTTTATTAAAAATGAAAATACCTCTGGCGAGTTAGGTAGATAATTATCACGGCTGGTCCACGATTATTAGTACATAGACCCCTAAGAGAGATAAAGTGGAGATGTTGCCTATTGCAACAAGTCAGCTTATAAAAGTCATTTAATAGACTATTCTAAATAAATGCTAGCTAGAAACTGGTTGGTTGCTATGGGCACTTTCTCCTCTTTATCTCTAAGATCTAATACATCTTCCCTGTGTCATAATTAGCCCTGAAAAAAAAACATTTAAATTCTCTGCACTATGTTGCGATAAGTGGTGTTCATTTTTGAAACTGCACCACAAAAATTAATAATTAGGCTCCCTAAATATCATTCATGCTTAGAACAGCAGGCCTGACCCGCTCTTACAGCATAAGATGGCCTATTTATCATTAAATATTTGCGGTATACTCACCGAAAACACCAATTTTCGGGAGATACCCGCAAATATTAAGTATCCTCTGACTGTACCATGGAGGAACCAAGGGATATCTTGGATATCTGCTGCAGTCCCTCTATTTTTGACAGCAGCCGCAGTCCCCTTAGGTTTCTATGGAGGTTGCGATGCTGTCAGTTTTACCAAGGAATTCTGGAATTTGGCCCCCGCAGCTAACGCCATCTGAAGTCACTGTAGTCTATGGACTACAGTTCGCAAAATATACCAGGAATGGCTGCCGCACATGCGTGGTCAGTAGACCGTGCATGCGCCGGAGTCCCGATAGAGGAGTGAAGAGATTGCTGATGCGGTTACTTCACTACGAGCACATTGCAGGGACAGGCAACATTCGGAGCCCCCGTCCTTGCATGTGCTATTTGATACATTACGTTGTTATCGCATACTGCAATGTGATTTTGGGCGCTAATATCGCGCTCAGATTGCATTAAGTATGTGATTATTGATCAGTGGGCCCCTATAGCAGAGAATAATCACCACCACACCAGGCACAACTTGTATTTCCAGCATAACTGTTTTTAGTGTGTGCTATTGTGAGAACAGAGAGTGACGCTAGTTTTAATGATCCTTAGATCACTGTACATTTTACTAGTGGAAGAGGAGGATAAATCATATTGTAATTTGTGAGTGAAACTTAATAGTACTGATTCTAACACCACAAAAGTTAGATCCAAGTGGGTCTAGTAACAAACCCGTTATAGACTAAAATCAAGCATACTTTCTTCTGACGGGAAATTTGTGTCACAGGACCAGTCAGGTTGAAGCAAGGGAGCACATGAATAATAATAATATTAACCTTGCTGCACATGAATAATAATAATATTAACCTTGCTGCACATGAATAATAATAATATTAACCTTGCTGCATCTCCCCTCTAAAATCCACTGTCACCTCTCTGATTTTGAGCACAGCTGCACTATGTGCAATACCGGAATATCACAAAGTGTTCGCTCTGCGCCAAAAATAGAGCTTATGGTTTTATATATGTTATTACATACAGTTCAAAGATTTCTCAGGAAATATAAGTTAGGGAAAAACATATAATGTTTATAATGTGCCGGTCTGATTGTCTGGGGCGTATTAAAATGGAAGAGGGCCCGTGTGCATTCCCTGTCCGGGGCTCCCTCCTCTGTCCCCAGTGGCTGCCAGTGCACTGACAGCAGCAGTAGATTGTGGGCTCTAGTCTGTGCATGGAGCCTACTGCTGCCAACATTCCCCAACACATGTGCAAAACGCCGGGAAAAATGGCCACGGCGGCCATTTTCCAGGCGTTTTGTGTAGCGCTGCTCCAGCCGATGTGGGGTCTCAGAGAGGTAAGTATTAAAAAGTATGGGTGCAGGGTGTGCGGTGTGGGCCCCCCTTAGACCCTGGGGCCCAGTGTGCACCGCACACCCTGCGCCCATTATAAATACGCTCCTGCTGATTGTGTGGTCTGCTGGAGTTACAATTTAACTACATAGCAGTCAGTTTTAATCCCAAAGGGCAAATTTATCACAATCCTCATCTCAGATGTGGATGAGATGTGATAATATTACCCAAATTCGCAAATGCAATATTTGAATACATCGCAAGGATTTATCAAATATCGCATGCAGGGACAGAACTTACGGGAAAGCTCAGTCCCTGCAAATCCTCTCCCTGCACTTCTGAGGATGGGATGCGATCAATAGCCTGACGGTAGGGATGCCAATGCTTAGAATACCAACACCTGTCAGAATCCTGGCGCCGGCATCCCATCCGCTGGCATCCTGAAGATAAGTAGTGGGGTTAGGGGGAGGGTTGGGCACTAGGGGGAGGGTTAGGTTTAGGCACTAAGGGGGGGGGCTTAGGTTTAGGCACCGGGGAGGGAAGGTTAAGTTTAGGCTGCGCGGGGGAGGTTAGGTTTAGGCTGCGGAGAGGGAGAGTTAAAGGTAGGGTTAGGATACCGACCGATAGGTGTTCGGTATCCTAACTCCGTCGGGATCCTGATCTCCCCCACATCCCGTACCCAATCGCTCAGAGTGTGACTGACCATGCATGCACCGCCTGTGCCTATTGATCATAAATCTAACAGGTAAGGTTAGGTTGTAATACAGTTTTATATTGCAGAGCTATGCTGGGCATTCAGTGCTTAGCACAGAATTGTAGGCTGTTTCTGGGGGTTTTATTTGTGTAGTAGAGAACCATTATGTATGGTCTGTGAAGATCACTGTGCACCAACTTCCATAGCAACAATGAATGGACTCACTGGGAATGTGCTATTAATAGAGTACATCATTAGGCAGCTGTTTATCTGGCATCTTAATTAGGCTTACACTATTTGGAGCCCTCACGCTTTGTGATCTTGACTTTAAGCTCAGTCGCCAAGCAGTGTTTACTCACAAACATAAATGCCCAAGGCGAGCAGAGCCAATCATTCATGGGTTATATTGGATGACTGGGCAGCAGGGCGCAACATGCAGTCTGTTTTGCCAACCTTGAAAAAAAAAATCCAATAGAATTTTTATTGTGCAGATCCATTATTGCCTACCTTTAAGTACATAGGGACATTATAGATAGGAGTCATAGGGAATGCAGAGGAGGGGAAGGGGATGCCTCCATTCCTAAGAGAAGGAGCCATGGCTTCCCAAAAGAACATACATAGGGCCTGATTCAGCAAGGAACACAGTTGCTTATATGCACGCAATCGGCCGATTGTTGCATTCTGCGTATGCATCGCAGTGTGCAAACTAGCCACTGTGATTGGCAGAGGCTACGCAGACCCATGGCAGAGTGATTGACAGGAAGTGCCATTTGTGGGTGGTGCGTTGGGATGGCATTGCAGGGGCGTGCATACATTATCCACAGCAATACCATATGCAGCATGAGGTCTCATAGCGTGCGCTGAAGTAAGCAATTCCTGAGTGAGGTCTGACCTGCCCTAACTGTGCATATGGGTCTGATGTTACTCGATGTTACCGATTGTTTCATTATGTTGGCCAAGTATACAGATGTGAGGAAGGGGAAGTGAGCGTCCTTATGTCAGGCTGTGATCGCAATGCGAATGCAAACATTTACATATCACCACTGATATTAGCAGCTGCGTTACGTGTGTATAAGTAGAATAGCGATCCGTTGTGAATCAGGCTCATAGTTTGCAGGGGAGAGAAAAGATCACAAAACAGTCTGTATAAATTCATTTGCTGCTTGAATACAGCTGTTTCCACTGTCCAACAACCAGAAACAGCCTTGTGTTGATAAACAACCATGTGCCCTACAGCAAGTAAAATCCTCTGTAAACCACATTGACCGGCACTCACGATTGCCCAGGTGCCCTCCACACCAAATAGTGTAAAACATAAGTGTCGATTCAGAGCCGGACGCTAAGCTGCGCTCTCTCGCTGCCAGTAGGGGCCGAGTATGCAAATTACACAATCGCACTGTCTGGTGTAAGGACGCCCTCTATGTACTAGAGAACGACGGCAGAGTGAGCGCACACCAGTATAAAGACGCCCACTTTTCTTACCTAGCACAGGTCATCTCCAGGAAGTGTATGATTAATCAGAACCATCGAGAACCATCGAAGTAGCACGCGTCGCTTGAGGTAGACCCTACCACGCCGCAAGCACTGCGATCACTGCAGGCTGAAATACAACAAAGTGACGTGTACAGTGACGCTTCCATGCTAATTATGCACACCCATAAAACTCTGTTTTGACGCCCAGACACGCCTGCGTTCGCAGCACCACTCCCCCGTTCACAAGCACCTTCCCCTGTTACCACCCACAAACGGCATTATCTGTCACTCAAAGTAGCGTCCAGTCTGTGTACTATGAGCGCACAATTCCTGAGCGCAGTGAGTGACTCGCGCATGTGCATATTGACGTATACGCATGCGCAGACGGGCGACTATCGGCCATAGCGTGCGTTCACGGCTTAGTGTCCGAGTCTGAATCAGGCCCATAGACCGACACACGGCTGCACTCAAAGAACTTGTTATCCAACAAAACTTCGCTGTACACGTTATTATGATTCCAAGATTTTAGATTCTTTTAATCTTCTGTCAAGGACACAACACTGAATCCTTGACAAGAGATTAAAAGAATCATAATAACGCAGACAGCGTAGTTTTGTTGGATAACGAGTCCTGTGAAAGCCACCACGTGTGGGTCTAATATATTACTAAAAAATACACAAAGAACAATGCTGCAGACCAAGTGATTTTATACAGGTCATAGAAATTTGAGACAACGTCTAATTTATGTAATGTGGCCTGCACAATTGGACAGTGGTTGCATCACAGTTCTGGTTTGTTTTCAACCAGGGCCCCATGGTGTGTGGAGTTTGTATGTTCTCCATGTGTTTGTGTGAGTTTCCATTGTATAAGTTAATTGGCTTCTGACAATAGTGTGAGTGGTAGGGAAATTAGACTGTAAGCTCCAGTGGGGCAGGGACTTATGTGATACATATAAAAAGCAACTGAGCAAGCCAAAGATGGCTGTCTCTCCATCTGCAATAATGTATGGTGCATTTAGCCCTTTAAGGAGAAATATACATTATAAATAAATTATTATAATATACAGTATGTGTGCATTATTCTTTATAATACGTGTGCCTCATGAAAATTAAAGCAAGGTCACTCATCATTAATACAGACACCATTTACAGGAGTTTATATTTACACATTATGGACCCCATTCTGAGTGGGATGCATCTGCGACCGCTATTCCATATGACCACCTGTTTACTACCATATGCTAATGAGAAAATCTGCCGTCTTTTCTGAAAATCCTTCTGTCTTCATGCGCATGGCCGGCCCACCCACTGTTTTTTCATCTGTCGCCTCCGTTGTCATCATCATTTTTCCCTGCACTTACATCCACTTCATGCTGGGCGGAAAATATCTGTCTGAAACGTGTCCCACATCCTTCTGTACGCTCCAAACGACAATGGAAGTTGGCCTAAACGCCCACGAGGCGGATCGTTTCTGTGATTGCATGATACCCGCCCAGAAACCATTTCACAGAAAGAGTGATCAATCAATGGATCAGATCGGACCGTCCACTCTTTGTCTCCGCCCATGTTGTGCATATGCATAATATGCAATTGCTTCATACTTGCCAACTCTCCCTGATTGTCAGGGAGACTCCCTGAAATAGCTACAATCTTCCTGACTCCCTGAAGAGTCCAGCAATCTCCCTGATTGCATCTTACCCCCCATTATGTAGCTGTTTTATATAATTTATATATATATATATATATATATATATATAAAAACAGATATATACAGTACATTCAAATGGGATCATCAGTATAATTTCCCTGCATTGGTTATAAGGCACAATGATCCCTATGGCTACATGCAATTTCTGATAAGTATCAGTGTGTTTTCATCAACAAGTAGAGCTTACTAACTGTTTTGGGGCTTATTTACATTTGAATGTAAGTCAGTTTTATGACACGCCTCTCAGATGTAGCAGTACACGCCTATCACATGTATGACACGCCTCTCAGATGTAGCAGTACACGCCATACTTGCCTACTTTTGAAAAAGCATTTCAGGGAGATTGTGAATAGACACCTATGAGCGCGGCGGTAAAGTGGACGTTTAATACTACATCTAAGAGGCGTGCCATTAAATTAACTTACACCCAAATGTAAATGAGCCCCAAAGCAGTTAGTAAGATCTATTTGTTGATGAAAACGCACTGATACTTTTCAGAAAATGCATAGGGATCATTGTGCCTTATAACTAATGCAGGGAAATGATACTAATGAGCCCATTTGAATGTATATATCTCTGTTTTTTCTTAATATAACAACTTCATAATGGGAGTAAGGTGCGATCAGGGAGATTGCTGGACTCTCCAGGGAGACAGGGAGATTGCTGCTATTTCAGGGAGTCTCCCTGTCAATGAGGGAGAGTTGGCAAGTATGGTACACTCCCACTTTACCGCCGCGCTCATAGGTACTGCTTTCACAATCTCCCTGATATGCTTTTTCAAAAGTAGGCAAATATGAATTGCTTTCTACGGTGCATGTGCAGTTTGCAGATATCCACGTGATCTGTCTGCATTTGGATTTGCGTCTGATCATGAATCTGCCCCTGTATTAGCATCAGTTTTGTACTAGGCAAATAAGAGAATTATGATAATTTATTTTCTTTGCCTAACTCCAGGACAACTCAGACTAATGGGATAAATCCTCACCTACTGAGAACCAAAAACAAGGGGTCTGAGTCTAAAGCTGGGTACACACGGAACGATCATCAGCGATAACGATATCGCTGAATGATCTTCCTTTAAAAATCCTGGTGTGCTGGATGAACGATATTGTTCATCCACACACCCAAAAACTCACTGCGCTCGGAAATTGTGCGTTCGTAGTACACAGACTGGACGTTACTTTGAGTGACAGTGCCGTTTGTGGGTGGTAACAGGGGAAGGTGCTTGTGAACGGGTGAGTGGTGCTGTGAACACAGGCGTGTCTGGGCGTCTAAACAGTTTTTTATGGGTTGTGCATAATTAGCATGGAAACGTCATTGTACACGTCACTTGGTTGTATTTCAGCCTGTAGTGATCGCAGTGCTTGCGGTCGGGTAGAGTCGACCTCAAGGGCTGCGAACAGCTCCGATGGCTCTCTATGTTACTGATTAATCATACACTTCCTGGAGATGACGTGTGCTAAGAAGGAAAAGTGGGCGTCTTTAGACCGGCGTGCGTTCGCTCTGCCGTTGCTCTCTAAGACATAGAGGGCGTCTTTAAGCCTTTCCATGCGATCGCGGAATTTGCATACCCTGTCCATGATGGTTGTGAAAGTGCGCTGCTTTGCGCCCAGATCTGAATCGCCCCCATAATTTGCTTATATCTTTTTCAGACTAAGGGCCAAATGTAATAGGTGAGAGTTTAGAAAATGTGAGAGTTTAGCAGTAAAACTATCACACTAATACATTGATTGAGTTGTATTTTCAATACACGAAATACCTGGATGAGGGTTTAAGTCTTAAGAGTTTATTCAATCTGAAAAACATGCAAATTTGCATGTTCTGTGACTTTATTACATTGGCCGAGTTTAAAAATGTGACAGTTTTCTCTCACATTTTCTAAACTCTCACCCTACTACATTTGGCCTTAAATGACAGCCCTGACTAATGGAATGTACCAAAGCAGTTAACATGGGGGACATATGAATCAATCAAGTGTTGAACTCACTTGTATATCACATATATAACATACCTTCCAACATGACCCATTCCAGGAGGGACAAAATGCTCTGTTCCTGGACGTCCCTCCTAATTTATGGGTCCAAGAAGTTGTGGCAGCCATGGTTGAATACCTTGGGGATTCAAGGTCTTTCCCCCTTTAGGCCCGAGCAATATCATCTCATATCAAATCCACCTTGCAAGGGTCCTATTTGCAGGAGCCTGGCCTTTCCTAGGACCATACAGAAGCACAAAGAGGTGATCTGTCGTCCTAATTTGCTTAGATTTTGAGAACTATATAGAAATTGCTCTTACCCAATCTAGAGTGTGCAGTATGGCATCTTGTGGATCTCTTGGTTGAGGACAAAAAGCTGGTAGAACAATATTTTGATTCCAATAAGATTTAGAAATTACTTTAGGAAGTTATTGAGGGTTTGGCCTTAACACCACATTGCATAAATATTGAGTAAAAGGTTCCTTGTGCCCAGGGGCGGGCTGGGCTGGGGGGCAGGGTGCCATCTGTCCCCCAGGCCGGTATGATTTTGGTGTTTCAGGGCCGCCTTCAGCTGCACTCTGCATGCACATACCACAGCTGCGGGAGGCAGAGGAATGGATGCTCCCCGTCCCCAACCACACGTTTGTTCCTCCTGTGCCAGAGCTGCTGAAGTAATCAGCAAGCACAGGCTGGCATGAACTTGGTCTTGGGGCCAGGTCGCCGGGACATGACCCAGCACAATAAAGGTTTTTTGTTTCCTTTTCCGCGCGCGTGACGTCATGACGTCCGCGCACTGCAACAGAGGAGTAGCCACCGCCACCGCAATGAGCAGAGACCAGGCCAGGCCAGGAGAGGTAAGTTTGGGTGTCGGAGATGCGCTGCTTGATTAAACTTGGCTTCAGCCACGAGCCAATCATGGCTCACGGACCGGTGGCCAATCAGCAGCGACCGGTGTCATATTGCATTTGGTGCCGGCCCCAAGCCAATCAGGGGCCGGCCCAAATTGGCTGCCGGTCCGCGGCTGGAGCTAAAATCAATATGCTGCGAGGAGTGAGGAGAAGAGGGAGCATCGCCGGTCAGAAGAGTGGAGCGTGGCACTGGCCAGTAGAGTTCTGCGCGGAGTGGTGTGTGCTGTGAGGGCAGGTGAGCTGGTAGCTCAGCTGGGAGTTGTGAGGGCAGGTTATCTGGGAGCTGTGGTGTGAGGGCAGATGAGCTTGTTAGGGAGGTGAGCTGGGAGGTGTGGTGTGAGGGCAGGTGAGCTTGTTAGGGAGGTGAGCTGGGAGGTGTGAGGGCAGGTTATCTGGGAGCTGTGGTGTGAGGGCAGATGAGCTTGTTAGGGAGGTGAGCTGGGAGGTGTGGTGTGAGGGCAGGTGAGCTTGTTAGGGAGGTGAGCTGGGAGGTGTGGTGTGAGGGCAGGTGAGCTGGGAGCTGTGCTGTGAGGGCAGGTGGGCTGGTAGAGGAGGTGAGCTGCGAGGTGTGAAGGCAGGTGAGCTGGGAGCTGTGCTGTTTGATGTGAGGGCAGGTGTGCTGGGAGGTGTGAGGGCAGGTGAGCTGGGAGTTGTGCTGTGACATGTGAGGGCAGGTGAGTTAAGAGCTGAGCTGTGGTGTGAGGGCAGGTGAGCTGAGAGCTGTGCTGTGAGGTGTGAGGGCAGGTGAGCTGGGAGCTGTGCGGTAGGAGGGCAGGTGAGGTGAGAGCTGTGCTGGGAGGTGTGAATGCAGGTGAGCTGGGAGCTGTGCGGTAGGAGGGCAGGTGAGGTGAGAGCTGTGCTGTGAGGTGTGAGGGCAGGTGTGCTGGGAGGTGTGAGGGCAGGTGAGCTGGGAGTTGTGCTGTGACATGTGAGGGCAGGTGAGTTAAGAGCTGAGCTGTGGTGTGAGGGCAGGTGAGCTGAGAGCTGTGCTGTGAGGTGTGAGGGCAGGTGAGCTGGGAGCTGTGCGGTAGGAGGGCAGGTGAGGTGAGAGCTGTGCTGGGAGGTGTGAATGCAGGTGAGCTGGGAGCTGTGCGGTAGGAGGGCAGGTGAGGTGAGAGCTGTGCTGTGAGGTGTGAGGGCAGGTGAGCTGGGAGCTGTGCGGTAGGAGGGCAGGTGAGGTGAGAGCTGTGCTGGGAGGTGTGAGGGCAGGTGAGCTGGGAGTTGTGCTGTGACATGTGAGGGCAGGTGAGTTAAGAGCTGAGCTGTGGTGTGAGGGCAGGTGAGCTGAGAGCTGTGCTGTGAGGTGTGAGGGCAGGTGAGCTGGGAGCTGTGCGGTAGGAGGGCAGGTGAGGTGAGAGCTGTGCTGGGAGGTGTGAATGCAGGTGAGCTGGGAGCTGTGCGGTAGGAGGGCAGGTGAAGTGAGAGCTGTGCTGTGAGGTGTGAGGGCAGGTGAGCTGGGAGCTGTGCGGTAGGAGGGCAGGTGAGGTGAGAGCTGTGCTGTGAGGTGTGAGGGCAGGTGAGCTGGGAGCTGTGCTGTGAGGTGTGAGGGCAGGTGAGCTCGGAGCTGTGCGGTAGGAGGGCAGGTGAGGTGAGAGCTGTGCTGTGAGGTGTGAGGGCAGGTGAGCTGGGAGCTGTGCGGTAGGAGGGCAGGTGAGGTGAGAGCTGTGCTGGGAGGTGTGAGGGCAGGTGAGCTGGGAGCTGTGCTGTGAGGTGTGAGGGCAGGTGAGCTGGGAGCTGTGCGGTAGGAGTGCAGGTGAGGTGAGAGCTGTGCTGGGAGGTGTGAGGGCAGGTGAGCTGGGAGCTGTGAGGTAGGAGTGCAGGTGAGGTGAGAGCTGTGCTGGGAGGTGTGAGGGCAGGTGAGCTGGGAGGGGTGCTGTGAGATGTGAGAGCTGTGAGGGCTAGTGAGCTGGGAGGTGTAAGGGCAGGTGCGCTATGAGGGGAGGAAGTGGGGGTTTTGAAATATAAAGGGGGCTCAGTATTGCTCCTGCCTAAGTAAAGCCCCCCTGATATTTCCATACCCCCAATTCAAAATTTCCACTTCGACCACTGCCTGGAAGTCCATTCGCTGGAACTAGACATAATGACCTGACCTCTCTTGGTCTTTTGTTCATTGTAATGCTTACATCTAAGATCCAGTATACTGAACAGTGGGTTTCTGTGTCCAAAAGACAGTTGGGGAGTTTGCAGCATTAACTAAATGAATAATAAGTTATGGGAAGAAGTTTAAATGGTTTAAGGTGGAAACCTCACTAATAACAGCTAATGCTTGGTTCCATATCGGGTGATAGGCACTGCAATGCCAGAACAAATGTAAAATTCATCTAGTCTTGTGGCAATGACATCACATATAATACACAGAGAAAAACAGACGGAGGGTGCTAGCGTCCAATTGGGAATTTATAGCTTGTTATTTAATATCTTTAAGCATGGTGTATGTGGCACATACGGTTCTAGGGTCCTAGTTATCATATGGTATATGTATGGGCACGTGTGTGTGTGGTTGAACAGGGGTAGTGTATAAACACAGGGGTATTGCATGTGATATGATTGGACACATGGGGTAAATAAATAGGACATTATTTTATATTTATAAGATAATTAATTTGCACAGAACTTTCGACAAATTCGGAGGGCAATGAATCTAATCCTCACGTGTTCTTGTCCTGTCTTTATGTATGATTTGTTATACCCACTGTCTGGATCTGTGTGGTTTTTTGGCTCCTTACAAATAAACTATTATGAAACCTTATACATCTGCCAGGACGTTCAGAGGGACTTTTGGGGAACATCCGTCCGGGGCACCTCATTATCATTCTGACATGACCATGCTGTGATTCCTACATGTTATGCTTTACGTTCCTGTTTTATGTGAGTGTTTTATGTAATTTAAAATAAATTAGTTATTTGGACATATTTTTGTTCACATATTGATTTGGAGGAAGTGTAAGAACATGCCATATTTCATCCGGTGAACCATCTAATGTTGGAAAACCTTGTGAAACTGCCAGATATACAACTATCTCTAGTAAGGGAAAACCCATTGGGGAGGGAATTCCTTTTCCCTATATCTTACCAATCTTGAATGGCTTGTGGGAAATAAGAAACACATTTCTTCAGCACATTTTGAGTTGTCAGATATACAACACTGTTACTTTTTTGTGTGTTTTTTTTATATATATGTAATATTTATTGAAGATATATTATCGGGATGAGAGCCCAAAAGTGGTGCTGTGAGATGGACAGTGAAAAGGGCAGTGAGTGAACTGTGAAGGGGAGTCAGTGACTGCTGTGAAGTCAGTGTGTGCTGCGAGTGGCTCAGTATTATATGGTAGGAACTGGCAGTGAGAGACCACTATGGAGGGGGCAAATAGGGAAATATGCAGGAAGGGCTGGTAGAAAAGCCAGGGCCACTTGGTTGCATTTGCCCCCAGGCTAAAACTTGCCAGCCAGCCCCTGCTTGTGCCATAGTGGCTGTAGCTCTCCTATTCTTGTGGAAGATGTTATTGCAGCCAGAACAGCAGAAAAAGACACAAACGTTTTCTCCCAGCACACTGCAGTAAGAAAGCAAATAAGGCCTGTACTCAATATGATAATACAATGCAGAGAACTCCGTTACACACATCCGCAAATATATGATAATCCACCCGTCACATAAAGACACCTCTGCTAAGGGGATGGGTATGGGATGCTGGGGCTTGGGATC
The DNA here is from genome assembly GCA_031769625.1 of Taudactylus pleione. Classification (NCBI taxonomy): domain Eukaryota; kingdom Metazoa; phylum Chordata; class Amphibia; order Anura; family Myobatrachidae; genus Taudactylus; species Taudactylus pleione. Next base: position 3,229,488 of record JAUIMM010000584.1, read on the forward strand.
CCGGCAGGATTAGAATACCAACACTTGTCCGTCAATATTCTAACCCCCCATCTCCTAACCCTCCCTCCCCGATGCATGACCCTAACCCCCCCGCCCTAGTCCTTTGACCTAACCTTCCCCTCCCTGCACCCTGAACCTAACCCTCCCCCTAGTGCCTTACCCTAACCCTGTTACTTACCGTCGGGATGTCGGCGGTCAGTAATTATCCCACCGGCTTTCACAGACAGAAATTTTCAAAACATGACCAGTTAGGAAAACTTGAGGGTTGAGGACCATTGCCCTAAACAATATGAACCCCCATGTTCAGTCACACTTTGTGTTTTTAAATTGAGATCTCACTTACCAGGAGGTATCCAAAATCCTCCAATATGGCACTAATAGGACCAGCATTCCCTCCAGCTCCTGGCAAGTTAGCTCTCAATTTAAAATCGCATGACCCAATCGGGGGCTCATTGTTTAGAGTTGGGTCCACCTTAACAGAGGCGCATAGAATACAAGCCTACTTTGCTGGCTTATTACATTTTGCAAAAGGGAAACCCGTTGTGGTTTTTTTAGCATCCAAATTCATTTAGCAGCCTGAAAATAAATCTCTTGATTTATCTCTTGATTAACTTATCGGAGAATAATTTAACTTAAAGAACCATACTTAAAGTTGACACTGTACTTTTAATGTACCAAATGCTAGGCCTTTCTATAATCCGTTTTGTGTGAACATTCTCTACGTTAATAGTCTGCAGCATGTTTAGAAAATTGCTCAGGCGGGTGCTTTTGAACAGACTTTCTCTGGATTCAATCAGAGTAGAACTGTTTCTCGTGACACTTTGGTAAACCCTTGTCGCAGATACCACAGACTAAATGCCTAGTTTTGCTGCTTCTCTTCCCCCCAATGGGCTCAGAGAGATTACAAATAAATAAGGAAATCTAATATGACTGACTTCTTGCATCGCCCCGTTCCCCCATCGCTTACAAAAAATAGGCTTAACTTGACCTGTTGTTCTTACAGTTCTTATAACCATACTGTAGGTGAGTTCTGATGAACTGCAATGCAATGAATCAAAGAAGAGACAGCTTGCGGGCAAGCTGACTCCTTTTTTATGTCGCCAGCCACGTTACAAGTGTTGCATATCTACTACTGGTATAGTTCAGTGGTTCTCAAACTCGGTCCTCAGGGCCCCAAACAGTTCACATTTTCCAGGTCATCTAGCAGGTGCTCAGGTGTATTCATTACTCACTGACACATTTTAAGAGATCCACACGTGGAGCTAATTATTTTGCTTGAATCCCAAAAGTTGTCGGGGATTCCTGAATCAGTGTTCAATCCAGTTAGAGGTCCAAGTGGTAATTTGTTTTTTGAGAGAACTAAGGTGGCTTACGTCATCTCCCTGCTGTACAGACAGGCTCTATCTAGCCTGGGCTTCCCTACCATGGGAGAGAAATGATCCACTGGTTAACGACAGTGCAAAATTCCTAGAAGCCTTCAGGAAGATGTTCGATGAACCTGGTTGTGTGTCCTCAGCAGCGGCAGGTATCCTGCAATTGAGATTAGACAACTAGTTCACAGATCAGTATGCAGTGCAGTTCAGAACACTGGCTTCCGAGTTAGGGTGGAATAATGAAGCCTTAGTTGCTGCCTTTATGCAAGGTCTGTCAGAACAGATCAAGGATGAATTGGCGTCCAGGGAATTGCCAACATCTCTGGATCACCTGATATCCTTGTGTATCAGAGTGGCCCTTCGCCACAGAGAAAGAGCACGAGAGAGGGAACAGTCTCAGCGTTTCAGTTTCAAACTCGCCCCATGTTTCACAGCTCCGGTTGAGTCTTCCGAGGAACTCATGCAGATCGGAAAGTCACATCATCCTGCCGCAGAGGGAAAAGAGGTTCAAGAACAAACTATTTCTGTACTGTAGCGAACCAGGTCATCTCCTTTCCGGCTGTTCTAAACGTCTGGGAGACGAGAGGGCCTAACTGATCCAGGGGTGGTCAGATTGGAGCATTTCAGCCACCTCAAAAGAAAACACTGCTTCCCAGTTCACAATTGATGTGACTCTGCTTCTAGAATCAGCCTCTGAAGACCTTTTAAGACTCTGGGGCCGATGGTAATTTTATCACAGCCATAAAGGTTCAAAAGTTAGGAATCACTAGTATGCCTCTTCAGACTCCACTCTGTATCATCAGAGTGGATGGGAACAAACTTCCAATAATTACCATCCGCTCTAGGACATTAGAAATTACTATGCCATAAGGAATTAAGGGCCCGATTCAGACTCGGTTCGCATGCTGCCGAAAGGGGCAGAGTATGCAAATCCCACGATCGCACGGCCTGGCTTAAGGATGCCCTCTATGTCTTAGCGTGTGGCGGCAAAGCGATCGCAAACTGGTCTAATGCCGCCCCCTCTCCCTTACAGCACATGTCATCTCCAGGAAGTGTATAAGACAATCGGCAACATCGAGAACCATCGAGGGCATACGCAGTGCTTGTGGTAGACCCTACCGCAAGCACTGCGAGTGCTTCAGCCTTAAAAGGAGCCAGGAGACGTGTACAATGATGCTCCAATTTAATTATGCACGCCCTTTAAACGCCGTTGTGAAGGTCAGACACGCCTGCGTTCGCAGCACCACTCCCCCGTTCACAAGCACCTACCCCTGCTACCACACACAAATGGCACATTCTGTCACTCAAAGTAGTGGGCCATCTGTGGCTTCTGGGCTATCTGACTGGCTCGCGCATGCGAATTACGATGCATACGCATGCGCAGATCGCAAAATCGGCAGCCAGCGTGTGATCGCAGCCTAACAAACGGGTCTGAATCGGGCCCTAATTTCCTTCTATATCCTCCCATCAGCCGAGAGTCCGGTCATCCTGGGCCTTCCATGGTTACTTAAGCATGCTCCCATGTTAGATTGGAAAGCACCCCAAATTTTGTCTTGGGGATCTCAATGCCATCAGAGGTGCTTGCTGACAGTTCGACCTCCATATCGTACCTTACAATGTTCTACTAACTCCCCAGATGATTCTCTTCAGTCACTCAGGGATGTGTTCAGCAAGAAAGCCGCTGAGACTGCCTACTCATTGGGAGTGGGACTGCGCTATAGATCTGTTACCTGGGAAAATGCCTCCTCATGGAAGAGTTTTTTGAACGTGGACGGAGCAAGGTCTTGGAACAATTGTAACTGAGATCCAGAATATGAAACAGTAGAGGTACCTCTAACCGATAGCATAATTTGCTCTTTTGCTTTATAATAGTGAAAGTTAACATTGCATGGTGGTTGGTCGGAGGGTTTCAGAAGTAGCGCTCTGTGCGCTCGATCTAGGTGAAGCAGTTCTTTTGAGATATCTGGAGCCAACTGAAAGAACAGTCCTTCCAAAAATTCAGGAAGATTCAGAAGATACACTCTCGGGTATATTACAAATGATATTGTTCTGACGGTTTCGGTTTTCAGTATCTTCGAGATGATCTCTGTAAGTAGCAATTCTGAGCAAAGACTGGCAAGTTCTCATCCATTTTTTGCTCCAGAGTGTCTATGCAGGAGTCTAGATCAGCGAGCTCAGATTTAAATTCCGCCAATCTCAACTCCGATCTCAACTCTGATTAGATAGTCTTAAGGCCCCCACACACGGGCCCTGATTCAGAGCCGGACGTTCTGACAGAGCGCTCGCTCTGAATCAGGGCCGGCCGTCTTGTTTTTTAGAGCGGCCTCCTGGCTGCTCGCATAGCTGTGGGTGACCACCCACAGCTATAGCGAGCGGCCAGGAAGATGGTCGCGATGGTCAAGACCATCACGACCATCGGGCTTGCGACAAGACCCTTGTGGCAGGGTCTCGTTGCCGCAAGCCCCAGATAGATTTCGGCTCTCACAGAGCCGAAATCTCTCCCACTGACATCACTCGTGATGTCAGTGGGGCCGGCCCCAAACGGAGGCGTTCACATGGGAATGCCTCCGTTTGGGCTGCCACTCCCCCGGCCCGCCCACCAAAGGGGGCGTGCTGTCACTGAACATCGACAGCATGCCCCCTTTGGTACGTGACCCGGAGCGACGGTTTGCCCGTCGCTATCCGGGTCTCGTGCATTCGCAAGACGGAGCCGGCTCCGTCGTGCACATGCACACTGGGCCACCATCAACCCGCTTGCGAGCGCATAGCACTCGCGAGCGGGTCTGAATCAGGCCCACAGTACGATTTTTTAAACGATGTGGCCATTTTCGACCTATTGGAACGGTATATCGTTTAAAAAGTGCCATGTGTGGGCATTATAACGATGCTGATGCGCACTCCCGCTGTCGTTGATCGTGTTCGCTGATCTCTTGAACATGCAGAAAGATCTCGACCTGTCTTTTACGATTTGGCATACATTGTTCCGTGTGTATGCACACTCAACTATGTCATGGATGACATAGATGCACGTACGGATCAAGGAGATCTGTGATGCATGCATATGTGTGGAAAAAATAAGACACAGAAGCTAAACAAAATGAAAAACAGTGAAAAAGGACAGTACTACCCGAATGACCACTCAGCGGCGGGATTTCACTATAGAAATCCCGGTGCTGAGTGTTCATTGGTTGAAAGAGTCGAGCCTTCAGCCCAGTGGCGTAACTAGGGCAGGGTGAGCGGGGTGCTTGCCCTGGGCGCCGTGGGACCGGCGGCGCGGGGGGGGCTCCGCCGGCCACGGTACCGGCCCGCCCTAGTTAGCCAGTGTAGCGCCGACCGCAATGAGTGCGGTCAGCGCTACACATGTAGACAGGACCGGTGCTAGGCTTCCAGCGCCGGTCAGGGGCTGCACACCTGAGCCCGTTCCCTCCCCCTGAGCGCTTGCCCAATAGCACCAGGATGCGAGCTCAGGCTGTGCATAACACACGCATCGCCGCCAGCGTTGGCGGCGATGCGTGTGTCAAACAGCAGCCAATGAGAGTCAGATAGACTCTCATTGACTGCTGCAGCACCCACTGCAAGAGCCGGACTTCCCGGGAGGACTGGCGGGCGGCGGGAGCGGCGTCGCGGAGTGGAGGAGCAGCAGCAGCGTGGATTCAGGTAAGTAAGTTTTCATATATGTATTTTTAAAAACCTGGGGGCACAACGGAGGTGGCTACCACTGGGGGGACCTCTACTGGGGTGGGGGCACAACGGGGGGGGGGGGGTGGCTATTACTGGGGGCACCATTATCAGGAGGACCTCTACTGGGGGGGGCTATTACTGGGGGCACCATTATTAGGAGGAGGGGGAACCTCTGCTGGGGACCACTACTTGGGGGGGGGAACTACTACTGGGAGCATTATAAAAGGGGCCTACTGCTAGGGGCACTGCACTGGGGGGACCACAACTGGGGGCAATAACAGGAAGGACCACTACAGGGACCACTGGATAGGGGGGGTCACTACTGGGAGCCTGCATCAGGGGGACCACTACTGGGGGCACTGCATGGGAGGGGGAGGGGACTACTGCTGGGTGCACTATATAAGGGGCTTACTGCTAGGGGCACTGCGGGGACCACTACAGGGGGCACTAGATAGGGGGGGGTCACTACTGGGTGCCTGCATAAGGGGGACCACTACTGGGAAACCTGCATGGGGGGGGACTACTGCTAGGGGCACTATATAAAGGGCACTGCATAAGGGGATACCACTACTGGGTGCACTGCATTGTGGGGACTGCTACTGGGGGCACTGCATAAGGGGGAACACTACATAGGGCACTGCATTTGTGGGGACCACTACTGGGGGCGCTGAGTAAGGGGAACTAATTGGGGGCTGTATAAGGGGGACCGCTACTGGGGATACTGTATAAGGGGCACTACTATGGGCCTGCATAAGAGGGACCACAACTGCATACTGGGGGTACTGTATAAGGGGTACTACTGGGGTTAAGGTGCATATGGACAGGAATGTTCAGCGTGAAAATAAAGGGGTGTCATGTTGACACGCCCCATTTTGAAGTGACCACATGGAGTGTTAGGGGGGGAGGGGGGAGGGGCTCCGTTTTCAATTTTGCCCTGGGCTCCAAATACCCTAGTTACGCCACTGCTTCAGCCTCTCAGTCAGTGAACAGTTCCTACCTTTGAAGTCAATGGTGAGAACCACAAAACTAAACTTAAGTTACTTTTGTACTGGGTCTCAAAAGCCCGAGCTGGTTGTGCTTTGGGGGGGGGGGGGGTTTCGGGGGCATGCCATTTTTTTTTCTTTTTACACTGGTTTTCATTTTTTTTTAAGACAGAAGCATGGCTGGATCTCACATGTCTTTATTTTTTTTACACACAGATGCTAGTATTATGTATCTCCCTGATCCGTGCATGCATTTGTCTGCTATCACACATGATCTAGTGAATATGCAAGTCATTAGATCGTGCACAATAGATCTGGTGTACATCGTGCACTGGAGCAGCCTGGGAGAGTTCAAGGGAGATCGTTAACGAGATTGGATCGTTAACTACATCGTACCATGTGTACCCACCTTTAGTAACAATTGCTATAACATCTTTAGAATGTAAGTTCTCACTTATTAGTTTTATGTACTACGTAAGGCGGTGCGGAACACTTGTGGCGCCATATAAATAAAGGATAATAATAATAGTAGATAGAGGGGTATCTGTGGGAGGATTATCCTCCAAGTCCGAAATAGGGTCCGTGAGTGACGGGTTAAAGAACCAGACTTCTCCCATGCTCGGAGGATACTAGGCTTAGCAGCCGTAGAATTCCTGCGGTTTTTTTTGCGACATAATGGACTAGTAGTTAACAGGATGCAAATGCAATAGGCAAACAGAGGTAATCTGATATTGTGGTCACCAATATAACCCAGAGTTCTGAGTCAGTGGGCAGAGTGAACAACAGCCAAGCTCAGAGAGTGAATAGGATTCCTTAAACACTTGAAGGTCGCAGCTTGGTTCAGTGAACCATAGCCATCTTAGAAGGTGGATTTAGGCAGATATTATATTGAAAAAAGGTCTCGCTGAGGGTAACAATTTCAGGTAGTAGCCACAGAGTGGAGCCCCAAGGCAGAACAACGAGTAGAAAGGCACTATGGGCCTGATTCAGCAAGGATCGCAACTGCGAATACAATTGCGATTACGCACGTAGTTCAACTTCGATAGTATGCTAATTCATTGCGATCGCTATGCTGCTGCAGCACTGCACAAGGACGCCCCACTTTACCTTACACACATCCGTAAGGTTTAGCAAGACTGTGAAACCATCGGTACAATCGAGCTCTATCGCAGCCTCACGCACACTTGCACAAGCTCTGACCTTACTCAGAAATTGCTAACTTCATCGCACGCTCTGAGTCCTCAAGCTGCGTATGTCGTCTCAGTGGATAATTTATGCATGCTCCTGTAACGGTGTCCAAACGCACTGGCACGCCTGCGTTTCTCCGACCACCCCCCTGTCACCACCCACAAACAGTACTTCCTGTCAATCACTCTGTGATGGGTCTGCGTAGCCACTGCGATCACAGTGGAGCATTTGTGCATGTGCACTGCAATGCATGCGCAGTGCATAACAATCGGCCAATTGCGTGTGTATTCACAGTTGCGATCCTTGCCGAATCAGGCCCTATATCTCCAGTAGGATAAACACATAGAAAAAAATTACTGTGTTCAGGTGACTGGGACTTTCTAAGCATCTCACTCCAGCATTGAAAGGGTCATGACACTGTGGGGCAAATTTACTAAAGTGAGAGTTGTTAGAAGTGAGTTTTAAAAGTGATGTTGCCCATAGCAACCAATCAGATTCTATATAACATTTAACTAGCACCTTCTAGAAGATAATAGCTAGAATCTGATTGGTTGCTATAGGCAACATCACTTTTAAAACTCACTTCTAAAAACTCTCACTTTAGTAAATTTACCCCTGTGACTGCTCAGAAAAAATGGTGCTAGCCAGCTATAGCAGTAAACACTTGCAATAAGTCCCAGGTTAGGGATTAATCATTTCAAGAGAAATGTCCCAAAAAATAATGGTGCTATATATAACAATTGGGTGCTCAAAGGGGAATATATATTAAAGCAGGAGCACTTAGTCAGCATAGGAGTGTCCTATATCAGGGCTCTGTGTATCAAGGCAAGACATCAACGATGGCTGCCAGCCCTTACCTAGCTCCAAGATCCTCAGTAAGTGGGCTGTCTCAGAGCTCCTTGTCAGGGCTCTTAGCAGTCGCAGCTTTCTCCAGGTAAGGGGGATTGATTGCAGGTCCTAGCAAACAGGTATGCGGCCGGGAGCAGGAGTCGCAGCACCCGGAGGTGTGTGGCCGGGGACCGCACTGTAGCAAACTCCGTAGCTTCAGGCAGCGTGCCGGACCACAAGATCAGGACCCAGTCGGGAGTACAGTTGAATAGAGGGATAGAACCCCAGGAGCTCTGGGGGCCGTCGGGAGGTAGATGTGTGGGCTATTAGTGGGGTAGTCCCCAGGAATGGCCGCAAACAGAGCTTAGGAGCAGGAGTGCAGCCAGAGCACATCTCCCATTAGTAGCTAGGCCGCGCCCCCTGACCACAAGAATCTAACGTACCTCAAGACAGCTCATTGCTTGAACTACCCTCTGTCCAGATGGTTGCTATTTTCCGATCACTTCAACTTGGTAATCACCACCGGGGTAGTAAAAACACCAAAGCTGACACCTTGTCTCGAGCATTATCTTCCACCGAGGATGTAGTTTGGGAAGATAAACCCATTCTGGCTCCTACCTGTTTTATAGCAGTGACTAACAAAATCAAAATTCCTCCTGGGAAGACATTTGTAGAACCTGAAATCCATGCGAAGTTACTGCAATGGGCACATGGTTCATGATTCACTGGTCATGTAGGAGTGAAGAAAACTCTGGAGTTAATCCTCAGGAACTATTGGTGGTCTACTGTCCGTCAAGATGTCAAGGACTTTGTGGAAGCCTGCACTACTTGTGCTCAACACAAAGTCCCGTCCCATCCCACCCACCCTCGGGATGTCTATATCTATTATCAGTACCTGTTCGTCCTTGGTCCCGTATCTCTATGGACATTGTCACGGATTTACCATCCTGCCAAGGCTTCAATACCATCCGGATCATGGTGGACAGATTTTCCAAGAGGGTTCATTTTGTTCCGTTAAAAGGCCTACCCTCAGCTTCCAAACTGGCTGAAGTATTCATAAGGGAGATCCTCAGGCCACGGGGTACAATTTACATCTATGTTCTGGAGGTCATTATGTAAATACTTTGGAGTTAATCTGAGTTTCTCATCTGCCTATCACCCCCAAAGCAATGGTCAGACGGAGCGAGTAAATCAGGATCTGGAGAAGTTTATCCAGTTATAATTTGTCAGCCAATCAGGATGATTGGGCATCCTTGTTGCCATGGGCAGAATTTGCCCACAATTATCTTTTTCACGACAATTTGGGTCATTCTCCTTTCTTTATTTAGTAAAGTCTGCATCCTGTGTTGACAGAGTTACCAGCTATCCGGTTGGTTTCACTTCCAGTTATCCAGGGTACAGTGAATCGTTTCCTCAATATTTGTAGAAAAAAAGGAATTTGTGCAAGGACTCTGCTAGGTGCAAACTGTTTGTGGATAGGAAGAGAAAGAAGGGTCCTTTATTTAATCCTGGAGATAGAGTCTGGTTGTCAACTAAACATCTATGGTTGAAGGTGCCCACAATGAAATTTGCTCCGAGGTTCATTGGACCTTTTCAGATTCTCCAAGTGATCAACCAAGTGGCAAACCATCTGAGACTACCTAACATGCTTAAAATCCCAAATGTTTTCCATATCTCTCTAATGAAACCGTTGGTGCTCAATCGGTTTTCGACACCCTGCGATCCTCCTATTCCAGTGGACCATCAGGAGGAGTATTAGGTGAAACAAAATCTGGACCCCTAGACTATCTCAAGGTACGATACAATTCTTAATGGACTGGAAAGGTTATGGTCCTGAAGAACGCTGTTGGGTCAAGAGTTCAGATATTCATGCTCCTCAACCACTCTGGAAATTCCACCAGAAGTTCCCTTCAAAGCCATTAGAGGAGGGGGTAATGTCACTGCACGCTGGACACTGACATGCACTTACAGGGTCCAGCAACGCTGGTCAGCAGCAGGGCAGCAGGCAGGGAGTCCCCGGAGTCCACTGCTCTGTCTTCCAGCTTCCTCCCTCAGGATCCTTCTTCAGTGTGCAGACGGCCAAGGCTCCCCTGGGGGTGCGCGCGCGCCAACCTGTAAGGAATTTAAAGGGCCATCCACACCATTAGGTGACGTCACAGGAGGCGCCAAATTATAGCCCTGCCTATTTAAATAAGTCCCTGGGAGCACTCCTGTGCCAGAGTATAGGCTCCCAAACCTTATTCCAGCGTTCCTGTTGTGATTATTCACCTCATTCCTGACCTTGGATTTTGTTTTGTACCACTGTTAGCTTGAAGCAGCTGATCACTGACTGAGGCAGCTTAGACTTAGGCTGTGGTGCGGAATTGCTACAGGCTGAGGACAGGTAGGCCACGGCTGCAGAAGTCGCTGCTCTGGAAGGTACCAGCAGCGAGGACATGAACAGGTAAAATAACAGCAGATGAAACCAGGGAGACTTCTGAACAGGAAAGCTGGTGCAGAAAACTGGTAACAACTACTTTGAATGCAGGAACTGCAAACTTGCACTTATGAGCACCAGGAAACACACATACTCCGGAGTCCGGCAATATCACAAGCAGGAAATGTAGGGCTGTTTCTTAACAGAAGCAAGGATCAATGAAAGCAAGCCCTGCAGACAGCCTCCTAGATGACTGAATGGATTGCAGCTATGAGCTGCACACACACTGACTGCACACACACACACAGAGTCCCAGCTGCATAGCAACAGCCGGGACTGGAATCCAAGGTATAATGCAGCATCCCAGTTGCCTAATACGGCCGGAACCTGCAGCCAAGATGATCCGCTGCTGCGTATCATAGCATGCAATCCATGTAATGTTTTTCTTAATGCCATTTCTATGCTATTTGCCAATAATGTTTGTGGAATATTAAGCGGCCCAGGCGGGGCCCTAATAATTAGGGATGTGCCGACCCCCATATTTTGGATCTGTATCTCCTTCGTGTTTTGGATCTGGATTTGGTTTTGCCAAAACCGCCCTTGTGTGTTTTGGTTTTGGATATGTATTTTTCTAATAAATCATAAAAACAGCTGAAATCACATAATTTGAGCCTGTTTTTGTTCCTACAGTATTATTAACCTCAATAACATTTATTTCCAGTCATTTCCAGTCAATTTTGTACACCTCACAATATTGATTTCATTCAGTTTAGGCCAAAAGGTTGCATCGAGCAAGCTGGCTGGCCAAGTTTAGCAGGGGGCGGCACTAACATGTGGCAGTTCAGGTTCCGACATGGCACAGAGTGGCACTGCAGTGGTAGACAGGATGGCAGTTTAATAAACTATACGACCCCATAGGAGGTTTAAAAACCAAGAATGTTTTCATTAATCAAGAACTAGGTCAGAGGCCTGAGGGAGTTGGAATATGTTTATGGACTGAACTCAGAAAGGACGGAAGGATTGATTCATTTTTAATATATTTATTTTAATGTTTTGATTCTTAAGAAAATTTATGAGGGAAGATCAATGTACAGTAGGATCAAGTGCTTCAGTTCCTGAAAGACATCTTTGATCTGGAGGAGGTTTTTTAGACATTTAATAGAAATGTGGTGGCCTTGCTTGTGGAGATGCTGCTAAAGAGTACACACTGTAAACAGATGTTTACTTCGTGCTCAGGGAGGTTGTTAGGGATAATGGGACCAAGACTTGCTGGTTACATCAGTGTAAAGCAGCCTGTAGCTCTCTGGCTGAACTACAACTCCCAGCATCCATGCTGTTTGTCAGGCCTACTGGAAGTTATTGTCAACAACTGGTGGCGTGCCTCAGGTTACGAGCAAAAAGAAGAAATACAGGTGCTCAACTCCAAATTCGTGCAGCTGACGGCTTTTGATTACAGCACCACCAGTGCTCCCTAAAACATCTTCAAACTCTGTCTATTTCATCTGGTCCAAACACATAGGAAGCGGGTGAGTTACTATATCCCTGCAACAGAGGACAATGCTAAACTGAATGGTTGTGCACACACAAGCAAATATTGAATGTGCCGTTTAAATTTTCTGCTTGCTTCTTTGCACATTAATGTGAACAAAGTGGACATTGGCAATATAAAATCTTCTCCGGGGGATTGATACTAATTTTCATTTTTACCAGTGAATTCCCTACAAACTATTCCTCTCAGCCGGACGCGGCTAACTGGTTAGGAATATTACAAAACCTTGGGAGTACTATCTTTTACCATCTCTTAATAGCAATACACTAGGATTTACCCCAGGAGAATTTTTCTGTGATTCAACACAAAGAACATTTAATAATCAGCTGATATTATTTAACCAGATGTGAATTTGAATTTTTTATTATATTTAATTGTGATATTATTAATCAGTTGTGGTAATATTTTTTTTATGTTTAGATACATATCTGCATTAAAATTGTATATTTGTATAAATGTTCACATGTTGCTGCTGATTTAAGTACTAGAGCGCGGTTGTCACTTTCTTTGTTATATTATGGGTCATGTGTTGATTGCTACGAAAGCTATAATTGCTCAGGGGTGGAAGACAGCCTCTCTCCCCAACATCACAATCATAGAAAACAAGCTACATAAGCACTTTGTTATTGAAACACCAAATACTCCTCATCCGCCAATTCCATCCACATGAAATGGTTTAAATGGGGAGAATATAGTGAAAAGCCATTCCATCATTTATAGCGCTACGGTTGATCTCGGTGTTCTCTGTTCGCCTCACTCAAATTTGGGGTAGTCCCATTAACTGACTATTTAGTAGCTCGTCTATACTTGTTGTGAAGTGTATTTTAAAACATTTTTTTTCTCTTAAAATGTTTGTGTATTAATTATATGTAAACTGACCAAGATTGATTTATTTTGTGATATGCAGTATGTCTGGCTTCCCCCTCTTCCTTTCTTTTTACTTCTGTATCCCCATTTCTTTGTATTAAACTTTCAATAAAAACTATTAAAAAGAAAAAAAAAAAAAAGAGAAATGTTGCACCACCAAGTTTATTGTGTGAGCAAAACATGGGTTGTGTTGAAATTCACCCAGCTGTAATGTTCTCACAATATTGGTGGCATTGTCAGAAATCACAAATCCCGAGGAAAGTCCAAGCGGGGTAAGCCAGACTTCCCTGAGTTTTTCTAAAAGGTTGTCAGCGGGATGCCTCTTAGTGAAATCAGTGATACACGGAGTAGCCTGCCTATGAATGAGCTGCTGGCACCACTGAAGGCAATACACCTACCCAATGGGCTGTTAGTCATGTAATCTTGCGTTTGCCCTGTTCCACTTGTCCACATATCAATGGTTAAGTGGACAGTATGTACAACGGCATTTTGGAGGACACTAATTAAGTTTTTTTTAACGTCCCTGAACAGGCTAGAAATTGCTTTTCTAGTGAAGTGGAATCTAGAGTAGCGGGGACACAGGACCCGACTGTCTAAAACCCACTGCACTAATGGGAAATATTGGGGACACATCTAATACCAGCATAGATGTTATGGCGTCAGTGATGTGCAAGTAGGTGACTGCTGCCATATTTACTCCCCCTTGCAAAAGGTTGTTTAACTGTCAATTGTTTTTTTTTTTAACTAGTACTAGAGGGCAAGTTTACTAAAGTGAGAGTTTTTAGAAGTGAGTTTTAAAAGTAAGGTTGCCCATAGCAACCAATCAGATTCTACTAAACATTTAATTAGCATCATCTAGAAGATAATAGCTAGACTATGATTCGTTGCTATTGGCAACATCACTTTTAAAACTCACTTCTAAAAACGCTCACTTTAGTAAATTTACCCCTAGTAATCTTCCTGGTTCCCTTCTGGGATGAAGAGCCACTCCCAGCAGCAGGCATAGTGCTCAAGGAATCTTCTGAGGTATCCTGGATTGGGGAGGACTCAACCTTATCAAATTGGATGCAGAACTACTTCCTATCATAATGGAGGATTTTGTTGATGAAGGTGTTGGTGGTGAAGATGGCAGGTGCTTGGATCTAGCAGAGAGAAGGGAGTTAGCTGACGCTGGACTGCTTGTTGTTACTTTTTAGCCTTTGAATTTTGCAGACACTTTTGATGGATGCACTGCAGATTACCTAACAGGGAGGAGGTTCCTAGTTAGTTAAGGTCCCCATCTCTACTTACTCTGGCTTTACAATGGGTACATATGGATTGACAATTGTTGTCCGGATGTGGGTAGAAATGATTCTACGCATAAGAAGTGTGGTTCCTGCTCTCCTCTTAACTGATAGTTCTCCATATCAACAAACACGAACGAAGTGGGGTACAGCACACACGTCAATTTGTACCAATTTTAAATAGTACACAGTATCAATGACCTACAGCGTCACAACATTTTTAATGAATATTACACTGCGGTTCCACTTACAGTGCAAAATATTTTTTATGAATATAACACTGCAGTTACACTTCGTGTCACAATACGTGTAGGAATATTACACTGTGCTACCACACTTGACTATATTACACAGCAGTTCCACTTACTGTGTCATAATATTTTTTATGAATATTACACTGCAGTTCCACCTAGTCACAATAAGTGTATGAATATTACACTGTGGTTCCACTTAGTGTCACAATAGGTGTATGAATATTACACTGCAGTTCTTCTTAGTGTCAAAATACATGTATAAATATTACACTGCGGTCTGACCGGCAGCATCACAGTACAAAAAAAATATATATATATGTGTAGTACAATACACTGGGGTATGAATCGGAATAATACAGGCTCACTCCTTAGATATATTTATGAGTACAACTGAAGGTTAGGGATCACCAATACAACAGTGACACCCAGTGGTATTGAGCATGTCCATACAGACACGCGATCTTGTTACCAATTTTGCAACACTGTTTATAAATCAGGACACGGTTACCAGATAGATACTAGTGTATGATAATAAATATAAACAGTCTTCCTGCAATACAGTCTTAAGTTTCTTAAATAGTTGCCCACTATATCTGTACCATCAGAGTTTAAAGCAGACATACATTAACTCTGGATTTAGGTACGACCAACCAATAACAATTATAAGATAATATAAATTGAGATCACATGAGACAAACATTAATTTAATAGGTTTTTATTTTCATAACATGTTATCACTTTTATATTTCACTTCAGGAACTCAAGTTTAAATTCGTCAAATAAAGGTTATATTTTATACTCATCTTTAGTGCGCCAACCAAGAGGATATTCTCTCTTTTTTTGTTGCCACAGTGTTTCAACATTGTCCTCGGCAGCACCCCCAATCTACCATATAAAAAAATGAAATGGCAGTAACTTTCAATTTGGGGTTTATCTGACATATACTGTAAAAACAATTTATGAACAAGTGCAGAAGTTTTCCCAGATCCCTCTCCCCTTTTATATATTTTATTTATACTCATCTATGGAGGCCGGCATGCGTGACCCCATGGTCACTCAGCCGGCTGAAGGGACCGCAGATCAGCCGATGCTGTGTCCTTGGACGCAGCTCAGATCAGTAATGCAATCAGGATGCGTATCTGTCCGCAGCTGAATCACCCCCTCTGTTCTGCAGGGATTTCTGAAGCACAAGTGATTTGTAAGCTATACTGATTTCTGTTCTGCAAGTCATTATGCTCCTGATGTACCCCATTCCAAACAGTATGAGAATACGCCTGCCTGCAGCATAGTCAATTACTCCTAATTTGCATAGTAATCCAGTTTATAGGCGAGGACAATGTAAAAAAAATAAAACTAAATGAAGGCTGCAGGTGTACTTCAGGGTCCAGTCTTCAACCTGGGCAACACCGGGCATCTCAAGTAGTAAAAAATATATGCTATATAAACACACCGGACAAAATAATATGGAATGCGGAAAGACAAGGTGGTATAAGTTCAACGTAGCGGAAGGTGAACATGCGTGATTATGCTATATAAAATGTCAGCATAGAATATTTACTCCACTGCCAAAAGTAAAAACAATTTTAAGCAAAGATGAATTGTATTTATAATGTTTATTATCTTTCTGCAATTTACATTAATTCACAATCCCTAAGATTTTCAATGCGAACACAGGGCCCGATTCATGAAGGATCGCTATTGCTAAAGTGTACGCAGACGGACGATTGTTGTGTACTACGCATGTATTGCAGTGCGAGAAGGCACCACTGTAATCGCATTACGATCACACAGACCACGGAGAGCCATCGCAGTGATTGACATGCAGTGAGCGTTTGGATCATAGAAACGCAAGCGCGACTGTCCATTTGAACGCCATTGTATAAATTAGCCAGTGCAATTGCATACTCACTGCGTGCAACAAGGTTAGCAATTTCTAAGTAAGGTCAGGGCTGCTGCATTTCTGCGTGTTGGGCCGATGTTAACGATGTTTATGGAGGAGGTTTGCAATGTGTTACAGATGTGAGATAGCAGTAGTGGGAGGCAGTGAGCGTCTGGCAGTGTGAAAGCATTGCTATAGCATTCATTAGCATATTTTCACAGCACACCTGTATGCAATTACGGAGCTGCAATAGCGATCCTTAATGAATCAGACCCTCAATATGACGTTTTCAATGTACAATGAATTATCAATTAATGTTAAGATTTAAATACAACATCCTTGAAAATCTGCTGCCAACTCCCGTACTCCCACTACTTTTGCACTGCACGGTAGCAGTGATACAGCAACAGCCATGACAGAATAGGTGGCTGTCAGCATTCATATTATATACCTCAGGACTCATGGGGAGAGCTAGGTCAATGTTTCACAGCACCAGTCCTCAGGAACCCTAACAGTACATGTTTTCCTGGTCTCCTCAGAGAAAGTTAATTAGAACCACTTGTGGGTCTTAAAATGTGCCAGACAATAATGACTACACCTGTGCATAGCAAGGAGATAAGGAAAACATGCACAGAAGCTAAGAAACACTGAGCTAAGGTATGGTTCTCGGAACCTCTTATGATTGTTTCCGTTGGCTGACACTCAACTTCTATAAACATCTACCATCATGTTTTTATTTTATGTTTAATTGCCTTGTTTTGTCCAGTATCTGTACATGTTAATTCAATTAGTGACAACCAGGTTGTAAGTGACATTGGTTCCCTGATATTCATTCCATAAATACATCTTAAGGTGCATATCCACTAGCAGACAGTGGAACGACAGTACGATTACAACATTGTAATCATACAGTCGTTCCTCTTGCCCTGCAGTGCCTACACTGAGTGATATGTCATTGAGTGTAGGCACCCTCCCTTATCCCTGAAAATGGTCAATCTGTCGTTATCGGCACATTGACCTACATGTTCAGGCAATGATTGATGTCGAAAATGACCAGTGGGAGCGCGGATCGCTGGTCATTTGACACTTTCATGCCTGATTCATGCACTATTAATAGAGCGAGTAAACGATAACGATTTAGTTATCGTTCAATTGCTCATTTTAATCGGCAAGTGGATACGCGGCTTTATACTATGAGGAGTGCATATATTCATTTTAATTTAGCTCTTCTCAGCAGCACCTATTTACATACTCAGGAGCACAGATATCTGACTTCAATGTTTAAATCTTTTAACATGTTCCTATACAGTGTATTCAAATGCGGCCCTCCAGTTACTGTGGAACTACACATCTCAGCATGCTCTGCCAGTTTTGCCATTAGGGCATGCTAAAACTGTCAGGGCATGCTGGGATGTGTAGTTCCACAGTAGCTGGAGGGCCACATGTTGAATACCCCTGGTTTAAGAAGTGGTGAGTCAAAATAATATTTGCTTGGCGTTTTAAGTTTCTTATACATACCTATATTCACTGCAACTTTGGCATAAAGGTTATTGAACATAACACCCTATAGCAGTGGTTCCCACTTGCATGGGTGCCTTGGGTTGGTGGTCCAGAAACAAATCAAATTTACAGTCAGTCAATGCAATAGGCAAAGCTGGTGGCTGCCAATCAAAATGTGTGGAAAAACAGAAGCGCAACCCTGCCCATCACCACATAACTGGATAAGCACAATTCACTTAATTTAATAATCTACGCTGAATTTTTAGAAGGAAGGCTGAGGGGTGCCGTGAAAGAAATGCGGATACTCTAAAGGTGCCCATACAAGGTGCGATAAAGCAGCCGATCCGACGGATTGGTACGATTTGGCTGCTCTATCGTACCGTGTATGGGCATGATATCGGACAGAGCGCGCACCCGTGGGGTCGTACATTGCACCCCCAGATCTTACTGCAGGTTGTCGATCTGGGGATGCGATGTGCAATCCCATGCAGCGCTATGCGGGTAGGGAGGGAGTCAGCATATTGGGCGGTCGGCCACCCGATCGCACAGTGCGTGGGGACTGTCCGATTTGTCAGACGTTGGATCCCCCATCACGAAAGTTTCAGAACCACTGCCCTATAGTGATGGACTGCAAGGACTTGACCACATAATATTACATTTGGTCAGGATCCGCTAATAAGAAATGGTCTAATATCTTTTTATACAGAAGACTTAATAATTTAAACAAAAACAAATTTTAATTTAAAAGTTTAATCTGTCGGACTGTTTGCATAAAGAGGTTACCCCCTCTAATACCCCTTTTATACCAAATTCCCATGTCCAACCTGGGTCAACGAACATGGGTTTCAAGCAGTGTCACAGCAGCTTGAAACCAGTTTACACCGCAGGCTGGACCAGAGTTATTGCCAGGGCTCCTCCTCTGCCAAAGCTTGAAGATGACAGTTCCAAGCGCTGGTGAGCCGGCTCTACATAGGTTGTTAATGAAACCAGAGTCAGATGACCCTTGTCACCCCTTCACACTGCAGGATTGCACAGGTCAAATTGCCAGGTCACTCGACCCAGGAATCCATCCCTGATCTCTATCACTTAGCCACAACCTGGGTTGACACGGCAATAACTTGGGTTATTTGGCCAAATTATTATAACTTACACCACTTCACTCTGTTTAGTGTTCCTAATATACAGGCCAGCTAGATAATAACCTAACCCATTTTATCAAATTTTTTGGGCATCCTGCATAATGATTAACCATGCTGTAATAGTTTTTGTCTAGCATTGTAATTTGTTGCATACACACAAAACTGTGTAGACTTTTAAAAACAATAATAATCAAAGTATGATCAACTATTTATCTATGCATACCCTTAATTCAAAGCCAAATATTGAAAGATGTCCCTTAATGTATTAGCAAGTAAGGACGCAGGCCTAGGCACAGTTGTCTGCTTTGATACTGCTGTGCAGAAACAGTAAAGTTAATATGCTGTTATTTTCCTGTCTGCAGAGCTTTATGTTAGTAACTATATACATACAGCTGACAACAGATAAAAGTAAAGGTAAAACAATTCACACAGGTAGCAGCAAAAAGGTTTACTAAGCAATGCAGAGCTCCACACCGCGGTTAGACAACTTGTACAGTAGAATACATATATTAACAGACTGTACATACTGCATATTTTATCAATACGTTCCTACCATACTTCCATACCATTTTCAGTAATTACAATAAACAGAGTTGCTTGATAAAATACAAGTAATTTTAGAAGTGTGTAATCGTTTTAATTAAGGAAAACATACAGAATTATAAGTTACTAACCAAACATCAAGCAATCATTTCATTAAATTAAAAACGTAATCTGACTAGTGAAACAAACTGTTGGGCAGGAGTCTTTGAATTCCATCATTAAAAAGAGTATTACTGAAAGGCAGATCCACACAGCAGAGTTCAGTATACATGCACCATGCCATATAGGAAAGTCCAGAACAGGACATAGGTAAAGAGGCCGCCGATTAGACCCCCAGTAAAAAGTGGCCTCCTCGATTTAAAATATTTATTCCACCTCCGTCCAGACTTTAATACTAAGAGCAAGGAGAGGAGGAAAGAAGCCAGGAAGTAAAAGATGAATCCATACAGGCCAGTTAAGCCAAGGATACCAGCTGTAGCTCCGGAGAGGGCAGAAACCGATGTCCTGCAATAGTCAAGGACCGCCGCATTCCCTCGCACTGCAGCTTCACTTATGAACTGTGGGCCTTCTCTCTTCATGGCTATGGCAGCCATTGCTGGAACTATATGGGTATCGTCTATGACTGTACAACAGAAAGAAGGGTAGATTAGTTAATCTTGTTATTAAACTACAAAAGCTCTTTTCAAAGATAACCAATTCTGTTCAAATGTCTAATGACCACCTCCCTAGGATATGACCACAAGTAGGCATTAAAAAAAAAAAAAAAAAAAAAGGAGAGTTCAGATTACAAGCCATCATCTAGAGCCTTCAATACATTTACAGCAATGCCAGCAGGTACAGAGCAATAACTTAAAAAAAAAAAAAATTAGCAGTACAAAGAAGGGGACAATCAGTAAAACTCAGAATTGGTGTGTTCTGTGATGCTATGTGTCTGACAGGAGCACATACAAACACATCAAGGTTAGGCCATATCTGCTAGTGCATATAATGTACATATAGTGCTCACTGCTGCCCCATACATCCAGTACCACTTGAAATTCCCTTTACAACATGTGGCCTAATGTGAACAGGGGGCACCGCCATGCGGGATAATGTGAACTGGGGGCACTGTCATTTACACTTTTAGAAAAAAAAAAAGTTTCTCATCAGTTTGACAATTACATTGGTAGGAGCCGCCACAAGTTAGTTGCCCTGGGGTCCACAACCTCTGTGGTCCTAGAAAAATGGCATTGACACTTGGGAAACCAGATAAAGCAAGATTTCACTGGGAGACCACCGTGCTAGTCACATGCTGGGCCAAATGTAATAGTGATTTGCTAAAATATTATTGTATTTCCCAGCCAACCACCTCTTACAGCTCTAAACCTTGGTGGAGAAAAAAATAGATACATCATACAATGACATTCTAGCAAATCTTGCGCTACAATTTTTTTGGCAACTATTCGAGGAAGGCCCTGTCCCGTTTCAGCAGGACAATGCAAACGTCCACAAAGTAAAAAATGGTTTGCAGAGTTTGGGGTGGAAGAACATTACTAGATTGCAAAGGACCCTGACCTCCACCCAATCAAACACTTATGCCATTAACTTTAACACTGGCTGCAAGCCAGTCCTTGTTGCCCAACATCAGTGCTCATCTACACCAAAGTATCTCGTGGTTGAATGGATGCAAATCTAATAGATGACAGTAAGTGGGAACTGTGGAAAGGTTTTCTATGGACACTAACCACATAAATCAGGGGTCTTCTATTCTATTTGGATTTGCTTGGTCCTCATTCAATAAAAATAGTGTAAAAAAAAAAAAAAAAATCAGGGGTCTTCAACCTTGGCCCTCCAGCTGCTGTGGAACTACACATCCCAGCATGCACTGCCATAGTTTTAGCATGCTGTTATATCAAAAAGGTGGCAGTGCATGCTGGGATGTGTAGTTCCACAGCAGCTGGGGGGCCAAAGTTGAAGACCCCTGACAAATGATTCCCAATTCAAGCTCCAACCTACTCTCACAGTACATCACAGGACAGTCATCCTGATCCCACCTGCCTTCTCTCCGCACTACTATAGTTCCCTCAGCCACTTAGAAGAAGCCAAAAGCATATTCAAAACAGAGGCTGGGGTGGATCGGGAACAGAGAGCAAGCGGAGGAACCGTATAAGGGGACAGGTTTGATAAGACTTGTCGACAGCCATAATCCAGACTTCAAAATGTTAACTGTCAACGTTGCTTACAGTCAAGTTGAAATATAGACAAGTCTCCCTAACATTTGTAATATTATTGGCTGCACATATATAAATCAAAAACCTCTTAAAGCTCACAAAAAGTCAAGATACTTTGTTACTTATAGATTTTGCTTTATTTCAAAGTTTTTTTAGAACATCACAGATCCAAAAGTTAAAGATCAACTTTTTTTTTTGTCCAACTGCTGCATATTTAATGAGTCTGATGCAGGAGAAAGCCACCCTATATACAGTTAACTGAGGGGTATACCTACCTGCTTCTGGTGAAAGTGTAGCTTGCACTGAAACACATTAGCCACAGTCGCAGGCTTGCATCTTACATGTTCTTATCTGGGGATCTCACCCACACACTCCGGCGGCAGCCCGAAGTTTAATAAACCCAGGTGACAACTACATTGGGGATTTCTCCCAGCCTATGTATCATCTCCCTGCAGTAAACACACATCAGGTTGAGGTGTGAGCCAGCATTTCTTGCAGATTTGCCTAACCCAGGTCGTTGGGGCCAAACGAGGGAGTTCTCATCCTCTGCATGACGTTTTAACAGGTGTCCAGGACTTTTCCCCAAATAATCAAGCATACACAATCAGCAGATCAAGCACTAAAGTCCAGCTACTACATTGCTAAAACCTGGGAATTCATCTTTACACATCTCTACAGGGGACAAATAATCCAGCCAGTGAACTATATACAGTTATTATTTCTTTATATCCATCTTTTCAAGCAAGGAGGAAATTCAATTGTTCATCGCTACTCTAAGCTTCAGTTGTATGAGCGTCCAGCCCTCCAATGGTCACGACGGCCGCACACTAGCGCCTTAATGCACAGGATTAGCTGTGGAAAGCGGCTTCCCCCATGCTGAGAGCTGGTCGACCAGCCCCAAAGCTCTACTCACATTTCAGAAGGCACCTCAGGAGGGTGCAAGCAGAAATCCACAATAAGTGCAGCCTCTGGGCTGGTCGCCCAAAACAACTGAATAGCTTCCAGTCACCTTAGATGGGAGCAATAGATAGCTGAATTGCTCAATAAATGCAGTCACAAACACACATATATAGATAGATAGGATATATATATCTATAGCATTACATAAGTGCCAACTAGAGAGAGAGAGATATATATATATATATATTATTTTTTTTTTGCTATTGCAAATATTGGTATATTAAAAGTATACAGTTGCCCTTTTTCTGACTTCTATACGAGAGGCAGCTAGGTAGTGTTGCGCCTTAAGAACTTAATCTTTTTTTTTTTCCTTTAAATTGAATCACCCTCCTTGTGTATTTTATTGAGATTTATCCAGAGAGGGAACCTTAACTGAACTTACAACTATATCAATATATAGTCCAGCTTATTTAGCCATTTTACATGTGTAGATTATCAGAGCTGGAATAGGCATTGCAAATGCCTAGGGCACCCCACGGCTCTACGCCTGCGCCATAGTGACGGCACCGCCGGCCAGGTGCGGTGACAACCTGCATCCAGACAGCCGCTACCAGCTCTGATTGAGCAGTGGTCAGAATGAACTTCTTCACACATTTACAGAAGGGGCACAGTCACCACAGTTTTTGTAAGCCCCACTACCTGCCCACCACTATAAGGTATGTGCTTGCGAGCGCTTTGCTGCATCTGCAAACACATACAGTACCAGCAGAGACTGTACAAAGCACACACTTGGCATCGGGAGAAGACAACGGATAATTGTAAAAACGCAATGGAATAAGCTGGCGCTCTATAAGTCAACTACTAAAGGTAGTCAACATATGCCAAGTCGGTCGCGGCTAGATCCCCTTCAGCTACAGAACCCTGACGTCATTGGTTACTATTCATGTGGACAGAGTGGGAATAGTAACCTGTGGCAAGCAAAGCAAGTCGCCGTGCCGGAAGCGCTGCGAGTGAAGCGAGCCCACAAGGGAACAATACTCTATTATTGGCCAGATGCTACAGTTGAGACAAAATAACAATGCTGTCAGGTCATGGATCCACACTTCTGCCCTCACGCAACATCACGTCAGGGGCTTTTAGCTGAAGGGGAAATACAGTCAGGTGCATAAATATTGGGACATTGACAGAATTTTCATATTTTGGCCTCTATTCACCACCACAATGGCTTTGAAATGAAACAAACAAGATGTGCTTTAACAGCAGACTTTCAGATTTAATTTGAGGGTAATTACATCCAAATCAGGTGAACGGTGTAGGAATTACAACGGTTTCTATATGTGCCTCCCACTTTTTAAGGGGCCTAAAGTAATGGGACAAACTAAGCAATCCTAAATCTAACTTTCACTTTTTAATACTTTGTTGCAAATCCTTTGCAGGCAATTACAGCCTGAAGTCTGGAACGCATAGACATCACCAGACGCTGGGTTTCATCCCTGGTGATGCTCTGCCAGGCCTCTACTGCAAATGTCTTCAGTTCCTGCTTGTTCTTGGGGCATTTTCCCTTCAGTTTGGTCTTCATCAAGTGAAATGCATGCTCAATCGGATTCAGGTCAGGGGATTGACTTGGCCATTGCATAACATTCCACTTTTTAGCCTTAAAAAACTCTTTGGTTGCTTTTGCAGTATGCTTCGGGTCATTGTCCATCTGCACTGTGAAGCGCCGTCCATTGAGTTCTGAAGCATTTGACTGAATATGAGCATATAATATTGCCCGAAACACTTCAGAATGCATTCTGCTGCTTTTGTCAGCAGTCACATCAATAAATACAAGGGAACCAGTTCCATTGGCAGCCATACATGCCCACACCATGACACTACTACCACCATGCTTCACTGATGAGGTGGTATGTTTTGGATCATGAGCAGTACCTTTCCTTCTCCATACTCTTCTCTTCCCATCACTCTTGTACAAGTTGATCTTTGTCTCATCTGTCCATAGGATGTTGTTCCAGAACTGTAATGGCTTTTTTAGATGTTGTTTGGCAAACTCTAATCTGGTGTTCCTGTTTTTGTGGCTCACCAATGGTTTACATCTTGTGGTGATACCTCTATATTCACTCTTGTGAAGTCTTCTCTTGATTGTTGACTTTGACACATATACACCTACGTCCTGGGGAGTGTTCTTGATTTGGCCAACTGTTGTGAAGGGGTTTTTCTTCACCAGGGAAATAATTCTTCTGTCATCCACCACAGTTATTTTCCGTGCTCTTCCGGGTCTTTTGGTGTTGATGAGCTCTCTGGTGCATTCTTTCTTTTTAAGAATGTTCCAAACAGTTGATTTGGCCACACCTAATGTTTTTGCTATCTCTCTGATGGGTTTGTTTTGATTTTTCAGCCTAATGATGGCTTGCTTCACTGATAGTGACAGCTCTTTGGATGTCATATTGAGAGTCGACAGCAACTGATTCCAAATGCAAATGTCACACCTAGAATCAACTCCAGACCTTTTACCTGCTTAATTGATAATGAAATAACGAGGGAATAGCCCACACCTGTCCATGAAATAGCTTTTGAGTTGATAGTCCCATTACTTTTGGCCCCTTAAAAAGTGGGAGGCACATATAGAAACAGTGGTAATTCCTACACAGTTCACCTGATTTGGATGTAATTACCCTCAAATTAAATTTCAAAGTCTGCAGTTAAAGCACATCTTGTTTGTTTCATTTCAAAGCCATTGTGGTGGTGAATAGAGGCCAAAATATGAAAATTCTGTCAATTTCCCAATATTTATGCACCTGACTGTAGATCAACCATGCCAGGTCACCTCAATGTGCCAGCTGCTCCAATCCCTGCTACATACTTATCCTTCCTGGCGCAAAGCAGAACTCCAGGTAAAGACTGCACAGTCGCACTGCTGTGGTTCACACTGTGCAAAGCAAGAGAACGTACAGACCAGGGGCGTATCTATCATGGGTGCAGGGTGTGTGCAGGGAACACGGGCCCCTGGGTGCACCCATAATATTACTGTAATGTCTAAATCCACTTCACGGAGAGGACCCTGACGTCATCAGCCAGTGTCATTCCCTACCATCCAAGTGGGCATAGAGGGGGAATATAACCATGTGGCTAGCGAGTGCAGCGAACCCGCGAGGGGACAGCAAACATGTTTAAGTGGGGACAAAGTACTTGTTTAGCTGGTCGTCAAGGGCAGGAACTGCACTTCTGCCCTCACTCATCACTTCCAGGTCCCTAGCAAGAAGGGGAAATAAGTTCAACCATTATATTACTTACCTCTCCAGAGACGCACGTCGGCGTGGGGTTCCGGCGCTGTAAAACTGGAAAATTGCTGCAGCGGCCATTTTCCCGTAGTTTGCACATGCACAGCACAGTGAAGATGGCCGCCGCGGCCATTTTCCCAGTGACCTGTGCATACACTATAGACACTGGGCACACTAGCGCACAGCTCAGTGCGCTGCCAGGCGGAGAGGAGGGGGCCCATGTTGGAGACTGCACACGGGCCCCCTCCTCTCTAGAAACGCCCCTGGTACAGACCTTACCAGATTATTATAGAAATGATAATAATGCTGGGGAAATGACATTCTTTAAAACTAGCTTCATGAAGAACAAATATATTTTCTTAGGTTTTCCTGTATTCCCTATAGACGGCTCACATAATAAACCAATGTTTATACCAATTTGCTCTAAACTGCATGAATTCATTGTTGCAGGATTAGTGACCATTAGTGACAGCTTATAGGGACCGACTGGGGGAAGGAAACACGCATTATACATAAAGTCCACTGCGGACACAGGGGTATGTGTGATACATACATGAGCGCTGTCCCCCTCCCCCGTGGTGGGAGCTGATACCAGGCAGAGTATAGGGCAATCTAGTTCTGAGGGACCAGGGTATGAGCCATGTCGCATGCTGTAGACTATAACCCAGGGGAACAGAGTGTCTCACCTCCGTGGAGGATTCCTCGCTGTCTCCCACACCGGCGGCCTCCTCACCACCAGACCCGTCTCACAGCAAGCGCTCCGCCATCTTGAGCAATCACAGGAAGTAACCTTTTACCCTTTCCGTAAACCTTTTTAGTGAGTGCAGGCGGCCATCTTAGTTACTGGCAGCTTACTCCAACGTCATCTGATTTACGGTCGGGCGCTGGCTACTCCTTTTGTAACTCATTAATTGTGTGTTCTCACAACTGATTTCAATGCGTTCTTGAGCATGTGTGTAACTATTAGTATGGCTACAATGAGATATTAATGAGATATCATCGGTGCTCTCCCCACGCTTTATAATGATCAATGATAATACTGGCATGTACTGTAGTGTATAGAGTAGAATAGATCCTCCAGACCCTCCAACATGACTTTTTCTACCCGGTACAAAATGCTCTGCTCCTGGACTTCCCATCTAATTTATGATTGCAGCCACTTGTGTTGAAACACCTGTCTCATTAATTAACTAGTTGAACACAGGTGACTGCAATCATAAATTAGGTGGAAAGTCCAGGAGCAGAGCAATTTGTACCTGATGGAGCAGATCATGTTGGAGGGCAGGTAGATCCCCTTCAATAGATGTACCTGGAATTGATGTGTGTGAGGGCGGAAGTGCAGTTCCATAAAGTCCGCCAAAAGAAGAAACTTGTCTGCTCACCACACTTCGGAAACTTGTCCACAGGTTTATATTCACTCTGTATGTCCACGTGGATAGTAACTGATGACATCAGGGTACATCTAAGGAAGGGAATCTATCCACTACCATTACCAGCATTGTAAGTCGATTCAGCGAGATTCGCGTCATCGCCCCCCGGACCTGACCACGTTTACGTGCGGGCGTGAGTGGGCACGGGGCTGGCTCCCATTTCGGGAGACCTGCCAACTCTTGCGGGCGGATTTTCGGGATGCTCACGGCAGTTCCGGGAGAGTAGGCAAGTGACATATAGCTATATAAAATTTGTACAAACTGTACAGAAGGCTGCCTGCGTCCATGAGTAATAAAGTGTCTAGATATTCGGGGCCCCATCTAACAACTAAATTTATTATCAGCAACATATCACGTTTACATACCTCCCAACTGCTTCAAGGCAGGACCCTGCACATGGCTCATGCTGAGTACACACCTTTCAATCGAACGGCCAATATATCGTGGGCGTGTTGGCAGGTGTGTACCAATGATAGGTCAGTGAACAATGCAGTTTACAGACATATCGCGTCAGGTTTGCAGCAGTCGATGGCTGATATACCTACAGTTATATTGGCATATCATGCTGTGTAAATGCCCGTCCAATTGTGATGTCAGGCCCGACACAGCGGGCCGCTGATTGGTAAGTGTATATGTACTTACCAATTGTCAGATAAGACGGCAGATCAGCCAGATGTCATCCTAGTGTGTACCCAACTTTAGGCGCGTGTGTTCGAAAAGGGGATGTGGCCTAATTTTCGCTAGGCCATACCCCTTTGATAAATTTAGTTTCAGGGGTGTGATATGCGATCACGTTCCCATTTTACGTTATGCTGGGGGCGAGCTCAGTACTCTGGAAGCTGCTGGGCTGCTCCCAGCCTCGTCCCTGCACTGAAGGACGCCGCATCCATTTTCCTTCATCGGCAGCAGCGGGACAGTCCTCCAACCACCCGACCGCAGGACATTTTGGCCTGCGGGTGGGACAGCGGGACAGTACTTGAAAAGAGGGACTGTCCCGTATAAATCAGTACAGTTGGAAGGTATGCGTTTACTATCGCAGTGATACTAACAAATATGCCACTGCTATTCAATACTACTTACTCCTCAGCGGCATCCTTCACTCTGTTGCTAGCAGCCTATCATTGCCAGTGTCAGGCTGCTTTGTCAAGCACAAGTGCAACAGTTATTCTACACATGCGCGTGACACATTTACCCAGCGGGGACACAGCAAAGCCTGTCAGGCTGCTCTTGTCATCTATAGACATAACCCCTATAGCACCAGATATGTCTCATTGATAAATGGGGCCCTAAGCCTATGGATTATAAATCATTGATGTTCACCAATCGATGTCAAATAGTTTTACCGTTGATGGAGAAGTACCAGATGGTAGCCGTGGGCTTCATTGTCCCCCCCTCCTTCCCTTTGAACAGTGCTGCACTGTGTGCAAGAGTCGGATCTGAGGGCAGTACAAGGCTGCTGACTGACAGCTGAGACGTCAGGTATAGAGCAAGGCGGGCCATCGGCATCCCGGCACACTTAATGTGTGTGACACACATTCAGTATATCAGGGACTTGGGATCCCGATGGCCTGCCTCACTCTATAGCTGACTTGACAGGCTCAGCTGTCAGTCAGCAGCCCTACCCCGCGACCAGCTCCTACACACAGTGTGTTGAGAATATGGATGTCGATTGGGACTACTCTCCCTTGCCTCGCCTGCTTGTCAGATTTTGAACTAAGCTGCCCGGCAGCCGCGCATGTGGAAACTAAACTGCTCAGCTGCACAGACAGTCTCTTCTGTGCATGTGCAAATTTTCGATAGTCTAAACCAGTGGTTCTCAAACTCGGTCCTCAGGACCACACACAGTTCACATTTTCCAGGTCTCCTTGCAAGTGCACAGGTGTACTCATTACTCACTTACACATTTTAAAAAATCCACAGGTGGAGCTAATTATTTCACTTGTGATTCTGTGAGGAGACCTGGAAAACATGCACTCTTTGGGGTCCTGAGGACCTAGTTTGAGAACCTGCGGTCTAAACCATTGAATGCACAGAACCACATAGTTGGTTACCATCGATGGTTAATGCCGCCATTGATGGCAACCGCACCGATGGCCATCCCTACCTAAGCCCCTTCATGAATTAGGGACAATCAGTCGCATGTTGAGCAGTTGTAGACAGCACAAGTAGATGACCGATATTGAGATTGTTTTTCTCTGGTCTATAAGCCAGAGCGCATATAAAATCCTGATTCCCAGCATTGACAGCACATTGTTGCCCAATCTCTACTTGTGACAAACAACTGTGCTGTTTTCTTGTCAGTGGATGGTGGATTTATTTTTCCTGAATAATCAAAAACAGTATGCCCAGCCGTTAATTGTCCCTAATTTTCTGGGGCCACCCCAGTGTTTTTCCAAATTTGATCGCGCCTGCCGACTCCAGGCTCCGCTAACTGGCAGCACACACTGGTGTGCATGGATCGGCGGGCAGCAATAGTGTGCAGTCACTCCGCAGCCAGAGCCAAACAGGCAGGACCCGCAGCAGGGGGATCTGGCAGAGGTTGCCGACAGACAGCAGATGGCCGGCAAGCTATGGGAGCCCATGATTGTAGACAGATTGTAGCCAGTATATGGATACCTGTGACCTGAATTTAAAGATGGACCTTGGAAGCCTGCCATCGAAAATGGCTGGACTTCCGCTATCAAAACATTCAATGTGAATGATGGTAACTAACCATGGCATCAAAAGAATTCAATGAAAAAAAATGTTGTGTAGGTTCGCGCATGTGCAAAAACACAAGTTTGTGCATGCACAATAGCAACCTGCGAGCATTCTTGATGTTAAACAGCTGAATTCAGCTGCATTTTAACATTGGGTGGTCATTGCTTCCACACCATTCGATGACAGCTGCCATCGGAAAGCCTCCATCAAATGGTGAAAACACTACCATCACAAGAAAAACATTGATGGTGATAAACCATCGGCCATCAATGTCCATTCCTTCCTGAATCTGTACTGTGCTTTGCATAGCAGTATTACTGTCAGGGGCAGAACTATGGGAGACAATGAAGGCGTCTGCCGCCGGGCGTCAGCATTGAAGGGGCACCCCCTCCATTGCTCACAATATATTCACCCCACTTAGGGCTGTAACTATGTACCGTCACGGCTGCCCAATACACGGCACGTCTTACCGGCACCTAAGAAGTCACCATACACTAGTGGAGAGCTCCATGTCAGACCATCAGCTGCCGCCTCCGTCTATCTATAGCAGGGATGGGGAACCTCAGGCCCGGGGGCCGTATAAGGCCCCCGGAATCATTTGCTCTGGCCCTCTGAGCTTTTTTTCTGCTAGCCTCATCTGGCTAGCAGGGAGCCTAGAATGGCACTCTGCAGCCAGAATCTATGCAGCAGTGCCACCTGGGGCGTCCTTGGGATGCTACAGACGGTTACACCACTACCCTTACAGGTCCCTGGAGCATCCTCAGGATCCTCCGGGCATTGCTGTAATCACCGGCAATTGCGCCCCTGCCCCGTGTGACATCACATGGAGGGAGCATGGCCTGCACCAGGCCCACAAATATTGTTATATATCTAAAAGTGACCCTCGACAGAAAAAAGGTTCCCCACCCCTGATCTATAGCCATACTTGCCTACTTTTGAAAAAGCATTACAGGGAGATTGCGAAAGCAACATCTATGAGCGCTGCGGTAAAGTGAGCATGTACTGCTACATCTGAGAGGCGTGCCATAAAATTGACTTACACCCAAATGTAAATGAGCCCCAAAGCAGTTAGTAAGCTCTGTTTGTTGATGAAAACACACTGATACTTTTCAGAAAATGCATGTAGCCATAAGGATCCCTTTCTATATGCTTTGTGGAGAGCTGAGTTGCTGTTTTGGATACATATTATAATAAGCACTGGACATATAAAACAGAGTTTTTCTAGAAGAACAAGCTTATAATCTTTCTTATTTGCCTGAGTACACAGATGTGCTAATAAGAACTGCAATATTTGGGTCTTTTTTTGTACTCATTTTGGACACTTCAGGCTGTGGAAACTTTCCCCTTATTTAGAAAGCTACATTTTTTACCAATCGAGTCTGATCAACTCTTTCTATCTATTTTTCATATAAATGTTCTCTTGTTCCTAGGAATAGAATATATGCTTTTTTATTATTAAGGCTTATGTGCAATAAATTGTACTTTTCATTGATAATAATGTGGTTATTGTATTAATAAAACCTAGATATATTTCTATATTGACTGTATTAGTGTCTCAGTAGGGGTACCTAAGCGCAGTATACCATTTCTTTAGTTTTCTATAGGGATCATTGTGCCTTATAACTAATGCAGGGAAATGATACTAATGATCCCATTTGAATGACTATAGCTCTGTTTTTTCTTAATATGACAGCTACATAATGGGGGTAATGTGCAATCAGGGAGATTATTAGACTCTTCAGGGAGACAGGGAGATTGCTGCTATTTCTGGAAGTCTCCCTGACAATGAGGGAGAGTTGGCAAGTATGTCTATAGCCTGTCCCTAGTCATTGGTGTCGCTGCTTCTCAGCAGCTTCTTATGTCAGTGTGACACATCCGGTGCCCCCTCACCCACAACTCTCCGTTTCACTCCTCCCTGGCGGTAGCCCTAGCCAAGGACCCGTGCAACAGTCTTGGTGCCCCCCATCACCCACAACTCCCCATCCCCCTCCTCCCTGGCCGCAGCTCTAACCACAGAGCCCTGCAGCAGAGTCCTGAGTGACTGGCCCGAGCATAAGTGCGGCTGCAGATCTTCTTTCAGGAGCTTGATGTCAATAAGGATGCATCGGACGGAGCTGCGGGTAAGAGGGCATGGGAGGCGGGGGCTTGGGGCACCAGCGACTGAGTCTGGGGGCCAGATCTTTGGTGGAGCAATTTCCCAGCATGTGATGCAGGCGGCAGTAGACTGGGCATTTTGTGATTTGTAGTCCCACCACGGTGGCAGGCTTACAGTATCTAGACTTAAACTCAGTCCTCAAAGCCCCCACATCAGGTGGTTTTTCCCCTCCATCAGGGGTATCAGGAGGGCTCCCCACCCCACATCAGGTAGCTTTCGCCAGGAGGACTCTGAGCCTCATACTAATTGTACCATACAGGTCACTATCTTATCTGTGACTAAAGCATACAGATGTGTGCACATACATCTATCCTCCATGCGCTACAAGTCGCATTACACCAAACGTGTGAGTGCAGAGTGACTTGGTAGCGCTAAGCATCTGTTCGTGCAAATTTTTCCCTTTAAATGCATCTTATTCTCACAGCGATGTTAATTGGACGCACAAGCAGCTTCTCCTAATTAAAATGATATGCAGCATGCCTATATTCTGTGTGTGACTGTGGGTGTATCTGCATGTGAAATACCACGGTACAGTGTCAGCAGCTGTGATGGGGGGGGCACTAAATTATAACTTGCCTCCGGGCGTCTGGGATGAATTTACGCCACTGAATACTGTAGGCGGACAGTGTCTGTCTACTGTACTTCTGTTAAAGTCGTTCAGTTGAGGGGGAAGGTGTCCAACTTTCCCTAACACTCAAACGATTATTGCCAAGCTAGTTGGGATAAAAAGATGTTTGATTTCTCCTGCTAGTTGGAATGACCATTTTCCAGCCTGTGGGAGACAAAGACCTAAAAATCCCTTTACACTCAAATATTCTGTTGTGATGGGGACAGACGTTATCAGAAATTGGGTGACAAAGTAATTGGCATGGGCATATTTAAAAAGGGTGCAGGGTGTGCTGTGCACACACCGCACACCCTGCACCCATATTATACTAACCACTCTGGAGTCCCATGTCGGTGCCAGTGTCAGCGCTGTAAAAAACAACTAGAAAATGGCTGCCGCGGCCCAGAGTATGCCGCTGCGGCACTGCACTCAGTAGACTGCCGGCTGCCGGCTGCCGGAGAGAGTGGAGGGGGCCTTGGACGGAGACTACACACGGTCCCCCTCCTCTCTTGAAACGCCCCTGGTAATGGCCCTTCTTTGGTGGTGACTGGGAGGTGGCCTGCAGTGAATGCAAAAAAATGGCTTCTCATATGCGTGTTTTGGGAGTGTTGCGGGCATGTCAGTGAAAGCGGCTGCGTTCTCGGACGCACAGCTGCAGCCCCAAAGGCTATGTTCAGATGAAGAAAACGCATAAGGATGGTGCCAGTGTCAATGGTGCACCCAGTGGTTTTCAGATGGTGGCATTCTACTACACCAGGGAAAGGCGAAAACTAGCATTTGCATATTATCGCAGCCGCAAACCGGCAACAGACACAAGGGCAGAAGCGGCAGTGCCCACCTCTGAATCAGGCCCCTGAAATCCAGAACAAATATGGAACTAAACATGTAATTAAAGATTACATATACTGTGACTCCACTGGTGCAATTTATAGTATTCAGTACAACTCGCCTAAAATGTACATAAGAATTATTTATTTATTTATTAACAGTTTCTTATATAGCGCAGCATATTCCGTTGCGCTTTACAATTGTCAACATTGATAGAACAAAACTGGGTAATAACAGACAGATATATAGGTAGGAAGGCCCTGCTCGCAAGCTTACAATCTATAGGGAAATAGGCAGTAATACACAAGGATAGGTGCTAAATATTGCATCTTGGTCCAGCCACAATGCACAGTTTCTTGGTTGGCTGCATGATCCAGTCACACAGGAATGTCGGCCAAATGTCATGAGGATGTGAGAGAAAGACAATGTGTGAGGTTATGTGTGGACTGTAAAAGGGGATGTAATTAGATATGGAAACTATGAAGGTTGTGTGGGCGGTTCTGGGATCTGATAAGCTTGCCTGAAGAGGTGAGTTTTCAGGGATCGCTTGAAGGATTGGAGACTAGAGGAAAGTCGTATTTTGCGTGGTAAGGCATTCCATAGAGTGGGTGCAACTCTAAGAAAGTCCTGTAAACGTGAATGGGAGCAAGTAATGCATGGGGATGAGAGACGCAGATCTTGTGCTGAGCGGAGAGGTCGGGTAGGGCGATATTTTGAGATGAGTGAAGAGATGTATGTTGGTGTGGTTTGGTTAATAGCCTTATGTGTAAGTAAGAGTATTTTGTATTGAATACGGTAGAAAACCGGCAACCAATGGAGGGACTGACAGAGCGGGGCAGCAGACGATGAACGTTTGGCAAGGAAGATAAGCCTTGCAGCTGCATTCATAATTGATTGTAATGGCGATAGCCTGTTTTTGGGAAGACCAGTAAGGAGACTATTGCAATAGTCAAGGCGGGAAATAATAAGTGCATGGATTAGAGTTTTTGCAGTGTCTTGTGTGAGATATGGTCGAATTTTGGATATGTTTTTTAGATGTATGTAACATGATTTAGAGACAGATTGAATGTGGGGAACAAATGACAGTTCAGAGTCAAGGATGACACCAAGGCAGCGAGCTTGAGGGGCAGGGTGGATTGTCGACTTATCAACTGTGATAGAGAGATCATGTTGGTAACTGTTGTTGGCTGGTGGAAATATAATTAATTCTGTTTTAGAAATATTAAGTTTCAGGTGGCGAGATGACATCCAGGATGAAATTGCAGAAAGACATTCAGTGACACGGACCAGTACAGTTGGTGATAAATCTGGGGAAGATAGGTAGATTTGAGTATCATCCGCATACAGATGGTACTGAAATCCAAAAGAGCTGATTAGTTTGCCAAGTGAGGAGGTATAGATTGAGAATAACAGAGGCCCTAACACAGAGCCTTGAGGTACTCCAACTGATAGAGGTAGCGAAGAGGAGGCAGAATCAGAAAAATGAACAGTGAAAGAGCGATCAGATAGGTAGGAAGAGAACCAAGAAAGAGCAGTGTCCTTAAAACCCAGGGATTGTAGTGTTTGTATGAGAAGAGAGTGGTCAACAGTGTCAAAAGCAGCAGAGAGATCTAGAAGAATTAGGAGTGAGTAATGGCCTTTAGCCTTGGCAGTGACCAGATCATTTACTACCTTAGTCAGTGCTGTCTCTGTGGAGTGTTGGGAACGGAAGCCGGACTGAAGTGGGTCCAATAGGTTGTGTGAGTTAAGAAAGTGTGTGAGGCGAGTGTAGACAAGTCTCTCAAGTAGCTTGGAGGGGCATGGGAGATAGGACGGTAATTTGAGAGAGTGTTGGGGTCAGAGTTTTGTTTTTTCACAATAGGAGTAATCACTGCATGCTTGAACAGTGATGGAAAGATGCCAGTAGAGAGAGAGAGAGATTACAGATTTTAGTTAGGGTTGGGATAAGCACAGGAGACAGAGCTTTACTGATTTGTGAGGGTATAGGATCTAGAGGAGAGGTAATAGAGTAGGAGGATGGGAAGAGGGAAGATACTTCATCTTCATTTGTGAGATCAAATGAAGAGAATGTGCCAGAGGATACAGGTAGCGAATTGAGCAGGTAACTAGCTGCGGAAGAGCATACCATTTCATTTCGGATCTCATCAAGAATGACTATAAGATCTTTATAGCATAGGATACTTGAACATATTGGCACGATTCAAAATGTGGAAAATTTGTTTTAATGAATGGTCTGATCACAGATACAACAACATTCTGACTACTACATAAATCATAAGTTTATTTTATGTTTTCCAATGTTAGCCTGGGATATGATCTTAGTAGGCATCCATTTGAAAAGGAATATTAATGATAAATAATTGCTATTAATACATTTATAAACTTTTAAGCTTTGTCCCCCTCAGTGGGTAATGGGAGAGACGTCATGACGTCTCTCCCATAGTGCCGAGCGGGAGGATAGAGAAGCGGACGGCGGCGGGCGTAGGAGCGTGGATTCCTGTAAGTGTTGTGTTTTTTTTAGTTGTTTGTGTCTTTGTTCTATATATGTAAGGGCACTGCATAGGAGGGACCACTACTGGGGGCACTGTATAAGGGCAATGCATAGGGGGCCACTACTGGGGGCACTGTATAGGGGGGGCACTGTATAAGGGGCACTGCATAGGGGGCCACTACTGGGGGCACTGCATAGGAGGGACCACTACTGGGGGCACTGTTAAGGGGGGACCACTACTGGGGGCACTGTATAGGGGGGACCACTACTGGGGGCACTGAATAAGGGGCACTGCATAGGAGGGACCACTACTCGGGGCACTGTATAGGGGGGCAACTACTGGGGGCACTGTATAAGGGGCACTGTAAAGGGGGGACCACTACTGGGGGAACTGCATAGGGGGCACCACTACAGGGGGCACAGCATAGGAGGGACCACAACTGGGGGCACTGCATAAGGGGCACTGTATAATGGTGCACTGCTACTGGGGACATTGCATAAGGGGCACTACTACAGTGGGCATTGCAAGAGGGGCATTACTACTGGGGGCATTAAGGTGCATATGGAATGGAAAGGAATATTCCCAGAGCGACAAGAAACGGTGGTGTGTTATGTTGATACGCCCCCATTATGCAGTGGTCATGCCCCCTGTGGCATGCAGCCATGCCCACTTTTTCAGTGCACACACATACTTGGGGGGGGGGCCTCCATTTTTTTTAACTTGCCCTGGGTTCCATATACCCTAGTTACGCCACTGTTGTGATTGTTATTGTAGTTTTTTTGCACCTATTTGCTATCATGGACTCTTATGTAAGGATTAACTAATGGAGAAACACATTTTTTATGTATAAATGTTTTAGAGACTTATTTATTTATAAATAGTGTTTAATAGAGGTTCTAGAGATTTATTCATTTTTGATTAATTTACAATTAAATGCATTGGGATTCCTTCAAGCCACATTTTCATTAATATAATTGTAAAACTTCCTAATATGGTAAATTTAGAAAATGTATTTATACAAGCGATGTTCCGCTGTTATTATATGACATAATTGACAATATAACATCTTTATTAATAAGTTTAGCATTCTGTTTAAGTAATTGCATACTTATGGTTTCCAATATACTTATATTAACAATAGCTTTAACCGGGATAAATGAATGATTGAAACATATGCTAATCATATGCATTCTCCAATCAGGGGGTGTATTTACTAAGCGTTGGGTTCTAAAGACAGGTGCTTTAGATCATATTTATGTCTGAAACTAAAAATGGAAATGCTTTTACTGGCAAAACCTTTTGACAAAATATATTGTGCGAAAATTAACACACTTTATTTACAAGTAACAAACAAACAATTAACATATACAGTATACTCAACTTTGGTCTATATATTCAGATGACACCAGTAGTTCATCATCTCCAACATAAGATGCACTTCATCTTCAACTGGGGAGCCCTCGTTTCAATAACGCCCAGGCAGTTCAATTTACATTGCAGGCACCATGTACTGCAGTCTCAGGTCCATGCACGAGCCAAAAAGCCTTTGTCTAGGTCTTGATTTATATACCATAGTATGGGTGGTGGCTTTCCGGATATTAAGCCGATATTAGTAACATACTGGGTACCAAGCACTGATTGGTACAACATAGCTGTTACAAGTCCAGTCCAGGACTTGTCTCCTGCCAGTATTCCTCCTGCTCCTGACCATGCTTCTAGGTTGCCGGTTGCTAGGAGACCCAGACGTCAGAGGATTTCACATGTTTCCTCCTAGTGTTGCCTGATTGGCAGCTGATCCTATTTGAACTTCCTGGACTGTTGCTGCCCTGTCGGCTATAGAGTTTTCATGTGGAACTTTTGGTTATGCAAGCTGCTCTCTGTGCATCCAGACTTCCAGCTATATTTTCTACATGCTGCGTGTATTCTGCTCACCGGCTTTTAAGTGACCCAAGTACCCTGGGTCCAAGCAACGCTGTCTCCAGGGCCCTCCAGGCCATACAGCTATCCTGCTTCTATACCACGATTCAAGCATCGCTGTCTACAGAGCCTCAAGGCCATACAGCTATCCTGCTTCTATACCACGGTTCAAGCATCGCTGTCTACAGAGCCTCCAGGCCATACAGCTATCCTGCTTCTATACCACGGTTCAAGCATCGCTGTCTACTGAGCTCTCCAGGCCATACAGCTATCCTGCTTCTATACCACGGTTCAAGCATCGCTGTCTACAGAGCCTCCAGGTCATACAGCTATCCTGCTTCTATACCACGGTTCAAGCATCGCTGTCTACAGAGCCCTGCAGGCTATACAGCTATCCTGCTTCTATACCACGTTTCTAGCTACGCTGTCTACTAGGCCCTTCAAGCCATACAG
Organism: Taudactylus pleione; assembly: GCA_031769625.1. Classification (NCBI taxonomy): domain Eukaryota; kingdom Metazoa; phylum Chordata; class Amphibia; order Anura; family Myobatrachidae; genus Taudactylus; species Taudactylus pleione. The sequence goes on from JAUIMM010000584.1 coordinate 3,267,941, forward strand.
CAATCCTGCTTCAACTCCACGTTTCAAGCACTGCTGTCTACTAGGCCTTTCAGACCAAACAGCAATCCTGCTTCAACATCACGTTTCAAGCACCACTGTCTACTAGGCCCTCCTGGCCATACTGCAATCCTGCTTCTATACCAGGTTTCAAGCATCGCTGTCTGCTAGGCCCTCCAGGCCATCCAGCAATCCTGCTTCTTCACCACGTTTCAAGCATTGCTGTCTACTAGGCCTTCTGGACATTTAACAACTTTAGTTTGGACTGTAAACCTACAGTATATTCTATTGACTGTCCTATGGTTTCAGCTCCTTATTGCACCATTGACATGTTGTGTTTTCACTGGTCCATCATAACATTTATTTAGTAAACTGCCATGATTTAACTATACTTCTTGTGTTTGTTCTTCGATGTGCCACGTATCTCCAACACCTCCATCTCAGTCCTAGCAATTGCTGGAGGATCGTAACAATAGCACGGACCATTCTTACCCCTTGCACATGCTCTGTAAGCACTAACATATACTTAGTCAAAGAAATACAGTAATGGCGTATCCTAATGTCTGGAGATAAACTCTCAAAGTTCCTTTGTGTAGAGAAATGGGCATCACTGTCAATAACCCATAATGCTTGGCGTCTCTACACATCTTACAATGGTCACCCCACTGGAATTTGGCTAACTGTCTTCTAGTATCACCATATAAGGTATGAAGGGCTCATTATTCATCTCTGTTACTGACAGGTACGAATAGGCCCCTCAATTTATATATTGTTTGACCTCAAAAGGTTATCAGACTGCATGGATACAATCTCTTTTCAAACCTCAATGAGGGCCCAGCAAGGGTTGTGTGTTACAACTTATATGCTTATGTAGAAATTAATTATTTAACCCATTGGTTACAATTTTTTTGTTTTTTTTAAATCCTGATAACTATGCCTCACCTGGGTACTGTGAGCCTGATTCAGAGCCGGACGCTCTGACCAGAGCGCTTGCTCTGAATCAGGGCCCTCCTACCTCTTATTGGAGCGGCCTCAGCCACAGCTAAAGCGAGCGGCCATGATGATGGTCGCGATGGTCAAGGCCATCGCGACCATCGGTCTTGTGACGAGACCCTGCGGTAGGGTCTCGGTGACCGCAAGCCCTGGAGTGATTTTGGCTCTATCAGAGCCAAAATCACTCCCACTGACATCACTAGTGATGTCAGTGGGGCCGGACCCAGACGGTAGGCGTTCCCATGGGAACGCCTCCGTCTGGCAGCCACGTCCCCGGCACGCCCACCAAAGGGGGCGTGCTGTCAGTCACCATCGACAGCATGCCCCCTTTGGTGCGAGACCCATAACGACAGCTTGGCTGTCGCTATGCGGGTCTCGCTCATGCGCACGATGGAGCTCCCTCCGTCGTGCGCATGCGTACTAGGTCACCATCGACCCGTTTGCAAGCGTCCTGCACTCGCGAGCGGGTCTGAATTAGGCCCTGTGTCTGCATCAGGGAATCTTCATGGGTTTGTTTGAGACTGTCTCTCATTCTGTCTGCCTCTAACGTGACCCTGCTCATTCTGACTCACTCCCCTCTCTAGACTGCTGCTAAGCAACAAGGCACATCGCTATCTCTGATAGGCTCTCACTGTCTCAGAGAGCCAATCAGAGCGCAGCCCTCGGCCCTGCAGCAACAGTCACTCACACAGCACAACAGTTTTTTCTGTGACTTGCTTGATTTGAAGCCTGTTTCAGATGCTCTCTAGTTGTTTCATCACCCTGGGCAGCTCCCTTGCAGCATCTTAGTGCACATTTTTTTCTGTCACTTGCTTCACTAAAATAGTCACTGCTCTGCTTTGTCACAGATGAATGGTTCATACACCTAAACCTTCCTCGGCCAATGCTGTATAGAATAGTGAAAACCTCATCAAAATCCGTCCAATGGTTCAAGAGATTAGCAAAAATGAAAAGGCAGACCCCTAAACCGGGGACTTTATCTGAGAGAGAGAATGAGAGAGAGACATTTGAACAGTGAATGGCCTCTGGGCCTGATTCAGAGCAGCTCGTAAAGGGCCTCTCGTTCGCTCCGAGCGATGTTCGCACATCTGCGCATGCGTATGGATCGTAATGCACATGCGTCAACCAGTCATTGGGTCCGGAAATTGTGCGCTCGCAAAACAGCGAGGGCCTGCTAATTTGAGTGACAGAATGAGGCGTTTGTGGGTGGTAACAGGGGAAGGTGCTTGAAAACGTGGAGTGGAGATCCGAACGCAGGCGTGACAAACGGTCAAAACGGGCGTTTAATGGGAGTGCATAATTAGTAAGGGAGTGTCATCGATCACGTCACTTGGTTGTCTTTTAGCCTGTATTGCTCGCAGTTATTGCGGGAAGTAAAACCTACCACAAGCACTGCGAGCAGTTCAGATGCCTTTCGATGTACTCGATTAATCTAATAAATAGAGGAGATGACGTATGATGCGAACGGCCAGGGGGCGTCTTTACAAAATAGCGAGCGCATGTTTTGTTCGCTCGCTCAGACATAGAGGCGTCAACAGACCGCAAAGAGCGAGCGCTCTATTTAAATAGCCGGCCCCTTTTTCTGAACGGCCCTCTGTCTGCTAAGGCAGCTGAATACTTTTCTGTAACATTTTTAATAAAGAATTGTAATACTGAGTTAATGGTAGCAAAACGTAACACAAAAGATACCAAACATCGGCCTGATTCACTACGGATCACTATATAGTGTACACACGCAGTTCAGTGCGATTTTAAGCTAATCTATTGCAATCACAATGCCGCCGCAGCACTATATAAGGAGGCCCACTTTACCTTACCTTACACGCACATCTGTAAAGGTTAGCAAGACTGCGAAAACATCGGTACAATCGAGTACCATCGGACCCATACGCACAGTTAAGTCAGGTCAGACCTCACTCAGGAATTGCTTACTTCAGCACACACTCTGAGGGCTCAGGCTGTGTATGGTATCGCAGTGGCTAATTTATGCACGCCCCTAAAACACAGTTGAAACGCACAGGCACTTCTGCGTTTGCCCACTCACCCCCGTTACCACCCACAAATGGCATTTCATGTCAATCACTCTGCGATGGATCTGTGTCGCCACTACGATCGCAGTTACAACTGCAGCGGCTGGTTCGCGCACTGCGATGTGTACGAATGCGCAGTGCAAAATAATCGGCCGATTGCGTGCATATTAGCAACTGCGATCCAAGCCGAATCAGGCCCATAATCAGAGGGAGCACAGCTAATTCCTTATAAACTGTATCCAATTAATATTTTCATCTAGTTATGCGTACAGGTGGTAACATCAATTTAAGGGGATATCATTCTATTAATTAATTGATAGTACAATTGTTTACAGTATTGACCAACTACCTTATTTATTTTCAATAGAGGATTGATATACGATAAAAATGAGAAAATTTATTGAAAAACCACTCACAACCTAAACCTTATCTACAATTTGCTTAACTGTTCAACATGTTTTTTCTTATATGTTTATTGTTTATATGTTTATTGTTAAGTGAAATTGTGTTTACTATTCTTTCTTACTGCATAATTTTTTTTTTTACTTTTTGGGTGGCGTTGTATACTTTTCTTTATATATTATCATATGTAGTCGATTGTGTTTAAGGGATAGTTTCAATACTTACTATTTTAACGTATACCCAATAAAATTCACCATTTGAACTTTTTTTTTTCCATAATAATTGAGTGCCCTACAGGGAATATTCTTTGCATTTGGAATTCTCCTGTACATTAAGTTGCTGCCCTACTCAAGTCAGCAGTAACATCTGCTGTGTCCTCAAGTCAGCAGTAACATTAGCTGTGTCCTTCTCAAATAAGTAGTACTGTAACATCTGCTGTATCCTCCTAGTCAGCAGTTACATTTGCTGTATCCTCAAGTCAGCAGTAACATCAGCTGTGTCCTTCTCAAGTCAGTAGTACTGTAACATCTGATATATCCCCCTAAAGTGTAACATATGCTGTGTCATTCTCAAGTAAGTAGTACTATAACATCTGATATATCCCCCTAAAGTCAGCAGTAACATATGCTGTCTTTCTCAAGTAAGTAGTACTGTAACATCTGCTGTATCCTCCTAGTCAGTAGCAACATCTGCTGTATCCTCCTAGACAGCAGTACATCTGCTGTGTCTTTCTCAAGTCAGCATTAACATCTGTTGTATCCTCCTCCAGTCTGCAGTAACATCTGCTGTGTTTTCATCCAGTAAGCAGTAACATCTGATGTGTCCTCCTCAAGTCTGTGTATCATCTGCTCTGTCCTCCTCACATCAGCATTAACATCTATTGTGTCCACCTCAAGCAAGTAGTGACATCTGCTGTATCCTCCTCAAGTCAGTAGTACTGTAACATCTGCTGTATTCTCCTCCAGTCTGTAGTAATATCTGCTGTGTACTCAAGTCAGCATTAACATCTATTGCAGGGATGGCCAACTCGCGGCTCTCGAACCGCTTGCGGCTCTTTTGGTTTTAAGATGCTGCTCCCCCACTGGAACTGTGAACACTGGCCTCTGAAGCGATCAGAAGCTAAAGAAGCCTCTGATCACTTCAGAGGCCAGCATTCCAAGTGAATCAGTGCGTGGATGACATCATGACGTCACCTACGATGTGAGAAGCCTGCCCTGCACACCTGTTTGGTCTAGGTAGATCCAGTCACCGGGAGCCAGAGTGGTCAGGTAAGTACTTGGCTGGGGGCACTGCTTAAGGGACACTACTTTAGGAGGCACAAGTACAGGGGGCACTGCTTTAGGGGGCACAAATACAGGGAGCATTGCATAAGGGGCACAAATACAGGGGGCACTGCATAAGGGACAAACTACGGGGGGGGTACTGTATAAGGGTCACTGCATAAGGGGCACAAATACATGGGGCACTGCATAAGGGGCTCAAATACAGGGAGAGCTGCATAAAGGGCACAAATACAGGGGGCAATCAAAAAGCAAACAAACGCGCTAAACCTACTGGGTAAATATATCAAGCATATATTAGTGCTAATTAGCACCACCCTACTGACAACTGCCCCTCTTCATGTGGGGAAATACTGGATACCCCCAAGAAAAAATCAGACAGGGATAAAGAAAGTGTAAGGCACTGGTCAGTATTAAGGTCATTTTAATGACATAAAAAATGTAATTTTAAGTCACACAGTATATATATATATATACAGGTTGAGTTTCCCATATCCAAAATGCTTGGGACCAAGGGTATTTTGGATATCGGAATATTCCGTATTTTGGAATAATTGCATACCATATTGAAATATCTTAGGAATAGGACCCAAATCTAAGCACAGAATGCATTTATGTGTTATATACACCTTATACACACAGTCTGAAGGTAATTTAATACAATATTTTCAATAATTTTGTGGCTCAAACAAAGTTTGTGTAGATACATGAAATTCATTTATATGTCATATACACCTTATACACACAGCCTATAGGTCAATTTATACTTTAGTTTAATAATTTTGAGCATTAAACAAAGTTTGTGTACATTGAACCATCAAAAATCAAAGGTTTCAATATCTCAGTCATGCTAAAAATATTCCGTATTTTGGAATATTCCGTATTTCGGAATATTTGGATATGGGAGACTCAACCTGTGTGTATATATATATATATATATATATATATATATATATATAAAATAAAAAACTAAAAAAAACTAAAAAGCAAATATTTTGCACCATTGTAGCTCCTTACTAAGATCTAAAAATTTTGTATGATTATATGGCTCTATGTAAACTAATCATCCAATATTCCCACAAGCATGCACAATAAAATGCTAAAATGTAGTGATCATTTAACATAATTGTCAACAAGACCACAAGATAAACAAAGATTGGATTTCTACTATAAAATAAAATGCAGCAGCAATATACTTAACATAGTAGAAAATGGTGGCAAACAATTAGAACACTTGCAACATAAAAATTCCCAAATGTAAATCTGTTTGGAATAAATAATAAGAGTTATGGCATAACATACCTTCGTTAACTCTTTTTCTTCGAGGTCCATGGGGTCCGCAGCTGTCACATTGGGGTATATGGATTCATCCAGGCACCAAACAGTTAATCCAAGCTCTCGGCTCCCAGGATGCACCAGGTCCTCCCCATATACCCCGCCCCTGGTCACAGGGCGTCAGTTTGTCACAAAGCCCACCAAGAGAAGGCAAAACAGGTAAGAAGGAAGGACATATGTTCTCCAGACCATTCTCTCACAATGAGGGAAACACTCAGAGATACAATGGATACCCAATAACACCAGGTGCATTAGGGTGGGTGTCCTGTGGACCCCATGGACCTCGAAGATAAAGAGTTAACGAAGATATGTTATACCATAACTCTTATTTTCTTCTTCAGGGTCCATGGGATCCACAGCCATCACATTGGGGATATACCCAAGCAGTACCCCTAAGGGCGGGAACGCTCCTGTGTCTGAGGAGAAAGGAGGATCCTGCGCCCAAAGGAGGCATCCTGAGAGGCAAAGGTGTCAAATGCATAGTGTTTTATAAAGGTGTGGACAGACGACCATGTGGCTGCCTTACACAATTGTTCCGAAGAGGTGCCCCAACGAGCTGGCCATGAAGGTGCTTGGGCCAAGCAGGAGCTATCAGTATCACCATGGTGTCTTCTTGTTTGAGCTTTCTGACAATTCTGAGAAGAAGGGCTAGAGGCAGAAAGACATACGCCAGTCCGAACTTCCACCTTACTAATAGAGCATTCGTGAAGTCTGCCAATGGGTCCCTGGTCCTGGACCTGTACCTGGGGACCTTGTGGTTGCGATTCGAGGCCATAAGGTCTATCTCTGGAAGACCCCATCTGTCCACCAGGTTCTGGAATACCTGCGGTTGGAGAGCCCACTCCCCTGCGTCTATGTCTTGCCGACTCAGAAAGTCTGCTTCCACATTTTGTACCCCTGGTACAAAAACCGCCGTATCGCAGGAAGATGACATTCTGCCCATATTAGGATCCTTGACACTTCTGCCATGGCTCCCCGACTTCGTGTGCCCCCCTGCCGATTCAGATAAGCCACTGTGGTAACATTGTTGGATTGTACGTGCACCGGCTTGCCGCGCACAACATCCTGGCCTGTACCAATGCCCTGAAAACTGCCCTCAGTTCTTGTATGTTTATGGGCAGACAACTTTCTGCCCTTGTCCATCTCCCTTGGAAGACGTGCGGGCCCGACACTGCTCCCCAACCCCGAAGACTGGCATCGGTGGAGAGGAGAGTCCATTCCGATATCCAGAAGGAGCAACCCTGGTTGCGGTGGTCCGTCCGTAACCACCAAGACAGGGACAACCTTACTGCTGAGGACAAGTAGATTTTCTGAGATTATATCAACCGATAATCCCCGTTCCAGCGTGAGAGAACCCACCGCTGCAACGGCTGGGAGTGAAACTGTGCATATTGAAGGTGGATACCATCAACCCTAGCACTCGCATCGCCGCATGCACTGAGACTCGTCTGTTGTGTAGTAGATTGCGTATGCGCCCCTGTAGGACCGCAATCTTTTCCTCCGGCAGATACAATCTCTGCTTTACGGAGTCCAGCCATGCTCCTAAGTGCACCAACTGTTGTCCTGGTTGAAGGAAGGATTTCTTCCAATTCACAACCCAACCGTGCCTGTGTAAACAGGAGACTGTCACACCCAGATGACTCAACTCCTGTGGAGACTGTCCCAGCAAAAGGAAATCGTCAAAGTAAGGCAAAATTCTGATGCCCTGGCGTCTGAGAGCTGCCATTATCACTGCCATGACCTTGGTGAAAACCTGAGGAGCTGTGGACAGGCCGAATGGTAGTGCCTGAAACTGAAAATGGTCCTGCCCCCCTGCGAAACGAAGAAACTGTTGATGGGACACCACAATAGGCACATGCAGATAGGCGTCCTGGATATCCAGGGATACCACGAAATCCCCTGGTTCCAAGGCTAATACTATTGACCTCAGTGTCTCCATATGAAACCTGGGTACTCGAATGAATGTATTGAGATCCTTTAGATTTAAAATTGGTCGGAAGGACCCATTTGGCTTCCGAACCAGAAACAGGTTGGAATAAAACCCCTTCCGAACCTGATCCTCTGGCACTCGGACGATCACCCCTGCTTCTAGCAGGGACTGAACAGCTTGCTGTATGGCCAACACCTTTACCAAACCCACTGGCTGGGATACGGAAAAGAACCTTTGGGGCAGACTTCTCCAAAATGTCAGGGCATAACCCTGGGAAACTACTTCCAGAACCGAGGCATCTGTTGTCGTGTGATGCCAGGTGTCCGAGTACCGAAGAAGTCGGCCTCCTACCCTGGGATCCCCCAGGGTGAGGCCCGTCCCATCAGGCCACTGGTTTATCTTGAGGCTTGGAACCCGGGCTTTTAGTTTGCCAGGGTTTTTTAGCTGATGGATTTCTACCAACACCTGTTCTACCAAAGGGCTGACCTCTGACCTTCCCCTGAGGCCGAAAGGTATGAAAGGAAGAAGACCTCTGTCTAGGACCTAATGCTGAGGATAACTCCGCCGCCCTAGAATATGCCACCGAGGCCACAATCTTGTCTAATTTCGAGCCAAAAAGGACTCCCCCTGTGAAGGGAAGAGATTCTAAGGCCCTCTTGGACCCTGAATCTGGCTTTCAATCTCTTAACCACAATGCTCTACGAGCGACTACAGAAGCTGCTGATGCCCTGGCAGACAATATCCCTGCATCTAAAGCTGCCTCTCCAAGGTAAGATGAAGCCTCCTTCACATAAGAAACTATCTCCTGTTGTTCTTTAGACAATTCTGGTAAGGATTCCGCCAACGCCTTCATCCATTCCTCGATGGCTCTAGCCACCCAGGCTGTGGCCATCGCTGGCCGAGTAGCTGCCCCTGAGATTGAAAAAATCGTCTTAAGGCAACCCTCCAGCCTTTTATCAGTATTATGTTTAAGGGAACAAGCTGATGGTACTGGTAAAGTGGAAGTTTTCATCAAATGCACCACATGCGTATCCACTGACGGTGGAACCTCCCATTTAGAACACTGCTGTGAAGAAAACGGATATAAAGCCGAAATCTTTTTAGCCACATGGAACCGTTTGTCCGGAACTTTCCATGCCTCCCCCAAAAGCTCAGATAAATGCTCCAACCCGGGAAACTCTGCTTTGACCACCCTTTGGCGCTTAAACACCGGTGTCTTTTTATGTAGTGGCTCTACCTCATAAATATTCAAAATCGCTTTGACCGCCCTAATTAAGAAAGGGACATCAGCCACTGGGAAAAGATCTCCCTCCTCTACGGAGAGAGACCCCTGAGAAGATATCTCTTCATCCTCCTCAGAGTACAAATCAGAGTCTGTATCCTGATTTGCTTGTGTAGCCAAACGCCTTCTAGCCTTTGGCTGTATTGGCTTGGCCGTTTGAAGCGGCTCCTTAAAATGACGATGAGGGCCCCGCCTGCGCATGTGCATACATATCCATCCAAGATGGCATCATAGGAGGCATATACATAGCCGGCTGCAATGGTTGCTGAAATCTCATCACCGGAGCAGCTGGAACTGCCAACCTTTCAGCCACCTGGGCCATAATCTGGGAAAAAGAGGGGAGAAGCATACAGGGAGACTGACCCAATACTTCCTGAGCAACAGCCATGGAGAGCACTCACAGGGATCTGCAGCTGACTCAAATAATTGGAAGGCTGGGCGGAGCAACCCAAAGGCGGGAACCTCAGGAGGGCCGTAGTTCGGGTTGGGGGAGGGGCCGCCGGGGAAGCGTACCTCCCCTATGCTGCATGGACAACCCGGCAACTGACATGGCCGCCGCCATACTTCCCCCCCCCGGCTGTCAGACTTTATATCCTGGTGGTCCTGTGAAAGCAGACCCAGCCGGCTGGCTGCCACACAGCAGTCCCCCGTCCAGTCTCTATGCCGGGGGACGGACCGCTCGTGACCGCGGTGTCAGCGCCCGCCCACGTTCCTACTCACCTGCATCCCCGCTCGGTCGCGGTCCAGAGTACAAGCCCCTGCCGAAAGCACTAGCCGAGACTAGTGTTGCGGCGCTGGCGGGGGTAGATGAAGCAGGGACCTGTGCGTCTATTGACGCGTGGTTCCGAACAGAACACGTGCCCCTGCTTTTTTTTTTTTAAATAACTTGGTCTTCAGGACTACCCCACAGTCCCAATGCTAGTACGGTGCCTTCTCGCACCAAACAGTACACTGACGCCCTGTGACCAGGGGCAGGGTATATGGGGAAGACCTGGTGCATCCTGGGAGCCGAGAGCTTAGATTAACTGTTTGGTGCCTGGATGAATCCATATACCCCAATGTGACGGCTGTGGACCATATGGACCCCAAAGAAGAAAATTAGTATCCTTTTGTAGAAAAAAAAAATATATATTGTCTCAATATATTTTTGACAAAGTGTCTTTGTGCTTAAAATGTTTCAAGTACAATTCAAAAGCTGGAATGATTAACTGTGTTTAAATAGCTTGCAACAGGAACAGTCCAAATAAATATGTTAGTATTTCAAGCTTGAAAATACCATGGCTGTGGATTTATTGGGCATAGATGGTAGGGAGAGTTAGATTCAAGCAGCATGCATGCAGGATAAATGTTTGCTCCAAAACTCAATCCCAGGTGGTATCGCTTGTATTATCTTACTCCAGAGACCATATGTTTTACCCGGTCCCGATTATCTTTAGCCGGCAATGCTGTTACTGATCACAGTGATTAGATTAGACCAGGGATCCATGCCATCCAACACCAACCCGTGTGTATTCAAGCCTTTCCACAGGTGAGCACTTTTACGCGTTTCTCCGCCTCTCAAGCCCGTCTGCGGCTTCCTCAGTCATAAGAGGCACAAATACAAGGGGCACTGCATAAGGGGTACAAATACAGGGGGCCCTGCATAAGGGGCACAAATACAGAGGGCACTGCCTAAGGGGCACCAGCTACAGGGGGCACTGCATAAGGGGAACAAATACAGGGGCACTGCATAATGGGCACTGCTGCCTGAGTGCCAGTGGGTGGGGGGGGGGCAGCCTGAGAGCTGGGGGGATGATGCCTGCTTTCATGCTTATGAAGGCAGTGTGTGGCTGTTGATATAACTCCGGGAAGGGTGTGTGGCTGGAGTGACACATGAGGGGCCGCTGCAGCGGCATGGGGAGGGGGGCTGTAATGACACATGAATGTGAACTGGAATGGCAAAGGAGGGGGATGGAGTGACACATGGAGGAGCTGAAGTGTGTATCATGTGAGTCTTGCTTTTTCAATGTATTTTATGTGGTTCTGCATTTCAAAATGTATTTTATTTGGATGTGGTTTTTAAAACATATTTTATGTGGCTTTGGCTTTTTCAATGTATTTTATGTTGATGTAGTTTTTAAAATGTATTCTATGTTTACAGTTACTTTCGCGGCAAATGTGTGCGTGCGCTAACAGCGTGAACTACTGTGAAGTCAGAATACTGTGAGGAACCCTCCTAGACTTGACACTGCAGCAAGGTAATAACTGTGGTTGTTTTTTTAATTGTATTTTATTTGGAAGTGGCTTTTTCAATGTATTTTATGTGGAAGTGGCTTGTTGTAGTGTATTTTATGTAGATCTGGCTTGCTTCAATATATTTTATGTGGATATGGCTTTTTTATATGCAATAGTTTTGTTGTGTTATATACATAATAGAATGATAATAGTAGTCTGCTAAACTGATTTGATGATTTTTTGATAGTATATGACTGTATAATATTTTCTGTTTAATCACAGAATATACTAAACCTTTTTAAACATGTAAAAAATATGTAAAAATAAATGTAAATATGAGGCTGAACACAGAACATTCTTAGCAGAATGGGAAAATTTATATTTTTTCATGGAACACAAAGGCAAACCCCTCTGTCTGATATGCCAGACTGCACTGACACACTTCAAGTCTTCAAATCTCCAGTGCCATTTCAACACACACCATGCTAACATTGATCAGGAATTTCCAAAAGGTACTGAACTCCGATTGCACAAACTAAAACCTTTAAAGAGTCAAATTGAAAAACAGACGCAAGTGTTAAGCAAATTTGCCCAGCATTCCCAGACAGTTACATATGCCTCGTATCAAGTCGCTTGGAATATTGCCCGCTCTAAAAACCTTACAATGAGGGTGATTTGGTGAAAAAGTGTCTTACAGATGTAGTGCAGTATTCAATTTGGCTGCGAAAAGCCGTTATTGGTGATAATTTATAGCTGATGACGTCATTTTTGCCTATTTTTATAATCCCCGTATTCAATTACAAAGACTTTTCGCCGGAGATAACTTTTTACATGGCGAAAAAAAGTTCATAATTGGGGTTTAGGGGTGCAGGCTTAAAAAAAATAGCCTGCACCCCTGGGAATGTCCCCTAAAAAAGATCTGTCTCAAAATTTTTTTTTTTCAAAATCGGTACACCCCCGAAAATTAAGTTTAATTTTGGGGTGAATAAAATAAAAAATGGGGGACAAACTTCTAAAGTACCGAAATTAATTCCAAAGGGGTTCCCAAGTATGCGGCAGGTGTTTTACAGAATGCGGGTGGTTGCGGCAGGTGCATATTTGAAGAATTTTGAAAAAAAACTTTAGGGACTCAAAAAGATACTTGCACCCATTTCATGTACCCCAAATTTGCTGGAAATAGTTAAAAACAATAATTAAATCTAATTGCTATTCTTCACCCCTTCTTCAATGCCACATTTATGCACCTGGCGCGGCTATTACAAACCCTGACTTCCTTCAGCAGGCAGAAATGGGGGTACCCATAGTGATCCCCTATGTCTATACGTCTTTAGGGGGGTCCCAGGATCAATTCCCAAAAATTCACGATTTTTGGCGATACCTTTCCGCCAGCTCCTGTTTTTGCTGATTCCTAATTGAATACGGTGATAAAGCGGGCACGCGCTCAATACTTTATCCCTGTCAAAACCTCCGATGTGGAGCGAAAAGTCCAGCACGGACTTTTCGGTCCAAATTGAATATCCCCTGTAGTATCAATATTGTGCCCAGAAAATCTGAAAAAAAATGGTTTCAGACCTTCAACTCTCACGCCATACAATTGAGCTTAGAATATCTTAAATTAATGTTTCTGTTGAATCCCAGTTAAATTCTGATCTACAGAAATGTGAGTACCTCAGTATTGCACTAGATGAGTCTTGTGATGTACAGGACAAATGTCAGTTGCCAATATTTGTATGGACTGTGTCAAATGATTGTGTAATCAAGGAAGAACTTCTAGATATCATTCCATTAAAAGACCGAACTCAGAAATTGATGTGAAAGAAACACTGATGGAAGTTTTAGCAAAATCAAATTTGCCTTTATCAAAACTTATAGCTATAGCAACTGATGGGACACCATCAATGATTGGATCTGTGAATGGCCTTGTGGGGCTGTTCCGGGCTGACGAACGGTTCCCTGACTTCTGAAAGTTTCACTGCATCATTCATCGGTAGCAAATGGTGTCTAAAAATGTAAATTTGAATCACATAATGAATCTATCACAAGCCGCGGCCACGTCTTGTTGGACAGTGGTGCTCCTGGCAATTCTCTTAGGCCTGTTGCTGGGAGATGGAGACGCCACGCTGTCAACTCATGAAGTCCTCCCATTTGGCTGTACGTCATCTCTGCCAGGACTGGATTGGTTCTTCCTCCTTTTTTCTTTCCTGCTGATGCGTTGCTCGGATGCCAGTGATAGCGTATTACAAGTGTTTCCGGTTCCATAGAGTTGGTATCTTTCATTGTGTTCTTCCAGCATCTCCAGTTCTGAGTCTATTGTGTCTTGTGCCAAGTAACATCCTGACGGCCCAGTCTCCACTGCAGCGTCTGAGGTTCCAGCATAACATCGCAGCTATCTCCGCTGTAGAATGCTTCCAGCTACCGCAGTTGCCGCACCACTTCCCGGCGGCATTGACCGCAGTGCAGCGTCTGAGTGGACTCAGCCTAAACATCACGACTATCTCTGCTTTTCTGTGTCTCCAGTCATCACAGTTGCCGCACCACTTCTCGGCAGCATTAACAGCAGTGCAGCGTCTGAGTGGACCTAATCAACATCAAGGTTATCTCCGCTGCTCTGCTTCCCAGAATATCTTCGGCCATCAAGGCTGCTACGTGACCGCCAGTTCTTCACATTTGTCTAGTATCTCCAGCCCTCAAGGCTGCTACGTGACCACCAGGTATCCACCTTTGTCAAACATTTCCAGCCCTCAGGGCTACTATGTGACCACCAGGTCTCCATCTTTGTCAAACATCTCCAGCCCTCAAGGCTGCTACTTGACTACCAGGTCTCCACCTTGTCAAACTTATCCAGCCTTGGGCTACAACTGCATTATCCTTCGGTTGACCGCATCGCTCCAGTATCTTCAGGACTATTGTCTCCCTCCAAAGAGAATTTTCCTGGGATTCATTACATTATCACTGGCCCAAAAAATATTAGAATTTTATTGATAGTGTCGAGATCCGTAATCATGGAACCCATCCAAAATCCAGCCCAGATCCTCACAGCTCAGATTCAGGCTTTAAGTCAGAAGGTTCATGGGCTTTCCCTTCTAGGAATCACGTGCCACCTCCGCCCAAGCAGCAGTCCGCGAACCCAAGTTAAATTTGCCTGACTGATTTTCTGGCAAACACAAGGACTTTCTGAATTTCAAAGATAGCTGCAAACTCTACTTCAGATTACGACCAGGATCCCCTGGTTCTGAGACTCAGCGAGTGGGGATTATTATTTTGTTATTACAGGGCAATCCTCAAACCTGGGCTTTTGGTCCTCCCACTACACACAGTGCACTTCAAACTGTGGACACTGTCTTTTCTGCACTAGGCCTCCTCTACGACGATACAGATAATGCAGCATTGGCTGAAGCTAGTCTTTGAACATTAAAGCAGGGGCAGAGAGCGGCAGAAGACTTCTGCACTGAATTTCGCAAGCAGTCAGTCAACTGTGGGTGGAATGACCCTTCACTTCGGAGTCAGTTTCGCCTAGGTCTTTCTGACCAGGTCAAGGATATTTTAGTGGAGCATTCGGCTCCAGAGTCTTTGGATTATCTCATGCACCTGGCCATCCGCATTGACCGACGACATCAGGAACGAAGATTGGAAAAAGAACTTCCCTCGCCTTCTCCACAGTCGCCAAGGGGAGCACCTGCAATTAGGAGGCTTCCATCTCTCCAACGAAAAGAAACCCAGGAGACGGTCCCAAGGTCTCTGCTTATACCGTGGAGGAAAAGGACATACCACTCTTCTTTGTCAAGTCAGGAAAAGGCAAGGTCTAGATGGACAGGGGGAGTTACATTTGGCCTTGCATCTGTCTCTCCCAATAACTCAGTCCTTATCCCCACAGTAATCCAGGTGAATGGTCAGCAAGTTTCCATTTCAGCCTTTCTGGACAGCGGCGCAGCTGGCAACTTTATGGACGTTTCCTTCTTCAAATGCCTTGGACTGGTGTCCGAGCCCTTACCACAACCTGTCTCTGTTATTGGCCTGGATGGCGAGGAACTGTCCAAAGTTGCAGTTAACTCCCAGACGCCTTCCATCAGGTTGTCAGTGGGAGCTCTACATTCTGAGGATATTACTTTCCTGCTGCTTCAGTGTCCTCTGGCACCGCTGGTTTTGGGGCTACCATGGCTCAGGAGATATAACCCTGTCATCCACTGGCAGACTGGAGAGGTTCTTAAATGGGGAACTTCCTGCTCTTCCCAATGCCTCACTCTTCCTGTTCGCCTGGCTGCCACAATCCAGTCTGATTGGCTTCCAAAATTCCTGCGCCTTATCATGATTTGGCTGAGGTTTTTTCTAAAAAGAAGGCAGACACTCTTCTTCCTCATCACCCGTATGACTGTGCCTTTGACTTGCTTCCTGGAACGAGACTACCCAAAGGCAGGCTGTACGCTTTATGTATACCCGAAAGAAAGACGATGCAGGAATACATTCAGGATGCTTTAGAGAAGGGTTTTATTCGACCATCTAAGTCTCTGGTTGGGGCAAGCTTCTTTTTTGTGCAGAAAAAAGATGGATTCCTCCGACCATGTATTGACTTTCGTGGTTTGAACAACATTACTGTCAAAATCTCCTACCCGCTGCCTCTAATTTCTGTCTTGTTCAATCAGCTTCGTGGAGCATCCATCTTCTCCAGGATTTATCTGAGAGGAGCGTATAATTTAGACCGGATCAAGGAGGGTGATGAATGGAGGACGACCTTCAATACCCACTCCGGTCACTATGAATACCTTGTGATGCCTTTCGGTCTCTCCAACGTCCCAGCCGTCTTCCAGGACTTTATTAATAATGTGTTAAGGGATTACCTGGGAGTATTTGCAGTTGTCTACCTTGAGGACATCCTGATTTATTCAAACTCTCTGCAAGAGCATCATCAGCACTTGAGGAAGGTGCTACATAGACTCCTGGAGAACAACTTGTACGCTAAACCAGAGAAGTATGAATTTGAGATTCAAGAGGTATCCTTCCTGAGGTATATCAACTCGTCCCAAGGGTTCTCTATGGATCCAGGTAAAGTCAAGGTCATCCTGGATTGGGTTCAGCCTACCACCTTGAAAGCTGTGCAACGTTTCCTTAGCTTTGCCAATTATTACATGAGTTTTATCAAATCTTTCTCATCCATTGTCGCTCCTATCATGGAGCTTATTAAAAAAGGGGCTGATATTGTTAACTGGCCAGTCAAGGCTCTTCAAGCATTCAACTCACTGAAGTCTGCTTTCATTTCTGCTCCGGTCCTCCAGCATCCCAATTCGGATCTCCCATTCATTGTTGAGGTGGATGCTTCCGAGGTTGGCGTGGGTGCTGTTTTGTCCCAGAAAGATCTTAGAGATAATAAGTTGCATCCCTATGCCTTCTCCCGGAAATCCACTTCAGCCGAGAGAAACTACGATGTCGGGAATCGAGAACTTTTGGCTATCGAGTGGGCATTTGAAGTCTGGAGGCACTGGCTGGAAGCAGCGAATCATGTTATCTCTGTGCTAATGAATCATAAGAACTTGTCCTACATTGAGACCGCTTTGAGGTTAAATGCTAGACAAGCACGGTGGGTGTTGTTTTTCACCCGCTTTAAGTATGTCATTTCTTTTCGACCTGGCTCCAAGAACCTCAAAGCGGATGCTCTGTCACGTAGTTTTCAACCCGCTCAGTCTCTCACTGTCTTTGAGGAAACCATTGTTCCCACTTCCAAAATCCATTTTGCCCTGACCAGGAGTTTAGCGGATACTCTCAATATCTGTCAGTTGAAAGCTCCATCTGAGAAACCTCAGAGAGTGTTGTTTGTTCCTGAGAGGTTTCGTAAGGTCATCCAGGTATCGCCAAGACTACTGAGTTACTGTCTCGCGTAGTTTGGTGGCAGTCCATGATCCAAGATGTCAGTGAATTCGTGTTGGCCTGTGACATTTGTGCATGGAACAAAGCTCTTCGTACTGCTCCTCCCGGTCTTCTACTTCCTCTTCTTACTCCTTCGAAGCCCTGGACTCACATCGCCATGGATTTTATTGTGGATCTTTCATCTTCCTCTCGTTCGGTCATCTGGACAGTTGTTGACCATTTTAGCAAGATGGCTCATTTCGTTCCACTCATCAAACTGCCTTCTGCATTGTTTGCCAGTTGATATCATTTCGGACTGAGGGTCCCAATTTGTGGCTCGCTTCTGGAAAATTTTTTGTTCTGCCTTGGGCATCAACCTCAGTTTGTCCTCCAGATACCATCCCCAGTCGAATGGACAGACAGAGCGGGTTAACCAGTCCTTGGAGCAATACCTCCGATGCTTTGTCTCCAAGTACCAGAATGATTGGGTTTTCCTTCTTCCTGTTGCGAAATTTGCCTTCAGTAATTCTTGCCACTCATCATTCTCCGTTTCTCTGTTTTTTTCTTCTGTAATTCTGGGCTGCACCCTAGAGTTAAATCCTTTGAGACGGTCTCAACCGGAACTCCTTCCTCCACATCAGTCTCTAGACTCCGATCTGTCTGAAAGAGGGTTCATCAATGTCTTCTCAACGCATCCTGTCGCTCCAAGTCATTGGCGGATAAACATCGGAAACCATGCAATTTCAAGGTGGAAGATCTAGTCTGGTTATCGTCTAAAAACATTAACATCTGCCATCGATCACAGAAGTTGGATCCTAAATTCATAGGGCCTTTTAGAATCATCTCCCAGATTAATCTGGTGGGCTTCCTTCTGAAGTTGCCAAATACCCTCAAAATCAATAACACGTTTCATTGCTCTCTGCTCAAGCCAGTTAGACCTTCACCTGTCCTCATCCGGGGGCATCAAGAGTTTATTGTTGAAAAGATCCTGCATTCCAGATTTTCACGTGGGGGTCTTCAGTTCTTGGTTCACTGGAAAGGCTACAGGCCAGATAAGTCGCTCCTGGATTCCCGAGAGAGCTTTACATGCTCCTGCCTTGAAAAGAGGATTTTTTCAGAACTTTCCTGAAAAACCTGGGTCTAGGGGTTCCTTAACCCCTTGTCAAGGGGGAGGGTACTGTCAGAGACCACGGCTGTGTCTTGTTGGACAAATGGTGCTCCTGGTGATTCTCTTAGCTCTGTTGCTGGGAGACGGAGACACCACGCTGTCAACTCATGAAGTCCTCCCATTCGGCTGTATGTCATCTCTACCGGGACTGGAATGGCTCTTAGTAATTTTCTCTTTCCTGCTGATACGTTGCTCGGATTCCGGTGATAGCGTCTTACAAGTGTTTCCGGTTCCATAGAGTTGGTATCAATCATTGTGTTCTTCCAGCGTCTCCAATCCTGAGTCTATTGTGTCTTGTGATCCTGACGGCCCAGTCCGCAATGCAGCATCTGAGGTTCCAGCATAACATCAGGGATATCTCCGCTATAGAGTGCTTCCAGCTACCACAGTTGCCGCACCACTTCCCAGCAGCATTAACCGCAGCGCAGCGTCTGAGTGGACTTAGCCTAAACATCACAGCTATCTCTGCTGCTCTGCATCTCAGTCATCACAGTTTCCGCACCACTTCCCGATGGCATTAACCACAGTGCAGTGTTTGAGTGGACTCAGCCTAAACATCATGGCTATCTCCACTGCTCTGCATCTCCAGTCACCACAGTTGCCGCACCACTTTCCGGAGGCATTATCTGCATTGTTGCTTCTGAGTGGACCTAATCAACATCAAGGTTACTCCATTGCTCTGCTTCCCGGAATATCTTTAGCCATCAAGGCTGCTACGTGACCACCAGGTCTCCACCTTCGTCAAGTATCTCCAGCCCTCAAGGCTGCTACATGACCACCAGGTCTCCACCTTTGTCATACTTCTCCAGCCCTCAAGGCTGCTATGTGACCACCAGGTCTTTACCTTTGTGAAATATCTCCAGCCCTCAAGGCTGCTATGTGACCACCAGGTCTCCACCTTTGTCAAACATCTCCAGCCCTCAAGGCTGCTACGTGACCACCAGGTCTCCACCTTGTCAAACTTTTCCAGCCTTGGGCTACAACTGCATTATTTCTCAGTTGACCCCATCACTCCAATATCTTCAGGGCTATCGTCTCCCTCCGAAGAGAATCTCCCTGGGATTCATTACAGGATCCTGTCCTAAATATAGTAAAATATATTTGCACACATGCTCTTAACCAGTTACCAGAGATAATTCAGGATCTCATTGCTGAGCTCGAGCAAGGTTTTTCAGGTGACCTGAGCTTCACTGTACTGTAAGGTGGCTTTTAAAAGGTAAAGTGCTATCACGTTTTTTGGAACTTTTGAGCCCTGTGAAGCTTTTCATGGAAGCGAAAGGAAAGGAACATGCTGAGCTCCCAACCCCACAATGAGTTTTAGATCTGGCGTGTCTGGTGGACATGCTGCAGCATCTGGACAGACTCAACCTGGATTTTCAAGGGAAGTTCAAGATACTGCCTGACATGATGCAAAGTATATTTGCATTTGTCAACAAACTTAAATTGTTCAATGCGCAATTTGAAAGGGGGGGAACTAACACAATTTCCCTCACTGTTAAAAGCAAGTGAACAAGCACCCGATATCTTAAAAAGTAGCTGTCAAGATCCTGACTAGTTATTTCATTTGTTTTGTCTTGTGACTTCCCCCTGCCATCTGACCTGTGGATCTGGATGTTCTGATTGCCTGGGAGATCTGCTCAAACATGCAGGCTGCAACACTTCCAGGGTGTGCATTTAGACTGTGCTATTACTTCCAAGTTCAGGGCCGGATTAAGGTCTGTGGGGGCCCCTATCAGTAACAGTTGAAAATTATAATATATATATATATAAATAAAACAAGTCCCATTAGGTCGGCACTCCCTTAGATAGAGTTAAAAAGACCGTGCTGCCAGCAACTCAAATTCCAATCAACACATATCCATTTGCATATATATATATATATATATATATATATATATATACACACACATATATATACACAATGCACACACACGCATATATATATATATTTTAACACACATATATGTGTATATATATATATAGATTTTTTTTTTTTAACACACATACTGTATATACCCAAATACTACCCTCATTCACCAATTACTTCCCTCCTCTGTCAGGCACTAACGACACCCCAGCAGAACCCAATCACCCTCTTACATTCACAGCACTCAGATATTCCGCCATACACTACCAACACCCAGACACTCTTCTCATACACTACCATTACCCAGACACCCCCTCCTATACTACCAGCACCTAGGCACCCCTCCTACACTACCAACACCCAGACACCCCCCTACTACACTAAAAACACAGACACCCCCCTCCTACACTAAAAACACACAGACACCCCCCTACTATACTACCAACACCTAGACACCCCCCTACTAACACAGACACCCCCCTGCTACACTAAAAACACACAGACACCCCCCTACTATACTGCCAGCACCCAGACACCCCCTCCTACACTAAAAACACACAGACACCCCCCTACTATACTACCAACACCTAGACACCCCCCTGCTACACTAAAAACACACAGACATCCCCCTATTATACTACCAGCACCCAGACACCCCCTCCTACATTAAAAACACAGACACCCCCTACTACACTACCAGCACCCAGACACCCCCTCTACATTAAAAACACAGACACCCCCCTCCTACACTAACAGCACACAGACACCCCCCTCCTACACTAACAGCACACAGACACCCTCCTCCTACACTAAAAACACAGACACCCCCCCTACCACCCTACCAGCACCCAGACACCCCCTCCTACACTACCAGCACCCAGACACCCCCTCCTACACTACCAGCACCCAGACACCCCCTACTACACTACCAGCACCCAGACACCCCCCACTACACTACCAGCACTCAGACACCCCCTACTACACTACCAGCACCCAGACACCCCCTCCTACACTAAAAACACAGACACCCCCCCTACTACACTAAAAACACAGACACCCTCTACTACACTACCAGCACCCAGACATCCCCTCCTACACTAAAACACAGACACCCCCTCCTACACTAAAAACACAGACACCCCCCCAAGTACACTAAAAACACACAGACACCCCTCCTACACTACCAGCACCCAGGCACCCCCCTACCTTCCAGCTGCAGTGTACTGCTTGTGCTCCCTCCATGGTGCTCACTGCGTCCACTGACAGAGTAGAGGAAGCAGATCCCGGGCCCCGGCCGCCTTGTGTGTGGGCGGAGAAGAAAGGACAGGAGCGGAGGAGCCGATAAAGGAGGTAGCCCGGTCAGTTTGAAAAGAGGGCGGAGCCAAATCACGGGAGGGGTGGGGCCTAATTGCGGGCCTCGGCACCATTAAAAGATTTTAAAAAATAGTTTATTATGGGGATGTATCTGGGGGCAGTGTGTGGGGGTCCCCTATGTGTGGGGGCCCCGGGACGACCGCCCCTGTCGCCCTGCCCTTAATCCGGCCCTGTCCTAGTTCATTATCCACATGAGCCTCCTCCTGTCTGTGAACTCTGTAAAGTCCTGATTGGAATAGCAGGTGTAGCCCATACAATGGTGCTGGCTTTGAACTACAGAGATTGTAGATACAATTGCTCTCTGTGCATGCTGTTCCCTCTACTCATCCACAGCATGCTGCACACCAGAATTCCTTCCTAGACTGTGTAAGGGTGCAGCCTTGTTGATTCCAGTCACCTGACTTTCCTCCACCACTCAGTGCACTGCTACCAGGACCACCTGACTGCATCAGTCAGTCCCTGCCTAACTCAGGGTATAAGTATCCTGCACTTAAAGCATTCAGTGCTTGAACAATTAGTTACTACCTGCTGTGTAACAGGTTATGCTGTTGCATTCTCCCAGTTGCTATTCTAGGCTCCTGCCGGTCCCAGTCCGGCTCTGCCAGTATTCCTGCCGGGCCCAGTCTGGCTCTGCCAGTATTCCTGCCGGTCCCAGACCGGCTCTACCAGTTTTCCTGCCGGTCACAGTCCAGCTCTGCCAGTATTTCTGCCGGTCCCAGTACGGCTCTGCAAGTTCTCCTACTAGTCCCAGTCTGGCTCTGCAAGTTCACCTGCTGGTCCCAGTCCGGCTCTGCAAGTTCTCCTACCGGTCCAGTTCAGTCTGACCACTGACGCTACCATTACGCACAGAAGTTACACTACCCAGCTGCTCCTACTGGTTCCAGTCCGGTTCTGCAAGTTACTACAGTTGAATCAGCTGGGTTTCTCCTGGTTGCTCCACAGCTATCTATTGCTGTCATTTATCACCAAAGGCAGTTCTCACTGCTATCCAAATCTGTATGAGAGAGAGCTATATATTGTCTCCATGATTCCTGCTGAGATCACCTGCTGCTGATCCCGCCCTGATGCCTGAAACAGGTAATTCTGTGACACCAGCCATGACAGAAGCACAACACGGTATGCAGCATTGACTGAAGAACTTAAAGATGGATTCCTGGAAAGATCCCATGATCTACAGCTGAAAAGACCTCAGATTAGATTCCTAGTTGACCCTTTCAATACTGATGATGACACTTTGAAAGCCACTTTAGTCACAGATGAAGCAACTTCTCAGATTGAAATGCTTGAACTTCCTGAAGGAAGGAACCATTGAGTTCTGGAGAACTGTACCAATGGATAACTACCCCAATGTCAAATGTGCTGCGCTCAGACTGTTTGGGTCTACTTACCTTTGTGAGTCTTTTTTTTCAACACTGAAACAAGTGAAATCAAAACATCGATATGTTCTTACAGACACACGTGTGAGAGAATTACTGCGAATGGCCACAACTGCATATAAACCAGAATTTAAAAAATGATTGAAAACAAGGATTGTCAAAAGTCCCACTAATAAAAGATTACAGCAAAGAAAAAAGGTAAGAAACAAAATTATATTGGGAAGATTATGTAAATTGTGTATTTTCAATGTGCTGGGCTCACCCCCAGCATGACTAAAAACGGGAGTGTGACACAAGGTAATGCTCCTGCAAATGTCATACCAAAGGCTTGTGCACAGAAATGGGGCGTGGCCTTGTGACAGCTAGGCCACGCCCCATTTTTGCTTGCGCTATTGCTGTAAGCTCTCGATTGACCATCGCGACCATCATCCTGGCCGCTCGCAATAGCTGTGGGTGGTCACCCACAGCAATGTGAGCGGTCAGGAGGCCGCTCCAAAAAATAAAAAAAAACTCCCTGATTCAGAGCGAGCGCTCTTTCAGAGCGTCCGGCTCTGAATCAGGGCCATAGTTCCGTCACCTCTAATGGAGGGTGGAACTAGTTCAAGTTCAGTCCACCAAGTCCCTGCACAGAAGTCCCACAGACAGAGAGCCACTCACTGTCTGCCTAGGGAGGCTCAATTTCTTCAGAGAAACTAGCATATAGGTAAAGAAAGAATCAAGCGAAGGAAATACATAGGGGTTGCAAAAAACATTGGGCATCCAAGTGACATAGACTAGTTTATGGGGACCCCATAAAAAAGTCAGAGGCACGGCAGAAAATAACACCAATGATATAGAACATTTTTTTTTCTAACATTGTAGTCTCAGCTGATGGCAAGAGTCCTAAAAAAGCATCTAAAATGTATTTCACACCAAAGCTTCTGGGGGCCTAGGCGACCCCTGGCCATTCACTTTACTGTTTCCTATGCACAACAGTGTGTGTGTATAAAGAAGAGTTTTCACACTTGTTTTGGCCTGTCAGACTAGCGTGGCGACGGGGTGGGGAGTAGGCGGCAGGAAAGATGAGTTTCACCGCCTCTCCAGGACCACTTTAAGCCCTGCTCAAGTCAGTAGTAACATCTGTTGTGTCCTCCTCAAGTCAGCATTAACTGTTGTGTCCTCAAGTCAGTAGTGACATCTGTTGTGTCTTCAAGTAAGTAGTACTGTAACACCTACTGTATCCTCAAGTCAGTAGTAACATCTGTTGTGTCTTCAAGTCAGTAGTACTGTAACACCTACTGTATCCTCAAGTCAGTAGTAACATCTGTTGTGTCTTCAAGTAAGTAGTACTGTAACACCTACTGTATCCTCAAGTCAGTAGTAACATCTGTTGTGTCCTCAAGTCAGCAGTAACATCTGCAGTATTTTCAAGTCAGTGTAACATCTGTTGTGTCCTCCAGTCTGCAGTAACATTTGCTGTGTGCTCCTGAAGTCAGAAATAACATCTACTCTCTTCCTCAAATCAGTATACATCTACTGTGTATTATTCAAGTAAGAAGTACTGTAACATATGCTGTGTTCTCAACAAAATAGCATCAGCTCTTCCTACCTCTCTATAAATTTTATTTTCCTGCCTATATATGAAACACAATCAGCACATCTTTTGTGTTGTATATTAGAGATCCTTACCTCCTGCACTCTCCACAGAGCTGAAGGTGGAACTGGTGGAGTTGTGTATCCAGACCTATGTATTCTTTTGGATGATATACCTCAAGTGTAATTGGTGTAAGCATAATATGAAAGTTGGTCCCTTATTTAGAATTATTTCCCACTGTCTTTAGATATCCTGGTAGGGATTTACCTAGTCACCATATCATCCATTACAGTAGGGTGGAATTCAATTTTATATTTCTTGTCTTGTATTGGCTATTTGACGATAAATCTGAACTTCGGGGCGTTTGGTAAAGCAACAAACCTAGGACCAAAAATATTTCTATGAGCCACAAGTCCAGTGGACTGGTGTAAGCATAATTACAAAGGGGATTTGTTCCCCATTAATCCTCTTTTCCTACGGTCTATTTTCTGTAGACACCGAATATTTCTATACACAGGGTGTAATTAATTTGCTCTATTACACTATGTGCGTTTTCTTGTCCCTTTTTCATTGGGCATGCAGAGAACAACTAGCAAGTGGAAGAGGCCTACACACTGATAAAAAAAGGATTCTATAATATTGGGACACTATAATGTGTCAATTTACACATTCTATTGAGCTGGTGTGGATTTAGGAGTATATTTATTACAAATTGTGATATACACCCGAAAATTTACATTTCGTATTGCTGAATATCACTGCAGTAAGGAGTATTTTTTCAGGGGTATTTACCATTATGAGGATGCCGGAATATAGGCTCCGATAATAGCCTGTGCTGCTGCTGAGTAAGCAGTAAAGTGATAGCAGTCCAGAGTTGGGATCCAAAAAGAGGGGAGAGTGGAGGAGGGACTGACGACATCACTGGAGACCAGGTAAGTGTGAGACCCAATAAAAGGTGGAGGCTAGCAGTGAGGAGATGAGGTGGTAGCATATAGCCAGGTATCGTTCACATAAGGCAAAAAATAACTAATCAGTAAGGGACATAGGGGTAACTCGGCATTGAGCGGGGGGGTGGCCAACTCAAAGTAGGAGATCAGTGGCTGGGTCAGAGTTATGGAAGTTGGGAGAAGGGAGGATGTAATTACGGCAGTGCAGGAGAATTATATGCTGTTATCTGGATTTGGAGAAGAAGTTCAGGATGGGAAAAACAGGGTAAACAAGGGTCCTGTGGAGGACATTGGCAGGGAGTATGTGGCGAAGCAGAGCCAGGGCCAAATGATTACAGCACACAGAGGATGGTAGATTCTGGGACCTAGAGGATAGCACACAGGTGCACAACTGCTCAGTTCAACAGCATGAAGAGCTCATCCATTGAGACAAATTAGAAGAAAACATGCTATGTATACCCACAAACCTATGACATTAAAAATTAAAATATGTTTGCCCATTGATAACTGTTTAAGTAACCAATGCAGTGCAATAATATGCAACTGAAAATAAAAGCAATTGGGGCCGGATTCTGAGTGGCAGTTTATGTGAATGCAACACCAGACTGCTACTTGGAACGCTATGCTAATGTGACAATATACCCGTATTCTGAGTTGAACACAGCACCCCACTGCACCGTTCACAAGAACAGCGTTCACTATCATCGGCACTTATACTATGCTGGGTGCACAAGATCCCTTTGAATTCGGCATCCATAATGCATATATACTACTCACAATAGTAAGTAACCAGGGCATAAACCCGGCACACCTACAAAACTGTTCTCTAACATGCATTATTACAGCCCAGTCAGCACCCAAAAATACCCAATTAGCATCTGAAGAGACACGGTTGTGAATTGTGCAACTCTGAACCCTGTGTATGCTCACAAAGATGCGTATGCAGCCCCAGACTGCAAACGCATACAAATCACTAGAAGCAGCTACATTCGCTCTTGCGTGCAACTCAGAACCAGGCCCTTGGTGAGCAATGAGCTCTTGGAGGCATGCATGCTGGTGAATAATATGATGAATGTGTGAAAGAAAACATGGTTGGTGGTGCGCATATGTGAGACAGTGGATGGTGAGTACAGGAGCTTTTTGGACACCCCACGTAAATCATCAATTTCCCCAAACTTAATACCTTAAATGCCCACCCCTTTTATTGCATGGTCCTTCTGGCTAGCAGCTTTTCTTTCAAAATGCTATCTGCCCTACAGCTTGTCTCACATGCCCGTTTGTCGCACTTCTCTCTCATATGCTACTGCCACAGCAGGTTATTTCCCACATGCCCCCATCTTCTCCCTCACATGACTGTGCCCCACCATCTTTTTCCTGACATGCTTCTTTCAAACAGCTTATAACCCATATATGTGTGCCCCGCATGTCTCCAAGCCATACTTGCCTATGTTAGAAAAAGCATTTCAGGGTGATTGCTAAAGCAACACATATGAGTGCGGCGGTAAAGTGGACGTGTACTGCTCATACTTGCCTACCCTCCCGAAAGTCGCGGGATGCTCGCAATTTTTCTGGTAACCCCCCTCACCCCCGGAAGGGTAGGCACTTCTCCCGCATTCTGCCGACTTACTATCCGATCGGCCCCGCCCCCAACTCTGCCCACCTGCTTCTCCCAGGGAAGAGAATGTATAAGTCGGCAAGCATGGTACTGCTACATCTGAGAGACATGCCATAAATTGATTTACATCCAAATGTAAACAAACCATGTTGCAATGCAAGAGGTGCAGATACATGTTGGACAGCTTTACTTTTACACTGTAATTTAGATGTCAGTTTGGATACGCCCCTCCCAAATCTAGATTTCACTGCACATTTTAATTCTGCCCCACTTGCAGTGCAGCATGGTTTGACCAAGATGCACAGTTAGTTGCTCTTATTCTATTCCCAACTCTGAATCAGGCCCATTGTGCCTTATAACCAATGCTGGGAAATTACACTTATTATTCCATTTGAATGTATATATCTCTGTTATATCTCAGTGCACCACTTGTGCATCCTCTGCAAATGTGGGGATGAGCAGCACAAGTCAACATGCGGACATAGAAATTGAGGATGTTTCTGTTGAAGTGCCCCAGGATGAGGAGGATATTTGTGTAGCTGACACTAATAAGGATGTTGATGATGAGGATGTTATTGATGAGGATGCTGTTTGTGTAAATCAGGCCCCAGTGGAAGCAGTTGTAGCATGGTTTTACCAAGATGCACAGACAGCTACTTGCTCCATCTTACTCTATTCCCAACTCTGTATCAGGCCCATTGTGCCTTATAACCAATGCTGGGAAATTACACTTATTATTCCATTTGAATGTATATATCTCTGTTAGATATATATATATATATATATATTTCTGTTATATATATATATATATATATATGTATATACATACATATATATATATATATATATATATATATATACACAGTATATACACATGTACAGCATACTTTCCAACTCTCCCTCATTGTCAGGGAGACTCCCTGAAATAGCAGCAATCTCCTTGTCTCCCTGAAGAGTCCAGCAATCTCCCTGATTGCACCTTATCCCCACTATGAAGCAGTTATATTAAGAAAAAACAGAGATATATACATTCAAATTGGCTCATTAGTATAATTTCACTGCATTAGTTATAAGACACAATGATCCCTATGCTTTTCTGAAAAGAATCAGTGCGTTTTCATCAACAAATAGAACTTACTAACTGCTTTGGGGCTCGTTTAAATTTAGGTGTAAGTAAATTTTATGACACGCCTCTCAGATGTAGCAGTACACGCCCACTTTACCTCCACGCTCATAGATGCTGCTTTCACAATCTCCTTGAAATGCTTTTTCAAAAGTAGGCAAGTATGATATACAATATATATGGAAAATTGGCACTGGCTAAAATTGCGCCTAAAGGCAGCTAGAGGTTGCACATCCACCCAGTGTTTATCCTCACCAGAATCAAACATATACATACATTTTATTTGGATGGCATCCCCTTGCGCCTTACATAACACTTAAAAAAATAACACTTATCTTGTTACAGAAGAAAAGTTGATCTCTTTGGACCGGAATTCTCCACAATATAATGGTTTATGATAATGAAAATGTACTCTCAGACCATGAGACATATAAAGATATAAATATACACAATCTAGTGCAACCGGTTCACATCCATTATGAATTCATAAAACAAATGTTGCATTAATTCAATATGTTAGCAACAAATACATATACTGAAAAGAATATATTGCAGTAAATATTGACACAGTGTCCTTTGTAATAATAAATGGTAATCAAAGTAGATGAAAAATGAAAACATTTAATGAAGATAAAATCCAAATAGCACAATCCATGAAATTAAAGGATCAGATGTTTTACCACTGATACATCCAGACAGAAAAATGATGAGAGTGGCTTCCTACCAGAATAAGGATGAACAAGTGTATGTAGAAACCAGGTGGATATTCCAATCCTGGTCCCAGATGGAAAAGCACCTTCTCCTGGTCTGGTCAGTCCACCAATCCCCCTTATCCTACGCGTTTCAATCAGTCCTCTGATCTTTATCAAGGCATATGGTACCATCTTATCCCTCCAGGTATTTATACCCTAAGTAATGGAGAGACCCTAATTGCTGGGAGGAGCCACCCTCATTTACAGCAAACAATATAACACACATAAAATCCCTATTTAACTAACTAATACAGAGATCTAGGCTCTAGCACTAACTATCTGCTAAAAGTGCTAAAAATACTGAAAATAAACCTTTTAATTCATTATAAAAACAGTGCTTGACCTTACCTTCCTGTCCGGTAATCAAACCTATCCCCGCTATCCTTCTAAACCAAGGTTCCCCATCTGTGAATGAAGGATCGCTCTCACTATTGCATGCGGCTTCCCCCAGCAATGGAGCTGCGGCCATCTTGGAAATTGGCAATACTATTATATTGGTATGATGAAGAAGGGCAAAAGCTTTCTATATTAGAAAAGGAGCCGTGGCCATCTTGAAAACTGGCAAACCTGTTTTATTTGTATAACAGAACCTCACACAATATGGGAAATATATTTCTAGCCTATTTTAAAAGGCAACACATGATCATATAAAATGTGCATTATTTCATAGCAACCATACAGTATTTGTTAGAATATACATCCTCACTTGGAAAAAAATTAAATAAAAAATATTACTTTCATAATGTTGTTGTACTCAGTATAACTTCAGATTTTGACTCCATTATTAATTCAAACATGAAATTGTACATAATAAAAGTTATCACGATAAAAGAGACTTTCAGATCATTTATAAAGCAGAATAAGATTATAAGAAAAACAAAGAATATAATTCACTCATTTGTGGATGATATAAAACCCCAAAGATTTCTTGATTCATCTGTTCACGATTCCAGTGAGAGTCCAATAATGATCAGATTAATGATATTTTGAGAGAGTGTTCATCGCTGTTAAATATTCGTGTCGAAAAGGGACCTTTTCTGGCAAATATAAACACAATGCATGAGCGCCAATTACCCTAAGGCACAGATTAATTCAAATAATATCTAAAACTCATGAAAATATTAAAACAAGGAGTGTTTTTACTCCAAAAACCATTTGACTTCAACTTTTTTAGAAAATAGTGGATATGAATCAGAATTATGTGACTTCTCGGTTAAAGGTATAGATTTTATTTTACGCAATAATTATTTTCATTTTAAAGACCAGTTTTACTTGCAAAAATGGGGACTGCCATGGGTACCAGGTGTCGAAGCTGGATAATTAGCTGAGACAGAATCAGTTTAAAATTAGATTGGAACGACGCCATCTTGCAAATGGCTACAAGACACCATCTTAGAAAATGAAATCTGCACGACGCCATTTTGTGAATGGCCGCCCAGCACCATTTCAGAGAAACTCAAACTTAAGTACATACGGCGATGCTATTATTAGCATCATGCGATCGCATATTTCACCATACCCCATACACACATTAAACATACACAGTTGTGCTGTTAACATGACGCACATTAGCGAATGCAGAAAATCCTGCAGGCGAACGCTGTTTATTAGCTTCATGCATACGCATCTTCCCTAAGTTACATATAACTAACTAGCGTCTTTTCCCAAACCCCCTCATACTTACACACTACACACTCACATAAAAGGTTCCATAGCTCCAATGTGTAATATTCAAGGGTTATTCATTTATTACTAATGTTGTGAAATAAAGACTATTTTGATATCTAAGGTTTAGTACATGATAAGTAAACCGTGTTTAGTGTTGTACTGATCTACTCTGTCTCAACAGCTTTCTGGTATCATCGGTGAGAAGATCACAACATGCATTCTCAACTTATGGACTGTAGAGAGTTAAAACACTAAAATGTACTGTGTAATGTTAGCAGCTTAGATTTGCATGCGGCGGGAAAAAGGATACAAAGGGAGGTTGGAGACCGTTTGTATCCATTTGAAATTGTCCAATAATTGATCCTGTAACCAAGACAACTTTAAGAAGAACCAATGGAATCAAGCCAAACTTATCTATTGTATTCCCAATCCCTGTAAGGGTATAAATGTGTGTACCGACTCCAATCTGGAGTCTTCTTGCTGATGCTGTTGACGGAGGTCTCTTGTTGATGCCGGTAACTGGTTCCAGTGCGCATGCGTATGTATAACTGTACTTTGGGTCTGTATAATTTCTTTGCGCTAAATTGTCTTTAGATCACAGCATGTAACCTACTGTTTTTATGTGGAATAATATACTTTGTGCGTTGGAAACACATTTCAATGTCTGAAGGCTTTTATTTTACTGTATGACTGCGTACGCAAATAGCGTCAACCTAGAAGGTATAGGCAGGAGCGTATAAAGGTTTAGAATGTTTAGGTAGGATTGTACAAGGTTTCATTACGTTATAACACAGGTTCGCCCCCAGCTTTGCCAACATGTTCATGGGGATGTGGGAGAATGAGCATGTATGGCAGAACCATCAGTTCGGGGCGAACCTGGTATCCTGGACTAGATATATTGACGACATCCTTTTTGTCTGGAATGGGAATAAAGAATCCCTTTCCTCTTTTTGTAATCACCTGAATAGCAATGATTATAACATAGTGCTAACTTTTGACATTAGTATGACTAGTGTAAATTTTTTAGACTTGAATACATATATAGAAGGAGGCACACTCAAAACATGTAATTACATTAAACCAACCGATTCTGGATCGTACATACACATTACCAGCTGCCATCATAGCAACTGGTTGGAATCGATTCCAGAAAGCAAATTACGCAGGCTTACAGGGATTTGCATAGATGAAATAATCTATGAAAATCAGGCTGAGGATATGCTAAAAAGTTCAGAGGAAGTGGTTACAAACAAGATAAATTAGAAAAAATAAAGATAGATGCTCCCTCTTAGTCCAAAGAAATAATGAAAGAAATAATGAAAGGGATAAGAAGGATGAGAAAAAAAGGCATCTCTATGGCCTTTATATCAGGGTACAATACCCAATTCAGACAAATAGAGAAGATCTTCAAGTCTCACTGGTCCATTTTAATGGGAGATCCACTCTTAAAAAATTCCATCCCAGATAGACCTCAATTTATATACAGGAATGTGAAGGATAATTTAGTTAGAAGTGCTATGTCACCTCCAAAAACCAGCACTACAATCTTTTCAAAAGGTTTCTTTAGGTGCGGTTCATGCGGTATGTGCAAGAACACTAAGGGGTCCAGCAAATGCACAGAGGTAACAATAAATGGACAAATTAAAAAAATAGAGGAATTTATAACATGCACCTCAAAAAACATCATCTACTTTATAGGTAGTAGCTGCGAGAAATTCTATATTGGCAGGACCTCCAGAAGTCTTAAAATAAGATTTGGAGAGCACCTGCGCAATATAAGAAATGGCCTTGAGACCCATGCACTTTCATTACACTTCAAGCTGTGTCATAAAGGGAACTGTAGACAAATAACATCATTTGGGGCTTTGAAATCAATTACAGGAAGCTGGAGATGTAATAATAGAGCCAAAATATTGGCAAAGACAGAGATGGAGTATATTTACTCCTTGAAAACCTTGATACCATGGGGCTTAAATAAAGACTTTGAAGTCAAATGGTTTTTGGAGTAAAAAGACTCCCTGTTTTAATATTTTCATGAGTTTTAGATATTATTTGAATTAATCTGTGCCTTAGGGTAATTGGCGCTCATGCATTGTGTTTATATTTGCCAGAAAAGGTCCCTTTTCGACACGAATATTTAACAGCGATGAACGCTCTCTCAAAATATCATTAATCTGATCATTATTGGACTCTCACTGGAATTGTGAACAGATGAATCAAGAAATCTTTGGGGTTTTATATCATCCACAAATGAGTGAATTATATTCTTTGTTTTTCTTATAATCTTATTCTGCTTTATAAATGATCTGAAAGTCTCTTTTATCGTGATAACTTTTATTATGTACAATTTCATGTTTGAATTAATAATGGGGTCAAAATCTGAAGTTATACTGAGTACAACAACATTATGAAAATAATATTTTTTATTTCATTTTTTTGCAAGTGAGGATGTATATTCTAACAAATACTGTATGGTTGCTATGAAATAATGCACATTTTATATGATCATGTGTTGCCTTTTAAAATAGGCTAGAAATATATTTCCCATATTGTGTGAGGTTCTATTATACAAATAAAACAGGTTTGCCAGTTTTCAAGATGGCCACGGCTCCTTTTCTAATATAGAAATCTTTTGCCCTTCTTCATCATACCAATATAATAGTATTGCCAATTTCCAAGATGGCCGCAGCTCCATTGCTGGGGGAAGCCGCATGCAATAGTGAGAGCGATCCTTCATTCACAGATGGGGAACCTTGGTTTAGAAGGATAGCGGGGAGAGGTTTGATTACCGGACAGGAAGGTAAGGTCAAGCACTGTTTTTATAATGAATTAAAAGGTTTATTTTCAGTATTTTTAGCACTTTTAGCAGATAGTTAGTGCTAGAGCCTAGATCTCTGTATTAGTTAGTTAAATAGGGATTTTATGTGTGTTATATTGTTTGCTGTAAATGAAGGTGGCTCCTCCCAGCAATTAGGGTCTCTCCATTACTTAGGGTATAAATACCTGGAGGGATAAGATGGTACCATATGCCTTGATAAAGATCAGAGGACTGATTGAAACGCGTTGGATAAGGGGGATTGGTGGACTGACCAGACCAGGAGAAGGTGCTTTTCCATCTGGGACCAGGATTGGAATATCCACCTGGTTTCTACATACACTTGTTCATCCTTATTCTGGTAGGAAGCCACTCTCATCATTTTTCTGTCTGGATGTATCAGCTATAAAACCTCTGATCCTTTAATTTCATGGATTGTGTTATTTGGATTTTATCTTCATTAAATGTTTTCATTTCATTTTTCATTTACATTTATTATTACAAAGGACACTGTGTCAATATTTACTGCAATATATTCTTTTCAGTATATGTATTTGTTGCTAACATATTGAATTAATGCAACATTTGTTTTATGAATTCATAATGGATGTGAACCGGTGGCACTAGATTGTGTATATTTATATCTTTACATGTCTCATGGTCTGAGAGTACATCTTCATTATTATAAACCATTATATTGTGGAGAATTCCGGTCCAAAGAGATCAACTTTTCTTCTGTAACAAGATAAGTGTTATTTTTTAAGTGTTATTTAAGGCACAAGGGGATGCCATCCAAATAAAGTGTATGTATAAGTATGATACACAGGAATAGATGAAGGCGGCACTCTCAAGACTTCTCTTTAAACGCCAGTGTTTATTTGTAATCCAACATACTGTATGTTTCAGGCAGTATATATATATATATATATATATATATATATGAATAAAACAGCTTCATAATGGGGGTAAGGTGCAATCAGGGAAATTGCTAGACTATTCAAGGAGATTGCTACTATTTCAGGGAGTTGGCAAGTATGCTCCAAGCTCCACCCTCACATGCCTCTCTGCCCCAGCTTCCCCCTGATGTCCGCTCCAGATTATTCCCCACATACTCCCAGCTTCTTCATCACATGCCTATCTCCCACCCCCCCAGCTTTTCCCTGACATGCTTCCTCTACAGAAGCATAATACCCACATGACCACCAGTGTGCCCCGCATGCCGCCACCTTCCCTTTCACATGCCCTCGCCACAGCAGGTTATTGGCCACCTGAATGCACCACATGCCCCCAGCTTCTCCTTCATATGCCTGCCTGTTCTACCACAAGTTCTCCCTGGTTTGTTGCCACAACAGCAGGTTCTTTCTTACAGGAAGAGGGTAAGCAATGTAAAGTGTATTGAAAAAGCCGGAAATCATATAAAATGCATTGCAAAAGCCAGGATTCATAGTAAATGTATTGAAAAAGCCAGAAATCATAGTAAATGTAATAAGAAACAAAATCGCTACTCGCAATTCGCACCTAATTGGATTGACCCCATAGTGTGTTGGCGGGTGCCATGTGCAAGCCTGACCTTTCCAATACTGTACTCGAAGAGGAGCTTCCTTCCACCACTTGTGCATCCTCTGCAAATGTGGGGAGTAGCAGCACAAGTCAACATGCTGACATAGAAATTGAGGATGCTTCTGTGGAAGCGCACCAGGTTGAGGAGGATATTTGTGTAGCTGACGCTAATAAGGATGTTGATGATGCTGAGGATGTTGTTTGTGTAAATCAGGCCCCAGTGGAAACAGTTGTTGTCCATGATAAGCAAAAGCCCATTGTCATGCCTGTGCATAAAACAAAAAATACACTTCTTATGTGTGGAATCGTTTTTACCCAAATCTGGGCAACAATTGTCAAGCCATCTGTACCCGTTGTCATGCTAGAGTAAGTAGAGGTATAGACCCTTACCATCTAGGAACCTCCTCCCTGTTATGTCAGCTACAGCGCATCCATGAAAAGTGTTTGCAAAATTCATAAACTTTGGCTAAAAATGTAACAAGCAGTCTAGCGTCAGCTAGCTCCCTTCTCTCTGCTAGATCCAAGCACCTGGCATCTTCACCACCAACACCT
Organism: Taudactylus pleione; assembly: GCA_031769625.1. Lineage (NCBI taxonomy): Eukaryota > Metazoa > Chordata > Amphibia > Anura > Myobatrachidae > Taudactylus > Taudactylus pleione. Next base: position 3,303,632 of record JAUIMM010000584.1, read on the forward strand.
TCCTCAACAATATGCTCAATCAATCATGATCGGAAGTAGTCCTGCATCCAATTTGATAAGGCTAACTCCCCTATCCAAAATTCCTCAGAAGAATCCTTGCTACTGCTGGGAGTTGATCTTCATCCCAGAAGGGGACCAGGAAGACTACTAGTAGTAGCAAAAAACAATTGACTGTTAAACAATCCTTTGCAAGAGGGAGCAATTATGACAGCAGTGACTCAGTTGCAGAGCGGATTACTGATGCCATAACATCTATGCTGGTATTAGATGTGCATCCGATATCCGCCATTAGTGTGGTCAGTTTTAGACAGTTAATTGAAGTCCTGTGTCCCTGCTACCAAATCCCATCTAGGTTCCACTTCACTAGAAAAGCAATTCCCAGCCTGTACAGGGATGTCAAAAAAAACTTAGTGTCCTCCAAAATGTTGTTGTACTCACTGTCCACTTAACCACAGATATGTGGACAAGTGGAACAGGGCAAAGATTACATGACTGCAACAGCCCACTGCGTAGGTGTATTTCCTTCAGCGGCACCAAGACGCATCATCTAAGAAACAGCAGCTCATTCAGAGGCAGGCTATCACTGGTTTCACTAAGAGGCATATCACTGACAACCTCTTAGAAAAACTCTGGGAAGTCATTGCAAAATGGCTTACCCCGCTTAGACTCTCCTTGGGATTTGTGATTTCTGACAACACCACCAATATTGTGAGAGCATTACAGCAGGTGGAATTCCAACATGTCCCATGTTTTGCTCACACAATCAACTTCGTGGTGCAAAATTTTTTAAAAATAACAGGGCCGTGCAGGAGATGCTCTCTGTGTCCCGCAAAATTTCTGGACATTTTTGCCATTCAGCAGGTGCATGTAGAAGAATGCAGCACCTGCAAGAAATGTTGAATTTGCCCTGTCACCAGCTGAAGCAAGAGGTAGTTACACCACCCTTTATATGCTTCAGCGAATGGAGGAACAGCAAAAAGCCATCCAAAGCTACACAACGAACTATGACATAGAAAGAGGAGGGGGAATGTACCCAAGCTCAGTGGAAAATACTTTCCGTGTTGTGCAAAGTGCTGAAACCCTTTGAAGTAGTCACCTGTGAAGTGAGTTCAGACACTGCCAGCTTGATTCAGGTAATTCTGCCAGCTTGATTCAGGTAATTCCCCTAATTAGACTGTTGTTGGAAAAGCAGCTTGAAAAACTGAAGGAGGAACCGAAACGAAGCGATTTCGCTAGGCATGTCGGACTTGTAGATCAAGTCCTTTATTCGCTTTGCTAGGATCCAAGGGTTGTCAGGATCTTACAATCGTATCAATACATTTTGGCGACCATGCTGGATCCCCAGTGTAAGTCATACGTCGTGTCTTTCTATCCAGCGGACACAGATCTGAAGAGAAGCATAGAGCGTTGGTAAGGAAATTGTTAGCTCAAGCAGCCCGTGATGCAGCGATGGCTCATCCTTCAGTTTCTCCAGCAAGTGCGGCTGTCAAGTTAAAGCTGCACTTTCCCAAAAAAAAGATCCACTGGTGATGCAGATGAGTCAACTCAACCAAGTTTTGACATCTGGTCGGGTCTAAAAGAACTGCCTACAATTAATGAGACCTCTACCGTGACTCCATCTGATACGGTCACCATTCAAAGAATGGTTGAGGACTATTTTAATGATAGGTCCAAATAGACATGTCAGACAGTTCGTTTCACTCCTGGTAGGACAAAAGGCAATTTGATGGCCCTTGCACAAACTGGCTTTGCTTTATTTGAACTGCCCACCCTCCAATGTGTACTCAGAAAGATTTCAGCACATCGAGGAAACTTGTCAGTGATCGGTGTAGGTCGAAGGCTACTTCCTCAAAATGTGGACAAGATGACGTTAATAAAAATGAACTTCGAATTTCACGTGGAAGACCTTAACCGCCAATAACATCCAAAAATGACAGAGGCACTTGAGGCTCTAATGGTGGATTCCAATGGGGACGAATAGTGTGTGAAGATGATGTTTACACTGATGAGGGTGAGGAATTGGATGATGATGGCGATAACATCTTGTAAAGCCAGTTTGTGCACGGAGAGATCATTGCCAGCAATGTCAGCTGCCAGTTGGCAGCTTGTTTTGTGGGGGCCCAAACACACCAATTGCTTCAGCCACAATTGGCAGTTTCTGTCGCTGAAATGATTAGTTTGTTAAACTGCATGTCCTGTTTACTATATACAACATGAGGGTGGGTGGAAGGGCCCAAGGACAATTCCAGCTTGCACTTCTTTTCTTTTCATTATGTGCTGTTTGGGGCATTGCTGCCTGACATTTTTAATTTTATAGTTTATTAAACTGCCATCCTGTCTGCCACTGCAGTGCCACTCTGTGCCATGTTGGAAGCTGAACTGCCACATGTTATTGCCACCCATTGCTGTTGCTTAGCTTATTCAGCCAGCTAGCTCAATGCAACATTTGGCCTAAACTGGATGAAATCAATATTCTGACCTGTGAGGTAGTCAAAATTGACTGGAAATAAATGTTATGGAAGTTAATAATACTGTAGGAAGAATAACAGGTGCAAATGATGTGATTTCAGCTGTTTTTATGATTTTTTTGAAAAAATACAGATCAAAAACCAAAACACGCAAGGGTGGTTTTGTAAAATCAAATCCAGATCGAAAACCTTGAAGGAGATACAGATCCAAAACTAAATTACTGGGGTTGGCGCACATCCCTAGTCAAATGGCTGTTAAATGCATTTTTTTTAACTGTGGAAAATGATGGAAAGCAAGTTTTTTTGGGCATATTATATGGCAGTTAAATTAGGGGTACATAAAATGGGTGCAAGTATATTTTTTTACATTTTAGGGTACTTTTAAACAATTTCAATATGCACCCTTTGCAGCCACCTGCCATCCCAAAAACACTTTTCCCATCCATACAGCCCCCCAAATTACCGACATTACTTAAAACCCATTTTCCAACACTTTTTACATTTTGACCCCCAAAATAAAGTTAATTAAAAAATATTTTTTGCCTAATTAGTCACTGAGGTGGTGGGGGGGGGGGGGGTTCAAAGGGTTCTGAACCAAGCCCCTACATTTTTAGCCCAAAATAGGGGTTTTGCACATTTTTCACCGGCTCGGAGATGGTGAAAACTATTTTCCACTTTTAGCTGTGCAAAATTCACGTGTGAAAAGCCGCGGCTAGTAGGAAAGCACATTTTTCGCAAAAAGTTTGCACAACTGTAAACTTTTGCCCAAACCGCAGCTTTTCGCAGCTAATTGGATACGGCCCTAATACGATTTGTTTTTTTCAATACACTTTATATGGTTTCTGGCTTTTTCAATACATTTACTATGGTTTCTGGCACTTTCAATATATGTAATAACATTTTCAGAATTTTCTATGCATTTAATATGAGTTACGGCTTTTTTAATACATTTACTATAATTTCCGGCTTTTTCTATGCATTTAATATAAATTCCAGCTTTTTCAATACACTTTACATGGTTTCTAGCTTTTTCAATATCTTAACTATGGTTTCTGGCTTTTTCTATACATTTACTATGGTTTCCGGCCTTTTCAATGCATTTAATAAGATTTCTGCCACATACCCACACTCTCAGGGGCGTATCTATAATGGGTGCAGGGTGTGCGGGGCACACGGGCCTCTGGGTCCAGGGGGGCACCGCACACCCTGCACCCATAGCATTACTTACCTCAAAGGAGTCCCACGTCGGAGCGGGGGTCCGGCGCTCTAAAAATGACTGGAAAGTGGCTGCCGCGGCCATTTTTCCGTCGTTTGCGCATGCGCAGTACAGGGAAAATGGCCGCCACAGCCATTTTCCCGGTGACCTGTGCATACTCTATAGATACTGGGCGCACTCTAGTGCCCAGATTCTATAACTCAGGCACTGGCCGCGCACAGCTCAGTGCTCTGCTGGACAGAGAGGAGGGGGCCCCCTCCTCTCTAGAAACGCCCCTGCACACTCTCCTCATTCCCCTGCTCTAGATCAATCTCACCTCCAAACTACATCAACCCTAATAATCTCATTCTCCTCTTAACTCTGTCCCTCTCTCCTGTGCCCTCTGGAATGCCATATGTGTCTGTAAGAATCTGGTCCCCGTCCATGACAGCTTCATCTCCAACTCTTTGCATCTCCTAGCCATCACCAAATCCTGGATTTACCCATCTGATACCACTTCTCCTGCAGCTCTTGGGTGCCTCACATTCTCTCACACACCCTGGCCTGGGGTTGCCGTGGTGGTGGTGACGGTCAGAGTCGTAACTAGACTATTTGTGTCCTGTGCCAGAGAGAGCATTGCCCCCCCCCCCATTTTTTAAATAGGGACATATGATAGTGCACTTGAAAAATGACCATGGCTTCATGGGGAAGGGGCAGGGAAGAAATAGGGGAGGCTAGGAGCTGCTGGGGATAAAAGAAGAGACAGCTACAAATGAGAATGTTAATAAACAGGATACTGACAGGCCTAAACAGCGCCCCCTGCTCTGTGGTGCCCTGTGCCATAGCACAGGTCGCACCACCCTAGTTGCGGCCCTGGTGGTGGTTGGGGTCCTTCTATCTGCTGGTTACGCCTACCATCTCTCACGTCCTGAACCCTCCCTTTCATTCTTTCCATCTGTCGCTCATGATATTCGCCTCTTCTAAATTCTTCGAGTAGCTGCCTTTTTTCGTACCCTTGGCCTTAGCTCAAAATTCCTTGATAACTTTGCTTCCTGGCTCCTAATCTTCAAATGGGCTCTCAAGATCCATTTCTTCTTTAAAGCTTTCCAGCGCTCATCCTAACCCACTACTACATGCTCCTTCCTCACTATCTAGCCCATCTGTGTCACCCGTTTGTCTGCCCCTCCCCTTTAGAATGTAAGCTCTCATGAGCAGGGCCCTCTTTCGCTTACATGCTTCTCCTTGTCTTACTTATACCTTCATTCACTAACTTCCCACAACGGCACCTAACACTTGGTTGCGGACGACCTGCTGCTTAAGTATTATGCAGCAATGTTTATGAATTATGTATTTGTCCTGGCCAAATAATCTCTGTAAAGCGCTGCGGAGTATGTGTGCGCTATATAAATAACTGGTAATAAATAAATGACCTGCATTGTTTTGTACGGTTAATAACTGTTTTTCTTGTGTGCTCATTTGTTTTTGTACTTTGTAAGACGCTGCGGAACCCTTGTGGCACCATATAAAGGAGAATAATAATAATTTCCAGCTTTTCAATACCTTCACTATGGTTTCCGGCTTTTTCAATGCATTTACTATGTTTTCGGCTTTTATCCACACCCTTTCTTATATGCCCACCTGTGTGTACTCTACAGGCTCCAGCTTCTCTCTCAAATGCCTGCCTGGCCCCAGCTCTTCACTAACATGCTCCCTTCAGAGCAGGCTATTTCCCACATGCCATCACGTTTCCCCTCCATAGCAGGTTATTGTCCACCTGTGTGCCCCCAGCATTTCCCTGACATGTTCCTGTAGTGCCTGCAAGGCAGCAGTTTATTCCCTACACTACACCGTCTCTACCATTGCAACTGCCCAGAGCCCGCCAGCTCGGCTAGTATCGTAAATATACTGCAGTAAGAGCCACCGCCGGAGCTCAGCTGTGTATGAGTGTGAGGGTGTGTAACATGAGAAGTCACATGATCAGGTGGCGCGTCATAATGACGTCAGAGGACTACCGTGTAATAAGTAACACATTCCTACATAGCTGAGTATGGGAAGGACGGATCTGGTGTTATATATTCATGAGCAGTGGGCGTTGCACAGGAGTGATTTGAGTGAACAAGGGGAAGCTGATCAGCTAAAGCATCTGATTTAGATACTACATAATTCATAAGCGGAGGGCGTGGTACAGACCGCGTGGCTGTAGGAGTGGACTGTGCTCGCGCGTTATGCAGATATTGGGTGGGTCAGTAGATTAATATTCATGACCTGGGTGTGTGTGAGAGGCCCGGGGCTCGCTTCGCTTTGTCCAGTGAAGTCACTGAGCGGGTGGCGGTGGAGAGTCGACTTGTGGAAGAAGCGCAGCGATGTCGTACATCCCGGGACAGCCGGTCACCGCCGTGGTGGTGAGTTATGTGCTGTTGGCTGGCGCATGTGTGGTCGATGTTGTCCATCCCCATACTCCTCACTTCACCGTCCTCCCAGTGCTTCATCATGAGTGTGCAGAGATCCTTATGCTAACCTGCACCCAGTAACTTGCCCTCATTCCACCGTATACACATACCCCAGTATATGCACATCCTTTTCCTTATAACTAATGCAGTTTCCATGCATCCCATTCCTTAGATCTGACTGCTGCACCTATGTGTCCTCAATATTTCCGGCTGGCCCGCCCACCAATAGTGACTATCACACCCTATAATCTGTTGCTCCACAATACAAATAACAGTGCACACCCCCTCCCAACTGTTTGTAACCTCACTTTGGTGAGCACACAACACTTTGCTCCTGATTGCACCCAGCAACACAATTATCTCAGCCTCTTCCTATTGTACCCTCCAACACTCCCCTTGGGCAAACCTTTCTAACTTGGGCAGCTAACTGAAGGTGCTCTGCAGCTCTATTTGTGGAGGTGCCTTTAGATTTCTGCCAGAGGGCATGGAGTTTGCAGAATTTTGTGAATTTGCCGAAAAATTGGAGTTTGCAGAAAAATTGTGAATGACCATGCATCAGTGACCACATTCAGATGGAACATTTTATACCAACAGTCTATTTGTATCACAGGAGTCGCACTATACGATCCATAGTACGATATACCGGTCTGTTGTGGATCTGAATGATATATTGTATGGATTGTGCAATGTGTACACCCGATCAGTCGTTCGCAGTGGCCGTTTATTGCATCGTCCCATCTGCTTTTCTGAACAGAAGATGAGACGATGCAGTGAATGACGCCATGGTGCTACATGTAACGATATATCGTGCTGTTGTATTCCGGATCGTGCGGTGTGTATGGTGCGCGTGATGCGTCATTCCTTCGCTTGGTACACACATCGTATAGTGTGTACTTACTGTAGCTTTACATCTTCCTGTAGGTATACAGTCAGCATGTCTACATTCACATTGTAGACGGTCATAATGTCGACACAAGAATGTTACATTTTACCGTGTCGAAATATGATATGTCTACATTGTCAAAATGTCGGCAATTCAAATCTTTGGGTTAGCATTAGGTGGCCGATTCAGTTGTTTTGGGCATCCAGAGCTCCTGTCTAAAGTGAACAGAGCTATTCAATTGGTTGTGCGACCAGCCTGTGTTGACCGGCGCATTTTCTCACTCAAAATGCATGGATAAGCTGTGTAAAGTGACTTCTCCCATGCTTAGTGACATTTGAGGTGCCCAAAAGCCAGGCGCGCTGCAGTTAAGGTGCTCAAAAGCCCTATTTTGGGTGGATTTCTGCCTGCACCTCAGGAGGGTGTGAGCAGAAATCAGCAATAATTGATGGGCACCCAAAACAATAGAATATTTCCCGGTCACTTTAGACGGGAGCTGTAAGCGTGAGAATTCCTCCATAGGTGATGACATTTCAACATGTTGACTTTATGGCAGTATTGACATGCTCCAAGTCGTCATTGTTCATGTCACCATTATGGATGTACTCGGTCAACATAGAGTACCTGTCAATATGCTGTAGTCTAGATTATGATTGTCAACATTATAAATGTCTACAAGTTCTACTAAAGGTGCGTACACACTAGACGATGTGCTCACAATGCAATATCGTGAGCTATTTCCCTTGAACTCTCTCCGGCACACCAGGACACGATCTGGTACTAAAAGTGTCCGATCTGACTTAAGATCTATCGTGCACAAAATCTATCTATTGCACAAAATCGTATATGAGATTGGCAAATCTTACCGGCAGTAGGCAAGATCTGAAGATGCAATGTACAACCAGCGGATACGCTGATTGTGAGTGGACACTCACGATTTAGACATGTTTTACACCATTTGTCTTGCCGATGCGTTGAAATCGGGCGAATCGTGTAAAATGTCGTCTAGTGTGTAGGCACCTTAAATCTCTTTCTGTGGCTATTGCCAATATAATTCAAATAATACTGTTAGTAACCTGGCTATATGCCTCTCTAATTAAAACCACCTTTGGTTAGATGGGTGGGTGTATGGGCAAAAATTAAGGTAGCCACAAACTGCACAATAACATGCAAAAAGTGAAGATTAATTTAAGCGTGAGGTTCTGTCAGAACATTGTGTTATCTGCACCAGTCAGATTTCTTGGTTACGTAAATCTTGCTTGTATTCATTTGCACACACGTGAGCTGACAAGCAATGTTTTTGGAAATCTCTTGATGCCATGGTGTAATCTTATTGATAATTGATTCCCCCCCCCCCCCTCCGAAAAAAAGGAGGATTTGGTTTGCATACTAATTTATCATCTTTATAGAATTGTGTTGCATTGCTACAAGTGATTATTAATTCAACTGCATTTAGCATGGCTTAAGTTCAGCAATCCTACATATATTTTTTTTTTAGTTTTGTTTTTAAATAGCAAGTGACGCATGCGCCTGCTAGTAATTTTTTTTCATCTATACTCCTACAAATCATTCTCTTTTTTTTTTTTTTTTTACAGTCCCTCTGAAGGGAATACATTTATGACTCACTCTGTCAGCATGTCGTGTGATAAAAGGGGTGGGAAGTCACAATGAAAACTGAGCTCAGAATGGCATACTAAAGCCTCTGCTCACTACATCAGGTGACATGTGCTTGTGGTTGCCATGGTAGTCACAACATTGTGGAAACTGTAGAATTATCAATTATGAAGGGCAGCCTGGAGAATAAAAACAGGCTAAAATTGTAAATATCAAATTAATTCTCTTAGCCTGCCACAGTGATTTTTGTTAAAAAGAACACTTTTTGATAGGATTTCTGCATTAAAGTAGTAACCTGCAATTTATTTTGTATGTTATGTGGTCAGTTACAGCAGTGTATAGCTTCTTTTCATACATGTGTTACACCGAGATGTATCTCATTGTACAAGTCCATATTCTTACTTTGTACATTTTATTTTTTTTATGAAGCCTTCCCCATCAAAGCGCGTTTAATAGGCTTTTAGAACGTGCATTTAATGCTTAAAAATGAACTCCCGCATGCATGAGGCCTTGGAGAAATGAAAAGAGTTGCTAGGCCTTTAAGGTTGCTAGGGTAACCTTACTTTCTCCAGACAATAATAGTTTGGTACTCAAAGGGATGACTCATCTCTGGGAAATGGTGTGCTGGGCTCTGTGTGCCTCTCAATGGATGTACATCTGAAACATTGCAGATACTGTATGTAATGCAGACCAAGCTTCTAGATTCATAAAGCACATCACTAAATATAACACAAAGCTAGAAGGACAGGCTGCTACTTTAACCTTTTGTCGGATAGTGGGGTCTTTGTTAGAAGATATTGAAATACTACAGCTTTATCTAGAGAGAATCCTCTTAAGAATATTGAATTTAAGACTTGTTAGAGGATGTAACATTCAAATTCCCCAGCAGTTGTATTTAAAAAAAAAAAAAAAAAAACCCAAAGGAAATTGCTTTTGAGAGGTTTTTTTTGCTTACTTCCTGTTGACCACTTTTGTTTTGTTGTCATAGAAACAGGAATGCAAGAAACTGTTTTTCAAATCAAGAATATGCTTAACTCATTACAGCGTATTTGTATTGTACATTGACTATTGTATACACATGTGAGAACTGTAAACTAGTGTGTCATTTATTTACTTTATTTTAATGTACTTCTTTTATAACTTGGAGGAATCCTTTTATAGTAAACCACATGCAGCAGTATAACTATAGTTTTGATGTGTTACGAAAGAAGGAAAAATAAAGTGCCTCAGTGCCTCCGCAAAACAACAGTTGAGTACAAAATAATGCCAAAACTTTTCTTTTCTTTTTTGATGGGGGGGGGGGGCGGTTCCCTGAGTATTTTTTAATTAATAAAATGAATAATTCCCATTGTTGTTTTGTGAAGCCACTGCCTTTTCTACATATACATATTGTTGTTATATTTTTTCTACAGTCTAATTTATTGCTATAGACAATATATGTATTAATGTACAAAAATCTAGTTGTTCCCCACCAGTGTAAATACATATAAGCCTTCCTTGCAGTCGTTGGCAATATGGTAAACCCATACAAAGTAAGCAAGAAATAGCTCACAAGATAACAGAACGCAGCTCCCGAATGGAAAGTTGTGATAGGAGAGGTGTGTTTGACACTCCTATCACTTCTGCATTCCTGCTAGTCACAGCCAGTTCCTGACTGAGTCATACCAGACTTTGACAAGGAGTCTATGCATGGGACATGACATCTTCTAACTTTTATAATCCCCTTACTACCTTCTCCCTTCCCCAGCTGTCCAGTACGGTGTGATGTCTTGTAAATACAGGATGAGTCTTGTCTGGTAAAGAGCAGGGTAGTCCAATCTCACACTTACTGCTTGATCTCACCAAAGTGAACATTCCAGTTTTGTGATTACTTGGTTAGTGGCAGCTTTGACCCAGTGGAGAACATACACTGTGTTTATAAAAGAACATAATGCAACATATCCTATTTTCATTTTATTTTTTTTCTCTATTTTTATTTGGGTTTTTCAATATATTCGGGACAATAAATTGTATAAGCAATTAAATTAGTGATTACAGCAATATAAAAATTAGCAATATTGCAGACTTTACATAATAGATCAATAACAAATACTATAACCACACTTAATAAAGAGCTCATACAAATCATGTCATACACATGTAAATTACATTGAAATATTTATGAAAAATAAGAAAAAAGATGAGGAAAAGAAAGATCGCCTGCAGCCCAGTACCGCCCAAAACATGAACCATTGGTTTAGCCAAGTTGGATAGGAGGATCAGATAGAAACACTCTAGTTTCATACCATAATGTAAAACACATGCAATAATGAATTTGTTGTTTGATTGTGATGTTCAAAGTATCAATAAGGGATTCCCATATAGAGAAAAACTTCACTAATCGTTGTTCTTGTGTAGTTTGTTTCCATCTTAAACACCTGAAAAAGCTAACTTTAAACATTTGCATAGAAGGAGGGGAAGGCTGTATCCACTGCTGTAGTATACATTTCCTTGCAACTGCTGACAGATCAAAAACAGTTTGCGACAACCTGGTGAAAATGTGGAATTAGTTGTGAATGTCGAAGATGGCCCATTCTGGAGTCAATGGTAAATAATTCACCAGCTCCAAAACAGCAACTTGCTTAACTTGAAGTCAGTGGGGGCGATTCAATTGATTGTGATGTTGATTAGCCCAGGGAAGGAGGTCCTGGAGCTATTTAATTCACCGACTTAAGTGCTTCTAGTCGGACTTAACGCGTTGTAAAGTCCGACTAGAACCACTTAAGCTGGAGAATGCTGGTTAGTGCGACTAAGGGGGTTTAGTCTAGGGATGGACATCGGAAGCCCCGTATTGAATGGTTGCCGAACTTCTGACATGAAATCCTTTTATGCGATGGCACCTAGCCATCGCATTGCAACCATACTATAGCATAACCATCGTGATGTTTATGCTTCAAACTGAAAAGGGGCAGAGTCTCTGTGAAAAGGGGTGGGGCTTTGTGACACCCCCGTCCACGTCACTGTGGGGACATACCCATCACTCTTCAAGATGCTGGGCTGCCTCCAGGCTCCCCCTGCACTGAGAATACATGACGTGGGCATGGCATCTATGATTTTTCTGCTCATCTGCTGCTCTGTATGCAGAGCAGCGGTGTGTGCTCCCTTCTCACAGCCAGCCATTGAATGGGCATTGGAAAGCTGCATCCGATAGCTGGCAACCATAGAATTTCCGGTATTCGATGGCAAAGGTACTTCCATCCAATTTGAATCATCGATGGTTGCTAACCATTGGCTTCTGATGTCCATCCCTAGTTTAGTCGTGAGAACCAGCATTTTCTGACTTAAGTGCTGGCCGGGATGCTGTTAGCACGATAAGCTGTAAAATGGCATCGTGGCCGGCACTTAAGGCGGATTTCAGCTCTCACCTCAGGAGCTTGCAATGTAAAATCCTCTTTAGTCGGCTCAACATCACGGTCAATTGAATAGATCCGGGATCTCCTTCCCAGGGCTATTCAACATCACGATCAATTAAATCGCGCCCAGTATGTTTTAATGAGGGTGCAATCCCGGTAACAATGGTAGTGGGAAGCATCTGGTCCTGTACATTTCGGGGTAAATTGATGAGGAGGGAAGTCCATATAGGTGACTATGGAGGAGGGGAGAAATATCCTCTATAAAAAAACTACTGTATATAAAACATCCTGATAGGCTGTAGCGGATAAAACTTGAATAGAATATAAGAGTGTAGGATTTTTGATTCGCTAAGGTCAGGAAAGTGCTTCAACCAATGTGTTATGACCACTGTAATACGGTGAACAGAGTATTTTGTAGAACAAAGTAATAGCACCCCTACAACCAACAGAAGATTGGAGGGCTGTTTCCAAGTGGTTCATCCAGTCCCTAGGCGAGAGGAAACAAACTGCCTTAGAGGTATAATGCTGCGCCTGCAAAAAGGAAAATGTATAAAGGGGAAAAGAGACTAAGGGCCGTATTCAATTAGTTTCACATCTGCAAAAAAGTTCCGCATGCCCGACTTTTCGCGTGTTTTGGATGCAAAAACTTATCGTGCGCGTCCCCGCTTTCCGCTGTATTCAGTTCCTAAACAGGTGAAAATGGCAATCGGCGAATGCAGAACAGGCGAAAGTACTGTCAGAATAGGGGGAATCAGGCTGAACCAACCCCCCCCCCCCAAAAAAAAAATAAAGAAAAAAATTGCTCTAACATTGGGATCAATGTAGAAGTTTTCCAATAGCCCTAATAATACTATTTGGGGTACTGAAGCTTTTTATAATCTTTGAAGAATGGCATTAAGCAGTATTTTTTGGTGAAAATAAGTAGTCCTGTCAAATTTGGGGTACATGAAAATGTGTGCTAGCATATTTTAATGTCTCTAAAGTGAAGTTTTAGAAAAGTCAAATTCCTCCGTCATACAAGCACCTGCACTCCCCAAAACATTTTGCACACTTTCTCCACAGAATAGCAGGTGGAAAAAAAATTGCCTATTTCAGTGCCTTGACTTTCCGCATAGGCGAAAACCGAATGGAATTGATTACGGAGAAAAAAAAACAGGCAAAATTTTCTCTAAAAATAATGCGAAAATGGCTTTTCGTTCCGAATTTAATACGGCCCTAAGCCTGAAAGAATGATCATGGACGTTGTGCAAATTCTATTATTATAAATAAGTGACTGCTGCAGCGAGGCTTATTCGCATGCCCAGCTGTTTCCCCTTGCTGCACTCTGTCATGACACTGGCTCCTTCTACTGATTAGCATAAGACGTAAAGTCACTAAAACTCTGGTTTCCGGGGGGGGGGGGGTCATCATTTTTCTTTCTGGTTCTAGGCACCATTATTGTAAAGAGGTACAGGATATAAAGCTGCTAAGAAATGAATGATACCTATGCAAATTACATAGAAACGATTCGCTGACCGTTTAGAGCAAAAATACAATGAACATGCAATACTTGATAGTTTGAAGCAGGTCCCACGTTTTTACAGCTCCCTATCTGACATTATTAGAAGGAAGCTCACTTCACCCCAGCAACAAGCAAGGAGCAAAGCTGGGGCACACAGCTATAAAGGGTATCATTTTACGTGAATATTAAGAGGAAAGTAGACACTATTTCAGCAACATGCTACGACTGTAGTGGTACTTTGATAGAATAATTTATACACCCCCCCCCCTACACAAAAACTTCATAAATAAAGGCTGGTGTGTACCGACATCGTAAGCGATGGGGTGCCATCATCGGCAAGTGCTTACACGCTTGCCGATGCCAGTAGCGATGGCGGGGCTATGTTGCATTCGGCAGCATGGCCCTTGCTAACAATGTCACTGAAAGCACGCATCGTCAGCGACATAGCGGGTACGCACTAGACAACGTGCTCAATATGTCGTCCGATCCGGCCGGATCGGACGACATATCGTCTAGTGCAGTGGTTCTCAAACTCTGCCCTCAGGACCCCACACAGGTCACCTTTTCCAGGTCACCCAGCAGGTGCACAGGTGTAGTCATTACTAACTGACACATTTTAAAAGATCCACAGGTGGAGCTAATTATTTCACTCGTGATTCTGTGAGGAGACCTGGAAAACATGCACTGTTTGGGGCCCTGAGGACAGAGTTTGAGAACCTATGGTCTAGTGTGAATCCGGCATAAGTCATACATGTTTAGGGTTTTTGTTATGATATGGATTGCATTTAACGTGGGCTTGTTCGCACCTAGCTGTTAATGCACATTTAAGGACTTATGCTGATTTGGATGTAAATGCAGGTTGTGGCATTTTTTCGTACTGCGCATCTTTGTCTTCAATAACCATCTTGAATGCGACTGTATGACTAGCGTGCTGGGACTTGGGCTGGAGTGGGCACAATTTGGCCTTTGTCAAAGTCGCTCAGATCCTTACGCTAGCCTATTTTTCATACATACTCTGACCAGTACCTAAACCATTGGAACAAACATGATTTGTATATAAATCTGTGTGATAGCTGGAGCCAAATGAGCCAGAGCAATGCTTATATTTTTGAGTGTCAGTGTAGGGACTGATCAGAAGGGGAGACCGTGACGTGGTTGGTCAGATTGACAAATTATTGTAATATTTTAGTACTAACATTCTCTGAATTTACATGAATTACTGAATGACAGTTTGCTATATAAGTAGGGGACTGCCGAGTCTGTATGATTTTTGTTATTTAAGTAGTGTGGCGACATGTCACAATTGAAGCCAATTGTGTGTGTGTGTGTGTGTGTGTATGTATATACAGTGATTGCACTGAGCAAAAAAATTTGTGGGTTCCAGGGACCCCACACTTTTAAAAATTGGGGTCCTATTCCACTTTTTCTAAGTCCTATGGCATATTATGGTACAATGCTGGGGGCAGGTAGCAGTTGGGGTAGAGGGGGTTAAGTGTAAGCAGTAGTTGGGGTAGAGCTGGAGATAGAGGCAGGGAGAAGTGGGGGGTAAGGGTAGGCAGTGCTAAGGTCAGGGAGGAGCTAAGTGCAGACAGCAGTTGGGAAAGTGCTGGTGGGCAACGATAGTTAGGGGCAGATAGGGGTAAGGATAGAAATCAGTTGGGGCAGCAGAGGAGCAAAGAGGGGGTTAGGGGCAGGCAGTACTGGGGACAGTGCTGTGGGGGTAGGGAGGAGGTAGATAGCAGCTAGGACAGTACTGGGGGGCAGGATAGAGTTCGGGGCAGACAGTACTGGGAGTAGGGAGGGGGCAAGGGTAGATAGCAGCAGGGGCAGGACTGGGGGAAAGGAAGGGGTAGGGAAGGGGTAAGGGTAGATAGCAGCTGGGGCTGTACTGGGGGAAGGGGTAAGGGTAGATAGCAGCTGGGGCAGTACTGGGGGTAGATAGTAGCTGGAGCAAGCAGGTGCTTAAGGAAGGAGGTAAGAGTAGATAACAGCTGGGGCAAAAAGGGGGTTAAGCACAGACAGTGCTATGGGCAGTGCTACATCAATAATAATAACTTATCTAAGGTTGCAGCGCTGCACTACAGGCACAGGGGACACACACACACACTACTGCAGGGGAGACACACTTCTACACATCCCTACCATACAGGGTCACAGCCTACATGCACCTAACTGTCTCGCCGGGCACAGATGCCAGCCAGGGGAGTGTAGGCAGGCATGGGGTGTCACGGTGGTTCGCTGCCTATACACAGAGCACACATCATGGGGCAGTGACGGAGATCAGCCAGTCTCTGCAGCATAGGTACATGGTGCTGGCGGCGGCTCCTGGGGTCAGTGCGCCCTGTAGAGGATGCAGAGGCACCGCTGGAGACTGACCTGAGCTGGAGGAAAGAGTCCTCAGCAGATCCACTTGCTGCGCTGGCGGGCTGAGAGAAGGGGAGGAAGACACTGCAGGCTGTGATTGGCTGAAGAGACTAAGGCAGTGATTGGCTGGGGAAACAGATAGAGAGGGTTTGGCTGGGGTACTGTAGGTGCCTGCAGTACCCACTTAGTTTTTAAAATTGGGTCCCCAACAACCTGTAGTGCATAATCCCAGTGTGTGTGTGGTATGTATGTATACATACACCGTTGGAACAAATTCTTAGATAAGTATGGGGACTATGAAAAAATAATCTGTAACAAGGCCATACTATTGATTATATGTATATGTACGAGTAGAATAAATCTACGTAATGAGAGGTCTTGTTACCTTATTTATTGAACCACCCTTGTATGTATAATGTGTGTGTGTATGTATGTATATGTGCACCACTCTTCATGGGGCACACAGCATACTAAAACATCGTCCGCACAAACCACCTTATATTACAAACAAGTCCCACCCAGATAGCATTAATTCAAGTCACTCACCTGTAAATCGAATGAAAGCTCGCACACATGTGGCTCTGGCGCCAGCGTGCGTTTGTTCCATTACAAAAATGTGTTCCACACACACAACACCAGAAAATATGCATTCTATTACATCGGTATGCATTTCATTAGATAAATCTGCGTTCCCAACACATGGCCATCTTGCACTTGCACTGTTCGATATCCAAAAGTGCCAACAATGTCGCTATCCTCCAGTACTAATATCAGTCAGATTTACCTATGTTCCAATACCCAGAAGGGACCACCCGTAGCAAATAGAACAGGGATATTGAAATATATAGTAGCAAGGTTAAATGTAATGTAACTACCTAAGAACCTACTGTATATGCAAATTAAAATATACAGAAAATGCCCTAGATGGTGACATCCGATGGGTGACAAAAACAAAACAAATTTTGTGAAAAACTACCTAATAGAAATGTATAAGTGAAAAAACTTTTAGACAAATTTATATATTCTAATGATAAAAAAACAAGAACAATTGAGCTCCTCATTTAACCCCTCTGGTGATAGAGAATGTAAATTATAAATCCATCTAGTTTCAAGTTGAAGAAGCTTTTTTTTTTTTTTATTTGGTGGAACATGATCAATTAATATAACTTTAAAATCCAAGATGTTATAACCCATTGTAACAAAATGTAGTCCAGTATAGTAAAAGACCTGCATAGAGCTACTCCTTCTTTGAGCTTCTGTGTAGTCTTCTCTACATAGTTTCTTGCAGGGACAGATGATAACATATATATATTTACTCTCACAGGTAAGATATTAAATTTGATGTTAAAAGATCTTTTATATAACGGACCTTCAAATTTGTCCCTGGTTAACATGAAGCGACAATTTACACAACCAGATCAACGATAAGCCCCTGGTTCCAAGGTTTACCAAACCTTTTGGAGTTTCTGGCCAATATCTGATGAAGGTACTTCGTCTTTGATTGTTGCTTTGTCTATAGCAAAACATAGGAGGCTCGTTGCACCATTTCCCCAATATAGGGTCTGCTTGTAAAATGTGCCAGTGTTGCAGAAATGCATTCTTGACCAGTGTTAATTTTGTCGATGAATATTTTGACTAAAAGTAATTTTTTTGGAGGACTAAACAATAACGAAAATATAAATATTTTAATAACAAAAATTACAACAAAATCTGTGTTCAGTTTTAAATATGTCCATCCTGGATGGTTTGAATGAAAACCTGGTAGCGTATGGGAGCAAATGACATTCGACCATTTGGTCCCAATTACTGGAAAATGGATAAAAACAATTGATCAAATTGGTTACATTTGTTTGATTTAGCCAATTGATCTTAATTACCAATATTGTCTGTTTTCCAGTGTTTAGGCCCCCTTACATCTGCGACGGATCATTGCGATGTAGCAATCCTGCAACCCGGCATTGCATGATCGCTGAAATGCAACATGTTGGATTTCACAGATATGCCGATCACGATCAAAAAATTATCGTGATTGGCAGATCGGTGAAATTTTAACATGTAGAATTTCACCGATCCTGCGACGGATCTCGGAACATCGATGGCCACCAGTCGGCATTTCCGATTACATCGCGATGATCCGTCGCAGATGTATGGGGACCTTTAGTGAGCAAATGATCGATTGTCATTTGTTCCTGTACACTACCGGATTTTCATTCCAACCAGTCAGATGTCTGACAGATAATTGTATAGTGTATGTCCAGCATTAGACTAAAACTAAATTTAAAATCCTTGTCAAAATTAACACTGGTTCTAACAAACTTTAATACATTATTTTGTATATCACATTCTCACTCCGCCTCCTGACCCTAGATTACTAAACATACTGTAAGTTAAAGGTATGCTGACTTCAAGTTCTCAAGGAAATTTTAGAGAAAAAAGTTAGACAGTAAAATGCATTACAGTATCATTAAACTGTTTGCAAAAATTATGACTAAAACATTGACTAAAATTAGACTGAATTGAAAACTGAAGTCCACTGACTAAATCTTGACTAAAACCAATCAAAAAAGACTAAAATAAAACCAACTACAATTTTACATAAGTGACTAAGACTAAAACTAAATTTAAAATCTGTCAAAATGAACACTGCTCTTGACTATGTGTGACCCTATTTAAAAAGTGGTTAAAAAAAATCATACGTTATGGTCCAGTTTTCTATAGATGAATGTATAAAAATTTAATGCGATCAATGGTTAAACATTTTTCCATTGCTTCTTTAACTTTTGTTTCAGCATATCCGTGTTGTATGAATTATTGACCATTTCCTTGAGCGCCTGCAGGAGTATTTTTTTTTTTTGTCAGAGGTGATTCTGTCAAGTTGGACCATTTGGGAAAATTTCAACCCTCTCAAGTGGTCTAGGATGGAAACTGTCTGCTGCCAACATTGTGTTCAGATCCGTTGGTTTACTCTATACTGTAGTTGCATATTGTCCTTCCACTATATTGATTGAATTTTAGCGACATGGTGGTACATTATCTGGATGTTTCAATGTAAATTTGGTTTCATTACTTGTAGTATTTAGAGAGTCAAAAAAGACAATACATTTACCTTGCTTCCAGTCCAAATTAAGAACACCTCATCAATGAAGCGGTCATAAAATGAAATGTAAACAGCCAATGGGTGTGGCATAATGTGTCTTTTCTCATATGTATGTATAAACAAATTTGCATATACAGGGGCCATATTGGACCCCATTGCTGTTGTAAATAAAAGGTATTCAGTTCAAAGATGAAGTAATTCTTGAGCAAAATTTTCCACATCAATAATATCAAGTAGTCTACTGCAGGACCCGTATAAAATACTTATACTAGCAATCTCTCTGACTTCTTCAATTCCCACCTGATGATGAGGTATACGTGTGTATAAATGAACTATGTCCAGAGTAAATAATCGCCAGCGGGGGGGGGGGGGGGTTAACTCAATTTATTGAGGAAATATGTAGTATCCTTCAAATAATAATCATTATTTGAACCATAGGTTGTAGTAAATAGACAACATACTGCGAACGTGTCTGACATAATGATCCACATGAAGAAATAAGTGGTCTGCCTGTGGGGGGCTTTACAGGGTTTTATGTACCTTTTTGTAGTGTTCACTCTAAGTCTGGCGCCGGGCAGGGCGCCAGCGCCAGACCTAGAGAAAGGGCACATCTGCGTGCGCCCAAAAAGGGCGTGACCAATGAAAAGGGCATATCTTTCGGACGCGTCCCCTTTTCGTCACTCTTGGGCGCGTGCCCAGCACTTACGGACATTCTGGGCTGCCCCCAAGCACTGCTGTCAGTGTGAATGGGTGCCGGGCGGCGGTGACTGCTACACCGCAGTTTTCCCCACCTGAGGGACACTGCGACCCGCGGGTGGGGATGGCACCCGCAGGCTTTTTCAACAGGGTGCCGTGCCGGAGGGCAGGATGCTTTGTGCCCTTTAGAAATAGGGCAGGGCTCGGCGCCCCGCTAAAAGAGCCTAGCGGGAACGCTGCTTTGGTAAAATATACATGAGTGGTATATACATGAGTTGATATAAAAAAAAATTGCTGTATTGTTAATCCATTAATTCTTTAAACCCATCAAGATTATGCTATTTCCCTTTTATAGCCTATAGTAGGATCACAAATTAATTTCTGATAACTTTGAGTATCAGCTAATCTTGTATAACATTCATGGGTCTGTTTTGTTTGTTTGTCTGCCTGTTCGGTTATGCATTCGGACACCCTTCCACCGATTGGGTTGAAACCAACGCGAGGTGGTCCAGTTGGATCCTGGCCAGGTTTTAGGGGAGTCAGGTTCCCGGTCGGACCTCCCGTTGGTGTACGCTGGATAGACCTTTGACCCGGGGAGTCTGTTCTGGGCCTTCCACTGAATGGATATGGACGACATTACGTAATAAAACTTAATAACTTGAAGATTCAAACCCGGGCAATTTCTTTAATGTAATCTGATTTATTCATAATTACCAGTCCCCCACTTTTATCAGCGGGGTGAATGGTAATTGCATTATTGTCTCTTAGGCTATGGATAGCATCTATTTGCTCCTTTTGAAAGATTAGAATAAGATTTTTGATGATTAATTCTGGAATTGGTATCTCATTTGATTAATTTCATAAAGGTCTCAATGTAACAACTATTAACAGTAGGTTCAAAAGTGCTTTTACCTTTCAAGGGACCTGATGGTTTATTTGTTACTGGTTTACAACCAAAATGATGTTTAAGTTTTAATTCTCTGAAATGTATGTAAATCTACCTCTAGTATGAAAGCTGCTTGTTTAAAGATTTTCACAAAATTAAGCCCTTTAGATAATACAAATAACTCCAGTGGTTGTTTCATAATCCTTTAAATTAAGAAATATTATTTTCTCCTGTTCTTGTATTTGGTTCTGTCCTGACTTTCTTTGGACCTGGTCCTGGTCCCTCTCCTTCTACAGGGTTTGCGCCTCCATGTTTGTGTTTGCTGCAGGTAGCCACTAGTTCTTTTAAAAAAAGTGTACAAGGTCCACGCCGTATCTGAATCACTTTGTGAAGTGTGAGAATCTACAGCTGGGTACACACTGACAGATATATTGGCCGATCAATTGATCGACCAATCTATCTGCTGCCTGTTGGCCAGTGTGTACCAGAGATATGTCTGTGAACGACGTCGTTCTGCATAGCCGATGGACAGATATTTCTGCAGACCGCTAGTACACATGCAGCAGCAGCCACAGGGAAGACCTGCCGCTGCCTGGAAGATGATGGTCTTTCAGTGTATATCTGCCCTGAATGTGTTAATAGTTGTTTCAATCTTGGATATCTTAGATAGTCAGTCAGTAGATAGTATTTGTAAACCTGTGCTTTTACACAATTTGATCTCCTTCTCAAGTAAAGCAATATCAGCATTGACTTGTTGTATTACAAGAATCATTGGGTGCAGTAGGTATTACGACCCCGATCGTCCCTAAGGTAAGTATCACTAACCTAATTCCCCCCCCCCCCAACCCTAACCCTCCCTTAGGGGTGCCTAACCTCGTCCCCCCCCCTCCCTTCCTTGCAGCCTACACCTGAGTCCCCCCGGGAGTTTTCGACGCCTGTCATTAGTACCACGCCGGGATTAGAAAGTCTGGAAGCCGGTGGTCAGCATTTATACCGTCGGCTTCCAGACTACATCCCGAATCATTAGGTCGAATTAACGCTAGTTAAGTATCATGTACAATTCACGGCAAAACTCCTTTTTATTGTAGCGGCCTAACGTGGGTTGCTTTTTAATTCTAAAGCCTCGTGGTATAAGATTTTCTTTATGGTACTGTGGTCATTTTAATCCATGTAAAGACAATTCCACATGTTTTGTCTTTTAATTTAACCAAATCTCTTTAGACTTAACTAGCATTGTCCACATCAAATTCCAAGGATTCCGTGTTAGCAAGCAATATTTGCGATATTTTTCTCACAGAATCTTTTAGATTATGTAACATAACCAATATCTGCTAATAATGTCTCCATGTTTCACTCAAATCCACAACAATGTGCAAAAAAATTACAATAAAATTAAAGTGTCCCCCCCCCCCTAAAAAATGTAAATGAAAAGTCCATAGAGGTACAATCACTTCATAATAAATTGCTTAAAAAGGAACAAGAATCGGACACTCTTCCAAGTGTAATATCATTAATTAGGGGTCCTTGGTCCTAAGAATCATATAGAGCATTATCCAGAAAAAACAGAATAGACCAACACACCAAATTGGTAATATGCATGAAAATTAGGGATGAGCGGGTTCGGATTTACTCGGTTCTCAAAGCAACATTTTATTGGCTATCGGCTATCACGTGTTTTGAAGAGCCAATAAAATAAATCCGAACTTGCGGTAAAGTGGCGATAAGAACCGAGTAAATCCGAACCCGCTCATCCCTAATGAAAATAAGATTATAATGCTATTGAATATATAAATATTCAATCTTAATAGCATGAATGTAATAAATTTTATATTGCAAGTATTTCTATAGCTGCATACACACACAACGATTTAGTTAATGAACGATTTTAGTAAACGATTTTCTCACTTGAAAAAATGAACTAAAATCGTTTACTAAAGTTGTTCATTTACTATGTTCATTTAAATGTAATGAACGATTTTTTTAGAACTACAAACGATTTTTGCATATTCCCTTACTGAAAATCGTTGAGTTGACAAGTCTGACTGAACTACAAACGTGAACGCACATGAACGAAAATCGTTCATCGTTTGACTCAGAAAGTGAACGATTTTTACAAACGATTATCGTTTAACGATAATCGTTCAAAAAATCGTGTGTGTATGCAGCTTTATTATTAAAAACAAAAGTATTAATGGCACTATATTATTAAGGACATTATGTGCTAATAATTATTCTTAAAGTAAATTACTTCAGTGCATCCTAGGAATGCATATAACAATACTTAAGACAAGGGGATGGAAACAGACAGGATTATTTAGAGCGAATGCTTCTCTGTGGATCCATTGGGCTTCACATTTAAGGAGAAGTTGAAAGCTTTGGGTGGCCTCTCGCATTGTATTCCTCTTGCGGTTTTTTCCCTAGAAAGCTGGTGTATTGGCTAGTTGCTTCCAGAGACCAGATCTGGAGCAATCGCCTGTCTGGCAATAGATGTGCTGATATTTAAAGCTGCTGTAAATAGATTGTATAACTTTTAGTACTTTTTAATAAATTGTGTGATAATGCTGCTTCGTGGTGATTAGTTTGATTATATATTTGTTGAAATCCCTGGACTAGGATAAAGAAGTATACGGTTCAGGACTGGATTTATTTTAAAGAACCCAAGATAAGCTCTATTTGTTATTTACAAAGTATGTGCAAATTTGGCTTTTCAGTGTGTTCATTAGCATGGGTATAATGCACTATGGATGTGTACTACAGTTTATTTTTGATACTGAAGAACTATGTGTTGATATTTGATGCTCTATAGGAGCATGCTTATAAGAGGGAGGGTCAAAATACAAATATCTGATTGTAAATTGGTTGGATTGCAGTGTAAAGCTGGCCCTACACTTCCAGGTTAGCTAATAACCGCTCGCTGAATTAAGTCTGCCTCAGAGCTTTCCCTACTCCAGGGCCGGACTGGCCATCAGGCACTTCTAGCAAATGCCAGAAGGGCCGATGGCCTCAGACCCGGCTCGAGGAGGGCGGAAGTGTCCCACGGCTCCAGATTCACTATGAGCTTAGAGAGACGGAAGGGGTGGAGGCGGTGCGCTGTGCTCGGCCGGAAAGAGACGGGGGCGTGCCCTGAGGCCAGGCCCCCGTGACTTGCGGCACAAACCCCTTGAAACAACCATGCCCCCTTCACGAGCGAGCGCACTGGGCGACTTCCAGAGCTGATCTACAGCCCCAGTCCGTCCCTGCCCTACTCCAACCTGTGCAACTTACACTGGCCCACCCTCACAAGTGTCCCAATCTCCACTCAGCCATACTAGCTCCTCTTATTTTCAGATGTGTTACCCTTCGTTTTCATGTCTACATTTAGTCTGCTTTGTGTGTCCCTATTTTCTATATGCTTTTTTCTTCACTGGTGGCTTAAAAATCTGTGTCCATAATTGTCATATTCGTGTCTATTTCCTGTGGATGTTTTAATGCTTGCAGAGCTCACCTTTCAGTAGACTGCGCTCTGTTATTTCTCGCGCGCTATGCATCTCCGAGATCCCGTCTATTATTTTTCTTCGCATCAGATAAGGCTCTTACAGTATAATATCTTAGGGGCTTGGCTTGGTTGAGTTCTGAATATATAACTGGGGTCAGGTGAAGAGATGACAAACTCATACGTTTTCTCATGGCTTACAATGAGTGACTGCATAAAACTGTAAAGACTCTGTACAGTGTATTGGGCACAATTAATTAGGGAAAGATTTAAAGTAAGAGTGTGTTTTATGTACTTATGCTTACAGTATGCCTAACCCCGGTCTCTTATCCTTTTATTAAGCAACGAGTTGAAATCCATAAACTCCGTCAGGGAGATAACCTGATCCTTGGATTCAGTATTGGAGGTGGCATTGACCAAGACCCCGCTCAGAACCCTTTTTCAGAGGACAAGACGGATAAGGTGGGGCTTTCCGTTTTAATTTTATAAAAAAAAAAATTTGTGAGTCGGGAGGATAACTAAAGGTGCCTACACATTTTCCGATTTTTATTTTTTTATTTTTACACGATCTGGCCAATTCCGACGCATTGGAACTACAGATCGTGTAAAAAAATGCCCAAATCGTGAGTCCCCACTCACGATGCGATGTGCGTCCCCGCTGGTCGCACATCGCATCGTCAGATCTGCCATGCTGTTGGGCAGATCTGGCAATCTGGGACGCAATGCACTGGAAAAAAGTCACGGATGCACGATAGATCGTTTGAAGATGGACCAAATTGTGTGCAGAGCTGCCGGGGGGGAGTTTCAATGGAAATCGTACACGATGTCGGATCGTGTGCAGAGCGGTAGGGTGCCCACACACATACCGATGTCCTCACGATACGATTTTATGGCCAATTTCCTCATGAACTTTCACGGGAGCTCCCTTGCTGTCGTGATCACGATTTGGAGTTAAAAATGTCCAATCTGACGAAAGATCTATCTTGCAGCCAATGCATTGTATCCCAGATTGGCTAATCTGCCCTACAGCACGGCAGATCAGAAGATGCGATGTACGACGAGCGGGGACGCGCATCGGCATCGTACTCGTGAGTATAAACTCACGATTTGTACTTTTTTTTTACCCGATTCGTCGTCGAAATCGGCCAAATCGTGTAAAATGTCGCTATGTGTGTGGGCACCATAACAGTAGCGATTTGCTTTGCTTCAGCAGTGAATATCTAAAAAGAATGGTCACGGGTCTGTTCTTTCATAATTGCATGTAAAATGTGATATTCAATGATCTCTTCATAATTTTTGTAAACTGGGGATCCCCCCTCCCCATCGCCACCTTTTAACCCCTGCTATCCTTTATGTTGAAAATCCATTTTGCTAGATATAGGTAACCGTTCTTGTGTACAGTGTTCTTGGAGAGCAAATACATTCAGTTTTATGGACAGTTTGCTCATTTAGTTCCACAATAAGAGAAAATCAAAACTGTTCACATTGGTGGTTGTTGTTGCTGTTTTTTGCAAAATTGGGGACAGCTCTCATTTTTTGGCGGATGGACTAGTTTTAGGATACAGGAAACACATCTTAACTGCTTGCAATTGCAGGGCATCTATGTTACAAGGGTAACTGAAGGAGGACCTGCTGAAGTGGCTGGACTTCAAATGGGAGACAAAATAATGCAGGTAAAACACATGCTCATCTCATTTTCCATGTCTACAGATCATACATCTAGCCCCAAATCGCCACGCAGCAAGACTTGCCTGGCGTGAGTGAGCCCCCAGGTCCCGTGCTACCCTGCTAGCGTTGCAGAGCCTCACAGGACCTGGCACGCCGAGAGGGGCACAACTGCAGCAGAGATGTATAAGGACACATCTGTACCTGTCTGATCTAGCATTAACTTCATTAAAGCTTGTCCTAAAGGTATGTGGGAACACTAGCTGTAATCTAGTTTGAATGCTGACCACTTCTATACAGATTCTGTAAAGTTTTTACATGTAAAGAATTTAATCCAAAATACTTTTCTTTTGATTTTTGTCTAATTATAATATGAGACACATTTTCTACCTTTCTAACTTATTTCTGCCATTGAGTAACTTTAGTTAGCAGCATAATATTTTATATGAGCAGGTGCGATCTTAGTGTATATGTATATGGTGTTGTTATTTTAGGTATAAAACTACTAGACAAAATGACTAAAACCTGCCCATAAAATTGTGATTGCAGTTAGGTAGTTTCAGATCACACTCAGTGTTCTCCCCATGCTTTATCTGTCGGGCGGTCCGCCCGGTAAAAATCCCCCACCACCCGGCAGTTGAGCTGCACTGAGAACTAGCGGCAGTGCAGCCGGTGCATTGCATCGGGGTGCGCACCCGCCGCTAGTGTCCCCAGGGCCCCACAAGTGTAGGGCAAACCGCAGTGAGTAGCGGTCTGCCCTACACAGAAACAAACACACAGCCGCCAGCGGCAGCTGTGTATTTGTCATAGCAGCGCAGCCAGCCAATGAGAGTCATACAGACTCTGATTGATTGGCTGCTGTGGCCACGGAGGGAGCCGGCTGGAGCTCACTCATCTCCCATCAGCGGTTGATGGGATAGACGTCATGACGTCTCTCCCATAGTGCAGAGCGGGCCGGTAGCAGCAGAGAACGGGGATCAGGTAAGTTGTCTATTTTTTTTTTTTCTTTTGTGAGTATCCGTTACTGTATAAAGGGGGCTGCTACTGGGGGCACTGTATAATGGGGGCTGCTACTGGGGGCACTGTATAATGGGGGCTGCTACTGGGGGCACTGTATAAAGGGGGCTGCTACTGGGGGCACTGTATAAAGGGGGCTGCTACTGGGGGCACTGTATAAAGGGGGCTGCTACTGGGGGCACTGTATAAAGGGGGCTGCTACTGGGGGCACTGTATAATGGGGCTGCTACTGGGGGCACTGTATAATGGGGCTGCTACTGGGGGCACTGTATAACGGGGCTGCTACTGGGGGCACTGTATAACGGGGCTGCTACTGGGGGCACTGTATATAGGGGGCTGCTAATGGGGGCACTGCATAAGGGCAAAGCTAAACTACAGGGGGCAATGCATAAAGGGGAAAACTACAGGGGGCACTGTATAAAGGGCACAAATACAAGGGGCACTGCATAATTGGCACTTTTGACTGAGATCCAGTGGGGGAGCAGCCTGAGACCTGTCGGGCTGGATTGGTAAGGGAGATACCCCTTTTCCCGGCGCGCATAATTGCGAAGGCCCCCACCCGGCTACTTTTTGATGCCACCCAGCTGGAAAAAAATTCTGGGGAGAACACTGAAAAATTAGCAGTACTCCTGATCAACAGCTGTTTAGAATCTCTCAAGGCTGGCAGAAGATTTTGTTGAGTGACTGAGATCTGACCGTGCATTCTCTGTCTGCACTACTGCATAGGTTCCAGCCCCCTGCAGCTGTGTTATAAAGTAGTTTTACCTGTCCCACTCCCCGCCACAGGCAGCAGAAGCTTTTCAGACACAATTGAAACAGTGTTCTAATGGGAACTGGTATGTTAAACTGATAATAATCCAGTCATTTGAATTACTGTGATATCCCTGCCCTGTCTGTGTATGAATCCATTAATCTACATGGTGCATTTTTACAAAACAAGTTTGCCAAGCTGTCATAGAGTATTTATAAATTCCATAATACACAATGGGCCAGAATTGCACTGAGGGTCTCATTCAGACCCGCTCGCGAGCGCTGAGCGCTCGCAAGCGGGTCGATGTTTCCCAAATGCGCATGCACACGACGGAGGCGCCTCCACGAGACCCGAATAACGACGGGTAGCCGTCGTTATGGGTCTCGCACCAAAGGGGGCGTGCTGTTGATGGTGATTGACAGCACGCCCCCTTTGGTGGGCGTGCCAGGGGCGTGCCTGCCAAATGGAGGCATTCCCATGGGAACGCCTACCGTCTGGGTCCGGCCCCACTGACATCACTAGTGATGTCAGTGGGAGTGATTTTGGCTCTGATAGAGCCAAAATCACTCCAGGGCTTGCGGCAGACGAGACCCTACCACAAGGGTCTCGTCGCAAGCCCGATGGTCATCATCATGGACGCTCGCATAAGCTGTGGGTGGTAACCCGCAGCTATGCGAGCGTCCACGAGGCCGCCTCGCAAAAAAACAAAAAACACACCCTGATTCAGAGCGGGCGCTCGTTCAGAGCGTCCGGCTCTGAATCAGGCCCTGAAGTCGGCAACATTGCATGCTCGGCATTGAATGTGGATCTTCATCTGCATTCAGAGTCGGCCGCCTCTATCCATCCGCTTGTGAAAGTACCGGTTATCACTATCATCGTGCACCTACACCAGCCCTATACCTGGTGCAAGAAGAGATCCATGTGATATCGGACTTATATCTGTGTTCTTATGACATTGAATAGCCCGCAATGCCATCTACATACCCTCTTGGTACACTTATCCTACGTGTGAATGCCCATCAGTTGCAAATGGAGATGTTTCTGTCTCACCCCTAGTTGCACAATGTTGTATATGCTCAGCTTGGACATATGCAAAGTAGGGGTGTGCACCAGCCACTTTTTATGTTTTGGTTTTGGATCTGGATCTTTCTTCGTGTTTTGGATCTGGATTGGTTTTGCCAAAACCACCCTTCCGTGTTTTGGGTTCTGGGTTTTGTGTTTTGGATCTGTATTTTTTTTAAAAAAAGCATAAAAACAGCTAAAATCACAGAATTTGTAGGTTTTTCTGCTCCTATGCTATTATTAACCTCAATAACCTTAATTTCCACTCATTTCCAGTCTATTCTGAACACCTCATACCTCACAATAGTGTTTTTATGTCCAAAAGGTTGCACCGAGGTAGCTGGATGACTATGCTAAGCGACACGAGTGGGCGGCACAAACACGTGACCCATCTAGGCGTGAAACTGCAGTGGCAGACAGGATGGCATTGAAAAACTAGGCCCCAAACTGTACATAATGCAAAGAAAAAAAAAGAGGTGCAAGATGGAATTGTCCTTGGGCCCTCCCACCCACCCTTATGTTGTATAAACAGGACATGCACACTTTAACAAACCAATCATTTCAGCGCCAGGGTCTGCCACACAACTGTGGCTGAAATGATTGGTTCGTTTGGGCCCCCACAAAACAAGCTGGCAATTAATCTGTCCCTGCACAAACTGGCTCTACGGAGGCAAGATGTCATCCTCATCCTCCTCATCCTTCCTCACCCTCTTCAGTGTGTACATCCTCATCCTCACAGAGTATTAATTCGTCCCCGCTGGAACCACAGGTCCCTCTGTACGTTCTGGAGGCTGGTCTCCCTGGAAGAGTTGATAATTCATTTTATGAACATCATCTTCTCCACATTTTGTGGAAGCAACCTCCTACGCCTTTCGCTGACAAGGTTCCCGGCTGCACTAAACACTCTTTCGGAGTACACACTGGAGGGGGGGCAACTCAGGTAAAATAGAGCCAGTTTGTACAGGGACCTCCAAATTGCTTCTTTTTCCTGCCAGTACAGGTACGGACTGTCTGACATGCCTACTTGGATGCTGTCACCGATGTAATCCTTTAACAGACAGACGCACGCTTGTCGCTGCTGCTTTGAGGATGCAAGTGCAGCTACAGCCCACACAATTCACAAAGACAGAAAAAAAAAAAGAATATTTTAATTGTTTGTGTAGCACACTTTGAGGGTGTCACCACCCTTTAACAGACAGACGCACGCTTGTCGCTGCTGCTTTGAGGATGCAGGTGGAATCTAGACGGGATTTGGAACCGGGGACACACTACCTCCATCAATTGTCTAAATCCCACTGCACTAATGGCGGATACCGGACGCACGTCTAACACCAACATAGCAGTCAAGGCCTCAGTTATACGTTTTGCTTCAGGATGACTGCTGTCGTACTTCATCCTCATCGCTAGGGACTGTTGGAGGGTCAATTGTTTAGTAAAAGTAGTGATGTTCCTACTTCCTCTCTGGGATGATGAACAACTCCCAGCAGCAGCAATAGCACTAGGAGGAAGTGGTTCTTGATCTTTCCCTATTTTATTTTTATCGTAGAAAGTTTGGTCCTCCATTTATGTTATATTGATATATACGTGCGGTAAAAGCGCACACAAACACAGAAAATATTTTTTTATTTTTGCTGGAGAGTAGTGCACTTTGTGGGTTACACCACCCTTTAAGAAATGAGCCAGCCGGCTCTTTACTTATGGGACACAGGCGCACGCTTGGCGCTGCTCCTTTGTTGATGCACGTGCAGCCACAGTGCACACAAGTCACAAACACAGAAAATATATATTTTTTTGGTTTGGAGTGTACTTTGGGGGTTACAGCACCCTTTAACGGTCAAGCCAGCCGGCCCTTTACTTATGACACAGGCGCACGCTTGGCACTACTTTGTTGATGCACGTGCGGCTACTGCGCACACAATTCACAAACACACAAAAAATATTTTTTTAGCACTTGGGGGGAGCACTCCTGATGGACAGAGCACCCCCTGGACAACACTACAGCACCCCTTTAGGACTGGGACACTGCACAGGAGTGGACACAGCCCCTATGGAGAACTGACTGCACAACACAGTCCAGCCAGCCCCTATGGACTTTGAAGTAGTGGACAACAGCAGCGCAGCACAGCACAGCACAACACTACTCTGCACTACACGACACTACACTACACAGCCCAGCCAGCCCTAACTCCCACCCTCCCTCTTCACTGTCCACAGCCGAGTGAGAAAATGGCGCCGACGCGGGTACCTTATATAGGTTCCAAAACCCGTGAGACTCGGAAGGCGGGATGATGACGTTTTGCCTCGATTTCAGATCCGAGTCAGGCGGGAAAAGTCGAGCCTGACTCGAATCGGGGGGGTTCGGATTTCAGAAATCCGAACCCGCTCACCCCTAATACAAAGTGTGAAAATTCGCAAGATCTCACCAGAAAAGGGATTGCATGCAGCTCCGAATCAGGACCACTATGTATGGCAGATCATGTCACTATATGCAAGCTCCAATGTATGTGTTTTGTGAATGTTACAAAATGCCTTTTGATAGTACTGAAACTTGTAATTTGTGTGCTTATCCTGTACTAAGCACCCCATCTCTCTCTCAGGTGAATGGATGGGACATGACTATGGTCACACATGACCAGGCCAGAAAGCGTCTCACCAAGAAGAACGAGGAAGTTGTCCGACTCCTAGTGACCAGGAGATCCTTGCAAGAGGCTGTCAGACACTCAATGAGACAATAGAGATCTGATTACACCGTCCATCCCGTCATTTTATCTTTGTGCACTGGTTTATCTACAGGCAATCGCACATACATGAGCTGGTAACATTCATGGGGATTCTAGTTCAGCACCAGCTCATGTGTTGACATTTGCCAGTAACCACGTGATATTTTACCTTTCAGATGTGAGGTAAATAATAAATAGTGTAAACTGTGTCACCATATTATCACCAGAGTTTGATTTTCATAAGGTGCCAGATTTGTTAATAAAGGTTGAGTCTACCAAATGCAAATATTCCGAAATACGGAATTTATTTTAGCATGACTGAGATAGTGACACCATTGCATTCTGATGGTTCAATGTACACAAACTTTGTTTGATGCACAAAACTATTAAAAGTATTGTATAAAATTACCTTCAGGCTATGTGTATATGAAACACAAAAGCATTTCTATGTTTAGATTTTGGTCCCATTCTCAAGATATTACATTATGGTATGCGATTATTCCAAAATCCGGAATATTCCGATATCCTAAATACCCCTGGTCCCAACCAGTTTGGATATGGGAGACTCAACCTGTAATCATTCTGTAGCAGAAACATACATTCTCTTTATCACTGATTGTCATTGTTCATTTCTCTGAAATTAGATTTAATATTTCAATAATACGTTATATATGCTAAATTCAGCAATTACGGGGAAAGGCTAAAATAGTTAACACAGAAAACTTCCATCATTTGTTTTTTATCTTGTCATTTTTAGACTGCTGGAGTCACTGTATTATATCACAGGCCACTGAACTTAAAGTTCCAGTTGATGTGTCAGATATATCATTATTGTTATTATTATTAAGTTATTGGATGCAAACACAAAGAGTGACACTGCCCCCTGCCTATGTACATAGACTTAAGCTGTAAGGGCCTGTCTGGACTAGTGTGTTTTTCTCTTGTGTTCTAGAGGGAACAGATGTTATCTGCATAATTTCTTGGCCTATATTATAGGGCTTGGGTACGGGATGCCGGCGCTTGAGATCTTATTGGTCAGGATCCCGATGCCGGCATCGATACTGACACCTGTCAGTCGGTATCCTAACCCTCCCCCTCTCCCTACCCCTAGTGGGTGCCTAAACCTTAATCCCCCACCCCTAGTGCCTAACCCTAGCCCCGGTACTTACCATCTGGATGTCTGCATCGGGATCCTGAACGCCGGAATCCCCTCGGTCGGTATTATGACCACATTCCTATTATAGCTGTCCATTTCTAGCAGAGATACTAATGTATTACCTCCCCATTCCTGAGAGCTGAAGCTCCTCCCACATCCATGGCCAGATGGATGCGATACAGATCAAAAAGCTGAGACTGACATCATTGCCCCTACCCTGTGTATAAATTAACCAATCCATACTGTATTCCTGCAAAGCAAGTCTGCCTAAAGCTGGGTACACACTATACAATATATCGTCCCGAGGCGGATCGGAACAATATATCGTACACATCGTATAGTGTATATGGCTGATTTTGCATGCACGAAGGTTGTTCATTGCATCGTCCCATCTGCTGTGCTGCACAATAGATGGGACGATGTGGTGAATGACCAGGTGCCGTTATGACACATCGTACTACCTTACACTGGATCATGCAGTGTCGCACGACGCATGCGATGTATCATTCTATCATATCACACCGTCGGCTGGGTCACCGGCTTTAAAGAAGTGAGAGCACACATGTTGGATATACTTGGTTAAGTATAAACTGTCCAGTTATTTCATGTATATATTCAGCAGAGTGATTAGTCTTTCTTGTGTGTGCGTGCGTGCGTGCACGCATTCAGTGGGAGCTTTTCTTCCGGTTTAAGTTCAGTGGCTTTTAAGTACTAATTTTAGTATTTTAATTTCTGTTTTTATAACAATTTTTCTGTCTAAATAATTGTAGAATACATGATATGAGTTGTCTGTTAATAGCACATGGCTGAAGTAAAATCCTACTTGGTACTACAACATTTCAGCAATATTATAACTTATTTATACAATTCATCCAGCGTTCATTTTATTTTTTAAAAATACATTTTTTTTGATCTTTATGTTTTGTTTTTTTTAAGCACACATTAAAATACACATGAATGAGACAATATACAGAGATGCACAATAAACCACTAGACTAGTTTCATTTAACCGCTCGTCATCTATTTTGTATTGCGTATGTTGTGTCTGGGAACACAACTCTTTGTCATAAGGACCAATCTTTTTAGAAAACTGGTGATTACTAAATAGACCATGGTATGTTGGAGGCTTTCTGTGAAGAGGTCGCCGCAGGTTCTGCTAATTGTTAACCACTAACAGAATTTGTCTAGCGTTACAAGGGACTATCAGTAATTATGTACCAAAGACTTTTACTAACCATATTGTTCCTATGGTTTTGTTGTATTGTTGATTACAAACATTTCCTTTCACTAATGTAATATTAAAGGGGTGTTCGTAATGTTCACTAATATGACAGCATTTCAGGAACATGATATGGTAGACCGTATGTGACCAAAACTATAATACTGGGATAAATGTTTTATAACACACCTGACTTCTTACCAAAGTATTTTGAATGGCCAATAATGTAAGACTTCCTGGCAAACTTACAACACTATATACAATATTAAATATGTAAAGTTTAGTTATGATATGGTGACCTTTACATATATCTGTGTGAATGTCTCAAGGTGCCTTAAACACTAAAAGTTGTGCGTGCAGTGATGCATTATACTCTCTCTTGTAAGAAACACCAAGTGCCTTTATAGTACAGAGTTTAGGTCTGTGTGTTGCAGGTGTTACAGGTATCTGTACCAGATTGTGGTATTGCCTTTGAGAAACAAATATACAGAGCTTTAAATGCATCACATGGAACCCTAAAACTACACAAGTGTAGCTGTTCGTTGCTAGGTTATTACATAAACATATGATACATTCTTGAATATCTGTCACTATTTGAATTGGATGCCAGTTTTCAAAATTCTATTAATTTTTAAGCTTAGTTTACATATGATGCAGCTGTCTGGCCATAGATACTCAAGAAATATGCCAACCCCCTTATATAAGATGGGCAGGTGGACTTAGGCATGAGGTCTGTCTGGTGATGAAGTTTGATGCTTTTCCAGTATACCAAATATTCATGACCTATAGCTTATCTATTATCCACGAGACTAAGACATTTGGGATTGTAGTTTAACACAGTAGGAAGCTGTTTCTTCAGAATGACCAACTCCTTCATCTGTCTGGTACAGGAAACATACAGTTGGAGTTTTTGAGAAAATGTTATGTTTTCTTATAATGCTGCCATACAATCATTGGGTGATAGTTCAGGTACATTCTAATCACCTTCACATTAAGTCTCTGTAGGATCTGAGAGATGCACAGCCACAAACTGCCACGTGATTGAAGAAGAGCAATTCTTTGAAGTTGCGTTATTAAAGTTTACCCGGTTCCTGCACACTATAGAGGCAGCCATTGCATAAGCTGATCTAATTTACTAGAAATTGGTGACATCATATATGAGGCATAAGCCACATTTTGCATCTTGCTTCAGTGATGTGTCTAGTGATGTGTCTAGTGAATTGTTAGGCTGCCTTCTCAAGAATACTGGTTCAGCCTACACAATGTCCGTCTCCACCAAATGCAAGTGACAGGTGCTATAATCCTCAGATTATGGACTGTCACAATTTGTTCTTACTAAGTTTTTAAATTCTGTATTTGTCACACAATTTTTCTATAGATTCTGTAAACCTGATGCGGTTGTAGTAACGCCTGTCATCCTAAGCATCGGCTTGTGTGGAGTTGGTGTTCTATAGCTGGACAGCTGCATTGGCCTGTTCTACCCGTTGGCATACATTTCACTTGTTTATTGTTTTGTCTGTTACTGTCTTGTAGTGTTAGGATAGTTTAGAAATCTTCTCTCATGTAAGAGGCAGTTGTTGTGAATGCGTCTTACTCTAGCTGCTAATTTTATACACGATTTGCTTCATTCCACTAATGCGGATTATATCTTGCGTTCACTGCCGTGATATTCCACAGCACGTGGATAGTAATTACTGCTCATGGTTCTGCCAGCTATTTTGTGGACTGTACCAATGTTCAGCCTATAAATTCACTAGGAAGTAGTGATGTTGTGTTTAAGCCTCATGTCTGAAGATTTATAGGGGTAGTTTTATAACTAAAGCTTCTAAATATAAAAAGTGGAGTTATCTATAGCAACCAATCACTGTAGGAAATGATCTAATCTGGTTGCTTTGGGCAACACCACCACTTGTCTGTTTTAGAAGCTTTATACCCCATAGGCTCTGTTCTCATGTAAATAGGTTTAGGCTACAAAATGGCTGCTGTGGATGTGTTTGTGATGGGTACACTTAATGCATGATATAGAAATAGGTTCAATGAATAGGATTTAGCAAAACATTTTATCCATATGGCAGACTGTGTGTAACCCCCAGTATTTCAGTACTGGTTTATATATTAGATTGGAAGCAGTCTTGTATATAACTTCAAGGGACCAAATGTGAGGTTTAGGGAACAGTGGCTATTGCACATATTATGAAAACTAAATTCTATAGCGATCGTTCTTAAAATGGAAAAGGGTTGGTGTTACCAAGAGCAGCCAATAAGATGTTTGCTTTCATTCACTAAACTCTTAGCAACCTATAAATGTTAGTTATATTTCTATTCGATTTCACAAAATTGACACTGTGCTGTGGTCTCG
The DNA here is from genome assembly GCA_031769625.1 of Taudactylus pleione. Classification (NCBI taxonomy): domain Eukaryota; kingdom Metazoa; phylum Chordata; class Amphibia; order Anura; family Myobatrachidae; genus Taudactylus; species Taudactylus pleione. Next base: position 3,339,596 of record JAUIMM010000584.1, read on the forward strand.
TTTTTATTTTCTTTCTTTCTGTGGATGCCAAATTCGACACTTTGTATATTACCATAAAACTTATTTGTCCTTTTGTGTGTTCTGCTGTATAATCACAACTTTTTGTAGATCTGTTGTCCTCTTTGTTTTGTTTGTAATTTCTATAATTACTGTGCAGTGTAAGACCACTTGTTCATCAAGGGACATCCATAAAGGAAAGTTGTACTTATCAATACACTCAGACAATACTAATTTTGCACTGCTGACCAAACTGTGCCAGACTGACCATGTATTAAAGCATACGTTATTTGAGGTTTTTATACTGTTTGTACACAAAAATGGAATAAAACACAAACTGGATATTAAAAGTTGACCTGTATTTGTCTGTCTTGTATTTCATCATGTTTAATTTTACTTTTTTTTTTCCCACTGTGATCAGATCATTGTCTGTAACATTTTAATATGAGGTTACCAACATTTCCTATATATAAACTAGCAGATCTATTATATTCTACAAATGCAGCTCACTAAATGCCTATGAATCTACTAGTAACCTAATAATCCACTTCTATTAATACTTATATGCAGTGCCAGCACTTTGTCTAACGTTTAGTTGTTAAAACAGGAAGTTCAAGTACATGTGACGCTATCTATGGGAAGGGAGCACCTTCCTCACCAGTTCTGTGACTACCGACACTGTATCTCTACTGATCTGTCAGACTCAGGGGTAAATTTACTAAAGTGAGAGTTTTTAGAAGTGAGTTACAAGTGATGTTGCCCGTAGCAACCAATCAAATTCTACTTAACATTTAACTAGCACCTTCTAGAAGATAATAGCTAGAATCTGATTGGTTGCTATAGGCAACATCACTTTTAAAACTCACTTCTAAAAACTCTCACTTTAGTAAATTTACCCCTCAGAATCAGTGGACTGGATTCAATTAGCTGCAGAAGCCTGATTCTGCTCTGAGCCTATGGAGATGCAGCTCGTGTCTAATAGAATCCAGTCCATTGTGTGAAGCGGTGACTGACAAGTCTCTGCACTGCTTATAACCCTCTTCCATTACAGCTACATTATAGATGGGGGATGCGCTTACTGGGCTGGGCATGATATCCCGGCTGTCGGGATGGCGCTGGTCAGAATACTGACAGCAGCATCCCGACACCCATAGAACCTAACGGTGAGTACTTTTCTATCTCCTACCATAACTCCCCTTCCTAGTGCCTAAACCTAACCTCCCCGCGCCCTAATCCTAACCGTCCCTCCCCCTAGTGCCTAACCCTAACCCCGATAGCTAACTCTACCCTCCTGCACCCCAATCCGACGGTAGGGATACTGGTGCCGGGATCCCGACCTACATCCCCTCTTACCTAGCCACATAACCTTCAGCAAGCCCACAGTTCCTAGCACTTGCCTACCTAAGAACCAGTAGTTTTTCTTCAGGTTCCATAGGGTCCACAGGGACTACCTTGGGGTATGTGGTTGGAGTGATCCAGGCACCAGTCAAAGCTTTAGCTCCCAGAATGCCCCGGTCCTCCTAATAGACCCCGCCCCCAGCATTCAGTTTTTCGTTTGGTGCTCAGCAGGATCAGACGCACCTTTTTAAACGGGACTGCTCAAGCAGTCCCAAGCTTGAATTTTTTTTATTGGGTTAGCAATGCTGAATGTCCTAACAAAGATTCATACACTGCAACTCCTTCTACCTCCGCCGGTGCCGCAACACCAGTAACGTCTCTGGTGATTTTGGTGGGTCACAGCAGCTGCTTAGCTAGCAGCGACACTGGAGGCCCAGACTGCAATCGGACGCACGGAGATGTCAGGTAATTCCTTGTTTACTGGGAATTGCACACATCAGTCCTTGATTCCGGCCCCGGACATGCCCTGGAAGCTGCTGTAGGGAAGACCTGAGACAGTATGCGTTCTCATTAGACCACCGGGGCCTTATCGTCTGACGCCGGGGATCAGCAGTAGACTCATCTACTGCCATGTGGCTAGCGTACCCGGCCGGTTGATGCAGTCTAGGGGAGGTAGGCTCTCCCCCAGCAGCCCCTCTCCCGACCCAGATCCTACTAAAGTTTCCACACCTGGGTTGCTCCTACCTGCCTCATGTTTATGAGACGCTCACAGTCCACCATCTGTGCTCTGCTGGAGCTGCTTAGAAGGTTTGGGTTTGTCTCCCTGTATACCTCTCCCCTGGGTAAGGTATATAGTGGTCTACATCCTAGCAAGTCTTGGCTGTTGGACAGTTGATTCAGAGCCCATTGCGATTAAATTGCATATGCATTGTATGTGACTTGTGCTAGCTGCTGTATTGATACAGCCTTTTATTTCTGACTGTCAGTTATAACTATCACTGTGTTACTCCTCATCTCTCTGTACAAGGTGTGTGGGGTTTTCTGTGTACTTAACAAATACTGGTACTTGTGAATACTATTGCATTGCATTTTATACCTTGTACCTTTTATACTTATGTCAAAGGTTAAGGAAAAACAGGAGGTTGAGGCTCCTGTGCTGGTTTCATGTAAGTCCTGTCGGCTCAGGATTTCATGCAAGATGGTTTGTGTGCAGGCTATTATAAAGAGCCACCTCTCCAATCCGGTACACAGGCTCCTGTACAAGAGCCACCCTGTGTGTCCTCTTGGTCTCAGGTTATGTTGCATTTAGTGGACCGGGCAGCAGCTCTGGTACTGCCTCCCACTATGGGGTACCTGCAGCAGTTACATCCTGCTATGTATATGCCCCCCATGCATCCTTTCTGGATGGATGCCTATGCTCACTCAAGTCAGAGAATGGTTCAACCATCTACCGCTGCTCAGCAAGTGGTGCAAGCGAATAGACCATTTACCATGGGCATAAGAGTATCCCATCAGGTGCAGTCTGGGGATTCTAACTCATCATCGGATGAGGATGCACATGGTTCCTTTTTCTGGGTCTCTCTCGGCTGGGGAAGACCACAAATCCTCCGTGGATGTCCTCTGGTAAGAGTGGTTAGATCTGTCGGGACCTCCTCTTCCTCTAGACTCCGGTTTTTAGGTGTCAAAGTGGTAAAGGATTACTTTCCTCAGTCTGAGCAGCTGACAGACCTCATGGCTGAAGCATGGAGCACTCCAGATAGACGGAAGTTTAAATTTTCACCTGGTGAATGTACGAAGTGGGAAGTCCCTCTGACTGTAGATGCTCATGTGACACGATTGATTAGGAGCTCTACATTACCTATTTCACCTGCATCCTCACTCAAGGTTGTTACAGATAGAAAACTTCAAACATTTTTTAAATCCGCTTTCTCATTTATCTGGAGCATTTACCCGGCCGGCTATGGCCATAGCCTGGGTAGCCAAGGCTATGGAGGAATGGACGAAAGTACTGGAAGACAGTATGCCACAGGCTAACAGAGAACAACTGTCCTATCGCTCCCAAATGCAAGAAACTGCTGCTTATGTGGGAGAAGCGGTTGTTGACGCAGGACTTCTGGCTTCTAGAGTATCGGCAACTTCAGTTGTTGCTCGCTGAACCCTTTGGTTAAGGACCTGGCAGGCAGATGCTGGCTCCAAGAAAGCTCTCAAATCTTTGCCTTTTGCTGCAAAAATACTGTTTGGACCAGAATTGGATAACATAACATAGGCTACTTTGGCAGTATCAAAATCTGCCAGATTACCATCTGCGACTACCTCTAAATATAGGCAGTTTTTGTTTCAGACCTTTCGCCCGCAAGGAAGGGCAAAGGGACAGTCTTTTTCCAGACAAGATAATTCCCGCAGGAAGGTCAAACCGCAAACCAAGTAATCATGATTTGGTCAGACGTCCAGCTTCCAAGCCAGACTATAAGCCTGCCTGATGGGTGGGAGGCCGACTTCTCCAGTTTTCTTATGCCTGACATCAAACAACAATGGATGCTTAGGTTCGAGAAGTGGTCTCTCAAGGATATGCCCTCATGTTTCCGAGGCATTCCCCTCAGAAGTTTTTACAGCTCCTCCATCAGACCCGGTCAAGGCCCTGGCCTTCCAAGAGACTATTCGTGCCCTGCTGAGTTCAGGGGTAATAATGCCTGTTCCTTTGGCCCAACAAGGAAGGGGTTATTATTCAAATTTATTCTTGATTCAGAAGCCAAATGGGTCTCATTGCCCTATTCTGAATTTGAAATCTCTCAACAGGTTTATCCATGTGCCCAAGTAACGTATGGAAACCCTACGATCAATTATGCTGGCAATGGAGCCTGGGGATTTATGGTTTCCCTGGACATACAGGATGCGTATTTGCATGTGCCTATTGTACACTCACCAAAGATTTCTGAGGCTTGCTATTCATCAGCAACATTACCAGTTTTCAGGCTCTGCCCTTGGTCTGCCTACAGCCCCTCGGGGTTTACCAAGATAATGGCAGTCATGACTGCTCATCTCAGATGACAAGGAGTCAGGATACTGTCATACTTGGACGACCTCCTGATGGCGCAGTCTCCGGAGATTTTACGTCATCTCCAGCTGACCATTGTCTGTCTACAGGAGCATGGCTGGATAGTCAATTGGAAAAAGTCTTCTTCTCTTTCTCCAACACAACAGATGGTACATCTGGGGGCGCTACTGGATTCCCTGGCACAAAGGATCTTTCTACCGGGGGACAAGATTTCTGCTCTACAATTGCGGGTGCGCAAATTGCTATGCAATCGAAGAGTATCTGTTCACTCAGCAATACAAGTACTGGGGTCCATGGTATCCACCTTTGACATGGTGGCATATGTCAAATTCTATTCCATTCCAGTCCCTTGCAGCGATGGATTCCATCTCAGTGGGAAGGTCCGTAACATCTGAAAGTCTCAAACGATCCTTATCTCGCCAGAGGTTTGGCTCTCTCTCATATGGTAGCTGCAGCCAGCTCATCTGAACAAGGGTCGCCCATTATGGATCCCAAACTGGGTTCTCCTCACCACGGACACAAGTCTTCGAGGATGGGGCGCGGTGACACGTCATCACACCTTTCAGGGAAGATGGACAGCTCAGGAAAGTCACCTGCCCATAAACATTTGAGGTTTGTGCAGTGCACAATGCGCTCATTCAGGACCTCTTTCAGGGCAGGCCTGTCCAGATTCAGTCCGACAACGCGACCACAGTGACCGACATCAACCATCAGGGAGGCACATGAAGTCCAGCAGCCATGAGGGAAGTGGCGAACATTCTGGTTTGGGTAGAACGCAATCCTCCAGCAATCTCTGCAATATTCATCCCAGGAATCCTAAACTGGGAAGCAGACTTCCTAAGTCGTCAGGACATACACGCCAGAGAATGGGCTCGCCACAAGGACATCTTTCAGTTCCTGGTGGACAAGTGGGGACTACCGGACGTAGACCTCATGGCATCACATCACAACCACAAGGTCCCCAGGTATGGGTCCAGGACAAGAGACCCCCTCAGTTGCCTTCGTGGAAGCTCTGGCAGTGAGGTGGGACTTCAGGTTGGCATGCCAGTTTCCTCCAATCTCCCTCTTACCAAGGGTTCTCAGAAAATTCAAGCAAGAAGGTGGCAGGGTGATACTAATAGCTCCGGCTTGACCCTGGCGACATTGGTTCACCATTCTGACATGTCTAGCTGTTGACAATATACTTCCTCTATGGCTGGATTTGTTAGTGCAGGGTCCCTGCCTACATTCGGACCTACCTCGTCTGGCTTTGACGGCATGGCTCTTGAGTCTTCCGTCTTAAAAGCAGAAGTTTTTCTACTTCTGTGATTCAGATGATGCTCAGGGCAAGAAAGCCTTCCTCTACCCGCATCTAATCACAGTATTTGGCATTCTTTTTTTCAATTGTGTTCCCAACAGAGAGTATGACCCTAAAGTTTTCAGGTTTTTGCTTTTTTCCAGGCTGGACTAGACCTCTGTCTTCGCCTGGCTACCTTGAAAGTTCAGGCTTCTGCATTGTCAGTTTGGTTCCAGCACAGAATCGCTCCCCTGCCGGATATTAAAACATTTTTGCAGGGTGTTCTCCACCTTCTACCACAGTTTGTCCCTCCGGTGGCACCAGGGGATTTGTCCTCGGTTCTCAGGGCACTGCAGGCTCATCCCTTTGAGCCCTTGGACACAGTGGACCTCAAATGGTTGACAGCGAAGACACTTTCTCCTCAGCTTGCAGAGTTTCTGATTTGGCATCGCTTTTGTGTCGCTCCCCATTTTTTCACCAGAATAGAGCTATCCTCCGTACACGGACGGTTTACCTTCCATAGGTGGTATCCTGTTTTCATATGAATGAAGAAATTGTAGTTCCGGCCTTTCAGTCTTCAGACCTTTCTGTAGGTGAAGCTTCCCTAGATGTGGTTCGAGCCCTTCATAAGTACGTGGATTGTACCAACTCCATCAGTAAATCAGATGCACTTTTTGTAATATGGTTTTCACAAGCAAGGCTGGCCAGCTAACAAGCAGACTCTGGCTCTGTGGCTGCGTATGACTATATCTCTGGCTTATACACAGGCTGATCTCCCTGTCCCTAGCACGGTGACAGCACGTTTGACTCGGTCTGTGGGACCACTGTGGGTGTGGCACCTCTGCGGAGCAGTTTTTGCAAGGCGGCCACTTGGTCTTCTGTCCACACTTTCATCAAATTTTATGCATTTGATACTTTTGCCTCCCAGGATGCTTCCTTTGGGCGGCAGATTCTCCTCTCTGCTCAGGAGTGTCCCCACCCGTAAGGGAACTGCTTTAGGACATCCCCAAGGTAGTTCCTGTGGAACCGAAAGAAAATAAGAGTTCTGGTAGACTTACCTTTTTGTTAACTCTCTTTCTTCGAGGTCCACAGGGTGCCCACCCTGATGCACCTGGCCTCAGTTGGGATCTGTTCCTTCTTGTCACTGATTCCCTCATCTTTGAGTGTTTCTAGTGTAATTTGTACTTCTTCACTTTCCTTCTCCTGCCATTAGGCTTGTTTACACACCGAATGGCTGGGGACGGGGTATATAAGGTAGGAGGACCAGGGCATTCTGGGAGCTAAAGCTTTGACTGTTTGGTGCCTGGATCACTCCAACCACATACAAGGTAATTCCTGTGGACCCTATGGACCTTGAAGAAAGAGTTAACAAAAATAAATCTACCATAAATCTTATTTTTTTTTACATAGAAAATTTTCTGTGTACTTTATTATTATTATTATTACTACTACTACTACATCTAACAGTATTCATTTCAAAATTTCAGGTACACAGGCCAGTAGTACAGCTGAACATACACCTTAAGATTATCTGTTCAACCAACTAGTTGGTTGGTTGGAGCATAAATCTGGTAATGTATAAAAGCAAGTAACAACTGTCTGTTTGCTCCCAAACATCAGCAAACAGACAAAAATGGTTGTTCAGATAAATTGGCTACATCCATTTGATATAACCAATTTGTCTGAATGATTGTTGTTTCTGTTCGTTCATTCATACATAGAATTGTTTGATAATGTCACCAAGTTCTGAGTTGGCTTTCATAGCAATTTTTTAAAAGTAAAATAAGCAGACGCCATACAAATCTGAGCAATGTTCATACTGTACCTGTGGTTAGTAAAAATTGTAAGATTACCTGATGGAGCCAAATCAATAACGTGCATTTCCCCTCTTCCTATATCAAATTCTGCTTTAAAATGAAAATGTATATTTTTTTTAGGAGTTTGCTCTGAATTGGGGTTGCTTACTACACTCCCTAATGCTCATTGTTTCAAGTAGCATGGGGCCTGACTGCTATGACAAATGTGAGACTAGTGTGTGTGTGTGTGTGCGCCAAGGATTATTGAAGAGCAGTGAGGTAAGGATTACTGAAGAGCTGTGTGTGTGCGCGCGCCAAGGATTACTGAAGAGCAGTGAGGTAACAGGACGTATACATAGGGGATGTAGTTACAATCCTGACGGCAGAATTTCGGTGTTGAGGTACAGACACCTATCATAATCCCGACGCCGGGATCCAGAAGACACAGGCCCGAACGAGGTAAGTCCGGGGCGTGCGTCGTCTTAGCCGCAGTGGGGTGTTTTGTTAGGGGTCTCCTGGGGGGACCCTCTTCCTGGGAGGGTTAGGGGGAAGAGAGGGAAGTGTTAGCTTTACTTACTTCCGTGGTCTGTATTTCATCCTTTCGGGCTCACGTTGTTGGGATTTGAACCAGCGGCTAAATAGCCCCATTCCATACATAGGATTCTTACCACCACTGAAGCTTTTTATCATATACTAGCAGGGATACACAGTGTTGAAAATTTGACCTTGAAGTACATCTGCAGCCCTCATTTTCTACTTTGCAGACCAACATTGAAGATCATGGCATATGAAAATATGCTTGGAGAAAATTAGTAACCGCAGTAGCAGCATGACAGTTGATCCTCCGACTCTTTGCTCGTCCATTAGAGCTTTACCTGCCCCCTACTGGTACATATCGGCCTGTGCCTTCAGATCAGTGCAAGTTAAGGCACTGGAAGACATCCTGAGCGAACTTGCGTAAACCAAAATTTCAAATCTGAGACTCCATGGCCTTCTTGGTGAGCACCATGTAGACCTCCATGGGCCTGACTAACCTAGAAACATAGAATTTGACGGCAGATAAAAACCACTTGGCCCATCTAGTCTGCCCCATTTTTAAACATTTTACCTCAACCCTTACTGATCCTTCCTTCTTCTGAAGGATATCCTTATGTTTATCCCATGCATGTTTAAATTGCTCTACTGTGTACACACGTAAAGATTTTCTGTCTGACCATCCAACTAGTTGATTGGTTGGAATGAAAATCTGGTAACTTATGGGAGTAACTGATCAGCAATTTGCTCCTAACTGCCAGAAAACAAATGAAAATGGTCGTTCAGACAAGTTTGTTAAATGTTTGATCCAAACCACAGGTTATCAAACTCTGTCCTCAGGACTCCAAACATTGATGCTTTGCAGTTCTCCTCACAAAATCAGTGAAATAATTAGCTCCACCTGTGGATTTTTTTAAAATGTGTCAGTGAGTAATGAGTGCACCTGCTGGGTGACCTGCAAAACGTGACCTGTGTGGGATCCTGAGGACAGGGTTTGAGAACCACTGATCTAAACAATTTGTTCATACAACAGTTATTGGCCATTTTCCGGCCTTTGGGAGCAAATTGCTGATTGTCATTTGCTTTCATACCTTACCAGATTTGCTTTCCAACCAATCAACTAGTTGGATGGTTGGACAGAAAATCTTTAGGTGTGTACCCAGCCTAACTTCAAACATAGGCAAAAACCAAATCCTGGTCAAAGTATACTACCATGCCAAAGTTGGTGGAGCTAGGTACTAAACTCTGTCACACACACAGTTTCTCGCTTATTACAGTATATAGTTTACGGAGGTTTCCAAACGCTACCATTACAGTCCAGGTTTCAAGGATATCTATGCTGAGTACAGGTGACTTAATTAGTACTTCAATCAATTTGTTAACCATCTGGATTCGAGAATGGATATCTGTAAAACCTGGACTGTATTGGCAGAGTTTGGGAAACTGATATACTATCTTCCATGTAGAGCAGGGATTTTAACCATTATCCTCAAGTACCACTAACAGGTCATGCTTTGTTGATTTCTGTCTTTGGAAGCTGGTGGAATAATTGCTGACCCAGCAAAATAGATGAACTCGCCTGTGCATGACTAAGGAAATCCTCAAAACTTGACCTGTTGGTGGTATTTTAGGATTGAGAAACACCAATGTAGAGCATGTACTGTAATTTTGAATTTAAGCAAGTAAACAGAACTGAAAGAAATTAAATATTGCTATGGTATAAGCTCATACTTGCCCGCATTTCCTACTTCATTGTTGGGTGATGGTGAAGTGGAGAAGGAGTAGGTAGGAGGGATGGGCTTGATGATGCAATATGGGAGTAGGCAACAATATGTACATAAGACAGATGTATGGCCATGTAACAAAATAATACAGCATCTCATTAGGCATGTAAATTTATTCAGAATTAGTTAAAATCACAAAAACTTTTATTGGTTTATAATGAAATAAAACTTTGCAATATTACACATTAAAGTCTAATGCAGTGGTTCTCAAACTCAGTCCTCAGGACACCACACAGGTCACGTTTTCCAGATCACCCAGGAGGTGCACAGGTGTAGTCATTACTTATACATTTTAAAAGCTCTACAGGTGGCGCTAATAATTTCACTTGTGATTCTGGCAGGAGACTTGGAAAACATGCACTGTTTGGGGTCCTGAGGACCGAGTTTGAGAACCTGTGGTCTAATGGAATTAAGAAAACAAAAGTTGCTTTGGCACTTCAAACAATTAGCAAAAATAGATTTATTTTTGTAACAGCAATGTTCCAAAAAAAAAATAATTTTTTCTCTACCCCCAAGCCACAACAAAAAGTGCATTGTGTACCACATATACCAACCAACTGGCTAATGAGGGAATCCAGTTTTCTATCATCTGATACAAAAAAGTTAAGGCACTATAGCGGAGCATTAAAAATCCCAGTTTATAAAAATAAAATTTTGATCTTTAACTTCATAAACAAAAAAAAAAAACACAACTGTGGAGTGTGGTCCTCTTCAGTAAACATTTTCATATCCATTTCTTTTCCTGTACAAACAATAGTGCTGGGATATAAATATAATGTCAAAAATGATCGAGAATAAACCCAAACCAAACTTTGTGGGGTCGCCGAATATTAACTTCCATTCATCTGTGAAAAGAAATAGATTTGATTATTTCAATAATTTTGTGGTATACATGTGATGCTGTGGAACAACGAAAAGCTAAATGGCAACATTCACGTTAAAGGACAGATATAGCAGTCATTTTCAAACTGATTTTTATTTTATTATTTTTTAAAGAAAACAAGTTTTGTATTTTTTTTTTTTTTTAAACCACTTTATTTTTCTAGAAAAATTCAGTTGTTCCTTTGTCCGCTGTGGGGAATATATAGCATTCACTAGCAAAACTGTGCTCCTCCGCTGGGACGCATTTGCATTAAATCCTGTTCCTGAGGAGAGTGTCACCTTACGGAGTCAGAGCCCTATCTCCATTTAGGGAAGAGAGGAAGGGGACTAGGTAATGTACATGAGCATGAAGCCAGATTAAGGGTCTATTTTAAAAAGCGGATGAGCTGTGGCAAAGAAATTGCATAATTTTGTGAGGAAAATTGAAAAACTATTTTAATATTTACTGCTTGTATAATGATGAGAAGCAATAAGTATTACAAGATGGTCAATATTATAAGGTCATGATTATGGGCCTATTTTTATGTGGAGGCCTGGGGCTGTATTCCCATCAGGTCCTGACAGAGGGGCATTACAAAGTCTCTGATTGGTATATCAAGTGACTGGTTGCTTTGGTATTAAAATGGAACATGCTGTTGAAACGCTAGCAATGGCACACCACATCATCCTGAAGATTCATATTTTTGTTTCTAGCTACCTTAAGTATGGCATATGCGGACCTAGTCAGCAACTGAATTAACCCCTACAAGTTATCAATCAGTGGAAAAAAACAGGAGATATGGTAAGAACTTACCTTTGTTATCTCCGTTTCTACGAAGTCCTTAGGGTCCACAGGGATAACTTGGGGTATAGGTCTTGGCTCCACAGCCATGGGCACCACAGAGTTAAAGATGTCCTCCCAGGATGCACTGGGCCCCCTCCTATACCCCACCCCCAGGCCAAGGCACCTCAGTTTTAGTATCAAGCCATAGGCCGGGAGTGAGGAAAAAGGAAGAAGAAAGTCTGGAACACACAAGATTCACATTCTCTTAGAAAAGGGAGACAGAAAACTGGTGACCAGAACAACACCCTACGGAAGCACAGGGCGGGCGCCCTGTGGACCCTAAGGACTTCGTAGAAACGGAGATAACAAAGGTAAGTTCTTACCATATCTCCTGTTGTCTACCTCAGGGTCCTTAGGGATCCACAGGGATACCTTGGGGATGTCCCAAAGCAGTATCCTTCAAGGGAGGGGACGCTCCTGTGCCGAGAGGAGAATCCGCCGCCCGAAGGAAGCATCCTGAGAAGCAAATGTGTCAAAGGCGTAATGCTTGACGAAAGTATGGACAGAGGACCACGTGGCCGCCTTACAAAGCTGAAGAGCTGAGGCGCCATGTCGAGCTGCCCACGAAGGTCCCACAGATCTTGTAGAATGAGCTTTCACAGAGGGTGGCACTGGGAGTCCCTCGTGAGTGTATGACTCAGAGATCGCCATGCAGATCCAGCGTGCCAAAGTCTGTTTATTGGCAGGCCAACCCCTCTTATGAAATCCATATAGGACGAACAAAGAGTCCGATTTTCTCAAAGAACTGGTACGGTCCACGTAAATCCGCAGAGCCCGTACCACATCCAAAGAAGCCTCACCAGCTGAGAGGTCAGATGAATTAAAGGCTGGGACCACAATTTCCTCGTTAATGTGGAAACTAGACACTACTTTAGGCAGGAATTCGGGACGGGTACGAAGTACCGCCCTGTCCGAATGAAAAATTAGAAATGGGGGACGACACGAAAGAGCCCCCAAATCCGACACCCTTCTGGCTGAAGCAATAGCCAGAAGGAACACTGTTTTTGCCGTAAGCCATTTCAGATCCACAGAACCCAGAGGTTCAAATGGAGGATCCTGTAGCGCCTTCAGGACCACAGCCAGATCCCATGGAGCTACCGGATGGACATAGGGAGGCTGGATGCGAAGGACACCCTGCATAAAGGTACGGATATCAGGTCGCGTGGCAATCCTTCGTTGAAACAAAACCGACAGGGCAGAAACATGCACCTTCAGTGAAGCAAGGCGTAGACCTAAATCCAAGCCTGCCTGAAGGAAAGCCAACACTCTTGATATTTTAAACTCGCGAGGATCGTACGCTTTAGGCGACACCACTCAAAATAGGTATGCCACACCCTGTGGTAAATTCTAGCTGAAGCCGGCTTACGAGCATGTAACATGGTATTGACCACCGCTCTAGAGAAACCCTTGGACCTCAAGAGGGAAGCCTCAAGAGCCACGCCGTCAAAGATAGCCGACTCAGGTCTGGGCAGAGACAAGGACTCTGAGATAACAGCCAAGGAGTGTCGATGGATAGACACTGGAGATCCGAGTACCAACTCCTTCTGGGCCACGCAGGGGCCACCAGCAGGATCTTGCCTCCTTCCTGCCTGAACTTTCGAATTACTCGAGGCAGCAGGGAGAATGGAGGAAACAGGTACGCAAATTGGAAGTTCCACCGTGCCGACAGAGCGTCCACCAGGAGAGCTCCTGTGTCTCTTGTTCGGGATCCGTACGCCCACAGCTTGCGGTTGTGTCTGGAGGCCATGAGGTCTATTTCGGGAAGACCCCACTTGTCCACCAGGAGTTGGAACACCTCCTGGTGAAGAGACCATTCCCCCGGGTGTACATCGTGGCGGCTGAGGAAGTCCGCCTCCCAGTTCAGCACACCCGGAATGAAGACGGCCGAAATGGCCGGCAGATTGCCTTCTGCCCAAGTCAGAATGCGGGACACCTCCTTTAGAGCCGCTTGGCTTCGAGTTCCTCCCTGACGATTTAGGTAAGCCACCGTGGTGGCGTTGTCTGACTGAACCTGCACAGGTTTCCCTAGCAGGAACGGTCTTGCATGTTGCAGCGCCCTGAACACTGCTCGAATTTCCAATATATTGATTGGCAGGTTCGATTCCTCCGACGTCCACCGGCCCTGGAAGACATGTGGGCCTGTCACAGCGCCCCAGCCCCGAAGGCAAGCATCCGTTGTTAGAAGGACCCAATCCGAAATCCAAAACGGACGTCCCCTGCTGAGATGAGACTTTTTTAACCACCACGTCAAAGACAGGCGCACTTCCGGAGTGAGCCTGATCATCTGCGTCTTTATTCGACAGGGATTTCTGTCCCATCTGGACAGGATCAACATTTGTAGAGTCCTGGAGTGGAACTGGGCATACTCCACCATGTCGAACGTTGACACCATGGATCCCAGTAACTTCATCGCCGAGAGAAGAGACACTCGGCGACTGCTTAGAACATTGCGTATCTTGGACTGCAACAGGGCTATATTTTCCTCCGTCAAAAAGATCCTCTGTTGCTGAGAGTCCAACAATGCCCCGAGATGGACCATTCTCTGAGAAGGAATTAGAGAGGACTTCTTCCAATTCACTATCCAGCCGTGAGCCTGCAATACCGATATTGTCAGTTGTAGATGGCTGCAAAGGACTTGTGGCGACCCTGCCAACAGAAGGTCGTCCAAGTAAGGTAACAGGCGAACTCCCTGCAACCGCAGGTGTGCCGCCATGACCGCCATTACTTTTGTGAACACCCGAGGAGCCGTGGAAAGCCCAAACAGTAGGGCCTGAAACTGGTAATGGAGGTCCAACACTGTAAATCTGAGGTAACGCTGATGAACCCTGGCAATGGGGATATGCAGGTAAGCATCCTGAATATCCAGGGACACCATAAAATCCCCATGCTGCATAGCTAAAACAATAGAACGCAGAGTCTCCATCCGGAACCGAGGGACCCTTAAAAACTTGTTCAGGGACTTGAGGTTGAGTATAGGTCGGTATGATCCATTTGGTTTTTGAACCAGAAAAAGGTTGGAGTAATATCTGGTCCCTCTCAGGGATAATGGAACAGGTTCTATTACTCCCATTTGAAGCATAGAACGCACTGACTCTTGAATCGCTAGAGCCTTCGTTGGATCTGAAGGACTTGCTGTTATAAAGAACTGATGAGGAGGTCTTCTGCGGAAGGAGAGGGCATATCCTTGAGATACTACCTCCTGTACCCAAGTGTCTGTGGTGGTTTTGAACCAACACTGGGCGTATTGCAGAAGTCGGCCTCCCACCCTGGGATCCCCCAAGGGGAGGCCCAACCCGTCAGGCTGAGGGTTTGTCGTCCGGCTTGGCAGCTGGACATCTGGTACTCCAAGCTTGCTTCTTGGTCTTAGTGGTCTTTTTGGGACCTGAAGGTCTCGGAAAGGACTGAACCCTAGGTTTTCCCGGAGGGCGATAGGGCCGAAAGGACGGATTTTTAGACCCAGACGGAGTTGGGGCTGAGGGTAGACACGCAGATTTGGCAGCCGCCAATGTGTCTACTATTTTGTCCAAGGCTGGTCCAAACAGGACCTGCCCATTGTAGGGTAAGCATTCCAAGCGTTTCTTGGATTCAGCGTCCGCCCTCCACGAACGTAACCACAAGCAGCGTCGAGCGGCCACAGCCGCCGCAGAAATCCTAGAAGTAAGCAGGCTCAAATCCAAAGCTGCCTCGTTAATGTACGTAGCGGAATCCCGAAGGTTACCCACTAACATAACCTGTTCGCTGGTACCCTCAGAAGCGAATGATGTCTCCAAAGCGTCCTCCCACCTTTCCATAGCCTGGGCCACCCAGCAGACAGCCATAGCTGGTCTAGATGCTCCTCCAGCAAGGGAATAGATGGACTTAAGACACACCTCCACCTTACGGTCTGTAGTATCCGTCAGAGATGACATAGACGGCATAGGTAAAGTTGCACTCTTTACTAAGCGCGTAACGTGAGAATCCACCTGAGGAGGAGACTCCCATTTAGTGAAGTAATCTTCCGCAAATGGATAAGTACGTGCCAGACGCTTGTGAGGTTGAAATCTTTTTCCTGGAGATTTCCAGGCCTCCTCCATGTGATCAACTAGCTGACCAGATAGAGGGAAAACTGCTGCAGCTCCTTTAACCTCTTTAAAATAAGCATGAGTAGGCGCTGCAGGTAAGTTGTCGTCAGTAATTACCATGGCCGCACGGACTGCCCGTATGAGGCCTGGAATGTAAATGCTAGACTTGGCCTCTGTTTGAGGAGTGTCAGTGTCCGAAAAATCTACAATTTCGCCCTCATCAGACGACCCGTCATTCTCCTCATCCTGAGCGGATGGATATGACAATAGCGGTCTTTTAGCAGGTCTGGATTGATCCTGCTGAGTGCTCCGCACCCCAGAATCAGACAAACCTGGGTCAGCCTGATTAAGGACCTGTTGCGGGGGGCACTGCATTACTATCGGTCCCGGAACTCCCAGAACAGGAGGCGGGACTACCGCCTGCTGTGCAAACCCCAATTGTGGAAACGTAGGAGGGGCTGCAAGCCTATTTACAAGAACAGTCAGGGCTTGTGCAAAACAAGCCCAAGGTGGTTCCTGAGAGGTGCTGGGTACAGCAGAGGTACCGGGGATGGCCAAACATGCAGCACATAACCCATCCTGGAGTACCGCCCCCTCCCCCACACCTGCTTTACATCTGGAGCAGGAAATTAGGAGAGGTGCTCCTCTAACAGAGTCCTCACTGGACATAGTAGTATGTGACACACCTCTCACAGAAATAATCTAAAACTGTGAGGTAAATTCCTACCCTGACAGTACTGGCACTGAGAGGGCTGGTCAGGAGGAAGAAATAGGGATAGCTAAAATGGCTGACAGGAGAAAGATCAGGCACACAGCGCTAGCATAAGTCACATACAATGCAGAAACCGTGCACTATCACTTATACAGACCTACAGCCTGGCAGTGATAGCGCTACATACGCTGACCTTTACTGGAGGAAAGGTATGTAAGGGGCATCCCAGGCTCCGGACCCTGTCACCACAGCATCACATAAAATGGCCGACGGAGGATGAAGGGGCGGGCTTGGGGAGGATCACTGGCTCAGCCCACCAAAGCCTTAATGTAAGGCGCCGACAGCAGTGATGGGGAGGAGCCTCCTGTGCGCTACAGGGAAGGCATCCTCCCCTGGCAGGCCATTAACCACCCGGGATGCTGGAGCGTGTTCCGCAACGCTCCAGCCCTGTATCCCTGGTGGTCTAGTGGAGAGCGCAAGCATCCGCCTGGCTCCACTATACTGCCGTCCCAAGGGAGCCCCCAGCCCTGGGGACGCCGGACTGTGATTCAGCGGGCGCCTACCGCAGACGCCCGCTGCTTACCTTTGCTCCCCCCCGTACATCCGGCCACAGTCCCAGGCCCCCGGAGGTTCCGCTAACAGGAACCCTCAAGAGCCCGCCGAGCTCCCCGGATCACTACCGGTGGTCGGCGCCGGCGGGGTGTCGGAGCGGTAGCATGGACGTCCGCTGGACAGTCCTATGCTACCGCTCTTAGATGATCTTCAGGGGCTGTTATACACAGCCCCCCTCTGCGATGACTGGCTCCCGGCCGGGCACCTACTGAAACTGAGGTGCCTTGGCCTGGGGGCGGGGTATAGGAGGGGGCCCAGTGCATCCTGGGAGGACATCTTTAACTCTGTGGTGCCCATGGCTGTGGAGCCAAGACCTATACCCCAAGGTATCCCTGTGGAATTCTAAGGACCCTGAGGTAGAAACACCATGTGGCAAAAGTGACAATTCTTCGGTGACTTTGCCACAAGATTTAAATTGGCAATTTTCTTTTTTTCTTTAAAGGCAAAACCAGGTAGTTGACAAATTTGCAGAAAATTCATCACTTTCACCAAATTGGAAGATTTTATATTTGCCTCAACTTACCATATTTTTCATAGTATTGGAGCTTTAAACAATTTAGTTGTTAAAAATGACTATGTGCAGCACGGCCTCAGCACAGGGACGGCCCCAGTGGGGGAGGGGGAATGAGCAGACACACCCCCCCTCCCATCATTTACTAATACAGTACAGAGTCCCCACCTAATAACAAAGAACCCCAGAGGACACCTTGTAAGGAGGCAGCATGGACTCTCCCACCTATAACCGCAGCCCCTGGGACCACTATATCTACCCACACCTCCACCGTTACTCACGTCAGGTCCCTGGTACAGGATCGGTTGCCTTGCCCTATCTCACCAATTGAACGTTGCCGCGCACCAAGATCAATGACGTCTCGGACTAGCCGATCAATCATCTAACTGTAAACCAGGCTTAGTCGGATTGCCAAAACACAGCCACCACCGGTTTTATTTTTGAAGATGAGAAGTGTATCAATGCAAAGGGGGACAATGTCCTCAGTAACAGACCCAGACACTTCCAACCGGCCCGGGTATGTGGTACCCCCCTTCCCCCACCATCTCGGTGCACCTGAGTATGCACCTGGTTTATTACTAGTCTTCATCATCATCAGCAAGTACTTGCATCTACTCTACACGAGGTGCCAACAATACGCCTCAAGCATATTTTTGTTTATAGCCAGCTCTACATAGCTTGCATTTACACGCCCTGTTACAACACAGTTCTGCCTTTTTGTCATAAGTTGATACAGTTATAGAGAGAGAATAAGTACTGTGTGTAGAGGCACACCTCAAAAGCTTTCCAAATATCTTAAAAAATAACTTTTAATTAATAAATCTTATAAAATCAAGAAGACAGCATAAGACAACACATATGAGCTCAACAATTCATTTGCATTTATCAGAGGGAATATGGCAATATATACCACAATAATGAAATAAAAAAATTAATGAAAATAACAATAAATATAGTGGAGAAATTATAATTTCATATATACACACACTGTGTTAATTGGTGATTGTATTTACCACCTGGGTAAATATCGGCAAATAAATTACACCTTCAACCATACCATATGCCCTTGATATGCAGATAGTTATATCAACATCCTTCTCTTCCCCTTTTCCCTATTGAAAAATATTTTTGTCATAAGTGTAAGCTGCAATTGAAATGAGTAGGTCTACACGTGCGTGCCTCCATTTATGGCGCGTGCACTATGTGAAATGAGTCAAGATACGCTCTGCAAGCAAGAATGTATTCTATTCTTCATCAGTCCCATTGTCTGCAGCTAATATTAAAGCAGGGAAGCTACAGGTTAGGACACTTTGGCATTTCAATCCACATGCTCTTACTGTGTTATATACGTATAGATGTGTTATTTGTGCTAGGACACTGCAGAGGCTTGAGTTACAGACTTTTCAATAAACTTGTTGTATCATTTAAATTACATCATGAGCGTAATGGAGATTCCAGTATTTCTCAACTAATACTAAAAAATCTCCCATTCTTGTTCACAAAAGCATGAATAGAAAGAAGTGTCTCTAACCCTTATGCTTTGAAAGAGATTTCTATAAATACAGTGGAGGCAGCCATATTAAAGGCATAACCAATAGAATGCAGCCTATAAGATCATTGTAGCTCTGGATTACCTATACTCATTAATTAGTAGTGGACCCCATTTAAATTGTAAGACACAGAACAGTGTAATATACAGTAAACTCCCTGCACACAGCATTCATTATAAAGTAAAGAATCCCCCTGCCAGGAATGTATGTAGCACAGTGGTTCTCAAACTCAGTCCTCGGGACCCCACACAGGGCATGTTTTCCAGGTCACCCAACAGGTGCACAGGTGGAGTCATTGCTCACTGACACATTTTATAAGATCCACAGGTGAAGCTAATTATTTCACTTGTGATTCTGTGAGGAAACCTGGAAAACATGCACTGTTTGGGGTCCTGAGGATTGAGTTTGAGAAACTGATGTAGCAGATCCACACAGTCCATCTCCAGCACCTGAAGAGAAGGTGCAGCTCTGGAAATCTCTATCCGCTACTGAGACAGATAAATTATCCAAAGCTGTTTTCCAGAGGATTCCATATGATCATCTATGGAACCATTTGAAAAGTTATGTCCATGGTGGTAGACTGGGCTGCCTCTATGTTTATAATTAATTTTATTAGTTTTGTCTGAGGTAGGAAGTACACATTGTGCTTGCATGATGACCCGTTACTTACTTGTATCTAAGATACAGGTCTCATGACCCAATCTGAACATCATCCATGATACAGCAGTTATTCATAGCAAAATCTACCCAGATGTCAGAATCGCCTCATGGGGCAAATTGGTTCTGATGGGAACCAGCCAATGAATATGTATTACAGTACCTTTGAGTCCTTTCCACACCGTATGCTCTTCTCAGGCCTGTTCATGGAAATTAAAACGCTGTATCTGTTCTGTTATTTCACATACTTACCATTATTATAAGACTGTAAGAACATTTGGATAATACTGAAGCTGCCGCCTGTGAAGTCAAGCAGCACATTTCCAATGCTCCATCCCTGTGTGCTTTTCCGACGGAAATTCATGTAAACCTGAGTTGCAAAACAAAGTCGGTTCAATCACATCAGCAACCCATATAACTTAATGCTGTAAATTACAAGTGTTATTACTATAGTTGTTTAAAAAAAAAAAAGAAGAAGCTGAATAGCAATTGTCATACCTCAACCAGGAAAAAAAAAAACACAGGTATGGATGCTCCTATTTGGAAAAAAACATAAACATACACTCTCCACAACGTTTAAAAGCGCTTTAAGGAACAATAATAACATTATTGCTCCTAAGTAGAATCTGCTAAACACTATAATGCGGGGGAAGTCCTGGGAGCAGCATGGGAAAAGAACATATGTGAATTTAATCATGTTGTAGAATTTAGAAATGATGCTTCATTAAAGTGAATTTTTTCTGTATCCTTCCTCCACGTCCACTGATCCATTTAAAATTCTGGTAACGTTTCAATTAGAAAAGACTAAAAGCTACCAAATTAGCCTAGCCAATCAGTTTGTGGCTGACAACCAAAAACACTTTAAAGAAAGAGTTGGAATATAATGTGTATTCAATCAGTTAAGCATTAATTTAATAGAAAAAAAAACCTGACCTTTGCCAAATCTCCCCCAATGTAACAATTTAATCATTAACATTTCCCTTTCAATCATGTATGTAAAGAAAATACAGTCCCAACTGTTAACGTGTTACCTGTGGAAAGTATTTCATCAGGGTAATTGCCAGCTTTATATAGGAAAAGCAGAATAAGAATTGAAGCCAGGTGACCTTTCCCGCCACTGCTACAAACAACATGGAGAAAGCGAATAGCCAGGCGATAACCAGAAGACCGACCGCCACCTTAGACACAGTCTGGGTACCTCGCTGTGTGAACATATTAGAACACATTAGAACAAAATCATCTGTGCAGAGCCAGCTTTTTACTAAAAATAAGAATGTGACAGGAGAAAAATATTATATTTACAGCGACTAAAGCTGGGTACACACCTCACCGATACATCTGAAGATCGACTGATCTGCATATACATCTGCATACTGTGCAGAGCATATGTTCTGCATACAGACTGCTCGATTCGTCGTGACTGACATCACAACATGCGCCCGCCCAGTTGAGCTGTCAACGTCGTTCACAGACTTATCTCTGGTACACACTGGCCGATGCACATACGATATATCGGCCATCAATTGGACAACAAATATGTCGGCTAGTGTGTACCTACAGCCTTACTATAAAAATGTTATAAACATGTTACTCTCTATACTGTAATGCATTTTATTTATATATTGTATTTATTACATAGCTGTCTATGCCTGTGTAACTAGGCTTAAGGGTAAATTTACTAAGATGGGAGTTCTATTAAGAAGTGATGTTGCCCATAGCAACCAATCAGATTCCAGGTATTATCTTCCAGAAGGTGCTAGTTAAATGAGAAGTAGAATCTGATTGGTTGCGATGGGCATCATTACTTCTTAAATAGAACTCCCATCTTAATAAATTTACCCCTTAGAGTTGAAAATAATAAATGGCTACTTCTTGATTTGACAACATTATGTTATCCGCTATGGTCAAATAGCACTAGATGCAGTTATATGAGCGGCTGTGACATCACTAAATCTGGATACACACTATACGATGTGTGTACCCAGCAACGTAACAATACATTGCGCGTGCCGTACACACTACACAATCCAGTGCACGACGGCGCAATATATATCGTTACTGCATGTAGCAACATAGCGTCGTTCTTTGCAATATCCCATCTGCTGTGCAGAACAGCAGATGGGACGATGCGATGAGTGACCACTTTGAACTACTGATCGGGTGTACACACTGCACGATTTGTACAATATATAGTTCTGATCCGCGACAGGAATGATATATCGTATGACAGATCATATAGTGTGTACCCAGCTTAAGCTGTCCCCAGTGTATGAGTCTACCAATCCACATTGTGCATTCATGAAAATCAATCAATTCCAAAGCTATCAGTCGCTATCTGCCTGTTTAACTAAGGGTAACTCATGACTACAATTAAACCTACTGTAGAGGAGCGAGAAAAAGTCAGCACAGTGTACTTATTTAATGAAGTATGAACTTGTAAATTATTTAATGTGTATGTATTAATGACAAATAGTGGCAGTACTTGATATTTTATACCTGTGCTTGTAGTCCCTAAAGAGTCCCTGTTTCACAAGCAGATCATCATGTATGCATACTGCCTTTCAAAATGTCCATACAGAAATAATTTTGACAACTGTCAGTCCAGATAAATATCTGATTGAAATAAGCCAAAGAATGCAGTATGATGATGACCATGACCTCATCATGTGTGAGGTCATCGCCACAGTGCACCCACCAGTGGCCAAGGGGTAGATTTATAAAACCTAAAGAAGACAAGTGCAGATGTTGTCCATAGCAACAATCAGATTACAGCTACCATTTTATAGGCCGTACTGCATAGATGATAGCCAGAATCTCATTGTTTAATATGGGCAACACCTCCACCTATCCTCTTTAGAAGGTTTGATCAATCTGGTATAGCCATTCAGGCTGGAGATGGTCACCTTCATTTAATATACTTACACTGGCCAGGAATGGGTGGCTGTTACTTAGCACTGACACTCCAAAGCAAGACCCCAAAGGCGGTGGCACTCACTCACCTCATAAATACAGCACTGAACTATTGTGATAAGTGTTAGCACCACCGCATGGAGGCTAAAGAAGACATCATTGGCATCCACTGGGATCACACCATTAGGGTACACATGAATAAATTGTTCCTATAACAGAAATTAATGCATATTTGTTATATGGCCTATAAGTTTATGTAGAAAAGATATAAATGCAAAAAAGAAAACGTACCCTAATATACGGGATCCAGTATAGTCCGACATTGAAAACACTGTATGCTATGAAGCCAGTGAGATTTAATGCCAGGAAGTCAAAACTCAGGCCCACAACACTGAAATAGCAAGAAAGAGGAAGTTATTCCAATGTCTTTACATGTAGAACTTCTGCAGCATATACTGTACTTCATATACATATATATATTTATATATAAAAATACACAAAAACAGATCCTATTGCGAAAATCAATGTCCATTTCTTATGTCCATTAAATAAACGTCCGGCACCAGATCCACCACAGAGTGCTGCTCTCCTCTCAAGCCTTTCCCCAAAGGCCGATTCTAGGTTTGCTAGGTTTGTATAGAAAAAACAGGAGGCGCACGATAGTTAAATATAGACAAGTTTACTTACAGTATGCAAAACTCAATAGGATTATGTGGTCCAAGCCTCGATCTCACTCCCGGCGCCAGTGACGTCACTTCCGCCTACATCACGGCCATCCCTGGGTTGGTTGAACGGGTACATGCCGGAAATTGTAATCCTATGTGAGTCTTGCATACTATAAGTAAACTTGTCTATACATACTTCACTATCGTGCGCATCTTGTTTTTATATACACGAGGGCTGATTGAAAAGTAAGGAGACTGCCTCTGTTTTTCTGCCCCATATTGTGAAGCTCACACATCGATGTGTCTGAACCTGCTGTTGTACTGCCATAGTCTTCTTTGTTTGGGCACAGCGAGTGGAAGATCTTCGTACGTTTCATAATGGCGGATGAGGAAAATGTGTCTGTGAGATTACATCAGAGATATGTGATTGAATTTTGTTAAACTTGTAAAAAGCGGAATTGAAACATATGAAATGTTACGGCAAACATAAGGTGGAGAAACAATTAGCCGTGCTGCAGTACTTCGGTACTGGAAGCACTTCAAAAAGGGTAATAAGCGAGTGACTGAAAAAGTGCGTTCTGGGAGACCATCCACCGCGGTTACAGATGTCAACATTGCCAAAGCTGCGGAGATTTTGCAAAATGGCAGAAGATTAATTTTATGCAAACTTTATGCCTCACTTGGCATCTCATTCGACTGGGTTCAGCCTATTGTGACAAAGGCACAGAAAATGCGTAGCGTGCGCGCCAGGTGGGTACCCAGAAATCTCACGGAAAAGCAGATGCGACAACGAGTTGAATCGTGCAAGAACACAGTTCGAATGTTGGAGAGGATACCCGATTTCCTGACATCGGATGTGACGTGTGACAAATCGTGGATTCGTCATTATGATCCGGAATCCGAACAACAGTCCAGTGTATGGAAACATTTCTGCTTTTTCCAAGTTTAACACAAAATTCAATCACACATCTCTGACGTAATCTTACAAACACGTCTTCCTCATCCGCCATGACGAAACGTACAAAGATCTTCCACTCGCTGTGACCAAACAAAAAAAAAATAAGACTACGGCAGTCCAACCACAGGTTCAGACACATCGATGTATACAGTATATGCAAAAATGATCAAAACTATTTATTGCCAAATAGGGTTAACAGGCCAAGAACACAACACACAGCGCACAATTAAGCAGCTTTAGCACCATCATACTCATCTGTGTCACTGATATCTTTTGCATAAATATAAAAGAGTGCAGGTTGCTGAATTTGTTCTTGGCTGGACTTTTATATAAAAGGATGGTGTCTGGCAGCTTCCTGCACTCGCTCGCTATCACTCTGCAGGGAACAAGCTGGACATGCAGCTCCCCGTGTTCTGCACCGTCCGGACTGAGTTGAATATGACCCCATTACATATTTCCAGCATTTAATGCCCTACCTAAAGACCTACAGATAAGCATATTTAGATGAAGCTCTGGTACATGGTACAGGCACACCCTTACCTTTTCTTTGCACTTGCAGTATTTTAGATGAAACAAGTCTTTTTCAAATATATACCCAGTAGACGCCTTTTCTCCCACCCTCACATATAGTAAACATTGCAGCAATTTTGACAGGTGTGGTATGTTATGACAATAGTTACCAAGTTGACATGCATAAGGTCGACATGGAAATAATGACAGTGACCTTGTAAACTTGTCTACACAAATTACATGATAAAATGTCGACATAACGTCCCTGGTGGCTCAGCGGTCATTTACCTGATCCTGGTGGCAGTGGCATCTCCAGCGGCGGCTTCCGGGTTCCAGCGGTCATGTGCCAAAAAGTTCCAACACAGATGTCTTTCGAGTGACGGTTTTGGAGTATTCTACCTCTATCCCTAATCATAATCAATATACCTAACCCTTCTCCTAGTACCTAACTCCAACCCTACCCCCACCCGAGGCCTAGACCTAACCTCCCCCTAGTGCCTAAAACTAACCTTCCTGGCAGCACTTACACCTATGTGTCGGCATTCTGAGAAAGTCGACATTTCAGCTATCAACGTTGTGAACATGTTAACGTTCTGGGGATGTCGACACGGTGCATGTCAACATTCTAATGTAGAAAATTTGAATGTCCACAATACGACCGGATACCATTTGTGACAGACAATTTATGTTATTACATTTAAAATGACTATCATTGTTATAATAAGCACTAAGCATTGAACTTTTGCAGGTAATTAAATATTGAGTGTTATAGCAGCTAACCTGCATTTTTATGGAGATACAGTAAGGGTGCTTTTTCCAGAAATTCTGGTAAGTTGTAATTGGGATTGACACAGTTGCTATTACAGTCTATAAAGACTTTTACTACAAGAGAACAGCAACAGGAAGTTAGAAGTATAACAGAAATGTACTTCTCCATCGGTTACAAATAAAAGCACTTTCATATATTTTAGGAAGTATTCTTTACTTGAAATTTAAAATGTCTAATTGGGGTTTTATATTTAGATAAAAAGGAGTTTGTGTGTGGAACTAACAACACAGTGCTTTAAGGCTCTGGAATGGTCAAGGGACTGCCGCGCAAAATGTGTCCCATGCTGACCACAAGACAGACATATTAATTTGTTAGTAGGCGGATCACTTGTGGGTGACTAACCCCTGATGTAAAGTATGAACGGAGGATGATGACGATTGGTAGCTGCTGCTGATTGGCCATTCCAACCCAGAGGAATGCAGCAGATGTTTGTATTTATTTGAGCTTCTTTAATTCTTTAATTGTTATATGTGCCTTTTACATGGTTAATACAACTTTTTTTTTAATTAATAACCCTGTTCATTACAATAATTTTTGCAGAAAGGCACACTTTCATTATGAATTGATTGTAGTATTAAAATCTAGCTTAATTTTTTACCCTTACAATATGAAAGAGAAATATATAATGTCTGAGTTTGTGCCCCGTTCTCTTTATTTTATGTCATAAATGTTTTAAAACATAATATTTGTTAATAGCCTGGTTAAGAGTCTTTATTTTTTTTGCCTTTCTGCAAAAATGTTTGTATTGTAATACTGACCTGCTCAACTCGAGGGAGCACCCAGAGCTGGAACTAGACATTTTGGTGCCCTGTGCCAGAAAGAGCTTTGGTACCCCCCCTCTCCCTTCCATTGTAAACAGGGCCAGTGCGTGCCGCAAGAAAATAGCATGGTCTCGTAGGGAAAGGGCATGGCCACACAATAGTACCCCCAATTTGTATTACCCCACACATTAGTGCCCCTTATTTACATTACACTACATACCTGTAATAGTGTCCTTATACATATTACGCTAAATTGTAGTAATGCCCTTTATACATTACACTACACAGTAGTAATACCCCTTACACATTATGCCCACATTACTAGTTCCCCCATTACTCATTATGCCACACAGTATAAATTCCTCCCCCACTACACATTATGCCACACAGTACAACTCCCCCCTCTCCCTTACACATTATGCCACACACTATAAATTCCTCCCCTACTACACATTATGCCACACAGTACAACTCCCCCCTCTCCCTTACACATTATGCCACACACTATAAATTCCTCCCCCACTACACATTATGCCACACAGTACAACTCCCCCCTCTCCCTTACACATTATGCCACACACTATAAATTCCTCCCCCACTACACATTATGCCACACAGTACAACTCCCCCCTCTCCCTTACACATTATGCCACACACTATAAATTCCTCACCCACTACACATTATGCCACACAGTACAACTCCCCCCTCTCCCTTAGACATTATGCCACACAGTACAACTCCCCCCTCTCCCTTAGACATTATGCCACACAGTACAACTCCCCCCTCTCCCTCACACATTATGCCCACAGTACAAATTCATCCCAGTACACATTACAGCCATGGCCAAAAATTTTGAGAATGACACAAGTGTTGGTTTTCACAAAGTCTGCTGCTTCAGTTTTTATGATGGCAATTTGCATATACTCCAGAATGTCATGTAGAGTGATCAGATGAATTGCAAAATCCCTATTTGCCATGACAATGAACTTAATCCCAAGAAAAACATTTCCACTGCATTTCAGCCCTGCCACAAAAGGACCAGCTGACATCATGTCAGTGATTCTCTTGTTAACCACAGGTGAGAGTGTTGACGAGGACAAGGCTGGAGATCACACTGTCATGCTGATTGAGTTACAACAGCAGACTGGCAGCTTTAAAAAGAGGGTGGAGCTTGAAATCATTGTTGTTCCTCTGTTAACCATGGTTACCTGCAAGGAAACATGTGCAGTCATCATTGCTTTGTATAAAAAAGGCTTCACAGGCAAGGATATTGCTGCTAGTAAACTTGCCCGTAAATCAACCATTTATCATATTATCAAGAACTTCAAGGAGAGAGGTTCAATGGTTGTGAAGAAGGCTTCAGGGAGCCCAAGAACGTCCAGCAAGTCCCAGGACCGTCTCCTAAAGTTGATTCAGCTGCGGGATCGGAGCACCACCAGTGCAGAGCTTGCTCAGGAATTGCAGCAGACAGGTGTAAGTGCATCTTCACGCACAGTGAGGCGAAGACTTTTGGAGGATGGCCTGGTGTCAAGAAGGGCAGCAGCCACTTCTCTCCAGGGAAAACATCAGGGACAGACTGATATTCTGCAAAAGGTACAGGGATTGGACTGCTGAGGACTGGGGTAAAGTTATTTTCTCTGATGAATCCCCTTTCAGATTGTTTGGGGCATCTGGAAAAACGCTTGTCCGGAGAAGGAAAGGTGAGCGCTACCATCAGTCCTGGGTCATGCCAACAGTAAAGCATCCAGAGACCATTCATGTGTGGGGTTGCTTCTCAGCCAAGGGAGTGGACTCACAGTTTTGCCTAAGAACCCAGCCATAAATAAAGAACGGTACCAAAACATCCTCCAAGAGCAACTTCTCCCAACCATCCAAGAACAGTTTGGTGATGAACAATGCCTTTTCCAGCATGATGGAGCACCTTGCCATAAGGCAAAAGTGACAACTAAGTGGCTCGGGGAACAAAACATCGAAAATTTGGGTCCATGGCCAGGAAACTCCCCAGACCTTAACCCCATTGAGATCTTGTGGTCAATCCTCAAGAGGCGGGTGTACAAACAAAAACCCACAAATTCTGACAAACTCCAAGCATTGATTAGGCAAGAATGGGCGGCCATCAGTCAGTATATGGCCCAGAAGTTGATTGAGATTCAGAGGTCTTGAAAAAGAAGGATCAACACTACAAATGTTAACTTTTTGCATAAACTTAATGTAATTGTCAATGAAAGCCTTTGACACTTATGAAATGCTTGGAATTTTACTTTAGTATACCATAATATTATCTGACAAAAAGGTCTAAAAACACTGAAGCAGCAAACTTTGTGAAAACCAATACTTGTGTCATTCTCAAAAAGTTCCCCCCATTACACATGCCATGCAGTACAGATCCCCCCATTACACCACACATTACAAATCCCCCCCATTACACCACACATTACAAATTATCCCACCATACACAAAGTAAAAAATGCCCCCCATTACACATTATGCCACACAGTACAAATCGCCCCCCATTACACCACACAGCACAAATTCTTCCTTCATTACACATTATGCCACACAGTACAAATCCTCCCATTACACATTATGCCACACAGTACAAATCCTCCCATTACACATTATGCCACACAGTACAAATCGCCCCCATTACACCACACAGCACAAATTTTTCCTTCATTACACATGCCACACAGTACAACTCTCCCCTCCCCCTTACACATTATGCCACACAGTACAACTCCTGCCATTACACATTGTGCAACACAGTACATCTGCAGCTCAACGCCGAAGGAACAGCTCCTTGGCGCAGGGCAATGTGGGACTGGACTGGGAGAGACATCATGACATCTCTCCCAGTCCTTGAAAATAGTACAGCAGACGGGGGAGGGGGCGGAGCTCAGTTGGCAGGCAGCTACTGCAGTACCTGTGCCACATCTTTTATAACAAATATTCTACCCCAAAAATGACATCATTATTGGCGAAATTGAGCTAATTAAAAAATTCCAAGTGCCTAATTAATCATAAGGGAGGGTGTCCCAGTGGTTCTGAACCAAGTCCCAAAATTTTTACCTTAAAATAGGGAATTTCCCCAACTTTTCACCTGCTCAAGGGATCCCGGAAAAAAAAGACACGTTAACCCCCATGCAGAATTAGTGCACGTTAACTGGGTGGCTAACTGAATACTGCGCAAATAAAAAAACACTCGAATTTCACTTTTACATTTAAAAACAGGTTAAATTCCGCCTTAGGCCCGTATTCAATTTGAGGTGAAAAGCCGGAATCGGCGAAAAAGTTTCGCCGATGACATCATTCGTATCGCCGTATTCAATTTGAAAGATTTTCCGCCTAGGCAGAAAGTCATTGCAATGTAATAGGCGGAAAAGTTTCGCCTATTAATAGCAGGTGGAAGAAAGTGCAGAATTGGGGTTTTGGGGTGCAATGTTGCGTTAAGCCCCGTGCAGCCTTCAGACAGTCCCCCAAAGGTAAACTGCGTCAAAATTAAAAAAAAAAAAAAAAAAACTTAACACCCCTAAAAATCACTTTGAATTTGGGGGCGAAAAAAAAAATGGTGGGGGACAAAGTTTAAAACTAGCGAACTAGACTCCAGGGGGGTCCCCAAGCATGCCCCAGGTGTTTTTTTCATTGCAGGGGCTTGCGGCAGGTGGATTTTTCACAATTTTTTTAAACTTAACTTTATCAACTTTTACATTTGCTGGCCCCCATTTTCAAGTACCCCAAATTTGCTGGGATAAGTTATTTTCTGCAAAAAAACCTCCTGAATACTATTCTTCACCACTTGTACAAAAACGCTATTTAGCAGCTATTGAGGCCGTTTAAAAACACCAAATAGCTTCAGCACGCCAAATCAGGGGGTACCATAGCTAACCCCCATGTCAGAGCATCTTTTGGGGGATGTCAGGATGATTTCCCCAAATCTAACAGGACTTTCCGCTTGTTTAAGTTTCGCCGGGTACCGTTTATGCGTACTTTGAAATTGAATACGGGGGCACGCGCGCGATACTTTTCCACCTGCAAAACGCGATGTCCGGGAGGCGGAAAAGTATCGCGAGTCCGCTCAAATTGAATACGGCTCTTAGATACAAACTCCATCCAACTGTACATTAGCCCCAATGTTGGCAGATTTATCCCATATAAGTGGTTTTGTCAGTTATCTCCTCAACAGCAAAACATGATGTCACATATGTGTTCTATTGGTTACATAGCTGAACACATTGAAAGCAGAGAATGACAACACATGGAACACATCATATACATTATTAGGGCCATTTTTCAGAACACTGCAGCTAGCATGCAGCACCCTCCTCTGTCCTCCCCACAAACATATATCTAGAATGATTCTGTCAGCACATTTTCAAACTTGACTCTGGGCTTGGCTACTGTATGTCATATGTATTGCTCACACTGTCATCACCTTTTCCTTCGCCAGTTCTCAAACACTTGCGGATAGAAGGACACAGACCAGGCCAAAAAATAAATCCAGCCAATAATCTGCTCCAACACCTCCACGACAAAGCTGTGGATCACAAGGAACCGAATTCTTGGCCTAAAATCAGAGGCGAGTTGGCAAATTAGCATGTAATTGGCAGTAGATACATAACCAGCACTCTATCACATGGATTAGCGGCACTATAATCACGTGGGTCAGCGGCACTGTATCACGTGGGTCAGGGGCACTGTATCACGTGGGTCAGCGGCACTGTATCACGTGGGTCAGCGGCACTGTATCACGTGGGTCAGCGGCACTGTATCACGTGGGTCAGCGGCACTGTATCACGTGGGTCAGGGGCACTGTATCACGTGGGTCAGGGGCACTGTATCACGTGGGTCAGGGGCACTGTATCACGTGGGTCAGGGGCACTGTATCACGTGGGTCAGGGGCACTGTATCACGTGGGTCAGCGGCACTGTATCACGTGGGTCAGCGGCACTGTATCACGTGGGCCAGCGGCACTGTATCACGTGGGCCAGCGGCACTGTATCACGTGGGCCAGCGGCACTGTATCACGTGGGCCAGCGGCACTACATCACGTGGGCCAGCGGCACTACATCACGTGGGCCAGCGGCACTACATCACGTGGGCCAGCGGCACTACATCACGTGGGCCAGCGGCACTACATCACGTGGGCCAGCGGCACTACATCACGTGGGCCAGCGGCACTACATCACGTGGGCCAGCGGCACTACATCACGTGGGCCAGCGGCACTACATCACGTGGGCCAGCGGCACTACATCACGTGGGCCAGCGGCACTACATCACGTGGGCCAGCGGCACTACATCACGTGGGCCAGCGGCACTACATCACGTGGGCCAGCGGCACTACATCACGTGGGCCAGCGGCACTACATCACGTGCGTCAGCGGCACTACATCACGTGGGTCAGCGGCACTACATCACGTGGGTCAGCGGCACTACATCACGTGGGTCCGCGGCACTACATCACGTGGGTCCGCGGCACTACATCACGTGGGTCCGCGGCACTACATCACGTGGGTCCGCGGCACTACATCACGTGGGTCCGCGGCACTACATCACGTGGGTCCGCGGCACTACATCACGTGGGTCCGCGGCACTACATCACGTGGGTCCGCGGCACTACATCACGTGGGTCAGCGGCACTACATCACGTGGGTCAGCGGCACTACATCACGTGGGTCAGCGGCACTACATCACGTGGGTCAGCGGCACTACATCACGTGGGTCAGCGGCACTACATCACGTGGGTCAGCGGCACTACATCACGTGGGTCAGCGGCACTACATCACGTGGGTCAGCGGCACTACATCACGTGGGTCAGCGGCACTACATCACGTGGGTCAGCGGCACTACATCACGTGGGTCAGCGGCACTACATCACGTGGGTCAGCGGCACTACATCACGTGGATTAGCAGCATCAATACACAAATAACTTCTTAAATCAACAACTACATTTCTGTCTTGTCCATGATTAATATCAGAAGACATGGGAAAGCAATGTTTCATATTTCTTTCTAAATTAAATCTCTGTGTATATCCTGCATTTCTACATGTATTTATTTACCTGCTAAATTAGTTTTTCCACTTATGGGGTATATTGTACTTCCTACTGCTCTTCCTACTTTGGTGCTCCCCTCACCTACACAATGGTGAAGTCCTGATTTTAAGAGATCAAAAATAGTATTGTCTATCAGAAAGGTTTCCTGGCTCCATTGAAATGGGGGTAATATGGGAAATTTTAGAACATACGTACTGTAGGCTCATATTTCCTGATTTTCCAGTCGGGAGTGTTGTCAGGTATATAACAGGCATTATTAAACCTGTGCGATAGTTTAATTTCACAGCTCTGAAAACATTTGTTTATTACTGATTTATGTTTGTGTGATTCTTGTGTTTAAATCTATCTAATGAAAAGCAGAAGTGGAATAAGGTACATGCTCGCTGCAGATAAGAGTGTCCACATTGTCTTCAGAAACAAACAGCAAGAATGTCAGAAGCAGCCCTGTTGTATACTAACCCATTCTTGTGAGAATTATTGCTGTGCAAATAGGCAGTGAGCTGCCCCACGTCCTCTGCGGCAACAGTGAACACAGAATTAACCGTTTCAGCTAATAGAACAATCTGGGAGAAAAGGAAAGAGAATGAATTATTACACAATATGTCACTTTCCTATCAGAGCTCTATATCAGAAATACTGGAGTTTGCAAGTGCAAGTGCACGAATGCTCGCTCCCGAGATATGTGCAATCCAATTAGAGATGCCAGCTCGCGCTGTTAGTGGGCATAAGGAAAGTTCTGGAGGTTTTTAAATAGTGTTAATTGGCTGATTACGGGCTTTTTTTTTTAAAGTACAAATGATCAAAAGCTAACTTTTTTTGTTTAATCTCAAAGAAATGTAAAAACAAAATGCAAAAGAGTAGAAAAAAACTGTGATTTTGTGTTACTTTGAGGCCACATTAACTTTAAAAAAAATGGTAAAAAGCAATTATTTTTTATTTAAAAAATACTGTAATTAGATTTGGGGTGCCTAAACTAACAAAAAAGTTGATTTGGTGGTAATTTGAGGCAATTTGTTTTAAACACCCAAAAATGCCATGTAATTATTGAGCCAATTAAATACTTCTAAATGCCTAATTATTCATTAGGGGAGCTGTCCAAAGGGTTCTGCACTGTGTCCTGACATTTTTACCGTAAGAGAAACATTTTCCCTACCATCTCTGGGGTGTGCACAAACAAAAACACGATTTTCCTCTGAAAATAGAATGTGTTTAGAATTAAATTGCAGCTGCACTTCGCAATGCGAGTTTGCTGTGAAAACTGCTTGCACAAGCCAACTAGCACCTAATTGGATTGCCCACATAATATCTGAATAGGAGATATAAGAGAAGTTGCAGCAGCTATTGGGTTTATCGGTAAAGCTGGGTATACACATCCAGATAAAATGCCTGTCAGACCGACAGACCTTTTATCTAGCAGCCTGCCAGCTGCAGATGTCCACGGCATACACTGTGAGATTACGCACAGTGTATTAGCCCGACATCTGCGCTCCGCCCCCTGGGGGGAGGAGACATTTCCCTGTTCCTGTATGCCCTGCCAGCCGCGGCAGGGCATACACTGCCCGATGCGGCCGTCAGTTTACCTCTTAAATATCGCATCGGACGGGCATACTGGACAATCCGGCATGCCCGACAGAGCAATATTTAACACTCGGTCGCCCGCACACATGCTGCAATTATCGGGGCGAACCACGGATATCGGGCGGATCGCCCCGATAATTGTAGAGTGTATGGCCAGCTTTAGTGATTACAGAAATACTGATTTTACAGCAACGTGTCTGTTGGGTTATAAACTGGAGATCATGAGATGGGACAAATCTTTTAAAACAGGATAAATTAAACTATTTGGATTACATAAACTCAGAAGAGTTCTTTAATAGATGTGTGTTGTAATTTAAATATGTTATCCCACTAGATACAACAACTTAATATAAACAGAACTATAATGGTATACACCTGCAACACGACAAACACTAATTTATCCACACACCAAATAAACTAGATGTACTACAAAACGTGGGAGCGCACATACATTACTTACTTCTTCTGGAAGACGGACAATGGTTTTGTTCTTTGAAGAATAGGTAATATTGAAAGCAAACACAACAGTGTCATTCAATGGAGCACTGGAGGAATAAAATGTATGCACATGTATTAATGGACACTGGAAGCCCCGGCCACAAGAAGACTATTGGCAATAAGTTGGGATTCATTTGAGTCCATTTAGGACATTGTTTTTTTCTTTTCTTTGTTAAACAAATGCAATTTATTTTTTACAGTTATTAATATTTATTTATATAGCGCCTGTAAATTCCTATGCACGTCACAACTAGGAACACAGGCCCTCATTCAGAGCCGTTCGCTATTTGCGGTCGTTCGTTCAAAAACAAGGGGTGGCTATTCAAATGATCCGTTCGCACATTGCAGTCTGTTCACACCTCTAAGTCTGAACGAGCGAGCAAAACATACGCTCGTTTATTTGTTAAAAACGCCCCCTGGCCGCTCGCACCATACGTCATGTCCGCTATTTATTAGATTAATCGAGTACATCGACCAGCGTATGAACTGCTCGCTATTCTTGTGGTTGGTGTTTGCTACCACAAATTTGCGAGCAGTTCTGGCTATAAAATAACCCAGTGACGTGGTCAATGACGCTGCTGTATTAATTATGCAAACCCATAATACGCCCGTTTTGACCTTTAAGCACGCCTGCGTTCGGATCTCCACTCCCCATTTTCAAGCACCTTCCCCTGTTACCACCCACATACGCCTCATTCTGTCACTCAAAATAGCAGGCACTCGCTATATAGCGTACAAACGATTTTTGGCCGCACTGACTGGTTCGCGCATGCGTACTAAAAACCGTACGCATGCGCAGATGTGCAAACATCGCTCGGAACGAGCGTACTGCCGCTAACGAGCGGCTCTGAATGAGGGCCACAGTTAGAAAACAAAACTGGGAGTTATATGTACAAAAAGCAGCTGCTTCTTGGTGGTGTTGACATCAAAATGAAGAGCAGTACTAATATTAAATGCAAAGCCAGGGGTGTTTTGTAGTTAATATTAGCACTACTTAAGTTTCGAGGTCAAACCCACTGATAAGCGCTTTGTAAATATACCCCAGGGCATTAACAGACAGAGATGGTACCTTTAGCTATGCTTTCGCTCTTCAGGACATGGACATTGTAGCCAGACATACCCTCCCAACATAACTGGCTTTGAAATCTAAAGTGCAAATAATTTTTTGTGTTGCAAAATTAAAATCTGCTGACGTGATGTGGAGACAGGAACTGGCATGTAACCATATCCACATGTTACATCCACTTCATAAAGGCAGCAGATTCAGATATAGCTGTATGGACTCTACTAGAGAATTTCTCTGATCAATAGTGAAAGATAGGTATGGAGTTATATTTGCAACTGAACTGTGATGTGTCCAGCAAGCAAACCTTGGAGAGACCATCATACAGTCTGACAGGTCTAGTTGAAAACCAAGTTGGGCTGCGAGAGTTCTCACATCCTGGCCAATTTCATCTACTCCTCACAGCTCTGGCACCTGATAACAAGCCTTCATCTAGATAGGTGGAGGTCCATCCCCTCACAAAGAAACTCACTTATATGTGATTTGTATTTAGATCACCCATCTACTCTATACAGACATAGAGGTCTATTTACTAAGCTGTGTTAGGAGATAAAGTGAACGCTGATAGGGAACCAGCCAATCAGCTCCTAACTGTCATTTTTCAAACACTGCTGATTGGCTGGTACCTTATTGCCGTTCACTTTATCTCCTAACACAGCTTAGTAAATATATCCCTAAGATATATAAAAGCAAACCATAAAAAAGACATTACTGAAAATCAGTAAAACCCCTAGTACTGTAACATATAGTATTCTGTATTAAAAAAAACATATAATTACTTACTTTACAGTAATGTTTATGTCTTTAGAGCTGCCATTTACTAGGGTGACTACATCTGGGATAGAGACTCTGAGGGAGGCATCATACCACACCACTGATGGCAGAGGCTCAGCACCTGCAATGCAAAGGGATCTGCTGAGTGGACAGGTTCTGTCTAAATGACATGAAAACTATTGGCAATGATGAAGTTAACAGTTTAAGGCCCTGATTTTTTTAACAAATGATATTCTTGTTCTCACTAGTTACTAATCTTCAATGGTGCTCCAAGCAATCAGCTTCTAACTGTCAGGTGTTTGACAAATGTCAGTTAGAAGCTGATTGGTTGGAGCACCATTTAGGATTTGTAACGAGTGATAACAAGAATATCACTTGTTGACAATTCTAAGTTGTACTTACCACCAATCTCTAGTAAGGTGAAGAGAAATAACGTAAATATACTGCTTTTCCGTTTTAATATTGCTTCCATAATTCCTTAACGTCCACGGACCTGAAGATAAATTACAACGGTAAAGGTCTACTTTTTGTGAAAGAGAAGACTCACACTGTGAACCAGGGTTGCACCCGGGATTTTGTACATGGGTCTATCCTGGGTGCGACCTGAGTAAGGCCCATTTCAGACCGGCGGCCTGGCCCGGCGTACTGTAACCGCCTATCACTTGCCGAGCCGACGCTTGGAGAGAAGACCATCTCCAAGCACCGGCTCTTCCTATGCTGTGAACGGGACCCGGGATGCAGCGACCAGAGTTACCTGTTCACACTGCACCACGAGCCGCGTTGAACCAGTGTTCAACCCTGCTCGTTACCTGGGTTTAAATGCCAGGTCCTTTCACACTGGATTGCTGCATGTTCACGGGAAATAACCCAGGTTATTGCTGGCAATGTGAAAGGGGAATAAACAGTACAGGAAGGGCTCTAATAGCTAGCATTTTATAATGTCTACCATAAGTGCTTATGATTTCCAAACATTTATATTACGGTTTACAATAAATGCCAGGTTCAACATAAAATATTATTCTCACCACCACCATCCCAGAGCCTATGTCCTCACCTCCACCCCAGAATCTGCGTCCTCACCACCACCCCAGAGTCTGCATCCTCACCACCACCCCAGAGCCTACGTCCTCACCTCCACCCCAGAGCCTACGTCCTCACCTCCACCCCAGAGCCTGTGTCCTCACCACCACCCCAGAGCCTGCGTCCTCACCTCCACCCCAGAGCCTGCGTCCTCACCTCCACCCCAGAGTCTGCGTCCTCACCACCACCCCAGAACCTACGTCCTCACCTCCACCCCAGAGCCTGCGTCCTCACCACCACCCCAGAGTCTGCGTCCTCACCACCACCCCAGAGCCTACGTCCTCACCTCCACCCCAGAGCCTGCGTCCTCACCACCACCCCAGAGCCTACGTCCTCACCTCCACCCCAGAGCCTGCGTCCTCACCACCACCCCAGAGTCTTGCGTCCTCACCACCACCCCAGAGCCTACGTCCTCACCTCCAACCCAGAGCCTGCGTCCTCACCTCCACCCCAGAGCCTGCGTCCTCACCACCACCCCAGAGTCTGCGTCCTCACCACCACCCCAGAGCCTGCGTCCTCACCGCCACCCCAGAGCCTGCGTCCTCACCGCCACCCCAGAGCCTGCGTCCTCACCACCGCCACCCCAGAGCCTGCGTCCTCACCACCGCCACCCCAGAGCCTGCGTCCTCACCACCGCCACCCCAGAGCCTGCGTCCTCACCACCGCCACCCCAGAGCCTGCGTCCTCACCACCGCCACCCCAGAGCCTGCGTCCTCACCACCGCCACCCCAGAGCCTGCGTCCTCACCACCGCCACCCCAGAGCCTGCGTCCTCACCACCGCCACCCCAGAGCCTGCGTCCTCACCACCGCCACCCCAGAGCCTGCGTCCTCACCACCGCCACCCCAGAGCCTGCGTCCTCACCACCGCCACCCCAGAGCCTGCGTCCTCAGCACCGCCACCCCAGAGCCTGCGTCCTCGCCACCGCCACCCCAGAGCCTGCGTCCTCGCCACCGCCACCCCAGAGCCTGCGTCCTCACCGCCACCCCAGAGCCTGCGTCCTCACCGCCACCCCAGAGTCTGCGTCCTCACCACCACCATCCCAGAGCCTACGTCCTCACCTCCACCCCAGAGTCTGCGTCCTCACCTCCACCCCAGAGCCTACGTCCTCACCGCCACCCCAGAGCCTGCGTCCTCACCACCGCCACCCCAGAGCCTGCGTCCTCACCACCGCCACCCTAGAGCCTGCGTCCTCACCACCGCCACCCCAGAGCCTGTGTCCTCACCACCGCCACCCTAGAGTCTGCGTCCTCGCCACCTCCATCCCAGAGTCTACGTCCTCACCTCCACCCCAGAGTCTGCATCCTCACCGCCCCCCCCGAGCCTGCATCCTCACCGCCACCCCAGCTCCTGCGTGCCCCAGGGACCCAGGGGCCCGTGTGCACCCATTATAAATATGCCCCTGATTCCCCCTCTATGTTCATAGTAGGGAATGACGTTGAACAGCAACCAATGACATCAGGGTACATTTACTAAAGGGGACCTATCCGCTACCATCACAATGAATGCTATAAATGACATGAGTATGCACCAAAGGATGAAGGTTCTCCAATGACAAATACCTTGAAAGATCTTCAAGTAACTAACTTAAATTAATCACAACGAGCATCACATCCATAATCCATATAAATAGATCTAATATGTTGTTAAAGGGGTTAAAAACCCACTTAACGATATATCAGAAATAAACAAAAAAGTTAATGTATCTGTGTTAACATTGTCAGTTCCCTTTTTATATACCCTAATTTTGACAAACGATTCAATTAAAGACATTGATAACATTCAGCAAAATTAAACTTATGTGTTGTCCATGACTAATATCAGCAGACAGGGAGAGAAATGTTTTTACTAACCCCATATTTTCCTTCAGTAAATCTGTGTGTAGCCTACATTTGTTCATATAATGCATATCTGTATTTGCCTGTTGAAGACAGGAGGGGTGCTGCACTTTAGGGATATATAGTCCTGTATTGTCACTGCTGTCTCCCCCCCTCAGTCCTGAATAACCCTTAACCCCTGTTATTTGTATACACTGACCTGGAGATCCCCGGCCTCTGCTCCTAGCAGCAGCAGCAGGCTGTCACAGCTACAGGGCACTCCATAGAACTCACGAGTGACTGATGTGTCAGTGTCCTCACTAAGCTCCACCCTCTTCCTTGTTTACATCCTGAAACAAACTGTCTCCGTCACTGTTATAGTATTTTTTAAAGGCGCCATTTCTTTGAAGACCACATTTATGTTATTTCCTAACACACTGGACTTCATAGCAATGGCTCCTATATGGAGACAAGAAGGAAATGTATAGACAAGAAGCTGCAACCTGGTGACACCTCAGTGTCAGTCAGTCATCATGACATGTTATGATAGAGAGTTACAGATGGAAGAGGACGGGTGCTCCCTAGTCTTGGGCATTGATTTGGGAACAAGCTCTGTGAAAGCCGTCTTACTGGAGCCTAAAACAAGGGATGTGGTGCAGAGTGAGACCCGTGACACCAAGGCAGGACTTGAAAGTGAACTTGGATCCCAGGTGAGACAGGGCACCGCTCCTTTAATGCTCCGAGGCAGAGAATGATGGGACTTGTAGTTCTACAAAAGCATTAGAGCTACAGACTACCCATGTGTCCCAAATGTAATATAATGGAGCAAAATTAAAAGTATAGTCCTGTCATACTTTTCAAAAGGTTTTTCCATGATCCACCATATTATTATTATATTATTTTATTTAAATGGTGCCACAAGGGTTCCGCAGCGCCTTACAAAGTACATAAACAAATGAACGAACAAGACAACTGTGACATACAGTACAAAACAATGCAGGACAAGGACATGGTTTATAAACATTGCTTCATTAGTGAGCATAACACTCATATAAGCCACGTACTTTACATCTAAAATGTACTCCATACGTCAGGACATCATATCCCACCAGTCCCCCAGCTCTCCACCTCCTCCTTTCCCGAATCACCCCTCCCCATCCATTTTACCAACTCTGACATCCTTCTCCCCTGTATCTGGAGAAGAAGTCATGTCCCTCATCTGGTCCTCCCCCCCTTCCACCTCCCACCTTTTATCCTATCCCTTCACGTCTCCTCCGCTACCTCTCTCCTTATGCCTGCTCCCATCTTGCCCACCTCCTTAATATCTCCCTCTCATCAGGCACTGGGCCAGATTCAGACCGCTCGCGAGCGAAGGACGCTCGCAAGCGGGTCGATGTTGGCCGAATGCGCATGCGCACGACGGAGGGAGCGACGAGGAATACGTCGCTCGGGGTCTCGCACCAAAGGGGGCGTGCTGTCGATGGTGACTGACAGCACGCCCCCTTTGGTGGGCGTGCCGGGGGCGTGGCTGCCAGACGGAGGCGTTCCCATGGGAGCGCCTACTGTCTGAGTCCGGCCCCACTGACATCAGTAGTGATATCAGTGGGAGTGATTTTGGCTCTGATAGAGCCAAAATCACTCCAGGGCTTGCGGCAGCGAGACCCTACCGCAGGTAACCCACAGCTATGCGAGCGTCCAAGAGGCCACTCCATTTTTAGGGAGGACGGCCCTGATTCAGAGCGAGCGCTCTGGTCAGAGCGTCCGGCTCTGAATCAGGCCCACTGTCCCTTCTGCATTCAAACATGCCCTTGTCTCCCCATTCTTAAAAAACCTACCCTTGAGCCTAACACTCTCTCCAACTACCGTCCCATCTCTCTCCTCCCTTTTGCCTCCAAGCTCCTTGAGCGTGTTGTTTACAACCACCTTACCACCTTTCTTTCCTCCCAGTCCCTCCTTGACCCTTTCCACTGAAACTGTACTCACAAACGTCAGCAACGACCTCCTTGCTGCTATATCCAAGGGCCACTACTCTCTGCTCATTCTTCTTGACCTCTCTGCTGCTTTCAACACTGTGGACCACCCTCTCCTGCTGCAAATCCTTCACTCCCTTGGTTTAGGGGACACTGCCCTCTCCTGGCTAGCATCCTACCTTTATGACCGTTCCTTCTCCATCTCCACTCATGACTCCTCCCCCCCCCCCCCACAGCCTCTTACAGTAGGTGTTCCCCAAGGTTCTGTTCTTGGACCTCTCCTATTCTCACTCTATACGTCCTCACTAGGTGAACTCATAAGCTCTCTTGACCTCCATTATCATCTCCTTGCTGATGATACACAGATCTACCTTTCCTCCCCTGACCTCTCTCCCTCTCTCCTCACTCGTATCTCCAACTGTCTCTCTGCTATCTTTTCCTGGATGTCCCAGCAATTTCTCAAACTTAATATGTCTAAGACTGAGCTGATCATTTTCCCACCCCCAAACATAACCACGCTTCCCACCATTTTTTTATCAATTGATGGCACAACTATCTCCTCTAGCCCCAAAGTGCGCTGTCTTGGAGTTATCCTAGCCTCCCTCTCCTTCAAACCACATATGCAGAACCTCTCACGATCCTGTCATTTCCATCTTAAAAATATTTCCAAGATTAGACCCTTTCTCACCCAGGATACCACTAAAACTCTCATACACTCACTGGTCATCTCCAGATTGGACTACTGTAACCTCCTATCTGGCCTCCCCAACTCCCTTCTCCAGTCTGTGCTC
Source organism: Taudactylus pleione (assembly GCA_031769625.1). Taxonomy (NCBI): domain Eukaryota; kingdom Metazoa; phylum Chordata; class Amphibia; order Anura; family Myobatrachidae; genus Taudactylus; species Taudactylus pleione. The sequence goes on from JAUIMM010000584.1 coordinate 3,381,442, forward strand.
AATGCTGCTGCTCGGCTCATCTTGCTCTCCAAATGCTCTGCATCTGCCTCCCCTCTTCTAAAAGCTCTCCACTGGCTCCCCTTCCCTTTCAGAACCCAATTCAAGGTTCTCACACTCACAAAGCACTCACCCATTCCTCTCCCATTGACATCTTGGACCTCTTCTCCCTCCACACTCCTGTCCGCCCTCTTTGTTCAACAAATGCATGCCGCCTCTCATACCAATTGATTACTTCCTCCCACTCCCGCCTCCAAGATTTTACCCGCGCTGCTCCCCACCTTTGGAACTCTCTTACTCTTCCCATCAGACTCTCCACCTCTCTACAATCCTTCAAACGGGCTTTCAAGACCCACTACTTCATCAAAGCCTTCCAGCTCTAATCTTAACTTGCTGCTACATTCTCCTTCCTCCCTGCCTACCCCATCTGTGTCTGATAGGAAGAGAGGGCTTCATTCAGAGCCGCTCGTAAGCGGCCGCTTGTTCGTTCCGAGCGTTGGTTGCATATCTGCGCATGCGTACGGGTTGTAATACGCATGCGCGAACCAGTCAGTGTGGCCAAAAATCGTGTGCTCGCAAAATAGCGAATGCCTGCTAATTTCAGTGACAGAGTGAGGCGTTTGTGGGTGGTAACAGGGGAAGGTGCTTGAAAACGGGGAGTGGAAATCAGAACGCAGGCGTGCCTAAAGGTCAAAACGGGCGTTTTAAGGGTGTGCATAATTAACAAAGCAGCGTCATCGACCACGTCAGTTGGGTGTCTTTTAGCAAGAACTGCTCGCATGATTGCGGTAGGAAAAACCAACCACAAGAATAGTGAGCAGTTCATACGCTGTTCGATGTACTCGATTAATCAAATAAATAGCGGACATGACGTATGATGCGAGCGGCCAGGGGGCGTATTTTTCAAAATAACGACCGCATGTTTTGTTCGCTCATTCAGACATGGAGGCGTCAACAGACCGCAAAGAGCGAACGGTTAATTTAAATAGCCACCCCCTTTTTCTGAACGAGCGAGCGCAAATAGCGTCCGGCTCTGACTCAGACCCAGAGTTCCAGAGGTAGGAAGCAGCGTGGGCAAAATCTTGGAGGTGGGAGTGGGAGGAAGTAAAGCAGGAGAGGCATGCGTTTGTTGAGCAAAGTGGGCAGGTAGAATTGTGAAAGGAGATGAGGTTTGAGCTGTAAATGGGAGAGAATTGGGTGAGGGCTTTGTAAGTTAGTGTAAGAATCAGCCAGTTTAGGGCTAATAGGAGCGCGGAGGCAGATGTAGACTGGATAGGAAGATAAGTCGAGCATCAGCATTGAGGACAGATCTGAGTGGAGAGAGGTGGGAGTCAGAGAGGCCAGATAGGAGGAGGTTACAGTAGTCCAATCTGGAGATGACCAGTGAGTGGATGAGAGTTTTAGTAGCATCCTGGGTGAGAAAGGGTCTGATCCTGGAAATACTTTTGAGATGGAAACTGCAGGACTGCAAGAGGTACTGAATGTGTGGTTTGAAGGAGAGGGATGAGTCCGGGATAACTCCAAGACTGCACACTTTGGGGCTAGAGGAGATAGTAGTGCCTTCAATTGATAATGAAATTGTGGGAAGTGAGTTTATGCAGGAAGATGGTCAGCTCAGACTTAGACATGTTAGGTTTAAGAAAGTGCTGGGACATACAGGAAGGGATAGAAGAGAGACTGTTTTAGATATGAGTGAAGAGAGAGGAGGAGAGGTCAGGGGAGGAGAGGTAGATCTGAGTATCATTAGCATAGAGATGATATTGGAGGCCAAAAGAGCTGGTAAATTCACCTATAGAAGATATATAGAGGGGAAACGGGAGAGGTCCAAGAACAGAACCTTGGCGAACACCTAACGTTAGTGGAAGTGTAGAGAAAGTGGAATCATGAGAGGAGACCAAGAACTAATGGTTAGAGAGGTAGGAGGACAGCCAAGAGAGGGCAGTATCACGTAGACCAAGGGAGTGAAGAAGCAGGAGAGGGTGGTCCACAGTGTCAAAAGTAGCAGAGAGGTCAAGGAGAATGAGCACAGAGTAGTGGCCCTTGGATTTGGCAGCAACGAGATCGTTGCTAACTTCAGTGAGGGCAGTTTCAGTGTAGTGGAACTTACATCACTTATATCATCCCAGCTGCCTTCCTGATATGAAGTGAATCCAGGGAGTAAATTTACCAAGATGGAAGTTCTGTTAAGAAGTGATGTTGCCCATAGCAACCAATCAGATTCTACTTCTCATTTATTTAGCACCTTCTAGAAGATAATACCTGGAATCTGATTGGTTGCTATTGGCAACATCACTTCTTAATAGAACTCCCATCTTAGTTAATTTACCCCCAGTAGTAGTAACTTATGTTGCGGTGATTATTTTCTTTCTAGTCAGAGTGCCACTCCATTGTACTATGTGCGTGCGTGTGTGCGTGTTCTTCAGACTTCTTTAGCATGCTAACATTAAGCATTCCATTTTACCTGAATACACTTTGTCCACAGACTTTTGGTTTGTACTTTTAATTACCAGCTTAGTTAATTTGTTTCCACAGATTTCTAAGACTTATTGAGAAATAAACCTGTAACTTTATATAGCACTAGGTGAACCAATGGTCTAATGGGCCCAAGATAATGTAATGTACATGCATCCTTGTATAATAGGTTGGGCCATCCTCTGTCCGAGTATATACTTATAATAGCAGTCATTTGGGGATAGAGGCATCTAGCCATTAAATGTGGCATGTCTAATGGTATGCAAATATGCTTAGTACATATATAGGTGTATGCCTGCATGTACTTCCGCAAAGCCGCAGTGGTAACCTTTTTAAATTGTCCCTAACCTATTCTGTAGCACTTTACAATAGGTCTATAAATGTGTTTTCCCCAATAAAATATGCCTGGGAGATACAAATATACTTCCCGTCGAAAATACATGCCAAATCGTTAACTTTAAAGCCATGCATTTTCTTTAATCTGTGTACAGTAAAATGCAAACAACTATGACCTTTGTTCAGGAATTATCATGGAATGACTTAAAAAGAAAGAAAAAACATTCTAATCACCTAGTCAGGTGTATGCAAACTACACCTTTATATTGGTAATTATAGTTCAGCAAACACTATAACCAGCTCTACAAAGAACATTATTATAAAAGTTTTATAAGAAAATGGTATTTACAAAAGGAAACAGCATAACATGTAATAAGGTTCATTCTAGGACCCTGCACCTGTCACAACCCAAGCAGTTCTTCTTTCCTGCCTGGGGTGTTGCTCTCTGCTCTGGTGCTTCTAGCACACTCTGGTCTGTAGCTCAGCAGTGTGTTGCATTAGCTGAGTGTGCTAGCAGCACCAGAGCGACACCCCAAGCAGGAAAGAGGAACTGCACTGGTTGTGACAGGTGCAGTGTTCTTGATTGAACACTATGTAATTACAATGACCTAGATAGTTTAATGGTTGAACATCAGACTTGAAATCACTATTTGAGTTTTCTTAATCTGTTTTTTCAGGGAAAAGAACAAGATGTTGGTCGGATAATAAGTGCCCTAAATGAATGCTTGACCACCCTGCCCAGAGAAAGACTTAAAAAAGTTACACGGATTGGGGTGTCTGGACAAATGCATGGGATCGTGTACTGGCAAACAAACCAAGGTGCAAAATTCAAGTGATATAGAAGTCAAGGAAAGCTAGATCTATATAATAAATCTGTAAGGTCTGTTCCATCTCCAACATGCATGCGTAATGGGAGCCGAGGTGCATGCTACCCCACCAACAGCTCCCACTGCAAGGGAGACAGGACAGACCCTAGCAGGAGAGGAGGTGGACCCGTAGGTAGGTAAGTATGAATTCATGGGAGGGAGGGTCAGAGCCGGGGGCAGTAGCAGTTTGCAGGACAGGACTGAGAAGCGAGCAGAGATGTGGTGGGTGTACAGAATGGGGGCAGGACAGAGCAGAGCAGTGGACACAGAAGGGTGGGACAGAGTGGGGGGACCGTGGTGACCCGGGCCAATGCCACATCCCTTTACAAGTAGGTAGATAGAGATATATATATATATATAGAGAGTGATTGAATTAAACAGATGGACACTCACCAAATTTCATAGTAGTAAAGCCAGCAGGTACATACAGTGGTAGTCGACGTTTCATCCATGAGGACCTTTGTCAAGACTGTTTAATGTGAAAGAAACATCATTCCACACCACAGAGACCCTTGGGATCAAACTGTTGACTGCTACTATATGTACCTGTGAGTAATAAAAACCTGCTGGCTTTATTACTGTGAAGTTTGGTGAGTGCCCATTGCTGTAAACCTCTACAATTGGACTTTTTTGGGGGTAGACATACATTGAGCTCCTACCAATCTATGTAATGTCTGGTCTGTTCTGTGTATAGCATAAACATCTGTGATGGTAATATTGTTACGTTTATAAAAGTACATGCAAAACCAGGTGCTACCATCTTTCGTTGGAAATAGTAACACTTATGAAGCCCAGAAGCTGTAAGAGGATACTATTATATTATGAGCTACCATTCACTTATTGTCAGACTAGGGTTATTAGGGTGGATAAACTCAATTAATATTCCAACTGCTGAGTGCATAACTTAAATCATGTAGTATAACACTCAATTTGTATATATGTATGTGTGTGCCTTCTGAATGCCAGAGTGATATGGACAATTAGAGTGTAAAAGGCAAATGTACTAATCCAAGAAAATGAATACCTAATCTTGAATTGTCTTTGTCTCTTTGGCTAGACAAAACTGTTTCCTGTGATTGTTGATTGACCTGTTTTACATTTTATACACTTACAGCATCCCAGTCTTTTGGTGCTTGGCATTCTTGAAGGAAAAGTGCTCCTCTCACTGTCTTGTAGAGGATTTTCAAGTAGGGACTTCTGGACTGGTTTTACCTCCTATAAAAGCTCATGAGTGGAAGGTGTGATTATTATGCAGGCAAAGTTCTAACTGCCTCGATGACAGGCCACAGGGATTTAACCAAATTGATAAAATATACAGATTTGTGATTATATTTAGTCACAATTGGAAAAATCTTGGTTTTACTTTCTTGTATCATCCGCTGGGTGAAGAGGAACTCGCAGGGAGTGGCCATCATGTCTGAAGTGGCCGAGGTGATAAGGTTTCAGCTATAACCTCTTGAAATTGACTTGTCTCCCATTGTCTTAATCTCCAAATTAACTTGATTTGGATCAGAGGTTGTTTTCTACTTATTATAAATTTGACCTCGAAGTCCCTTCAAGAATGCCAAGCACAAAAAAAAAACGAATTGCATAAAATGTAAAACTTGTCAATCGGTCCTTACAGGAGACAGTTTTCTATATCCAAAACATGAAAGACCTTCAAGATTAGGTATCCATTATCCTGATTCAGAGATGGACGGTATTGCACAGATGCAGGGTAGCAGCTGTGCAATACTGTCCAACCAAAATCCAAATGCAGCAGGAGGTGTCTGTCAGTAATACACACCTTCTTCATGCATCTGCGATCCGAGTGCAGCGTCCGTAGACACTGCCTTGGACCACCATCGGGCCCAGACCCTGGACTCGGCACGCCTCCAAAACGGGGTTCGTTTTGAAGACGGTCCTTGTATCCGCCCCCACTCTGCCCCCCCGCCCTCCTCCCCCCCAAATGCTGCAGCATGTCAATCATGAGGACAGAGAGCGATCACGCAGGACTCATTTATGCAGATGCGCAGACCCCTAACAATTGGAGATGCATGCAGGCCATACATTCATTATTTGCACTCTAGTTTGTCCATGCAATCTCTGGTATGTTAGCAAAACAGAGAGAACATTATGACCGAGGATGGCCTTATTCCTCTCTGGGATTAAGGAGACAACCTAAGGGGGATGCATTTAGGTCGTGGTATTAATTGTGTGCCCTATACATTAAATGGGATGCAACTGAGGAGATCTGAAATGGGAAAGGTTTGCAAATAAACAATTGGCTGATACCCTGACACTATGTTATGCACCTGCTGCAAAGCTAATACTCTCCTGGGATTTTTAAAACAGGGAAAATATTCATGAGAAACGAATCTTTTTTTCCTATTGTATTTGTATATAATCACTTGTGACTTTGAAGTAGAGTTTTGGGTATCTGTGTATAAAATAGACATAGTAGACCATAAGCATGCTCAGAGACAGGCTTTCTAATTAATAAATTGGGGTTTAATTAATACAAAAAATAGGTTGATTACTTTGGATGGAAATTACACCCTAGAGTGGCACACTTAGGGGGTATATTTACTAAAGTGCGGATTTGTAGAAGTGGAGATGTTGCCCATAGCAATCAATCAGACTCTAGCTATTATCTTCTATAAGGTAATAGATAAATGTTAAGTAAAATCCAGTGGTGTCACAAGGGGGGTGCGGGCCGCACCCGAGTGTCACCTGCCGAGGGGCGACACCAAGGTGCAGACTCCCCCTCAGTGACAGGAGCCGGGTGCTACACTGTATAATTAAGTGCAGTACTCGGCTCCTGACACTGTGAGGGAGCCAGCTGGCACTGCACACAGGGCAGTCTGCACCACCAACACCCGACCCCCAGGAATAAGCACGGCCACGGGGGTTCGGCCACTCCCCCTCACATGTGGCCAGGCCCCATGTACGTGAGGTCACGCCCCCTTTTTTGGCGCACAGCATTTCTGCCCACACCGGGTGACACTGCGGGAAGATCCAATTATGCAGGATTTACAGGAGGGAAAACCTCTCTTGTTTTTGCTCACAATTCTAAGGAGTGAACAAAAGCGAGTGAGGCTATTTTGTCTTGATAATGGTAGCGTTAGAGGTTCTTACAAAACCACAATTCTAAGGAGTGTAAACAAAAGCGAGTGAGGTTATTTTGTCTTGATAATGGTAGCGTTAGAGGTTCTGACAAAACCACAATTCTAAGGAGTGTGAACAAAATTGAGTGAAGTTATATCTTGTCTGGATAACGGTAGCGCGAGTGGTTTTGATGGAACCTTGACGCTAATTTAATCTGCACCATATTGTTCTCTCTCCTTTTTTTTTTTTCTTATTCATTTGATTACGGTATGTTTGTGTTTATAGTTTCTGTTTTGTGTGTGTTGCTCCCCCAGCTATGTACCCACTTAACCCTCTTTCTTTCTATACACATTGCTCTGAAAACCTTTTGAATTGAAAAGAAGAGGATCAATAATTATAATGAGCAGATTTAGCAATTTGAATGATTAATCCAGGAAATTATTCTGATTGCTATGTGTGAAGTTAAGGAATAAATTTTGTTCCCTCCATGAGGTTAGATTGACAGATGATTTTAGGGTTTTTATTTTACCTTCCTCTTTCAAAACCCATGGAATTTATATAAGGTTGCACTTTATCAGGGCAATTCAATTTGGAGCAAAAAGTCAGTTTGTGCGATAATTTCGCACCGATGACGTCATTTTCACTGGTTTTGGTTTTACACCGTATTCAATTTCAAACACTTTTCGCAGGTTCGAAAAGTCTTTGAAAAAAAAACGGGGATAACTTTTCACCACTGAATAGGTGGCGAAAAAAAGTGCAGAATTGGGGTTTAGGGGTGCAGGCTTAAAAAAATAGCCTGCATCCCTGGGAATGTCACTTCAAAATAAACTGTGTCAAAAAAAAAAAAAAAAATAGGGACACCCCAAAAAAAATTATCGAAAATTTGGGGTGAAAAAAAAAAAAGGGAAAAAAGTGTTTAAAAACAGGGAAATAGGTTCAGGGCTATTCTGCAAATATGCGGCAGGTGTATTCTAGAATAGGCTATTAGCGGCAGGTGCATATTTGCAGAATTTTTAAATAAAGACTTTAGGGACTTAAAAATATGCTAGTACCCATTTTCATGTATCCCAAATTTGATGGGACTACTAAAAAAAAGAAAAAAAAAAAACCTAAGTGCTCTTCTGCATCACTTCTTCAATGTCGGGAAAAAAACACCTGCAGCTGCCATTTAAATCCCCGACTTTCATTTGCAGGCTAAAACGGGGGTACCCATAGTGATCCCCAATGTTTTTACAGTTTTAGGGGGGTCCTACAATTTATTCCAAGTAAATTTAGGTTTTTTTCGCCAATCCTACTTCCCCGGGACCCGTTTTCGTAGTTTTCAAATTGAATACGGGGATAAAGCGGGCGCGTGCCCGATACCTTATCCCAGGAAAATCTCCGATGTGGAGCGAAAAGTCCAGCACAGACTTTTCGCTCCCATATTGAATACCCCTCTATGTCTTTTTCTTTTCTACAATCGTAATGGTACTTTAGTAGGTTTTCGTGCATGCACCCACATGTGAAGAAGATTGTGTTTGGCATGACTGTATTATTTTAAATAAATCTATTAAATGTAGATGATGCACTGAAAGGTATGTTCCCTGCTTTTTGGGAAAAGGGCATCATGTAGCGTTAGAAGCCAATCTAGGGATACAAACTTTCACCTGGAAATACCATATTGTCCTTATATACAAAGAAAAATTTATATACTTTTGTATGTGGCATTTAAATATTTTTTCAGCTTCATTTTAGCACTGGGATTTAGAGATGAGCTAGGACTGAGCCGTCTCCCATCTCAAAGTGCGTCCACATATTTTATCTTCAAACCTCCTACTACACGTTTAACATGATTAAGCCAGTGTGTAATATCTCATCTTCTACCTGGACTAACTCCTATCTCTAAATGAGTTCCTGAGTGTTTGTCTCTACGGAAGGACTCAAATTGTGTCTCATTATGCATTTTCCAGGTGTGCTACTGCTAAACTGGGCAGTATTGTAGGAGGAAAAGTATCATATATTTAAATGCTTGGTACTAAAGTGGTATCTAGATGTACTGTATGTTAATATAAGGTTACCCTTTCTGTCTAAGTTACAGGAAATAAATACTTTATGTATAAGACAATATTTTATCTCTGTTTTTTTATGCTTTTGTTTTTTTTCCCATAAGGATGCCATTGGATTAACAGTGGAAACCTGCGAGTATTTGAGCCCAAAGTAGTCAGTCATCTCATTACCTGGGAAGATGGACGATGTGGCACAGACTTTTTGTCCTGCTTACCGCAGCCAGTCTCCCACCTCAATGTGGCATCAGGCTTCGGCTGTGCTACTATATTCTGGCATTTAAAGTACAGGTATTTTGTGTAAAAGTTAAATAATGGCTTTTGTGTAAAAGTTAAATAATGAAAATTAGCATGATACAAAATATGTATCTTACCTCAGGCTGTATTTTAATAAAGGAAGATCGGATAGTGCTACATACTGTATAAAGTGATTAATGACGCCCTCCCTCCACAGGACACTTATAGTTTTGGTATAACTTTGGGCTCTGCCTATATTGCTCAGACCCTGCACATCAGGAGGATGTAGCTTTGAATTGGATGTATTACAGTTGTCATGCTACAATAATACTGATAATTCCAACGTGGCTTGCCTAAACCTAGTACATGTGTGTTTCTTATAACACTGGTATAATAGTGACACTTTTTTGCATTGGTCTTTATTCACTTGGTCTTAATCTGCTTTACTTATACATGTATCTAACAGGCTCTCTCCACCCTGTGTAGAATTATTATTACACTGATCAACACTAAATTTACATTTTGACAACCATATTAGAGCGATTTTGGGGTTACTTTATGGTGCTGATTCCGATTATGACATTAGTTTTGTTAGATTGCCTCTTTTTGAGATACACTGATGAGAAACAAGAAACACACAATAGACAACTGACTGCTGGTTGGGTGGCTGATTACTTATATATATGGAGGGAAAATATTCTAGCGTTATCGCGGAGTGAACACCTGAATATTTGTTTGTCTCACCTTCTAGAATGTTCCCATAGATTCCCATATGCACGCGTTATGGCTAAGTTCCCAGTTACTTGAGGGTATCCATTATCTCAAGAACTAGAGCCAATTACAAAAAACTACTTTAATTTTTTAATTTAGCAACCCCAAAATACCCTAGATTCGTTCAAATATCTTTGGCAACTAAACAATTTTTTTTGTTGAGCTGTGTTATTGTTATTTAGTGTTCCTTCTAGGTCCGGCGCGTGGCAGGGCGCAAAACCATAAAAAGGGTACTCTTGTGCGCGCACCCAAAAAGGGTGCGTGGCCACAAGAAAAGGGCGTATCCTTAAGTCACGCCCCCTTTTCATCACTCTTGGGGTCGCACCCAGCACTTACGGACATGCTGGGCTACATCCAAGCTCTCCCCTCACTGTGAATACATTCCGCCAGTTTAACGTTTTGTAGAGAGGTGGAGAGTCTGAAAGGTAGAGGGAGAGAGTTCCAGAGGTAGGGAGCAGCTCGAGCAAAATCATGGAGGCGGGAATGGGAGTAAGTAATCAGTTGGCAGGAGAAGCAGCATGCATTTGTGGAGTGAAGTGGGTAGCTGGAGTGTGTAGAGAAATAAGTTCAAAGATGTAAATTAGTGAATTGGATGAGGGCTCTGTAAGTGAGTCTGAGTTGTTTGAATTGGGCTCTACAGGGGAGCCAGTGTAGGGCTTGTAGTAGAGGGGAGGAAGATGTAGTACGTTTGGAGTGGAAGATGATCCTGGCAGTAGCATTGAGGACAGATTTGAGTGGAGAGAGGTGGGAGGCCAGATAACCGGAGGATACAGTAGTCCAATCTGGAGATGACCAGTGAGTGGATGATGGTCTTAGTTGCCTCCATGTTGAGAAAGGGTCTGTTACTGGAGATATTTCTAAGTTGGAAATGGCAGGACTGCGAAAGGTACTGAATGTGAGGTTTCAAGAAGAGAGAGGAGTCAAGGATAACTCCAAGAAATTCATGTGCAGGGTAGATGAGATGGTAGTATTGTCAATGACATTGTGGGAGGTTTTTCAGGAGGATGGGAAGATGATCAGCTCAGTCTTAGATATGTTGAGTTTAAGAAAGCACTGGGACATCCAGGAAGAAATAGCAGAAAGACAGATGGAGATATGAGTGAGGAGAGAGAGAAGAGGTCGATCTGAGTGTGATTAGCATAGAGATGATATTGGCAGACAAAAGAACGGTTGAGCTCACCGAAAGAGGATGTGTAGAAGGAGAATAGGAGAGGTCCATGGACAGAACGTTGGGACACATACTGGTAGAGGAAGTGAGGGGGAAGTGGAGTCATGAAAGGTGACGGAGAAAGAATGATTAGAGAGGACAGTATCACGCAGAGCAAGGGAGTGAAGGAGTTTAGGAGGAGAGGGTGGGCCACAGTTTTAAAAGCAGGGCAGTTTTTGTGGAATGGAGAGGTCGAAAGCCAGACTGAAATGAGTCAAGTAGGGAGTGGGAGGAAAGAAAAGCAGTGAAGGCATTTGTAGGCAATATGTTGAAGGAGTTTGGAGTCAAATGGGAGTAGAGAGATGGGGCGGTAATTAGAGAGAGTGTTAGGATCAAGTGTTAGTTTTTTAAGAATGGGGGAGACAAAGGCATGTTTGAGTGCAGAGGGAACAGTGTCTGATGAGACGAAGTGACTGAAGAGATTGGTAAGATGAGAACAGGCAACAGGAAAGCAGTAGAGAAGAAAGCATGAGGGGGAGATGGAAGGGGGGTAAAACCGGACGAGGGACAATTTTCCAACACATGTATACATTTACTGTATTTAGGGCCTGATTCAGCATGGATCGCAACTGCTAAAACGTACGCAGATGGTCGATTGTTGCGTACTGCGCATGCGTATATATCGCAATATGTGTGCGCAATGGTATCATTGCGATCGCACTGAGGTCACGGAAACCACGAAGAGCCATCGCAGAGTGATTGACAGGTTGTGAGCGTTTGGGGGTGGTGACGGGGGAGTGGTTGGAGAAACGCAAGCGTGTCTGTCCGTTTGAATGCTGTTTCCTGGGCATGCATAAATAAGACACGGAGATGGCATACGCAGCTTGAGTACTCACTGCGTTCAACAAGACTTGCAGTTTCTGCGGTAGGTCAGACCTGCTGTAATTCTGCATGAGGGGCCGATGTTACTAGATGTTACCGATGTATACGCATGACTGAGAGGTATTACGGATGTGAGATAGCGGTAGTGGGCGTCTTTATGCTGGCTGTGCGATGGCTTTGCGATTGCAATCATTAGCATATTTTCGCAGCAGACCTCCGTGAGATTACGGAGCTGCGATCGCAATAGCCATCCATGCTGAATCAGGCCCAGAGTCACTTGTTGACCTGTGTCTTAAACTGCGAAATATCCTTTGTTAACTGCTACAATTGTTATGTACGTAATACAGAAAACAGCAGGTATACCAAACTATTTTTGATAGAGAAGTCAGTTTATTATAAAACAGACACTGCATAAAAAACAGTGCTGTCATTGTGCTGAACTCAATAACACATTGGCCGCTCATGTTGCATATTTTCTGGCCAGTTGCGGTAGGTTGATACTGCTTGTACCTACATAGGCTGTTTTTTGGGTTTGTTGCGTTATTTTTTTCGAAGTAGAGCAAATATTATAACGATACTGATATGAACCTCTATATACCCCTGCCTGTACCTTCTAAAATCCTACCTATAAACCTATAAAGGTGACGCTAATTTGCGTACGCAGTCATACAGTAAATAGAGACTCCAGACTTAGAACATGTGGTTCCAAAGCACAAAGTATTTTTCAAGTAAAAGTACAGTTACACGCTATTGATTCAGTCACAATTAGACGCAAATGAATTATACAGACCCCTAGTACAGTATACATACGCAGCGCTTCCGGACCGGATGATAGTCATCAGCAAGAAACCCCGTCGTCATTCAGCACGAAGACTAAAATCCCAGTGTTTGAGCACACATATTTATACCCCCCCAGAATAGACCGGACAATAGAGAAGTTTGTTGCTGATGTCATTGGTTCCCAGGGAGGAAGCATCTGTTATAGAGAGTTTAACAGGCTGGTTCAAATAGACTCACCCAGCCTCTAACAACTGGGGTCTCTGCCCTCCCGCCCCCATGCAAAATCCTAACAGTTATACATTTTGTTGCTTGAAGTCTCTGCGGTCCATAAGTTGAGAATGCATGATGCGATCTCCACACCGATAGTACTGGAATTCTTTTGAAAGACTACGCATCAGTACGAAAACAAACATGGCTTTCTTAGCATGTATAAAACCTTAGTTATCAAATATCTTTATTTCACAGCATTTATACTAACTGAACCAACTTAAATCTTATACTTTAAAGCTTATTAAACCTTATGTGTGAATATGTAATGGGTGAGTATGCGGGGTTTGATACAAGGATGCTAGTTAACTTGGGGCAGATGCGTGCGCATAAAGCTAATAAAACAGCGGTTTCATACAAAGTCCTATGCATTCGCTAATATGCGACTAGTTAACAGCGCAATTGTGCGTATTAATGTGTGTATGAGAAATGGTGAAAAGATGCAATTGCATGTTGCTAATAGTAATATCGCCACATGTACTAAAGTGTGTTTATCTAAAATGGCGCTTAGGCGGCCATTCGCAAAATGGCGTCTTGCGATCTCATTTCCTAAAATGGCGTCTTGCGGCCAGTCGCAAGATGGCGTCGCTGCGATTCAATTTTAAACTGATCTTGTCTCAGCCAATTATCCAGCTTCGACAGTCCACCCTTTGATAGCAAACAAAATGCTATCACAATCTGTTGTTGGAATTTTAACTTAGGCTTACATTTACATATTATTTAGTGTCATTATGGGATGGCACAAGGTGGTTCTTAATCCATCAATAATGTGTCTCTGGGTGGGGACATAAAACTACTATTATACGCACACCGCAGATCTTGGAAGATCATGTGAAAGGTGTGGGAATGCATCAGTCTTATAAAAGCAGTCTTGAAGGGGAATTGAGACTTCACATTATCTGATGTGTTTTAAAAATAACATTTCAATAATACATTCTATGCATGTCTAAATATAATACATCAAGTGATGGTATTTCCTAGCTCAGGGTTGTAATGCAGTTCTGTATTTACCTCGGTATTCATACTGGCAACCATCACAATTTCATTCTTTCGTTTTACTCTATTTTTACATTTTCCACACTTCAACACAATAGGAACACATCGGACGCATATGCCAATTATTATGATGACAAATTAGTATAAGGATCAAGAATTTGCCTATGCTGGCGATCACTTCCTGGACCCATTCCCCTAGACCGGAGAACCATTTCACTGGGTTCAGCCATGACACCCATCCTTCTATCCTTTCCCCTACTGCCACTGAAGCATTATAGCTGCAGAATTTCATCCATCTTCCAGTCTATCACCTCCTTAGGGTCGCTGGTATCATTGGTGACATAGGTGCAACATTTTACTCCAAATTGGGTGGCTAACATTACGCAATACCCTCCAGTAACAGCGGTTAAATAATTCAACACTAGCCTGTGGTGCACCAGTTCTTTCTTGTACGCTTGCAATTCTCTCCCTGTATACCTGAATGTGTCATCGTACATCTCGGTGATATTATCTATCAATTTAGCAAGTTCCTGAATATATCTAAAATTTAATGTTCCCCGAGCGATCCTGGTGGGATCCAGTGCGACTAAAACTTGAAAGCCAGTTGTCTCACTAATTAACTGAGCGGCTTTATGCACATCACCAGGTATCATATTTCTCTTGCCTCTGTGTTCATATTGCGTGTGAAGATATGGTGATGGTGTGTTTTTATGTATACCAAGCATTTCAACATGTGTGAGGGTCATAACTTCTGGGACTACTCTTCCCAGGTAACACAAACCTTCGGAACTCGGGGAGAGCCATTTATACGCTTTTCTTCCACATACAAAATATACATTATCAGGGAGAACATAAGGGATGGTATGCATCATTATCATTAAGCACATTTCTTTTGCAAACAATCCCATTTCTGGGTCTTCCATCTAGTTCATGCAAGTCTCTGGCTGTATTATTTTAGCACAATAACCATCTGGCACCTTACCAATAATCTCCTTGGTGGAACTCAGGACCTCATTCAGAGCCACTCGTAAGCAGCCGCTCGTTCGTTCCGAGCGATGTTCGCACATCTGCGCATGCGTATGGGTTGTAATACGCATGCGCGAACCATTCATTGCGGTCGAAAATCGTGTGCTCGCAAAATAGCAAATGCCTGCTAATTTGAGTGACAGAGTGAGGCGTTTCTGGGTGCTAACAGGGGAAGGTGCTTGAAAACGTGGAGTGGAGATCCAAACGCAGGCGTGCCAAAAGGTCAAAATGGGCGTTTTAAGGGTGTGCATAATTAACAAAGCGGCGTCATCGACCACGTCAGTTGGGTGTCTTTTAGCCAGAACTGCTCGCATGATTGCGGTAGGAAAATGCAACCACAAGAATAGCGAGCAGTTCATACGCTGTTCGATGTACTCGATTAATCAAATAAATAGCGGAGATGACGTATGATGCGAGCGGCCATGGGCGTTTTTTACAAAATAACGACAGCATGTTTTGTTCGCTTGTTCAAACATAGAGGCGTGAACAGACCGCAAAGAGCGAACGGTCAATTTAAATAGCCAGCCCCTTTTTCTGAACGAGCGAGCGCAAATAGTGTCCGGCTCTGAATCAGGCCCTCAGTGTATATCGATACCTAAAATGTTTCCCAGATCAAGGTTTATGGACTCATTATCAGCTCTTTGTGAGAAGGTCATCATCTGGGTATTCCCCGTCACTTCCCAACCTCCGGGTTTATTGGGGTTGGTTATGTTTAAACACAAAAGTGATCTATCTACTTGGAATTGATAGAGTTTGAAATGAGGTGGTTTGGATGAGAGAAATTTTCCATCCAAGGTTTTCCCTTTTTGCAATTCTAAAATTTCTGTGGTATTCAGTGGAAATGGCACCAACCCTACGTTATGCTGTCCCTGTGGCACGTGTGAACACACCCAGCAATCAGTTTGATTTAACACTTTGCCTACCATGCTATGATAATCCTCTAAAGGATACCCACCCCAGTACGGGTTATATTTAGGTTGGCGCCGTTGGATACAGTTCTCATCAACTAGGGACCCACAAAGCTCACAAATACAGGAATCTTCAGACGATAAACCTCCACACCCTCCCCGAGTATCCGGAATGACAGCTCTCTTAACAATAACAGTACTAAGATTGGTCAGACACTCCCCTGATTGGCATTGCATCCCTCCTGACTCCACTCCATCAGCACTGCCATCAGCTCCCGTTTCCTCAATTGGTCCCCCATCACAGACACTGGATATCCCCGAACTGACCAAGATGGTGAACACTCTAAAAGAGAATATGAAAATGAACACAGCAGGCCTGTCCATTGTCACAACAAGTCCTGCAAAATTTTCTCAGTTCAGGTATCTCACTACAACGTGCTCAATCCTCCTGGAACAAGCTCGCGGTTGACAGGTCCACGCTATCAGCCTTGTCTCCGACTTGTTTCTCCACCGGTTGATTGACCTTTTTGCAGTGAGTGGAATGGACCCAGGTATCTCTCTCGGCCACCTTCAAAGATGTAGTACTCGTCAACAGCGCCTGGTATGGACCTTCCCACCAATCAGTCAAACAACCTGCACGCAAGAAATTTCTGATCATAACATATTCTCCTGGTTTAACATCATGATAGTTAGTTTCAGGCATATCATTAGACAACAATTTCAGTTTCTGCTGCTGTTGCTTTAACTGTTACTCATTGATATAAGATACTTTACAGTTACCTCGTTGTTACCCTTCAAGTCTTACTGTGGACTTATAATCAAATGAGGTTGTCTACCAAACAATATTTCAAATGGGGACAGATTTAGAGGGGGTCTAGGAGTGGTCCTTATGCTATGTAGGACCAAAGGTAACACTTCTGGCCATCCCAGTCCAGTCTCTGCCATAATTTTACTTAACTTATTTTTAATAGTCCCGTTCAACCTCTCTACCTTAGCCCTGGCTTGCGGTCGGTAGGGGGTATGAAGTCGGCTATTAATACCCATCAGCTTACACATATTTTGAAAAACATCACCTGTGAAATGAGTACCCCTGTCACTCTCGATGATTTTAGGGATACAGTACCTGCATACAAATTCCTGGACTATTTTCTTGGCAGTAAACGCAGCAGTATTAGTGGCTGCTGGGTTGGCCTCAACCCAGTTAGAAAATACATTGGTGCACACTAATACATACTTAAGATTCCTGCAGGGTGGTAATTGGATGAAATCAATTTGTATCACCTGGAAAAGGTCCATCAGTCGGTGGAATGTGGGACGGTTCGGTAGGGATCGCTTTCCCTATGTTCTTCCTCAAGCAGGTCAGACAGGACATTGCTATCTTTTCTGCTTGTGAAGAAAATCCTGGTGCGCACCAGTATGCCCTCACCAACTTGCACATACCTTGTTTTCCCAGATGAGTCAGACCGTGTGCTGCCTCAGCCAGGCTGGGGTAATATGCCTTGGGGGCTACTGGTTTACCTTGTCCGTCCCTCCAGAGCCCGGAGGACTCTTGCCCACATCCTTTGGACTTCCAAATGG
Source organism: Taudactylus pleione (assembly GCA_031769625.1). Taxonomy (NCBI): domain Eukaryota; kingdom Metazoa; phylum Chordata; class Amphibia; order Anura; family Myobatrachidae; genus Taudactylus; species Taudactylus pleione. The sequence goes on from JAUIMM010000584.1 coordinate 3,398,834, forward strand.
ATTTTTCCTGAATTGAACACAAATTTTGCATCTCAATTAATTTCAGCATATCAATTGTTTGGAACGTCATAATTTTTTCAGTTGGAGAAAACATTTTCAACCCTGCTGCCCATTTTGCAGCTTCATCGGCCCTGTTGTTGCCTAGTGACACCGGGTCATCCTCACATGTATGGGCTTTACATTTAATTACTGCCACTGTTTTGGGCAGTTGGATTGCTTCTAAAAGACGTTTTATGTGTCGGGAGTGTGCAACTGGTGTGCCTGCTGCTGTCATAAAGTTTCTCAGACGCCATAGAGCCCCAAAATCGTGCACCACCCAGAACGCATACCTCGAGTCAGTGTAAATGTTAGCAGATTTGCCTGCTGCAAGTTCACATGCTCTAGTTAGTGCTACTAACTGTGCCACCTGGGCTGAGTGAGGAGGACCAAGAGGTTTAGCTTCTATGATGTATGTGTCATTTACAACAGCATAACCTGTACATAATTCACCTGTGTCTGTTTGTCTATGACAACTCCCAGCGGTATAAAAAGTCACATCCGCATTCTCTAAAGGTGTGTCATGTATGTCAGGTCTAGTAGTAAAGGTCTGATTCAGATATGTCATACAATCGTGCATATCATTATGTCCGATGAACTCACCTCCCACCAGCAACTCGTCTCCCTCCACCCTTTGTACATCATGTTGTACATATGGTAAATACGTTGCTGGATTCAGCGTGCTGCAACGTTTAACAGTGATGTTTGCGGGTGCGATTAGGGCTAGTTCCCATTTGGTAAACCTAGCTGAAGAGACGTGTCTGGTTTGAGCTGAATTCAACAGAGCAGATACAGCATGGGGAGTGTAGACAATCATATCATGGCCCAGTACTACGTCCTCACTTTTACTCACCAATAGAGCGGTAGCTGCTACACTTCTCAAACAAGTGGGGAGTGATCTTGCTACCGTGTCCAATTGGGCATTGTAGTATGCTACGGGCCTACTGGCATCACCATGTTTTTGTGTAAGGACACCTGCAGCACAACCATCGGCTTCCGTACTATACAAATCAAAAGGTTTTTCATAATCAGGTATTCCCAGTGCAGGAGCTTTTGTCAGGCTATCCTTAAGATTAAGGAAAGCCTGCTCTGATTCCTCTGTGTGTATGACACGATCGGGCTTTGAGGAAGAGACTAATTCCTGTAAAGGCAAGGCCAAAATAGAAAAACCTGAGATCCACATCCTACAATATCCACACATTCCCAAGAAGGTACGAATTTGCTGTTGATTCTGTGGCAGTATCATGTTTTGTATGGCCTGGAATCTATCATTTGTAAGATGTCGTAACCCCTGGGTTAGGCAGTGTCCCAAATATTTTACTCTGGATTGGCACGGCTGTAGTTTGTCCTTAGCCACCTTGTGTCCTGTATGCGAAAGATGAAGTAAAAAAAGTTTAGTATCATTCAAACATGACATAAACGAGTCAGAACATAGCAATAAATCGTCCACATATTGAATTAGATCAGATCCATTGGCAGGTTGAAAAGATTGTAAACAGTCGTGCAATGCCTGGGAGAAGATACTGGGGCTGTCTATGAAACCTTGGGGTAATCGTGTCCATGTGTATTGGTCACCTCTGTATGTAAATGCGAATAGGTACTGACAGTCAGGGTGGAGAGGCACAGAGAAGAAAGCAGAACAGAGGTCAATGACAGTGAAATGGGTTGCATTTGGTGGGATCTGCATCAGGATGACAGCTGGATTTGGCACTACAGGGAATTGGCTCTCTACTACCTTATTAACACCTCTACCTTGTACCAGCCTATAACCCCTCCCACCACTCTTCTTTACTGGAAAAATGGGACTGTTGGCTACACTAGCTGTACGAACTAAAATTCCCTGTTGCAATAATGGCTCAATTACTGGAAACACCCCTAATTCTACCATCTGTTTTAGTGGGTACTGGGGAATTTTTGGAGCTTGCCTACCGCTTTTTAAGTTTACCATTACAGGGCTTACGTTTGCCATTAATCCAGTGTCCTATCCATCCTTAGTCCAGAGGGAATTTGGAATTTGGGACAACATTTCATCTACCTGTGATGGATTTTCATTTAAAACTGTAGAGTGATACATTATCCTTTGAGGAGTGTCTAACATATCCCGCACTTCGTATACCATTCTCTCTGGGATATCTAAAAATACACCATCAGGGGTGCAATATATAACACATCCCATTTTACATAACAAGTCTCTTCCCAGCAGGTTAGTAGGGGTCGCAGCAGCTAGAAGAAAAGAATGTCTGGTATGCAACGGCCCAATAGTAACCTCTGTGGACTTTGTTAAAGGATAATGTTCCACTTTACCTGTTACACCCATTGTTGGTACTGTCTCGTTGGTCACCTGTAAATTAACGGGAAATTTCATCACTGACCTGGTCGCCCCTGTGTCTACAAGAAAAGGATGTTCAGTACCAGCTACATCAACCATCATGACCGGTTCTTCCCTAGTACTTCCCGTTAACCTGACTATCTGTAGACTACTGGTATGACCTGACCCCTAGCGTTGGCCACCATTCTCCAATAAAGCATTTACGGCCACAATTGGAGCTGGTGCCTGTTGAACATTTGCTGTTCTCTGTGCATATCCCTTATGGGGATATCCAGGTCTTCCCTGATTTGGGGTTCCTACTCGTTTTACTGTACAATTTCTACTTAAGTGTCCTGTTTGTTTACAATTAAAACATGTCCATGGATCAAGTGAAAACATGTGGTGTTGTGAGATTTGAGCAGAGGGTAAAGGTGGTGGATATGGGTATGGGACCTGTGGTTGTATTGGGTTAGTGGAATAGAGCTGTGTTTGTTGTTGTGTGGGGTTAGTGAGGGCAGGTGTAAGTGTGTGTGCAGGTGCGAGTGTGTCTGTTGGCTGTGATGTTACAGTCATTCCCTCCAGAGCTTGGATACTGACATCCATTAGTTTTTCGCTCTGGATCTCATTCTTTTTTTAGATGTTTTTATCATGTTCTATGGCAGACTCTAAGAGTCCCCTCCAGCCAGGCTGTGAGGTCTGAACCCGTCTTTAAGTTCTCCTTTAGACCATCCATGAGTACCGTGACTATCATTCCCCTGTGGTGAGTGCTATCTTTAATATCTTCTATCCCTGTGCAGAGCCCGGTCGCAATAGTCTTCTGCAGTTTCCTTTTGCTTGATTGTGAAAATTTTGTTCCAGTTAACTACTACTGGAAAATATATACCCAATTGAGTCACAATGCGGGAAATGTTACCTTGGTTTACTTGGTCTGTTAAAGGAACGTCACCATCCAATACACAATCCGTGATAATTTTGTCACGTCGGTATTGCATGGCAGACAGGCCCTTAATACCACACGCCAATCTTTATTAGTTGGTTCATGAGAACTACCCAAATTTCTCAAAAATCTTTGACATTTGGCTAGTTCCTTTTTGGGATTGGGGAAATCATTTATGATGGAATTTAGTTCTGCTCTTGTCCATGGACAATGCATTACTACTTCCCTCGTGGGCACTACACCGTTCGCATCTGCATTTCCATTCGGAACAGTTATCATCCGAATGGGATGCAGACCGGTAGCGTTGCTACCTCTGACCTGGTTACCTGGCTGGGGGTTTAATCTGCTGCTGCTACGTATGGTATTAACAACTTCCTCTACGGGTGCAGAGTGTGTTAACACTTCCCTTGCTGTTACCGATGGAGATGGCGGCACCACTCGTGATTGTGGTGATGCAGCATCTATCATTTGCACAGCATGGGAAATGGCAGACATTACAATAGGCTCATCATCCACATCATAAACATTTTCTTTATGATTACTTAAGAGGGGGTACAAATTGCTTGTTACATTTTTATGGGTATTTTTGGTAACTGCTGGCAATACTCTCCACAATGCTACCTTGCCACACATGCGTGCCATTTTGCGGCTCGCCCGAATTGCAATTCAGCGTTGTGGATGCATTCTCTGGCAATGCGCTCACAACGCTAATTTGCGTCGCTTGCACATTTTTAAGCCACGCATCCCCTTCATGCTGCCACAATTTTAAATATTCACAATATTTGACATTTTTCTCTCGGGAGCGCATCAGACTGATGTAATCCCGGAGATTATCTAATACATCCTTATCAAAACTACCAATTCTGGGAAACGGTCTAACACTCTTCATCGTCATTTTAAATCATACATCACAATACCTTATTGCATAAGTACCGTACTTAGTATGCATAATACGACGGGCCGATCCGATCGGCGCCTCCATTAGCAGCACATCATTGTCTAACATCTCTACTGTTTGCATGGCTCCCATTCTGAGACAAAATCCTACGCTTTTCAATAAAGATTTAAACTGGTGAAAGACAATCAAGATACTCTCACTTACCTGTGGACGATTTAAGTCGGCGGCGCCCACACACCAGGATAAGATTTGAAAAAGGCAACTTCCACACCCGGATAAGATTTAGTAAGGCAACTTCCACACCTATGGAAGTTTATATGTCGGCCACTTCCACGCACCTCTCTACAACAAAGACAACATGTACACCTTCTACTGTGTATAGAACGGTAAAACTACTTACCGAGCGGCTAGACTAACCCTTGCACATAGCCCTTAAGGATCGTACGATACCCTTAACTTTGTTCAACAAATATTCACTGTTACACACTTTTTTCCTGCGCAGAAAAACAAACGTTAACCCAGATATTGATAACAATTGAAAAATGTAAATCTCAACGGCTTTGTTTAAACACGTGGCAGCAGAACCGGAAGTACGTATATGCTATTGTGCGACCAGCCGCATACACAATAATGCGACTACCACACAACCGTATAATTACTTTTTAGCTGCCTATGCAAAAGTGCGTTTTTACTGTGCGCAAAACTGCGACTCAACCGCGTACTCAATACTGCTCACACGAAAACGCATAGCGATTTTTCAGCACAAAGCGGTTACAGGAAAACCCTGCATGTGGCCACTCCACCCTTTGCTGAGATATTGATAGCCGTATGTGCCGTGTGAGTAGGTAAGTGACCTCACTACTATGAGCCCCCAACTAACGATACTGATATGAACCTCTATATACCCCTGCCTGTACCTTCTAAGATCCTACCTATAAACCTCTAAAGATGACGCTAATTTGCGTACGCAGTCATACAGTAAATAGAGACTCCAAACTTAGAACATGTGGTTCCAAAGCACAAAGTATTATTCAAGTAAAAGTACAGTCAGTTACACGCTATTGATTCACACACAATTAGACGCAAAGGAATTATACAGACCCCAAGTACAGTATACATACGCAGCGCTTCCGGACCGGATGATAGGCATCATCAAGAAACCCCGTCGTCATTCAGCATTCAGCACGAAGACTAAAATCCCAGTGTTTGAGCACACATATTTATACCCCCCCAGAATAGACCGGACAATAGAGAAGTTTGTTGCTGATGTCATTGGTTCCCAGGGAGGAAGCATCTGTTACAGAGAGTTTAACAGGCTGGTTCAAATAGACTCACCCAGCCTCTAACAACTGGGGGTCTCTGCCCTCCCGCCCCCATGCAAAATTCTAACAGTTATACATTTTGTTGCTTGAAGTCTCTGGGGTCCATAAGTTGAGAATGCATGATGCGATCTCCACACCAATAGTACCGGAATTCTTTTGAAAGAGTACGCATCAGTACGAAACCAAACACGGCTTTCTTAGCATGTATAGAACCTTAGTTATCAAATATCTTTATTTCACAGCATTTATACTAACTGAACCAACTTAAATCTTATACTTTAAAGCTTATTAAACCTTATGTGTGAATATGTAATGGGTGAGTATGCGGGGTTTGATACAAGGACGCTAGTTAACTTGGGGCAGATGCGTGCGCATAAAGCTAATAAAACAGCGGTTTCATACAAAGTCCTATGCATTCGCTAATATGCGACTAGTTAACAGCGCAATTGTGCGTATTAATGTGTGTATGGGAAATGGTGAAAAGATGCAATCGCATGTTGCTAATAGTAATATCGCCACATGTACTAAAGTGTGTTTATCTAAAATGGCGCTTAGGTGGCCATTCGCAAAATGGCGTCTTGCAATCTAATTTTCTAAAATGGCGTCTTGCGGCCAGTCGCAAGATGGCGTCGCTGCGATTCAATTTTAAACTGATCTTGTCTCAGCCAATTATCCAGCTTCGACAATTATGTTAAATATAGTATGATTACCACAAGTATAAACTAATATATATGTATAATTTTTTTTTTTTTTTTAATAAACTTTGTATCATATATATACTTTTTGTGTATTGAGCAGACCAGAAATCCTACAGCAATATGACACCGCAGGTACAATACAGGACTATGTTGTCTCCATGCTGTGTGGGCTACAGAGACCTCTGATGTCGGTCCAAAATGCAGCTAGCTGGGGATATTTTAACACCAGATCCAAAACATGGAATACAGACATGTAAGTAGATTATCACAAGGTTCTTTATGTGCCATGGTACAATATAGAGCCATGGTGCCTGATAAGACCACTTGCCCTCCTTTTCCCTCTATAACAAAACTGATGTAAATGGAGGGATGTGGCCAGTTTGCAGAAGAGGGTAAGCTTACCATGAACAGACATTAGGCCTGATTCCTTACGGATCACTATTGCAATCGCAGCTGCGATTACACACGCAATTCTGCTGCAATAATATGCTAATGTCTGCAACTGCTCACCTGGCATAGAGACGCCCACTACTGCTTTCGCACATCATTAAGACCTCTCAATCTTGCATATAAATTGGTAACATCGACCCTCATACAGAATTACAGCAGCTCTGACCTGTCTCATCGCACGACGTGAGTCCTCAAGCTGCGAATGCCATCACAGTGGCTAATTTATGCATGCCCAGGAAACGGCGTTCAAAGGACAGGCACACCTGCGTTTCTCTAACCACTCCCCCATCACCACCACTCCCCCGTCACGTATCTATCGTATGTGATCACAGTGCGATCACAATAGTGGCCGGCACACGCACACTGCGGTGCATGCGCAGTACACATCATCGATAGATCTGCGTATGCTGTTGCAGTTGCGATCCGTAATGAATCAGGCCCATTGTCAACATTCTGATCAACAGTGTCAACAAAGTATACCAAACCCGATGGAACTTTGTTGCTAGTTAGGTATACAGCAGGTCGTTCTTACATCATTGTGAAATAACCTACAAGAGAAGAATAATTCATACATTAGACTAGTGGAGGGAATGTGGCGAGTTCTACTGCAAAACTAGCACAATGCTCTGTGATGAAAAGAAGCATCATACAACATTATTATAAGATAATATAGCACTGTTGCTGTTTAATGACAAAGAGGACGCTAAATACTGCTTGTGTTTTAGATTACAAGAGTGGGGGTTTCCAGTTTATCTGCTCCCTCACATTGTGGATGCAGGGTGTATAGCAGGGAAGACACCCTATGAGTGGTGTGGAATTCCACAAGGGACAGAGGTTGGAGTAGCATTGGGAGATTTTCAGTGTGCAGTGTATTCTTCTGCAGCTGAGCGCACAGATGCAGGTACTGGCAAACTATAGTATATTCAATTTCAACCAACTGAATTATTTGCATTGTACTAAACATTTGCATGTAATATAGATTTAATGGTTCCTTCTATTTCTCATCAATAGGTGCTCTAGCACTGATGTACATGTTCTCGCTAGGTGGTCTAGCAGTGATGTACATGCTTCCATTATCTCTAGAGTATAAACCCTATAAAGTAGGACCCTGTCTATGCTCAGTCTCTTGTCTTTACTGCTCTGTCAACCTCATTTGTCCTTTTGTTCTGTCTCTATGTATGATTTGTTTTTTTGTTTCTTTTGTTAAGCCAACTGCACAGCCTTGTGGAGTTTTGTTAGTGCTTTATAAGTAGATGATGATGATGGACGCACGTTCCTGCCAGGCACTCTAGCACCGATGTGTATGTTTCTGCCAGGTGTTCTAGCACGGTGTATGTTTCTGCCAGGCGCTCTAGCACCAATATGCATGTTTCTGCTAGGGTTTCTAGTACCGATGCACATGTTCCTGCTGGGCTCTCTAGCACTGAAATGCATGTTCCTGCTGGACTCTCTAGCACTGAATTGCATGTTCCTGATGGACTCTCTAGCACTCAATTGCATGTTCCTGCCGGGCTCTCTTGCACTGAATTGCATGTTCCTGCCGGGCTCTTTAGCAACGATGCGCATGTTCTTGCCGGGCTATCTATCACCGATAAGCATGTTCCTGCCAGGTACTCTAGCACCGATATGCATGCTCCTGCTAAGTGCTCTAGCACCGATATGCATGTTCCTGCCAGACGCTGTAGCACCGATATGTATGTTTTTATTGGGTTCTCTTGCACCGATGCACATGTTCCTGCTGGGCTCTCTAGCACCGATACGGATATTCCTGCCAAGTGATCTAGCACCGATGCACATGTTGCTGCTGGGCTCTCTAGCACCAATATGCATATTCCCGCTAGGCACTCTTGCACTGATAAGCATGTTCCCACCAGTCGCTCGAGGACTGATAAGCATTTTCTCACTGGGCTCTCTAGCACCATTATGCCTGTTCCAGCTGTGCACTCTAGAATGTCTGTACATGTTCATGACGTGCACTGTGGCACGGCCATATGTGTTCCTGCCATGCACTCAGTCACGCTTGTTCCCGATGTGCTTTCTGGCATGGCCTCAGTCACGCTTGTTCCCGATGTGCTTTCTGGCATGGCCTCAGTCACGCTTGTTCCCGATGTGCTTTCTGGCATGGCCCGATGTGAATATGGATGCTATAACAGTATTTGTTTCTTAGGAATGCTATGTCATTTTTTTAATTTAATTTCCAAAAGGAATTGTGTAAAGTAATTATAAGAAACAGAATACAGACATTCATCTGTATACCATAATTAACAGTGTTCATACAGTAGTCACTGTAAGTGTGGCTACATGCCAGAATGCCACTTTACAAACCACATCTACAGAGTCCCCACAGTGTCCACAACTAATAATTTATTAAGGTACCTGAAAAAGGATTGTTAGTTACATGAACATAAGGATATCTATCTTGGGACCTATGTCTGTACAGTGTATATTATTCTTTCATCTGTTATATTTGTGACATTACAGTACCATACATTTTATTCTCTAATTATTCATTGTATACATGTTTCACTGTTTTGTTTTTTTCTACAATTTTTTTAACAATAAATTTTAAGCAACTTTCATAGCAACGATCATATTCTGCTGCTCATGACCTTTGTCAGCGGCAGTGATGCATGACTGAGCAAGAAGCTAAATAATCCAGATCATTGTGCAGTCAGCACAGGATGTAGCAAACCTATATGGTAGCAGTACAAAGTAGACCATGCACCTAGCAATCATTTTGATCATGGATAGGATCTTTTTCAAGGGGCATGCAAATACCCAATGAAAAGTGTGCTATTTAAATCTTGAAGGAACTCAGCAATCAGTAATCCATATGGGTCAGCTGTGCTGCACCTTTCCAATCATTAAGTGACCAACCACAGTAACCAAATAATCTGGTTATTTTAATTGCAGTGTGCTGTCTCAATAGTAGTTGCGATAAAATACAAAATTAAAATAAAGAAAGCAAAGACTTTCCAATAAACACAATTTAAAGTTAATAGCTGGCAAAAGGTAAAGTATCACAATTGTCTTACAATGAAATACAGTACAGGTTGAGTCTCCCATATCCAAATATTCCGAAATACGGAATTATTTTGGCATGACTGAGATAATGAAACCTTTGATTTTTGATGGTTCAGTGTACACAAACTTTGTCTAATGCACAAATTATTAAAGATATTGTATAAAATTACCATCAGGTTGTGTGTATAAGGTGTATATAAAACATAAATGAATTTCATTGCTGTACACAAACTTTGCTTGAGCCACAAAATTATTGAAAATATTGTATAAAATTACCTGCAGGCTGTGTGTATAAGTTGTATATAACACATAAATGAGTATATTTGGGTCCCATTCCCAAACTATATCATTATGGTATGCAATTATTCCAAAATCCGGAATATTCCGTTATCCAAAATACCCCTGGTCCCAAGCATTTTGGATATGGGAGACTCAACCTGTATATCAAAGCTGTTGAAAAAACTCTTTGACAAATCAAAACTGAAAGTAGTAAATGCAAAATAAGTATTCTAATCATGGCTAGTACAGCAATTACAGGATCCTAAATAAAACAATGAGAATAGTGCACCCTTAATGACCATGAATCACAAACCAGTCTACAAATCCCATGAGAGTATTTTAAAAGCAGATAAATCACAGCCAACAGACAGAATGAATTTCAACAGCAGTATATAATGTGGCTAATACTAATAGCTCCAATAATATATGTGTACATAAAAACGGGATGTAGTTATCAGACCGGCGGACGGCATACCGCCGGTCTGAATCCCGCCACTGAAAGTCCTACACGGGATTTAAGATAGGCGTTGAAATACCGACGCCTATCTTAATACCGACACCGGAACACAGACAGACGTCAGCCCAAACCAGTTAAGTCCGGGGCATCTACGGGGCGTAGATGTTAGCCATGGGGGGGGGGGTTAGGTAGCATAGCGGAGTTAGAGTTAGGTTTTTAGGGGGAGGTTAGGGTTAGACACCCCTGGGGTGGGTTAGGCACTAAGGGGGGAGGGTTAGGTTTTGGCATGAACAGAGAGGATTAATGTTAGGGTGCAGGGTGGGGAGGGTTAGGGTTAGGCTACAAGAAGGGAGGGTTAGGGGGAAAAGGGGGTAGGGTAAGTATACTTACCCGACCCTTGATGGGATACCAACCATCGGGATGCCGCTGTCGGTATTTTGACAGGAGTCACCCCGACTGGTGCTTGCATGCCTATTCCCATTAAAACAATCCCCAACAGCATAACCCTTATCATCAGCATTTCTTGCACATGGCTTCCCTGCCCAGTAGCTTTTCTCACACATGCCCTTGTACTCACAAGCTTTTCTCACACAAACCCCCATGTCCACCAGCTTTTGTCAAGCATACACCCCTTCTATTGTCAACAGCTTTCCTTATCACCATCTGTTGTCAGACATGCCCTGCTGTCAACAACTTTTCTCAGCTTATCTCCATACCCACCAGCTTTTTTAAGACATGCCAGATGCCTACCTGCTTTTCTCTGACATTACCCATGCTCACCAGCATTTTTCACACATGCCCCCAAACTCAGCATATTTTCTCATACATGCCCTCTACTCACCACCTTTTTCCACACAAATGCTCCACTGCTTACCAGCTTTTCTAAAACATGGCCACTACTCTCACCAGCTTTTCTCAAACATACATTCCCTGTTCACCAGCTTTTCTCACACTTGTCATTTTGACCAGTGGCTTTTCTCATGCATGTCCCCTGCCCAAGCAGCTTTTCTTGCACATGACCCCCTGTACACCAGATTAGTCCCCACATTACAGATTTTATTACTTGATTTTCCTGCTTTGCTGTCTGCTACTCAGGACTGTAGGTATTTACAGCAGACTGCCCTGAGCTACACAGGAACAGAAACACAGCCCACCCTGCACTGTGTACCGTATGACTGCTGCTTTCACCTGACATCAGAAGAAGGTTTTACTGAAGAGGAGGTTACATGCTGAGCAGGGAGTCAGGGAAGCAGGCCTCATCACACTGCCCCAGTTACATCCTGAGCCCACACACATGAACTAGCCTGGACAGAAAGAAGTGCCAGAGAAGAGTGACAAGGAATATATATATATATATATATATGACACCCATTATCTGAACAGTTATGAAATATGAAAAGACATACAGTAGAAACGTCCACGGAAGACCCGGGCACGGCCGCTCCTCTGTCTGCTGTGCATGACTGCCGCATGCTCCACACTCCAGACAGTGACCAGTGACTGGGACACACACACACACCTGACAGGTCTCGCACACACTTGACTGATACTGACTGACGGGGTCTCACACACTGACAGGGTCTCACACACATTGACAGGGATCTCACACATGACAGGGATCTCACACACTGACAGGGATCTCAAACACACGCTGCGGAAGACAAGTGGGAAGACTTCCAACATGGGAAGCGGAGGTGGAGTACATCGCTGCTGGAGGGTAAGTAATTATGGACTAATTAAGCTAACTGAAAAACTTCAAATTGCTTAATTAGTCATCGGAGGGGGGGCTGTCCTAAGGGGTCCTGAAGCAAGTGCCGACAATTTTTCTTGGAAATAATAATTTTAGGAAATATTGGACTTGCTCTGAAGGTGCTCAAATTGAAAAAGTGATCATCCAAAAACTAGAACAATCTCTCACCCAATTAAATACCAAAAATCTCGCAACTGTGGGGAAAACCCTGCAGCACAAGATTTTGTGATAAATTCGCACCCAATTGAATATGCCCCATGTGCGCAAATCACAGCTGAGTCACTTACTGTATCTGGAAATCCTTACATCCCTAACATCGCGTATAATAGAATTTATAACTGTATACTGCATGTCTTTCTATACTGTGTACAATGTTTCCTAACCACATTAATGACGCTGCCGTATCTGGTGCGTGCGGTAGGCACCCACATTCTTTTACAAAGCTTTGTCTGCATGCACATGACAGTGTTGTATGATTTATTTTATCTATTTGCACTTATTATAGATCTCCTTTTGTCTTCTCATATGTAAGTCCTGAATATTAGCACTTCTGCTCAGCTGACATTCGCAATGCCAGATGGATTTCAGCCTGAAGACAGCCCCAGTCCTGCAGAAGCTGTCACTTATTTTCCTTACTTCAAGGATCAGTACTTGGCGGTCGCTGCTTCCCTGAATGGAGGAAATGTGTTTGCGTCCTTTGTCACAATGTTGGCCCAGTGGACGGCTGAGCTAGGTAAATACTAAAACACTGTAACTAGAACGTACATACAGATAGTCTATGTCAGGGTACACACTAACAGATGGGTGTGGTTCATGCTTCTATTGGGCACAGATTTACCTTGGCTGTGTACCCTGTTTTGCCAATGGAATTGTTCTGGTGTGACGGGAATAGAGTTCTCCATTCAGTTTAGTGTATACTCTCTGTGTGTATCATGCAAGGTTACTGCTCAGAAAATTCCAGCATTGTTTATTGCCCTGTGACAGGAAAATGCGAATTATCCTGTCCTTATTCCGCTATTTAAATACTGCTGGGCTTTAGCTGCATTTCCTGATTTTCAGCTTGCTGGGTAAGAGAATCACAGAAAACTGCTGTTGAATTAAAATAAAATAACACAATTAGATAAGTGCAGTCTTGTCTCAAGACATCTGTAATTTCCTGATCTCATTAGCTGATGTGTTGTGAAGACAAAAACTCTATTCTTCTCTTTTTTTCTGGATAAAAAGCATTCCTGTGGTTCCATCATTGCACTAACAGGTTTTTTAAATGTATTTTTTGTAAACTCAGATTTGAATTTCTAAGAATTTTAATTTTGTGCTTATTCTGATAATATTAATAGTAATAATAATAATAATAATAATAACAACAGTAAGGGTAAATTTACTAAGATGGGAGTTATATTTAAGAAGTGATGCCCATAGCAACCAATCAGATTCTACTTCTCATTTATCTAGCACCTTCTAGAAGATAATACATGGAATCTGATTGGTTGCTATGGGCAACATCACTTCTTAACAGAACTCCCATCTTAGTAAATTTACCCCTAAGTATTAGCCGGATTGCAAACTTTTCGTCCTTAGAATATTACTGTGTTGCCTTTATAAATAATCAGGTTACCAAAAATGTAAAATATAAACTCAGTATAGTGGTTAGCATAAAATCATGTTGGGCTCAATAAAGCTGCAGGTAAAAATGACATCTTATGGGTTCAGGCTAGGTCATATGTGAATGCTGTAAAATGTGGTTTCATACAAAATGTCAATAGTGTTTAACTATAATGCATTCAAAGTGCTGGCTCGGGTTATGCTACATCATTTTTTGCAATGTGGGTTAACTGTAAAAACTTGAAATGTCAAAGTGATCATAAAAATCATGTTCATAGGAACGTGTTTAATTTACCTACCCCCATGTTTCAGGCTTTTACCATTTAGTAAATATTGTTGTTACTCACAGGAAAGGAAGTCATTGTGTATGTGTAAATGTTCCTAAGAATGCAGCCTTTAAATGCTACAGAGAAGGGGCCTAATTCCCTACGGATCACTATTGCAATCTCAGCTGTGATTATTATTATTATTACATTTTATTTATAGGGCGCCACAAGTGGTCCGCAGCACCGTACATACAGTAAACGGTACACAGAACATTACATTACAATACAGTAACCAACTTATAAACAGAACACACGTAACAATTAGCAATACAATTCTCCATACACAATACAGCTGGGAAGGTGAAGGCTGTCATAGAAGTGCTAGAGAAGAAGGCTGTGAGACAGTGGGGAGGAGGACCCTGCTCCTCGGAGCTTAAAATCTAGGGGAGAGGGGATTATGCACTCAGGTCTGCTGCGAAAATATGCTGATGAAAGCAATTGCAAAGCCATCGCACAGCCAGAATAGAGACACCCACTACCGCTATCTCACATCCGTAATACCTTGCAATCCTGCGTATACATCGGTAACATCGAGTAAAATCGGCCCGTCATGCACATTTACAGCAGGTCTGACCTTACTCAGAAATTGCTGACCTCGTCACGCGCAGTGAGTACTAAAGCTGCGTTTGTCGTCACAGTGGCTAATTATGCACGCCCAAGCAACGGTGTTCAAATGGATTGACATGCCTGCGTTTCTCCATCCATTCCCCTGTCACCACTCCCAAACACTGACCTCCCGTCCCTCGCTCTGCGGTGGCTTTTGTATCTGTGTAGGTGCTCGCAGTGCTAACTCACGCACGCCCATTGCGATGCATGCACTGTACGCTCCATCGACCGACCTGCGTACGCTGTTGCAGATGTGATCAGTGATGAATCAGGCCCAAGTTGCACACCATGATGGGGGCGAGTCCATGTCATGATGGGATCCTTGCCACACCCAGGGGCATGTCCCTTAGCCCACTCTGCTCACCATAAACCACCCATTTTGCAAGCAGCACCTGTACACCGCTGCAATGCTATGCCAGTGGCATGCATGCCAAACTTCTGGCCCATGAAAAACGCAGTCCAATTAGGACATCAGGACAGAGACTTCACAGCAGGACTGTCTTGACGAAACTCAGATGACAGATGTTCACGCAGCAGCGGATCACAGAAGCGGGCAGGAGGTGTTTATTTGCACAAGACGCCTCCTGTGGTATTAGCATAATTTTGCATTGCCGCTACCTACAAAAACACATTGGCAAAGTGATTAGCGTACAGCTCTGAATCAGGCCTATAGTTGCAAAAATAGACTTTTGGTTTTGTATGTTTTAACCCTTGGTTTAGAAAAAAAAAAGTACTTACATTCCCTACGCAAGTCTCCATTTGCCAGTCTGGCCTGCAAATATCAGGTTTACTAGGATGGAGCACCTACATAATAGTGTAACAGAAAGCGAACTCACCTACTGCATGCCTGGCATCCTATTTGCTGCTATTCTTACTTTAGAAAGCTGCCTGCAAGCAGAATTATTAGTAAACATTAATAAAAGTAAGATCCCTCCAGGTAAAGTGACAATAATAGCACAGTAAGAATCCACTTTTGTTAATTTGGACTCTAATTAACATTAAGATTCCCTCATTTTATCTTATGTTCTCTCATTTTATTTATTATTTCAGGTCTTGAAACTTCTGATTCCAACATCTACACCAGAGTGAAGAATGCAGCCTTACTTGTAAATGAGACCCACTTCACAATCCGTCCCACACTCTTTGGTGAGAGACACGCGCCTGACTCTTTTGCTTCTGTGTCAAACATGACATCTACTGAGCTGTCATTAGGTCACGTGACCAGAGCCATTTGTCACGGGATCATCGAGAACCTTCATTCCATGCTGCCAGCCCATCAGCTGAAAGAATCTGGGATTAAGCGGATCATTGGAACGGGCAGTGCTTTGGCCAGGAATGCTGTGTTAAAGCAGGAGGTGGAGAGAATCTTCCCTTTTCCTGTGGTCTATGGAAAGGATGTTGATTCTGCTGTAGGTGCTGCTATGATAATGGTGAAACAATAAATTGATATTAATCCTGTGATCTCTCATTGAGGGCCTTTATTGTTTCTACTGATACTATTCAAAGCCGTTCTGTTCAGATGCCAATAGCTTAATAGTATCTGGTGGACAGTCACATCATGGTTTTCTTGGCATCTATATAGTACCTGCCATATAGCATCCTGTTTCCAATACTATAGCTTCAGTCATGTTACTGATACAAATATCTGGTATGTTTCAAAGGTGTTTTGCAATATGTACTTCATCATGTCTTAAATCAAGTACCACATAATGTTTGAAACAAACTATTTTTGGAACTGTTTTACATATAATCACTGTTTTTGCTTTCAAGATTACAGTAGAAGTTGGTGGGGGATTGTGTGGCTGGGGTGCTATTATAACGTAATTGTTTAAGTCCTGTAACCTCTGCAGTCTGATAATGTAACAAACCACATTATAAAGGATTGTATGCCACCAGTTATTTAATACATTTATGGAATTGAATATCCAATTAGCGGACCCCATTTTATTTATTGTATAGTGTTTGTGTGTTGTAGAAATTTAGTCCAGGCTAATGACCATATAAGGTCATGAATAATAGTGAGTGAAAAAATTAAAATCTGTAAACAACATTTAATAAAATCAGATGCAGCCAGCACCCTGATGATGAGTGTGAATACTCACTAATAGCCCTTTTACACTAAAGTCCCGGGTCAGACCCGTAACAGACCCCCTTTAGACTGCTGCGCAGACTCAGGTTGTTCCCAGGTCGGCGCCTTTCATATTGTACACGGGTGCAGTGTAACTGTTCTGCCGGTGCTTGGCGATAGCATAATCTCCAAGTGCCGGGAAATCCAGAACTCCATGCTTTTAAACGGGACCCTGGTCGGACAACCCAAGTTACCCGTTTACAAAGATAAGGCCACAAACGGGAGGGGTGGGGTCTGCTCACAGCATTGCAGGAATCATGGCTGATGGATTAGCCCTGAGTTAATGAGTGTTTGTGCTTTACTGCTATTTGATTCAGCCAGCGAGAGCATGATGCAGCTTCTGACAGCATAGTGTACAGTTCAAAACTTCGTCACTCCAATTAGCCATCACTGTAGTGACAGTAGTGGTATTAACCCATTTCAGACTGCCCCAATGCTGCCGCTGCTGTTGTCTGCAGTGTGCTGCTTGTGTGTCTGGATGCTGACATCATCAAGTGAGACCCAGTTTGCTGAGTCCCGGGTTGGATAACCTGGGTAGAACCCGTTCACACTGCACTACGACCCGAGTCGGTCCAGTGTTCAACCCTGGTTGATACCTGGGTTGAAATGCTGGATATTTTTTGGTGGCGCGTTCACTCTGCACCTCGACCCGACAATAACCCGGGTTATTTTGGCAGTGTGAAAGGAGTATAAACTTGTGAGGTCATAAAATTAGGCATGGCCTGGGTTGGATAACATGGGTTGTGCCATGTGAACTACGCCATTACCCGGGTCCAACCCTGGTAGCTACCCGGGTCGGATTCCCGGGTCACTTGACTACTACTTCAATACTCAGAAATCCAATAATCGACTGATCGGCGACCAAGTTGCGCCTTTGTATGCAGTTGCTTGAATTTGCAAAGCCGCTGGTGGGCATTTCAATACAAATTTTTGGAGCTCCGAATATTTTTGTATAGCCATTGCGTACAAATTCACAGCTGCATCTCTGAATCAGGCCATTTTTCTTCCAGAGAATGGTTAAGGACTAGTCAAAGGTCACATATAAGCAATCTAGAGAATTAGGCAGTATCCTGGCAAGGTCACACCCGGAACCAAGAAAGAACCAACAGCAAACAGTTAAAAGCAACTGCACCTTTCACAGACAGTGCATAATAATGCTGGTTTGAAGTTCTCCACATTCAAAAGATGGTGTTATTTTGAGGTGTAATAGTAATGCTTTGCAAACTATTTTTTACTTTATAGATGTTATTCCACTGTAATTATGCAATCCAAGTGCTGTGTCCGAAAACGCTGCATTGGATCACCATCTTGATCATCGAATACGATGGTTGCAACCAACGGCCATCTGAGAAAGCCAGAGGCTCCTCCGAATGGCTGTCTTACCTGTGTAGCCTGAAGCCAGGAAACCTGCATCAGAACCCCGGCCTCGGCACTCCCAGAAAATGGAGGCGGCTCACCCCAGTTTCTGGGAGAGCAGGTGGGCTCCATTCACTCCCCGTCCCCCAAACTATACGATGTGTACAATATAGTGTTCCGATCCGCGTCAAAAAGATATTTTGTACAGTATATCATGTAGTGTGTACCCAGCTTAGGTTAGTCTTCCCAAAGGAGTTCAAGTTATGTGCGGCATATTTTGAAACCTTTGTCATTTATATTTTTAAACAGAATTGGTATGTAATGCCGACGGCTGATTAGCTGCCGGATGAAATACCGCCCCCCGGAAGCCCGAACGCTTTACATCCCGACTGGGGCTGGTAAGTACCCTAACTCTCGCCTGTCCCCCCCCCTAACCCTCCCTTAGTGGTGCCTAACCCTAACCTCCCCCCGGTAGTGCCTAACCCTAACTCCCCTTCCCGCACCCTAAACCTAACCCCCCCCTAAACCTAACCCCCCCCCCCCTCCCCCGCCCCGTGGCTAGCACCGAACATACACCACTTACCTTCATTCGGCATGGCGGCTGTCAGGATCTCGGCGTCAGGCCACAGATAGGCGTTGGGATTAAGACGCCTATCTTTAATCCCAAATAGGGCTTTCCGCATCGGGATTCTGGCAGGCGGCATTCAGACACTGGTAAGTTAACTACATCCCTTTTAAACAACATGTTGCCATTTCTAGATACCAATGATACATATGGCCATTTCTAGATACCAATGATACATATGTGAAAACAAAAGCAAGCTGGCATTTTAAATGTAATTTACTGGGGTAAAATGTTACAAATACAACCAATATAACATGTAAATAACAGTATTAGCTTACTAGGTTCTTTTTAGATTGGGTCTCCCCGATCTGTGCCCCTACCAATCCCTTTCCTCAGTCATCCATGGGTCCACACACTCCCGCTAGGTGGAGTTGCAGAAGCGTGAGTTAGTGTTGTTGTAGATTGGCTGCTTGCTGATGATGCTGTGGCAGCTGGTAAGTTGGGACGTTGTTCTGCAGCTCGCTAATCATCATAATTTAGGGTTGCTCACAAAATGTTTCAGTCAGTTTTACCAACCACCTATCAATATTTGATTCCATTTTATTGGGTGTGAATTGTGCCGCTGTTGTTGCTGATGTTAATTTGGCCAGTTGGGAGATTAAGCTAGCAGTTGTCTGGTCCTGCATAAAATCCATCTGTTCATCAAGTGAGCCAGATACTTCAGACAACCTTGGCTGGGCTTGTGTTTGGGAGGGCAAGAGCTGCTCAGAGTCCTGTGTGAAAGATGCCTGGTGTCTCCTCTGCACTCAGCCGAATCCATTGCAATGAAGATGATGCTCATTTGTCTATGTTTAAAAAGGATTAAACTATATTTATCAGGTCCATTTTACAAAAGTGACTTTTACCGTTTTTGTTGTATGTTTTAGTGTTGAGAAAAAAAATTTAGCCTAATAAAACACAATTACAAAGTGACTAACAATGAGAGACTTTAATAAGTTAGTGTTTGGTGGCCATATTATTTTATAAAATAATGATGTCATTCAGGAGGACCGCCGGCCGCATGGTTCAAATCCCGGCAGCGCCAGCCCGACGTGGAAGGAAATCCCGATCGTGCGAAAGGTAAGTATTATCTAACCTAATCTACCCCCTAAACCTAACCCTCCTTTAGGGTGCCTAACCCTAACCTCCCCCCTGTGCCTAACCCTAATCCCCCCTTTCCCCGCCATCTACACCTAAGTCCCCCGGGGGGTGCCTAACCCTAAGTTCCCCCCGGGGGTGCCTAACCCTAACCCTCCCTCCCCCTAACCTAAACCTAACCTCCGAGGGAAGTACCTAACCCTAAGTCCCCCCCCCGGAACCCTAAACCTAAACCTCCCCCCTCCCGGCGTAGGTTAAGTAACCCTCGCCGGGATTCTGTAGTGGAGATGCCGGCGGTCGGCATAACGACCACAGACATCATGAACGTATACCATTCATGATATTCTTTCCATTACTATAAAATCTGTGCTTCGCCAACACCTTTATGACACTTGGGATTTTTAATACACATTTTGATGCTTCCTATTATTTTGATTATGATAAAAATGGTTTGTAATACTCTAGGTATTGCAAAATCTATGCTTAGATATGAGGTCAAACTCTCTCGACTTTGGACAAGTTCAACTAGTATCTACAATGGATTAAATCCAAACACAATGTAAGTTATGAATCAACAGGTGCCTATTACTGTACATCCGGAAAGTTTATATGTAAACTCGCAGAAAACTCGCCACATGTTCCAGCGACATACAGTAGATCTCACTGGTACCTCAGACCCCAATACATTTCCCCCATAAAATTATGGGTAGCCGCCAATTTTTTGCTACTGGCTTTTGATCGGTCTTCTCCAGGGTCATGGGGTGTGGTATAAAAGATCACAGTATAAAGGTCAATAGGTTGAAACCAGATGGTCAACATGCAATAGGTCGACAGGGACAAAAGGTTGACTTTTTTTAATTTATTTTTTTAGCTCTAACCCTCCCACTAGTGCCTAACCCTCGCCCCGGTGCCTAAACCTAACCCAAGCCTATCCCTCCACCTAGTTCCTAACCCTACTGTACCCTCCGACAGCCTAACCCTGCCCCTAGTGCCTAAACCTAACCCTCCCCTATTGCCTAATCCTAACTGTACCCTCCAACAACCTAACCCTTCCCAAGTGCCTAACCTTAAAATGTTGAAGAAAAAAAAATGTTTCACCATATGTGTGTCGACCATTTAAACCTGTTGACCTTTTATACTGTCAACCTTTTGTCAGATGATCTTTTTGTACCTGTCGACCTTTTGTCCCTGTTGGCATATTGCATGTCGGCCATCTGGTGTCGACCTATTGACTGTCGACCTCTTCATTGTTGATCTTTCATCCGGATACCAGGTCATGGGCCTCACCTAGGCCACTTTTTCAAGACACTTGGCCCAAATCCTTGAGGGATGTCTGCTGAGTGGGTAAACTTTTTTTGTAAAGTTATTTTGCAAAAAAATACTATTAGAGATAAGGGAACTATGGGGCAAGGAAAAAAACAAAAACATTAAAAAACAAAATTAAGCATTCATAAGAAGTTATGTTGTTGTATGCATGCTCATATGACGTTTCCTATATTTTAGACATTGAATGAGATCCAACTTCAGGATCCATGCTCCCCTCCCGGTGCATAACCCACGCCTTGGAGGAGTCCTAGGAGCTGGTGTTGCCATTGCCATTCAAGCTCTAGAACCCTTTGACAGGATGCGTTTTTTCAAGATTTGACCAAACCTTGTGCTCATTTGAATGGTTTCTAATTGTGCTGCCAATGGTTTGCAAGGCAGCTTTCTTGTTGTAAGTTGCTTTTCTCTAAAGCACTGCCTATGCACCCAAATCCATGAGATGTTGGAAATGTGTGTACAATTTGGTGTTCTAGCAGAGGTGTGTGCACACCAGTGGATATATAAAGAACCCTGGCAACTATCCAGGGAACTTAACCAGGATGTGTGGTTTATTGCGTACTCACAATTACACTTGTTTTGTTCAAGACATGAAGCGGAGTGGCTGTAGGCCGTTGACTGTCTCACGTACTGCTGCAATGGTGAGGGCACTGGAACAGCGTTAATAAGTCATTACTGGTCTCAGATCTCAGGAGCTTAGAGGACTACAGCCTGGATTTTTCACCCTTTGATTGCAATGAAGTTGTCTCAGCATAAATTCCCAGGATACAAGTTCCTGAAACTGAAATAATTTTGCTCTCACTGTGTGCCTTATTCAGATGTGAACACAAATGTCATTGCAGCTGCAATCTCTCACGGATTGCAATTGCTAAAATATGCTAATAACGCACTCGACACCCACTGAAAGCATCTCACATCCGCCACTCACGCACAAAACCGGAAACCTCAAACGCAGATCAGGCAGCTATCAACCTTCTCAGTAAACCTAAGCTGTTGCAGACATAGTGGGTCTCCAGACATTCACAGGGCTCTCCTGCTACAAGTGAGGATACAGTGGTAATTTATGGATGCCCAGAAAATAGTGTTTAAATGGTCTGATGCGCCTGCGTTTTTCTAACCACCCCCACATTACCTCGCCCAAATGCTCAATGCCTGTCACTCACTTTGCGAATGCCTCCTTTGTGTGAGTGGTGCGTTTGCAGTGCGACTTACATGCATGTGCAATGGGTAACAATTGCTCAATCTGCATAAATATCGACATTGCAACGACATCTGAATTAAGCCCTATGCCTTTTGTCAACTTCATAGTGTGTGCCTCTAACACCACTGCCAAGAAGTCAAACTCTGTTGTTAATTCTGAAGCATGTCTATTGCTATTTTTTCATCATCTATTTGTACACCAACAGACATTAACTGCTGAGAAACAGACATCATCCTGTCTATATAATCACTCAAACTCGTGCATTGTATCTAGCTATAATTTTCCCATGAATTATGGAGCACACATGTTGTTCCACACACAAGCCTATGGTACCCATGGTTCTCTCTATTTCATCTGGGCTTGGACTATCACCAGGATCTACTTTTACTTTACACAGTCTTTCCCACTTAATAGCAAATCTCCATGTAGTGTAGCGAAATTCACAGCAGTGTTCTGTGTAGCACCAATCCTAGTTAGCAGAATCAAATCCATCATATCATGCGAGCTTTGTAACGATATTTGATAAATGTTAGTGTAACCTTTACACTCCTAAACAATTGTATACGTTTTAAATATATTGTTAAGAAGGAATTGAAAAACACATGAAACAGTACTATACAGATGTGTACTGATTCATCTAGCCTCAATACAAATGTGGCACGAGATGCCTGGCATGAGTAAGCTGCCAGGTACCATGTGACTCTTCTTTGCCCGAAAATGTGTCGTAGTTGCATTGCAATCACAATGTGCTGTGATTAAGACACACCAGGAGACTGTGCTGATTAATTTGATATGCGACACTTGTATATGTGTGTGCGAGTGAGTCTGTACATGAAGCACAATGGAACTAGGCATGAAAAAGCCACTGCAAATTCAGACTCAGTCGCACATATATATACAAGTGTCGCCTATCCAATTAATCAGTACAGTGTCCTGATGCGTCCTAGTCGCATCAAATTGCAACTAAAATGCATTTTCGGGCGAAAAAGACGCATAAAAAACACTTGGTACAAGCAGACCTGGCGTGCCAAGAGGGGCAGTTTGGCACGACTGCAGCAACAGTGTTTCAGTACACATCTGTAGTTGCACTTGGAGTTTAAATGCATTTATCAGGATAAGGAGAGCATACAGCAAGCATCCAAAATTTAGTTATTTTGATAAAAATGGTGCTAAAAAACCCGACTTGATTGTGCTCTTTGTGCTCATAGAAAAAAACTTTTATTCTGCTTGCATGTGAAAACCATTAACAATTGCAGGGTTTTGGCCATTTACAGTACATGAGGATGTTAGTCAGAAATACTGTAGATTTTTGCAGTTACTGAATGCAGCATGCACATTCCTGAAATGGTAAAATCTTCTTTCTATTTGTAACTTTAGACATTTGTTTCATATTTTATTTAATTACCTAAAATTTAATCTTAACAGTTTTCTACCCAAATATATCAGCTCACTGACTGTCTCTGCGCTGTAGCACTAGTAGATGGGGCATCATCTTTCATGACTGACTCACCATCATTTGGCCTGTATTGTTGCATGGGTATGTAGTCGGGATGCGGATGGTCTAAATGCCAATCGTCGGCATCCCAATTGTCTAATCCTGGCAAGGGTCTAATGACAGGCGCCTCCCGACGCCTGTCATTTTACCTACGCTGGGAGCCTGACGCCCGGCCTCCCGATCGAAGGTAAGCCGGGAGGAGGGCAAGTTAGGGGCTCTTGGGGGGGACTTAGGGTTAGCCAGCCCCCCGGGAGACTTAGGTTTAGGCTGCGGGGAAGGGGTGTTTAGATTTAGGCACTTGGGGGGGGGGGGTTAGGTTTAGGCACTTGGGGGGGAGGTTAGGGTTAGGCACCCCTAAAAGAGGGTAAATCATACCGATCCCGGTTGCATGGTGTCTGTGTAAGAATCAAGATTTAATTTAGGCAAACGTTTATTTTTCACTTTGTACAAAATTAAAATATACTTATAATATTTAAATATAAAAAGTGACACAAATTGCATGTTGGAACACATGACAATTTTGTTTAATTTCTTATAATACATTTTTTAAATTAAGATATTTTTTTTTCCATTGTGTTAACATGATGCTACTGTGTTGATGATGATTCCAAATCATGGATGTTGATACCTGCTTTAGCAGGCAGAAAGTTTCGGACTTGCTCCTCATATTCCAAAAATGTAATTTGAACAGTGGAACCTCTTCGGGGGGGCTCTTATTATTAAATATTATTTCTATATTTTTAATATATGTAGTATACTGCATGTGAAAAAATATAATGATGAACAATATATGTAGGATAAGGTAATAGCGTTACCGATTTACAACATCTTTATACTCGAATAGGGCAGCATGGTTAATGTTGTGCTTTGCGTCTCAGCTTAATATATTGACACATGGTCCACACAATTGCCCATTAAACTTGGAAAATGAAATCAATTATAGATAGGAAAAAGAGCAATGTATGCAACTTTCATCTGTCAGTCCGGGATGTAGTTATCAGTTATTAAACTGGCAGATGGGATCCCGCCGGTCTAAATCCTGACAGTAGAAGCCCAACTTAAGATAGTCGTTGAAAATACTGACGCTTATCTTAATCCCGACACCGGAATCTACACAGACGCCATCCCGAACGAGGTAAGTCCGGGGCGTCTTTGCAGTTAGCCATGGGGAGAGGGGACTTAGGGTTAGGCACCCTCCCATGGGAGGGTTAGGCTAGGGGAAGGGGGGGTTAGGCACCACTGGGGGGAGTTTAGGGTTAGGCACCCCCCGGGAGGCTTAGGTTTAGGGTGCAGGACGGGGGCTTTAGGTTTAGCCACCCCCGAGGGGACTTAGGGTTAGGCAACTCCTCGGGAGTTTTATGGTTAGGCAACACCAAGGGAGGGATAGGGTTGAGGGGGGAGAAGGGAGGGTAAGAGTACTTACCTTCCATCATTGGGATCTCCTCTTGTCGGGCTTCCGCGGTCGGGATTTGAACCGGCGGCTAAAGAGCCGCCGGTATTCCGACACCATTCCATTTTACTGTGCAAGTATAGGGATTAGGTGAATAATTTTATGTTCTTTTCATGTCTTCCTTTGAAGGAATCTATTCTAATTTCCAGAGGTTTAAATAGACATCTGCAAATAATACACATCTTTGCAAATCTTCGAGGCTTGGGCATATATTTTAAGGCTTGGGCATGTTTTACGAGGCTTGCACATCTTTTGCAAGGCTTGGGCATCTATTACGAGGCCTGGGCATTTGTTATGAGGCTGGGCATCTTTTTCCCTATAGATATTGTGGAATTACAAGTCAAAGTTTGCCCTATATTTTGTAGTAAGAGGACAACGCCCCTGTAAGGGATATGATACTTCGAAAGGGATGTAGTTATGGGATTGACAGTCACTATGTCGAGAGTGACCATGTTGATCCCAGAATGCCAGAGCTGACATGTCAGGCAGGTTAACGTTCTACTTACAGCCCCGGATCGGTACTACAACTTTAATTATGCAGCTTTACCAGCATCTTTACAATTGTAAAGCTGATCCGGTTAACATGCTGTAAGTAGCATGTTAATCTGCTGGACATGCCGGTTCCTACATTCTGGGATCAACATGGTCACTGTCAACATAGTGACTGTGTGTTGATCCTCTAGGTTCAAACATCTTGTGAATTAATTAAGACATCAATCTTAAATCCAATAGATTGCTAAAGTTTCAAAATTATTTCACATATTGTAATCAGCAATGGATTGGCCAATGGCTTTATAGGGATTTTTCTCGACGGTCTGTCGACCTCATGGGTCTGTCTGGTATTTTTCTCATACAAAATCTCTATTTAAAAAAACCTTTTTGTCAGTGTGGAGTGGGCATCCCACGGCCATCTGGATAAAATGGGGGTCTTTACTTCTTCCTTGCAGTGGCCGTGTTGCCTCCTGCCACCATGCACAGCCCATGCCTCTTCCCTGGTAGCCAGCATCCCTCAGCCATGGCGTGATATAAACACAATGTCTGTGCTGTGTGGCAGTTGCAGGGCAACCACCAAAGAGAAGAACGATGGACTAGTAGCCGGTGAATAAGCATCTTAACACACAGACGATCGAGTTCACAAATATATTTTTATTTCTGTTATCCATTATCCCAAAGCCAGGATTAGTATTTTACTTTGTATCTGTTCTTCAAGCTCCAATATATATATATATATATATATGTATATATATATATATATATATAAAATATCATACAAACTCGGCACTCACATGCTTTTCAAACTGCAACTCCTTTGAACATAGGGAATGTTGGTTCCAAAATATTGCAGTAATTTGTTAAGCTGGCCACCGCTTCACGGTCACCGAGTGCCGAGTTTGTATGATATTTTTTATGTAGATGGTGTGGTCACATACCAAGGGCACCCCAGATGGTCGAGTGCCGTGGATTGAGCCTGTCGTATATATATATATATATATATATATATGCAGAGTGATTAGTATTATGGTTGTGGTAGTGTAATTCAATACATTTTTGTGGTTACTTTTTTACACAGGTTTCATAGTATAAGTGTTTGATCTTTTAATGTTTAGTTTTTTAATGGAAAGATCATTAGATACAGTATTCTTTTTTTTTAACTTTAGCTTCATAAATGACAGAAGTTAATTTTAAGATTAATGGGAATAGTAATGATGATTGTTTCTTTTGTTAGGAGGGTGATGGGTTAATGCTTTTAATTTAATTAATTACGGTAAAGGGGATTTTTCTATGAGACTAAGGGAGTAATTAGGGAGCTAATCAACATGAATGGAATTAATTGATGACGTGGGGGTTAATAATGTGGATTAGAGAATTCATTGTCATGAAGGGAGGATATTGTATGGTGTTCAGAAAAATTCTCTCTATTATATGGCGGTCATTGGGTTGCACTCTGTATTGTATGATATTCATTCATTATATGGTTCTCACTAAAATGCTCTGTGTATTGTATGATGGTTACTGGGATACCTTCTATAGTTTAAGATGGTCACTCAGATGCTTTCCCTATTGTACGGTGGTTATTAGGATGCTTTCAATATTATAGTGAGGTCACTAGGATGCCTTTTGTATTGTATGGCAGTGTCACTGCGCGCTGGAGCCCGGGGTAGCAGTGGCTCTGCTGCAGGTGGGTGCCGGTCTTCTGCCGGCCGGCATCTGTCACTGTGAAGTTCCTCTCTGCTGCCAGCTCTCCCGCCTCTAATGCTGCGGGAGCTGCCAACATCTCCTCTCTGCAGCAGCTGTCACAAGTGGCTCCCAAAAAGTTAGGCACACCACATGTGACTTCACATTTGGCGCCAGATTCAAACCTCCTCCCTGTAAAAGGAAGTCTCTGGGCAATGTTAAGTGCCAGAGTATTAGGCTCACATCCTGTACTACAGTGTCTGGTTTGTTAGAGCTATCAGTGTGATTACCTGTGTTTCCTATCCGATTCAGTCTGACTATGCTCCTTGCCTGCTTCTTTGGTACTGCTCCTTCTGACTTTCTGGTTCTGACTTTGGCAATTCACCTGAGCTGATTGTGCCCATTCCCTGGTACCGCTTTGCCCACCTGGTTCTGACTCTGACCCTCATAGAGCCCCGTTCCCTACCTGCTTTCAGTTCCACCAGTGTTCACCAGGACTTTACATTAGGAACCTAGTCAGAGGGCTACAACACGTATCGGTGACATGCCCCAGTTTCCAGGAATGTGGCCAGCCACACCCACGCTTTGAAATGTCTGCGGGCGAGATTGCAGGACTCACTCTGCACATGTGTTGTGACTCTGTCTACCACTGCATGTTGCATTAGCTTTGCCTATTAGTTTTTGTACATGTAAAAGGTGTATAACCCCGCCTACTATTGTGTCGGCCCCGCCTACATCAGGCCACATTAAAAAAAAGAATTCCAGGGCCACTTTAAATTCCCAATCTGCCCCTGAATATAATTATACCTAATAATTTGATATGGCCTATATAGCATACACAGAACAGTACAGATTCTTCTGAGGCCTGTCCCTTCTGATGCCTGTCAGTAATGCATTTTCTGGCCTTCATGTCAGTTGAGTCCCTCTCATTTATTTCACAGTCACATGTTTTAGCCACTAATATTATTATAATTTAACAGAAGCAAAAAACATTTCCACATCATCTCCCACCAGATTGATTGCAAAGACCATAAAAAGCACTTAGCAACCACAATTACTGTTGGCGGTCACATGATTTGGTGGTAAATATTAGATGCATCTTCCCCTTGTCTATCTGTGTAGTCAGATCATCTGTAACAATCTCAGACGTTTTGCTGTGCTTTATTCACATTATTACAGTAGCTGCCATTATGTGCTGGACTTGGTTTAAAAAATGTTTTATTAGAATATATGGTTTGGTGTACCATTTGATGTAGCAGTACGCGCCCACTTTACCACCACGCTCATAGGTGTTTATTCACAATCTCCCTGAAATGCTTTTTCAATAGTAGGCAAGTATGGGTTATTGTGCTCTACAAAATGCATACAAAATGCCGTGCAAATGTAACTGGACATAAACGGGCTGATTGGGAGAAAAAGCAAAAAAAGCACTGCAGGTAGGGCAGATGTAAAATGTGCAGAGAGAATTAGATGGTAGGGGTGTGTCCAAACTGACATCTACATTTCAGTGAAGCAATAAAGCTGTCCAGCATTTATGGGCTATAAGCAAAAGTAGCCAGTATTTACCCTGCATGCAAAACAATAATAAAGAGGGGGGCTGGTGTGACAGGGGGGTGGTGTGACAGGAGGCTGGTGTGACAGAGGGGTGGTGTGACAGGAGGCTGGTGTGACAGAGGGGTGGTGTGACAGGGGGGTGGTGTGATAGAGGGGTGGTATGACGGGGCTGGTGTGACAGAGGGGTGGTGTGACAAGGGGTGGGGTGACGGGGCTGGTGTGACAGGGGGCTGGTGTGACAGAGGGATGGGGTGACAGGGCTGGTGTGACAGAGGGGTTGTGTGACAGGGGTCTGGTGTGACAGAGGGGTGGTGTGACAGAGGGGTGGTGTGATGGGGCTGGTGTGACAGGGGAGTGGTGTGACAGGTGGGTGGTGTGACGGGGCTGGTGTGACAGAGGGGTGGTGTGACAGGGGGGTGGTGTGACAGAGGGGTGGTGTGACAGAGGGGTGGTGTGACAGGGCTGGTGTGACAGGGCTGGTGTGACAGGGGGCTGGTGTGACAGAGGAGTGGTGTGACAGAGGGGTGGGGTGACGGGGCTGATGTGACAGAGGGGTGGTGTGACAGAGGGGTGGTGTGACAGGGGGCCGGTGTGACAGAGGGGTGGTATGACAGGGGGTTGGTGTGACAGAGGGCTGGTATGACAGGGGGCTGGGGTGACAGAGAGGGGTGGTGTGACAGAGGGGTGGGGTGACAGAGGGGTGGTATGACAGGGGGTTGGTGTGACAGAGGGCTGGTATGACAGGGGGCTGGGATGACAGGGAGCCGGTGTGACAGAGGGGTGGTATGACAGAGGGGTGGTATGACAGAGGGCTGGGATGACAGGGGGCTGGGGTGACAGGGGGCTGGGGTGATGGGGCTAGTGTGACAGAGAGATGGTGTGACTGGCTGGTGTGACGGGGCTGGTGTGACAAAGGGGTGGTGTGACAGGGGGCTGGCGTGACAGAGGGGTGGTGTGAGAGATTCAGTATGATTCACATCCCGACAGCGGCTGCCCAGCAGCAGTGAAAATCCTGATCGTCCCAAGGTAAGTATTTCCTACCCTATTCTACTCCCTAACCGTAACCCTCCCTTAGGGGTGCCTAACCCTAATCTCCCCCCTAAGTGTCTAAACCTAACCCCCCCTTCCCCGCCTCCACAACCTAAGTCCCCTGGGGGGGTGCCTAACCCTAACGCTCCCTTCCCCTAGCCTAACCCTAAACTCCCGGGGGGGTGCCTAACCCCCCCCCCACGGCTGTCTGCGCCCGGCTTACCTTTGATAGGTAAGCCGGGTGTCAGGCTCCTGGTGTAGGTAAAATGACAGGTGTCGGGATTTCGACGCCTGTCATTTAACCCCTTGCCGGGATTAGACAGTCGGGAAGCCAATGGTCGTCTTCCTGACTGCTTCCCGGTGTGAGTGGGGGCTGGTGTTGCTGAGAAGCCACCATATAGGTAAGGTGTATTTTTATTGCATACACACAAAACTGGATTTTATTAGTAGAATTGGGATTTATATCTAGCCCTCCATGCCCCAATTTGATACTGCCCCATATATTTCCCTTTAATTTAACCATACATGCAGGACACACCTCCTCCCTGGCACACTGGAGGGGGGGGGCGCCGTATCACACGTGTTCCGGGCACCCTGGCCACACGCTACATCTCTGTGTTAAACACACTGTAGTGTCCCAACATCACATTATACCCCCCAGTTCACATATGCCTCAGTGTCCCCACGCTGGCAATGTAGCTGTGTGTGGGGATCCCCACAGTGTGTGAGCGCCCCAGGGACGACAAGGTGGGGGATGGGGGTGAGGGGCAGCATAGTGAGAATATGGAGAAAGGCAGAATGGCCAGTGCAAGTGACATCATGTGGGAGGCTGTTAGGTTTTGGTGAGCAGGTGGGTGTTTAAGGAGTATTTCAAACTCAGGAGTTAAACTTAGCTCTACTCAATATAATGCAGCTGTCACTTGTTCACAGCAGCACCGGCAAAACATATTTCTTTATTATATATGTTATCGTCTGAAACATGTCTAGTCCATACTTACCTACTTTTTTTTTTCTCTTCCCGGAAGAAGCCCGGGTAAGAGAAGTAGGAGGGTGACGATGGTGGGCGGAGCCTGGCAATTTGCATCATTAAGCCCCACCCCCTCACGGTAAATTGCCGCAACTGACTCAAATTTAATTAGGGGCCGGGCCAAATGACGCAATTCATGAAGATTCGCGTCATTAAGCCCGGCCTCCTACATGGAGACCTGCGGAAATGCTCCCCAAATGCTGGAGAAATGCCTACCCTTCCGGGGGTGCGGGGGGTTACCCGAAAAATCAGGAGCCTCCCGCGAATTCCGGGAGGGTAGGCATGTATGGTCTAGTGCACAGGTTCTCAAACTCGGTCCTCAGGACCCCATACAGTGGTTGTTTTCCAGGTCTCCTCACAGAATCACAAGTGAAATAATTAGCTCCATCAGTGGATCTTTTAAAATGTGTCAGTGAGTAATGAGTACACCTGTGCACCTGCTCAGTGACCTGGAAAATGTGATCTGTGTGGGGTCCTGAGGACCGTGTTTGAGAACCACTGGTCTAGTGTCTATTCTTTTTTTTATAAATATGTACAGGCCTGTGGAATATGTTAGTGTGATTAATAATATATGATAGTGATAGTGGCATTAAAATACTGATCAGGTAAAGTGAAATGTACAAAGTAGAAGAAAGGAAATGTACAGTTTATAAAGTAAATAGATTAAATGTATTTCAGATGCAAACTAACATGAACTGTAATGGATGTTCAGTATGATTTGTCTTTGTAATAGATACATTATGTATATCTGGCTTGTTTTAAATTATACATGAAGTTATAAAGCACATTACCTGCACCCTAGTTGCTAAAAGTTCTGTTGTGCTGATGCTGCTTTTTAAGGTAGGTCAGCATTTCTTAGAAGACACTGGGCCTGATTCAGCAAGGATCGCTATTGTGATCGTGGTAGCAATCGCTGCGAAAGTAAGCTAATAATTGCAATCACTGACAACATGTTGACGCCCACTTCCCCTCTCGCACACCCGTAATACCTTGCAATCCAGCCAAAACATTGGTAACATCGAAGTACATCGGAGCCACTCGCACATTTAAGGCAGGTCTGACCTGACAACTGAATTGCTAACTTTCCTGCACGCAGTGGCTAATTTCTGCACGCCCCTGCAACGGCGCTCAAATACACTGACACGCCTGCGTTTCTCCGACCACCCCCCCGTCACCACCCCCAAACGGTACTTCCTGCCAATCACTCTGCGAGGGGTCTGCATAGTCACTGCATCGCGGCCTGATCGCAGTGGTGCCTTTGCGGATGTGCACTGCGATGCATACGCTGTGAGAAACAATCGGCCGTCTGTATACGGTTTAGCAGTTGCGATCCTTGCTGAATCCAGGCCGACTGTTCGAAACCCCTACTTAGTATTACTGCACAATTACAATTGTTCATAGAAAATAATATTTGGTCAGTATTGTAATCAAGGATATTGTTATAATTATAAATTTCCCTTTGCTAAACTCCTATATGCCCATGTTTATATTAAGGGAAGCTGACATATTGGGTATATATAATACAAACCATTGGCAGATACACATTTTTATATAATTGGTTTATATTCTACCACTGGCATGCGTTCGGCATCCCTGCGGTCTGGATGCCGACACTTACCTTACCGGCGCCAGAATACCGACGGCGGTCAGAATCCCGGCGTCGGGATGCCGAAGGAAAGAAGTGAGGTGGGGGGAGAGTTCGGTTTAGGGTTAGGGTTAGGCACTAAGGGGGGAGGGTTAGTGTTAGGCACTGGGGGGAGGTTAGGTCCATGCACAAGGGGTAGGGAGAGGGGGAGGGTTAGCATATCGACCCCCAAGTCTCGGTATGTTAACCCTGTCAGGATCCAGGCGTCGGGATTCTGACCGCCTGGATCCCGTCTATTGGTATTACATACCGATTTCCTACCACTACCAAGCACTTACATAAGGAACAATAGCAGCTCATGGAAATTAGAATTCCCACAGCATACTAGAAAGATATAAATAGTCCATCCATAATGTAATGTATTCTGAGATGTGCGTTGACCCCTGTGTTTTGGCTTTGGTTTTTGATTTGGATTCATCTTCGTGTTTGGTTTTGGTTTAAAAAAAAAAAAACTGATAAAAAGTTTTTTAAAACAGCTAAAATCATGTAATTTTTGCAATCCAAAACCCAAAATCCAGATTTAAAATCCGAATTCCAAACTGCGGAAAGATCAGAACCGCGACTCACATCTGTCCGGATCTCCTCAGGTGCTCAGAACCGCGACTCGGATCTGTCTGGATTCACAAAATTCTTTTGGATTCGGATTTCTGGAGAACCGAGCCACACATCTCTAATTCTGAGATTGACTTGCAGCCAACTGTTTTATCAATTGCTTGGACTGCACTACTCAGCCAGAAAAAGGTTGTGTGCTACAGGGGGCAAAAATTATAAGGCCTATAGCCTTACAGAGAGCCCTGTTCGATTGATTGAGATGTAATTCATATAATAAATTTATTCCCATAAAAAAATATATATACCAATTCATACATCAACATATAAAAACGCCGGCAACTTTTTTCATTTCCTGGATTATTTATACTGACTAACTGTCTCTACACAAAAGCCATCCTGCTATTTTGCTTTAGGGATAATTATCAGTTGCAAAAAGAAATATTGCTAGCTGTTAGCTTTAAACAAATCTTGCCTACTAAACTGCAGAAACTTCAGGTGTTCATTGAGACACATGTTGTTCCTGGTTGCTGCTAATTAGGACCAAGGTCCTCATACATGTTTACTGTTAAGGTGCATACACACACAACAATTTTTTGAACGATTATCGTTAATCGATATCGTTTAACGATAATCGTTTGAAAAAAATCGTTCACTTTCTGAGTCAAACGATGAACGATTATTGTTCATGCGCGTTCACGTTTGTAGTTTGTAGTTCAGTCAGACTTGTCAACTCAACGATTTTCATTAAGTTAATATGCAAAAATCATTTGTAGTTCATAAAAATCGTTCATTACATTTAAATGAACATAGTAAATGAACAACTTTCGTAAACGATTTTGGTTAATTTTTTCAAGGTAGAAAATCGTTTACTAAAATCGTTCATTAACTAAATCGTTGTGTGTGTATGCACCTTTAGAATTAAGCACATAGATACAGGTTGAGTCTCCTATATCCAAAATGCTTGGGACCAGGGGTATTTTGGATAACTGAATATTCCGTATTTTGGAATAATTGCATACCATAATGAAATATCTTGGGAATAGGACCCAAATCTAACCACAGAATGATTTTATGTGTTATATACACCTTATACACACAGCCTGCAGGTCATTTTATACAACATTTTCAATAATTTTGTGGCTCAAGCAAAGTTTGTGTACATACATGAAATACATTTATGTTTCATATACACCTTATACACACAGCCTGAAGGTCATTTTATACAATATTTTTAATAATTTGTGCCTTAGACAAAGTTTGTGTACATTGAACCATCAAAAATCAAAGGTTTCATTATCTCAGTTATGCTAAAAAAAGTTCCGTATTTCGGAATATTCCGTATTTAGGAATATTTGGATATAGGAGACTCAACCTGAGACACGCTGGGAACAGATAAGTAAGTATACAGTCATGGGTGGGAGGGGGAGAGATCGAGGGGATTGGTGGAGAGGGACAACAGTGGTCAGAGATGGGGCGGGACAGGGTGGAGCAGCAGATAGAGAGGGGGTGGGAAGGGCACAGTGGGGGCGGGATGGGGTGGAGCAGCGGGCAGACAGATGTGAACTGGCATATGTATATCTTTACTAGTGTATTAACAAATACATGATGACATTTCACAGTTTCATTCATACAACCTGTACAGCAAGTACTGTATCGTTCCAAATGTTGTGAACCGATAAACATGATTCAGCTTTAACTGATTTCAAATAGTGAGATTTAACAGTATGTTTTAGTTAAAACATCCTCTCTGTATCTTTTGTATAACCTGCAAGTGCCATTTGCTATTGTTGTCCATGAAGTGATAAAAAGGAATTATTATTAAATGTCTCCATAAATTGAAAAATACCAAAAGGATTATATTGCGTAATTTACAATAAAATGTGGATTTTATTTTCGGAAGTAAATAAGCTTTAATATTTTCTTTTTACTTAGCTTTAGGCTATCTATAAGTATCACATTAGCTTTCCTTTAGTGTGGTTTTAAATATGAATTGAGATGTTTTCTTAATTAGCGTGAACTCAGTATATCAGTTCCCATGTGTTTCACAGTACCCCTCTTTGTTTTTTGTCATCTAAGTCAACACTGGCCGCAGAGCCTAGGGTGAGGCATACAGTATGTTACTGAACATAAAGTGCACATATGCAGGGCTCCCGGTAAAAGCTTTGATAACTGCTGGGAATCACATCCTCTGCAGACTATTTCTCAGTCATCACATTACTAGTGTGCGGAACCTATCTGCTGGGTGAGAGCTAAGATTGGGAGCAGCAGTATATCTGCCTTGTCCATTGCCAGTGTGATAGCAGTCATTACACAACATCTAGAAACAGCACTGCTGGGAATTGGACTTGGGTCCTGATGAAGACTTCACTCAATCTGTGCAGACATAAATTAACACTACACAAATCCAACACTAGATTAAGCTGCTAAAGAAAACTGCAAGAAATAGAGAATAATTCCAAGGTACAGTAACATTATTTTATTTCATTCAATTGTGTGTGAATTAGCATAACCTGCAGTATATCAGCCTTACAGTCATCATTGTAATTGATTTTCTTCTACAGTACAAGATGGCATTTTTACATATATTAACTTATCTAAAATATCTTGTTTTTCTGTATAAACTACAATAGGATACTTGTAAAATAATATTCTGTGACACAAATATCACATGCATTAGAAAAACATTTTGGGTAGCACTTAGTTTGAAATACATACAGTATATGATGGAAGAGTAGCTGACTTGTAATAGAACATAACACGTTGGAGGTTGCACTTAAGAATAACAGAAAACATGAAATATTACTTGTTTATGATGTCAATGTAAAAATATGCTGTGTTTTTATGATTTTAAATATATGTTATATATGGCATGGCAAATATTACAGTTGTCAATATTTTGGTCCTTTGGTTAAAGATTGTGCCTCTTTAGCATCTCACGATAAGTAGGTACGTATATGCAAATTGGATATTTGGTAGAAAAAAATCATGTATACTGTTTGGATTCTCTTTTGTAGCTATTTATATATCAGTTCAGTGTTCGTATGCTAAACTCATTAGTATGCAATAAATAATACATAAGCAGGGTTATAAGTAGCATACAAACAAATCTCTAAGTGCTTCTTTCTTATTAAGGTTAACCTAATATACACACTGAGGCATAATATATGAGTGCCTCAATTGTGTGTTATAAGTATGAATGCTATTTTTATGATTTTGTAATAACGTAGCTGTGCAGTTTTCCTGATACCCAGTAATGCTTTTAGAGTGCTCTTGACAGATTACATTATGTTACCTGGAAGATGAACAAAATCAATTTTTTGCGATCACAAGGATTTGTGTGGAAAAATGTTTGTTTAATGCAAAGAAAATACGATAATGATCAAAGTGCTGAATTTGCATACATTTACATGATAAATCTTGCATTATAAATTATGCATATTAATGCACGGTATAATTTAATGTGGCTTCTTAAGAATTTAGTTTATTTCTATATTGATAGTAACAAGAAGAATTTTCAGGTGGAATAGTGTCAGTTGGACACCTCAAATTAGTCTTCAGGTCTGATTGGAGTGTACATGCACCTATGATGTATCTGCCAAAGAGTTTCTGCAACAGATCATAATGTCATTATCTGTGTGACATGCTAACTAGTATAGATAGGGCTTAGGGCGGGGTATCGAAAGGGCTTGGGTCACTGATTTATAGCGTGCTCCCTGAAAACGAGCCCATTTATTTTGCAAGTACACTATAATTCAGAACTGGTTTAAATAACAGCTCGGTGGCGCCACCTAAAAACTTTCAATATGTAAATATTTTGGGATTGATTTGAACCAAGGTCCTATATGTGTGGAGTTTGTATGTTTCCATTATATGTATAGGTTTCTTTTGGGTTCTCTGGTTTCCTCCCACACTCCAAATATATATTGATAGTGACTGCTGTAAAAACTTGAACCTAGTGTGAGTGTAACTGTGTGTGTGTGCAGTGGTGTAGCCATGTTCCATGGCATCCATCACCCCCACCAACTCTATGCACACTAGCACACACATCTCTCCAGCTCCATCCTCTGCCACTTCTTACCTTCAGCTGCGTGGATAGATAAGCTGGAGTATGCCTCTGCACCTAATGCCGCACATCGCTCTCAATGACAGTACGGAATTGCAGTGACCATCTTAAGATGCACTGCAGGCATAAGAACATTGAGGAAGGGGGCGCTAAGTGTCATACATGCATGCCCGTTCCCTCCACCAAACCTCCCAATGTACGGAGACATAAGTACAAAATCTGTATAAGAACATAGGCATGCGCTCTGTTTTTATGGGCATGCGCAATACAATTTTCCATTTTTATCTATTATATATATATATATATATATATAATACATATACATATCTCCAAAGGCCGGCACTCACTTGTATACCACATATAATATATGTACTTACCTTGGTGCCCTCCCCGGGTGCTGACAGCTCCCCGATAATACAGACCAAAAATAGAGTAGGTGGCACTCACAGGACTCCAAAAAAACGTACTGAAACTGTCCGATTTACTCCAACGTTTCAATCTCCTTTGTTGGAGATTTTCCTCAGGGATACAACACATACAAGACAAACACATTTAAATAGGTACCTTAATACACCCAAGTGATTGATCATCTGTTGCAGCTGCCGGGGGAGGTCATCGTCATCCACACGTGTTACTATACAAGCCGCGTGTCCATCCTGCGTCGCATAGCAGTAACCATAGAAACCGCAAAGCCGGCATCAGGGGATGACGTCATCGGAGAGCAAACGTTTCGAAACACTCCTCCCACATGGGCAGCAACTGGGTTACCATAGTGACATAAACCCACACCAAGATTAAAAACAAGATTTCTGAAAATGTCCACATTTATGGACAGCATGTAGCCCAATTATAATAAACATCATAGCTATATAGCAATCTGATATCAAAAAAGACTGAAAAAAAATGTCTTTTAACAGATTTGTAGATCAGCCATTATCACAAAGTTAAAGTAGGATGCAATACTTATCATTAAGGAAACTAAATACATACTAACAAAAGTTCCAATATTGGACCAATTCTTAAACCCAACTTTAGGAACATTCAAACATCAATGAAATGACACAATACCAATTAAACATAAGTGGTTGCATACAAATACATCTTTAGAAAAATGTTACGAGAACACATATTTAGAGAAAGCAGGAAAGAGACCAATCCTCATTTAAACCAAATGGAGCTATACAATTCATTCGGTGTATCCATTTAGCCTCCAAT
This sequence comes from Taudactylus pleione, assembly GCA_031769625.1. NCBI lineage: Eukaryota > Metazoa > Chordata > Amphibia > Anura > Myobatrachidae > Taudactylus > Taudactylus pleione. The sequence continues at coordinate 3,437,439 of JAUIMM010000584.1, forward strand.
CTCAAGAGAGTTTTCTCCCTACCACTCCCTGTTATAGAGGGCGGTACTTGATCCACAACTTTGTAACTTAATGTTGCCAATGAATGCTTCATCTCACTGAAGTGGCGAGCTACTGGTTGATCAGACTCTCTACCACTCAAGGCCAATCTAATGGACGAGCGGTGTTGGGCCATCCTCTCGCGAAACTGACAGATAGTTTTGCCAATATATATAAGTCCGCAAGGACATCTAATGGCATAGATGACAAATGTACTGGTACAGCCTAGAATATATTTAATTGCAATTCTTCAACCAGAATATAGATGTGTGATATAACTTCCACACTCTATATATCTACAGGTGGTACAGCCTAAACACCTGTAGCAGCCCGGTTTTTTAGTTAAGAAATTACGTTCTACGGCTGAAGACTGAAAACCTGTTACATCATTTTTTACCAATCGATCTTTTAGGTTGGGGCCTCTACGATATCCTTGCATAACTTTGGTATCCTTTAAACATTTTAAATTTGGATCGGAGGTGACAAGTGGCCAATAATTTTTAATTACCTGGTTGGTTTTATGACTTGCTGTAGAAAAGGTGTTGACAAAGATCATGCTTTTTCGGTTAATCCCCTCGGACTTTCAAGAGGTACGGAGAGAGTCATCTCTTGAGATAGCCATTGCTTTATCCTTGGCCTTGCGTAGGTCTTTTAACAAATATCCTCTCTGATGAAATTTATTCAGCATTAGGTCCATTTGTCTGTCAGCTTCTACATCATTGCTGGCTATTCTCCGTATTCTTAAAAATTGGGAAAACGGTAGACCTGTCTTTAGGGCCACTGGGTGATGGCTGGTGGCATGTAACAATGTGTTTTCGTCAGTTGGTTTAGTATATAAGGTGGTTTCCAATGATTCTCCATTCCAGCTAATCTCGACATCTAAAAATTGTATTTTCTTAGGATTACACTCAAACGTAAATTTGATAGTGTTATGTAGTCTATTAATAGATTCCATTGCCATGTTGAACTCAACCACAGTGCCCGTCCAGATGACAAAAATATCATCTATATATCAGACAAAACATTTAGTATGTCCCTTAAAATCTGGATTCTCCAAAAATAATTCTTTGTCAAGTTTGAACATAAAAATGTTCGCTAAAGAAGGAGATACGTTTGAACCCATACTGCACCCCTGTAGTTGTAGGTAGAACTTCCCGTCAAAATAGAAGTAGTTTCTAATTAAGGTTAGACTCAAGAGTTCACAAAAAAGATGGATATTAGGTCCTGTATAGTGTTCATTTGACAAAAGGAATTCCCGCATAGTGGACAGACCTTCCTGATGTGGAATGTTCATGTACAAATTGGCTACATCAATGGAACATAATAATAAAGAGGATGGTAAATGTTCTAGTTGTTGTAACATCAGAATTAGAGAGGTGGAATCTTTCAGAAATCTAGCTTCCATCTGTATAAGTGGCTGTAGATAATAGTCCAAATATTTTGAAATTGGATTAAATAATGACTCACGAGCTGAAATTATCGGTCTACCCGGGGGGAGGCAAGCTTTTATGAACCTTGGGGAGTGTATACAATAAAGGAACAGTTGGAAAATCTTGTGTTAGTGCCTTCCGTGTCTTTTCAGTAATATAGCCATCATGCACAGCAGCCTTAAGAACATCATCTAGTTCCTTTTTACAGATCGGAGTGGGGTCCTGGGGGAGCTGTTTATAAACCTGTGTGTCTCCAAGTTGTTTATAGATCTCTGAGCAATATGCCAAAGTGTCCTGTAAGACAATTGCCCCGCCCTTATCATCGGGGCGGATGACAATAGACTTATCCTCGCTGAGAGATTTTATTGCTAAGTGCTGGCTCTTATATAAATTAGGTATCACAGTCTCCATAGGATCCAGCATAGAGGTAACTTCATGGTCCACCATTCTGGAAAAACATCGGATAGATAGATTGGCATATTGTGGCTCAAATGAGGACTTACTTTTTACTGGTCCAATATCCCTATTGGGAGAGTCATTTGGTCTAGCCCCATAAAGTTCTTTAAGTTTCAGATTTCTGTTGAACTTCCATGAGTCCACTTTCCAAACAAAACTGTTAAATGTATTAGTTGGAACAAATGAGAGACCACGGTCGTACGGGAAAAGGGGCCGGATATGCAAATGATTCCCTCGCAAGTTGCGTCCCTAAGTTCGGATCGGTAGCTGGCCGACCAAGGGGAGGAAGCGGTCGGAATTCAAAAAAATACGCCCCCTTCTCGTACGCATTGCACGTCATCTCCGGGCATATAAGGATTAATCGAGACCATCGGGAACCATCGGAACTGGTCGTAGAGCTTAAGGTTGACCATACCCTTTCTTAAGCTCTACGATCATGTCAGTGTAAAAACCTCCCATGTCACATGTGCCATGACGCTACTTTGTTAATTATGCACTCCCATAAACCGTATGCACTCCCATAAAACGCTGTTCGCATAATTAGGCACGCCTGCGTTCGGATCTCCACTCCCCCGTTTTCAAGCGCCTTCCCCTGTTACCACCCACAAACGCCTGAATCTGTCACTCAAACTACCGACCTTGCTGTGTTCAAGGAGAGAGAAATTTCTGATCGTAGCGGCTAGTTTGCGCACGCGCATTGCGAACTTTACGCATGCGCAGTATAGCGAACATTGGTGGCGTACGACCGTGCGGCCGCTTCGACCGACTCTGAATGAGGTCCATTATGTGCAGGCAGCCTCCCTTGTCCCACCAGAGAGATGGAGTAAGATGGGGAAAAAGATGAGGAGAAAAAACTAAAGGGAGCACTTACAAGTTGCCAGCGCACCTTGTTACTCATGCTCCAGGTGTCTCTCCTCCTGGTCGCCAGTCACTCTCCCGGAATCCTGCCTGGACAACGTACATGCTGTACTGGGGTGGCATCTCCAGTTGCTAGGGGATTAGAACACCGTCTATGGATCCTGGATGATGTCTCTTTCTCACCCATAGATTCCATTATTCACCTGCCTCGCATCCATTGGTTCAGCACCTTTCTTAAGCCTATTGGTTCGTCGCCGGTTTCCTGCCAGTCATGGTCCTGCTCATCTGTGCCCGTTCTGCTAATTTCTAGAACTTTAATCCCACACTCTCACTCCGTCTTCTACAGTGTCCATATTTGTGCTGCCTGCGGTGTTCTTGGTTGTGCTGTGCCTGTGGCCTCACCTCTCATTGTTGTCAGCTATACCATCTCAGCCTGTTACCATCTAGGCTCTCAAAGCCACATCCCAGCTATCAGCTGCACCTCGGCCTACAGGGCTGCACCTCAGTATATTACCTCAGTATATTACCATCGGGATGCAGCTTTGAGAGCCGAGATGGTAACAGGCTGAGATGCGGCCTAGTGGGTCAAGGTACATCTAGGCAGCCGTTTTGCAGCTTTGAGAGCCGAGACAGTAATAGACTGAGGTGCGACCTTGTGGGCCGAGGTACAGCTGATAGCTGGGGATGTGGCTTTGAGAGCCTATAGGCTGTGGGTGGTGACCCACAGCTATACGAGCGTCCAGGAGGACGCTCCATTTTCATGGAGGGCGGCCCTCATTCAGAGCGTGCGCTCTGCTCAGAGCGTAATGCTCTGAATGAGGGCCAAAGTCCTGGAATTTTGGATTTTAATTGGCCAGCTCAACTGGTGTGTAAACCTTTGCCAACAGACACAACAACTGGTCAAATCCCACAAGTGTCTGGATATGGACAGCCTGACCTGGATGCAGAAGATTTAAACCATGTGCTGACCTGTCATGGCTCATTTCACTCTTCCACCTGGAGCGTGCCAAAGCATCCTGAATGTTGTGTTGTACGCTTGGCTGCTGTTGGCACTTGGAGATGGGTGTCACCATTTGCATGCATCTGGAGAAGGGATACTGAGCTGGAGAGGGAAGTCCATCCCTTGGACTGTTCCTGAGGTTGAGGAGCACCAAGAGCACATCTGTGAGCACCAGCCAAGTTTAGCCCATCAATGACCCACTGCCTCTATGTGTATTTATTGAATTATTGGCCACCCACTTTCTGTATATTTATTGAATTTTTTTTTCCACAGTCACTGCCCTCCTGACCAGTGGCAAACTCAGGATTTCTAGAGGGGGGTTTCCAAATCCATGAAGAAGGCATAATTAGCACTTGCCCAGCTTTAATATGCATCATACAAAGTGTATTGTGTATCATAATTCCAGCATATACAGGACCAGTGATTACAGTAAGCAATTAGATACGGCAGTAGGGCCATCTTGCCTGAGCTGAATGTTTTTATTTCAGATGTGGCCACCATTCCAGAGCATTGAAGCAAGTCCTAAAGTCTTGGGGATCAGCAGAAGAACCTAACACTGCCCTGAACATATATGTACATATTGGTCTCCTTATGCACTGAATAGTGTATTATTATACAGTATTAATAATTGACCCTATTGATGGTCTATAACAGTGCACCCCTAACAGTGCATGCTTTCCAGATCTCCTAGTTGGTGTACAGGTGTAGTTATTACTGGCTGAAACATGTTAAAATATCCACAGGTGGTGATATTTATTTCATTTGTGATACTGAAAAGAACATGCAGCGCTAGTAAACTTCTATTATATTACTATTTCTATTGTGGTCATGGTGCGGGCTGGGGAAGGTTTCTTTCCAGGCAACCAGAGACCCCTGTGCATTTGCCTATGCTGACAATCCACCAAACTCCTCCATTATATTTTTTAATCACTAGATGCTAGACAATACACAATGGTGGTCGGTGTAAGACGCATCTGCTCCTGTAGTGTTCTATCTGGGAGGTATCTCTGAGTGGGAAAGAAACAGTTGAGCCTCATATTGTTCCAGTCACGGGGAGAAGGGACGGCAACATCCACATCACTTATTGGGCGGTGCATAGTGGGAACTTTGTGACTCCTCTGACAGGAGTCAATTGATTGGCAGCCAGCGGGGAAGGAGCCGGAGTGAGAGGAGGAGCGAGGTGCCCCCCTCCTCTTCTCCTGCCAGACCACCTCCATCCTCTTAATTTATTATCATTACGGCATAGTAATAATGGGTCAGTCTGACTCATTATTAGTACTGCTCTAGTAATGATGCCGGCAGCTGACCACTTAATTGTTCTTCCCCCCTGGACCCTATACTGCCTCCTGCCTGCTGCATGTTTAACTGCCCGGTGGGAGCTGAGCTCCGACCGCGGTAGCCAGAGTCTGCCCCTTCCAGCTTCCTCCTCACTCTGGACTGCATGCTAACCTGCCCGGTTCTCCGACCGTGGTAGCCAGAGCAGCCGTCTGCCCATCCAGGTGTCCCAAACATCCGCCGGCCCTAGGATTGTAATACCCCTAGGCACTTACCTAGGTTGCCTATGCCTAGGGCTGGCTCTCATACTCCTCCATCGTAGAACCCCATACCAGTATATCATCCATGATAATTTTACACAGCTAGCCTTCAAAAAAATGTTCCGTGAAGCATTTGAAAACCTCACTGCCAGTACAGGTGCCGTAGGACATTCTCAAGAATGCATATCTCCCAATTGGAGTCAAGAAGGCGGTGGGGACTGAGGAGTCTTTGTCTAAAGTTATTTGCCAAAATTCACACTTGGCATCCAGAGTTGTGAATATTTTAGCAATGGGCATGTCATCATAATCCCTTAATTATGGAACATGCTGCTGAATTACATGCACGTCAGCACCCAGTGTGATAAGGCCCAGTCTCACGCTATCTGGGAGACCTAGGAGATGCTTGACATCACAGTCAACTATTTGGAATTGTAACAAAGCACATGTGGTGTTAATGGTGGCCGTGACCATAGTCTTGATCATCTGACCACTGTAAGCAATAAGGTTTACCATGTGCATACGGCCAATCAGAATCTTTGGATTTGACATTACACTTGACACCAGTGTCAATTTGAGTAGCGTTTTAGGTCTCTCCATCAGTGACGATGGTAAAGATTTAACCCTTTTCATTCATGAGAACAACACTTTTGCTATGAAACTAGGTGGCTGGTGTGATGTCTGATGTTCACTCAGTGAAGTTTACCTTATGTAGCGGACTGTCTGTCTGCAGTGCATTGAACTGTCTGTATTTATTCCTGGATGTGGACCTGCAGCATTTTGCAAAATGATTTAATTTCCCAAAAGCGTTGCAGTATTTGTTGAATGTTGGGCATTTGTAACGCTCATAGGAATGCCAACCTCCACAGTACACACAGCATTGTAGTATCTGTAGTTTATTAGACTGTTCATACAGCATGCATATGTGTATGGAAGACCTCTAACATTTCTTTGAAGCAGCAAAATTGTTACAGAGTTGTGAATCCCGCACACAATCCTCTCCCTGATAAGTTCATTTGTTAGTGCACCATAATCACATTTCTTTGCAAGCAGCTAAGGGTCTCATTGACAGTTGTATGTTAGTCCATTTTTGTGGTGTAAATATTTGGGTTTCCATACTGTGCTCATCCGTAATACAAATTCAGACCCTCCACATGACCCATTCCATTAGGTACAAAATGCTCTGCTCCTGGACTTCCCTCTTGATTTACGATTGCAGACACCTGTGCTGAAATACCTGTCTCATCAATTACCTAATTCAACCCAGGTGTCTGCAATCATACATTAGATGGGAAGTCCAGGAGCAGAGTGTTTTGTACCTAAGGGAACAGGTCATGTTGGAGGGTAGACAAATTTATGAACAGTATATATTTGGCTTGCATCCCCAGGTGCAGTTCTTAATAGGCATATCTTTTGTATGTACCAGAGACTTGGTGTAAAGATACGTGAAGATAATGATGACACTAGCTGCACGATCTGCATGCTCCTGATTGGCTGTTTTTGTATTGACCCTTCCAGGTGATAGTACCTCATCCATTACCACTGCGCATGCCTATTTGTATTTCATAGTGGCCAGTTTGACTACAGTAGGACAAAAGATTCCTATTGAATTAATAAAGTGATAAATGATGGCTGTGAGTATGGTCATATTTAATTACATTCGATATGGAAAATGCGACTCATAGTTATTATAGTTGGACTAGCTCACAGGGGTACAGGGAAAATCCCCAGTGGACCTCCTGCCTGGGGGGGCATCCCCTCCTCTAGATGTCATGTTCCAGACTGTGTACTGAATTGTTACTCTATTATAGAGTCAGTTGTTGAGCTGATTAACATTGTTTCTTGGTTTGCTTCTATAGAAGCTACACCAAGATTTGCCTAATGGTTAATCAAGCAACTGTGGTGGCTGGCCACTCCCCCCCCCTGGTTGATGACCACACCCATTAAACATGGGCCCCTATCACAGCATTCCCCCAGCCCTTTATGCCTCAGTCTGACACTGACCATTACCTCTATAGCAAGGTTGCTACTGGTCTGCTTGATTTTGGATTTATTATTGGTTACAGGCCCAGAATAATATTTGGGATGTTTCTACACTTACTAGAGGTTAATTCTGAAAGTGTTTTGTTGTAGTGACAGTTTTACAAAAATATGTGCACAATTCTCTATGACTTATTTATTGCTACAGGTTAATGAAAATGAAAAAGATGGGAAGTTCATCCGACCTTGAAGAAACAGACCTTACAGAGGACACAAACGCTTCTGCTGATGAGTCTCATAGTGACGACAACAATCTACATTCTCATGAAGCTAGTCAACACTTTAAGTTAAAACATACCAAATATGCTATTTTTAGCTCACCTAAAGCTAAAGGTCGCCGATTTGGCAAAGCAGACACAGAGCGGGAAATGGCTCCTATGGATTCAGTGTATCAGATAGAAAGCAAGGTTATGTCTCCAACTATAAAATTTCATGTACATCTTGAAAAAGGGAAACAATGCAACCAGTTGACCAGGTATGTATAGATCATTTAAGATACATCAAATATCTACCATTCATTGTATGGCTGTCCAGACATTTGTTTGAAACTTTTCGCTTGCTAGTTTGGACCTGATTCAAAGATGGACACAGTGTCAACTAAAGTCACAATCGGCCGATATTTTCCGTCTGTGCAATGTGCAAACATCCTGATGGTTACCGCCGGGGCAAGCAGAACAAATTTGGATGCAGAGACAATTTAAGTGGGCATTCCTAGGTGATAAGAGGGGTTGTATAGATAGACATGGGTGTGTCATGTTCACATATTTGTTCACAGGTGCACTGGCACCGGTGGCCATGTTCTGACGGGCATTCTGAGCAACCATGGGACATTAGCATAAAGACGCAGTTGAGGTTCTCATTACATCCACCTCTGGATCAGGTTCTTTGTTACCATCTTCAAAAATACCATTGTTTAAAATAAAACTATAAAAAATTTCCATAAGTAACATAATTCTTAATTAAACAGAGGCCGGTATTCAATTAGCAGTCGTAAATTACTGCTGCTAATGGATCTCCCGGGAGCTATGCAAGTAGCCCTGAAATTCGGCCCGACCTCTGTTCTTATTGGGGATTTTTTTTCGGGACCTGATGTGTCCCGAATAATAATACCCGAAAAGTACCATGTTTTTGCCACCATGATGGTGAAAACACAAACGTCCGTGAACTTATCATGTATCCTATTTCTTTTCGGACAAATAATCCCATTTGTTCAGCCGAACAAATAGGATATAAAAATATCAGCGATAACGGATATTATCGGCGAAGAATTCACGTTATTCGCCCCTGAAAATTGGATAATGGCCAAAGCCTTTCTGAGACTTCAACACTCTGTAAAGTCAATTAATAAAAGTTTTTTTTTAAAATTATACTTAAAAAGCAACCAGTCCCCGATTGACTGAGTATTCACATATTTAGTTAAAACACACTTAAATAATCCTTGTACAATCAGTTGTCTACCTGTCACATATTCAGATGTAGGGGCAAATGCAATAGGGTGAGAGTTTAGAATGCAAGAGATTAGCAATAAACTCTCACATTGGTCGAGTTTTATCTTCAAATTGGGAAAACATCTAAATGAGATTTCAAATCGTGAGAGTTTTTTGAGTCTGAAAAACATGCGAGTTTGCTCTGTTGCTTTGTTCTTGGACTCTATTACATTGGCTGAGTTTTAAAAGTGTGAGAAAACTCTCACATTTTCTAAACTCTCGCCCTCTTACATTTGGCCCATACTGGTTAAAGTGTATATGTGTACCACTGAACTTTTTTTATTTAAAAATAAAAACACCTGTTTGCAAAGGTCCCACGTTTGGTTAGTGCATTTCCAAGGAAAAGCCTCATCATGAAGATCAAAGAAAATTCAAAGTACAAATCTAACATATTAGGGGGCCTATTCATTAAACGTAAAAATTCAATGGAGATAATTAGCTTTAGAACTCTCATGGAGTTCTAGCTAATTATAGGTGGAATTCATCATTCCACCTCTCCATAAGTATCTATTCCGAAAAGCTGTCATTTTTGCGATGACAGCTTTTCGGGAAATAGATACTTTTCCCTGCCTACACTACCTTATCGCATCTGGAAACAGTGCTGCGCATGCGCTGTTACATCTGTAAAACCAGCGCATGCGCAGCACTGCCTACAGATGCGTTAAGTTTCGTACCCCCCCCCTCCCCCCCCACCCCCCTCCGCTCACCTTCCCCCCCCCCCCCCCCCTACTTACCTGTCCGCACAGCAGCCTCCGGCTCCGTCCTGCTGGTCTGTCATGTGGTTTCCCAGCAGACCACATGACAGATTAGAAAAAAAAAAAATTTTTTTTTTCTTTTTCTAAACTTTCTTGTGCTCTGCTGGGGAGCACACATGACAGACCAGCCTCCGAAGCCTGAGGACGGAGCAGAGCGCCTGAGGGACTCGTCGGGGGACCTGCACACACTGATACAGGTAAGTGGATTCTGCTATTCGCCACCTCACAGTGGCGAATAGTAACTGCATCAAATTCCGAAAATTGATAATTTTCGGAATTTGATGAATACCATAATTTCCACATCCCCATACTAATGTATGGGGAGTGTGGAAATTAACGCAGGGGAACTTAGCAAGGAGATATCTGTGATATCTCCTGTGTTAAGTCTGTTCATGAATACCAAAATAACGTTATTTAAGGAAAATGTCCTTAAAAACGTTATTTTAGTGTTGATGAATAGGCCCCTAAGAATGATATGTAAATAAGCCAAATAATAATAATCTATGTTAACAATTTGTTGTTTGAATTTGGTAGACAGAGTTCATCTGTGGATTCCACAAACAGCTGTAAGGACAGAACATTTAAATTGTATGACCGGACTAGGATTTTTGATGCTGTAGCCTATGGGGACTGTGATGAGTTAGATGATCTACTGGTTTATTTGCTCCGTACACAGAAGCGTCTCACTAACCAAGAGTTTAAAGGTAACTAGCTGACAAACCTTAAAATGAATGTAGCACTCTGGCAACCTATACCATGGTCATAAAAATAGGTTCTTATTTATATATCCTGATTTCTATTCCACAGAACCAGAAACAGGGAAAACGTGCTTGCTCAAAGCAATGTTGAATTTGAGTTATGGAAGAAATAGTACTATTCCATTGTTACTAGAAATTGCAGAGAAAACAGATAATTTGAAAGAATTTATAAATTCAGCATATACAGACACTTATTACAGAGGTACGGTATACTTGTCACCCAAATATGTGCTATCTATTTCTTCTCCTCTACAAATCTCTACATTGGATCCCCACAGTGTCGGACTGGGGCATGAAGGGCCCACCAGGGGAATGCAGTGATAGGGGCCCATACTTATGGGTGTAGCCAGCCTCCAGAGTGGGTCTGGGCCTCTTTAAATATATACATATATATAGTAAATACTGCTAGTGAATGTTTGATAATGTACCAGATTAATAACAGTAGTGCATTAAAATACACAATAGTCCTGTGCAGTATAATTCAAGTGCACAAACTGAAACCTGATCCCTAGAGGAGGAGGTGGGCCCTTAGGCAGTGGGGCCAACCGGGGGTTTCCCCTGTACCCCTGTGGGCCAGTCTGACCCTAGATCCCCATGTCCTCCAGAAACCTATTAAAATGACTCACTCTTGCCTACAAAGACCCCAACCACAGCACCAACTCTTCATACATCTCAACTATAATCTCTAATTATTTTCCTCTTCCCTCTGAGATGTAGCTCTGACCTATGCTTTCATCTCTGGTACACACCTGTCATTCAGTCTGCTAGACTTTTACTGTGCCACTACCCACTTAAAAAATTCCCTACCATATCGATCAAACTTTCCGCCAGCCTTCAAATCTATAAACCCTCTCTGGAAAAAAACATCTGTCTATTATAGCTTACCCTTCTCCCACTTATATTACAATGGTACAACCTTGGCCATATTCTACTAGCTGTGGGATTTGCCACAGGCTTTTAGCTCCCGGGTTAAGTCCCTGTAGCTATTGAATGATATGCCGCAGTAAGCCCCATATGCCGTGGTAAGTCCAGCGGCTAATGTGCAGTAAGGCATAGATTCCGGGTTAGGTGTCCAGAGTGGGTTGTGATACCGGCAATCAGGATGCCAGCTGTCAAAAGACCAACAGCATCCTAACCCTAACCCACCCTACCCTGCACCCTAACCCTCCCAGTTAGTGCCTAAACCTAACCCACCCCTCTTAGTACCTAAAACTAACCCCCCCTAGTGCCTAAACCTAACCCCGCCCCCCAGTGGTGCCTAACTCTAACCCCCCATGTCCCCAGCCTAAGCCTAACCTCCCCCTCCGGCAACCTAACCCTAACCCCCCCTGGGGGCTTAAACCAAGCACCCCTCCCATGGGTAACAGCTAACGGCGCCCGCTAGTCTTACTATCAGATGCCGGGCGTCGGTCTTCTGTCCGTAGTTTGGAAATTTGGCGCCGGGATTTCTGCAGCCGGCATCCCGATGGTAGGTGTAATAACTACATCCTGTCCAGAACTATGCAGTTACCACATACAGGGCGGGATGTACTAAAGTAAATATGGGGCCAAAACTCTGAAAACTGCTGTTTTCTGTGTTTTGACTGCAATCCCCATATGTACTAAGCTCTGGAAAGTTGCCTAATAGAAGCATATTGGCTTCATTTTGCATTCATCCAATGGTATCTCTCCCAGTGTCCCACAAAGCTCGCACGTCGGCCAGCGAATGCACAGAAGGACCCCTGGTTCTTAAACCTGAAATTCCCCTCTTTGCAAAGGATAGCTCTTTTCAGAAGGGCCGTCCTCTGCAATTTTAATTGCATTTGTCATACCAGTATGCATGCGTTATGTGGCTGGATGTATTGCATCCATAATGCAAATGTACGCCTGCGGTAAGCCCCAAGGATTTCTGTTTGAACCCTCTTATGGTGCGAGCGAAAATCCTCTCTAAGTGCACCCTCAATGCTTATCCCGGCCAGTAACTGAATAGCTACAGGCTCTTAACCCGGGATTTAAAAGCCCATTGTGTGTAAGTCCCACAGCTAATTGAATATGCTCCCCTGACAGTTATACCAATCTCCACTGTGAGTTACACTCACTTCTCTTGTCTCAGCTGTGCCCTTTTCCCACTAGCAGATATTTTCATATCTTCATTTATTTTGTTTACCTTGTTTACCTAGTGCAGTGGTCCTAAATAATATTCTAACTGGGTACAACTCTGGTAGCACATTTGCATCACTTGTACCCCAACCCTGTGGAAGATTAATGCCCTATGTGGTGTATAGGCAGCGGACCCCCAGGCCCCCTCCCCACTGTGCACTCTGCACACATTATAGATATGCCCCTGCACCATTTGCAAATAAATATAATTTCTATTAGATAAAAATGCTTTAAGAAAAAAATAACACAATGCTAGATAGAATCGTACATGTACTGTATATTGCAAATTAAGAAAAAATTAAAATTGACAATAAAACTATAGCCTACATATACTTTCTTTTACAGGGATAGACTTTTTCATTTTGTTATCAGGGTCGTACTGTGATGCATGATGAGGCTAGAGATCCCTAGGACAATTACTACCTGGATGTCCCGTCCTGCCATTATAGAAAAATGTTGAAATACCCCTGGGCGTACTGGTACCCTAGGTTCAGAACCACTGACCTAATATAATGTAACGGTTTTGTGTTTGTCCTGTTTTCCTACTGTTAAAAGCTTTAGTAAATCAAAACAACAGCATTAATAACAATAAACTCAATCTACATTGTTACATTATTAAAATTAATAGAACTTAGCATATATGTATATATATATATATATATATATATATATATATATATATTTATACGTAATGGCCCCTAGTTTTTGAAAATTGGAAGAAGGGAGACAGTGAAAGTTTTGAAAGGGAATTGTAAAGCCACCTGGTTTATTAGGGATGTTAGAGAATTTGTGGGGTTCCTGTATCTTGTTTATTTTTAGTGTTGTTACTGAACTTAACTTATTCTGGTGCTTCCGCCAGGTCAGACTGCTCTGCACATTGCCATTGAAAGAAGGAACATGAATCTTGTGGAGATTTTGGTTCAGCATGGAGCCGATGTCCATGCAAGAGCAGACGGTGAATTTTTCCGGAAAGCCAAAGGGAGAGCTGGCTTCTATTTCGGTGAGAATAAATGGAGTTGTAGCTGGGAAAAATAAACTAATAAAATTCTATTTAAAAAAAAGTGCAAATACAAAATCACTTAGGGCTCTATTTATTAACATTATTTTTACTAAAATAACGTGAAAAAGGGTGTTTTCACACCCTTTTCACATTATTTTAGTATCACCTACAGTTACTATAGGGCAATTGGAGTAGAATTTGTAAAATTCTACTCCAACCCCTAAGTATCACTTATTTTTAGTAATCAGATCGCATTTCCCATAATTGTAATGGGAAATGTAATCTGGCCAACATTACTAAAAATACATTTTTAAAAAATAACGGGGAAAGCCCTGTGATAATAACGCCAGCTGGAGGTGGCGTTATCCAGGGTCTCCCCCGGTTACCTGACTCCTGCTCCGCTCTGACGGGGAGAGCAGAGCTGAGAGCCGGCCCCAGTGATCAGCTGTGTGGTCTAAACAAACCACACGCTGATACACTGTAAAAAAAAAAAAAAGTAAAAAAACCCCAAACTTACCTGACTACAGGGACCGGAGCACTTGTCACGATATTTTTTGCCGAAAATACTGTGACTAGTGTGCGGAGAGTATTCGCAGGGATAGAGCTTTCTTGCAAGCTCTGTCCCTGCAAGGGATTTGTAGTAAATCCCTGTAATATTGCCTGAATTCGCAATGCGAATTCACTCGGTAATATCACACTACAATTTGTATTACCAATGCGGATTGTAGTAAATAGAGCCCTTAGAAACAACAATATTGTCCATATCATCCCAGCAACAGTGGATATAAAGTTCCTTCATTGTACTGTGGTACAAGAATGCCCATGTTATTGCATGCTAACTAGATTGGATGAATTGATATAGGTGATCCTGAAATTCGGGCAAATTTCAGAGACTCGTCAATGGTGAATATTTTACTGATTTAGTCATAATTTGCCAAATAAATACCAGCTGGGGAACAGGGCAGTCTCATCCTCTTTTACAAAGCAGTGATGATCAGATAAAATCTATTGCTGAAATGCTGCTGCTCCACCAATATTTCCAATGGGAGCTGGCCCTGAAGTTATAATGGAACCAGCCCCCCATAGATCTCTGAAGCCAGGACCGCCTCGGTTTAAAGTACACTAAATCATTATATTTAAATGGTAATGTAAAAAACCCCAGACAGCTATCAACCTCAACCAGGCCCAACACTAATTTGTTTCGGTTGTTATATCATAGTTATGTGCCTATATAGGGGGACGAGATGTTGCAAAACCAGTATCACCACTTTTGCTACTAGCCCCATGCTGAAACGCTTCTGTGTTCTTCTCAACTGTTTGGATGTGGGGCTTTGTCATCCCTGTTGTCCTAGTATAATTGAAAGGAGACCTCAAGAAACATTAGATTGAAAGAGTTATAAACAAACACACAACTTTCAAATAAATATAAATTGAGTAAAAGGCTCCACAAATCCTCACCCACCACTTCACTAAATACAAAATAAAATGTTATTGTCTTATTCCATTGTCACATGTAATCCAAATGGTAAATAAAAATGTTGTCCAAATGGCCCAAGAAAAACTAAATACCCATAAAATTCCCATATGAATGAAACAATTTTACAAAGCAGTTACATTTAATCCCATTTATTAATTATATATATTTTGCACAAATCAATACTGCCTTTTTCATTTTGTGTTGTTAGGGGAGCTGCCTCTGTCTCTAGCTGCCTGCACCAACCAGATACAATTAGTCCAATATCTGCTGCAGAACCAGTACTCTCCAGCCAACATCGCTGCCCGGGACTCTTTCGGAAACACTGTTTTGCATGCTTTGGTTGACATTGCAGACAACACGGTAGAGAATACAAAGTTTGTGACCAAGATGTATGGAGAGATTTTGGTGTTGGGTGCACAGATTAAGCCATCATTGAGACTGGAAGATATTGCAAATAAGAAAGGTCTAACTCCTCTCACTTTAGCAGCAAAAACTGGCAAAATTGGGGTAAGTGATTGGGTCCGCAGGGTTAAGATATTTCCCAGTTGGGACATAGTTATTTACTATTGTCAGGGTTCTATATTAGACAGTGTCTAAATATATTTAAAACTATAGTTAGAGGTCATGCCTTGTATCAATATAGGTAAATAAAGCTGTATAGATGCAATGAGGGTGAGCTACTTCACACCAATAAACAAAGCACTTATAATTTATTCTGACTTCAGAAAAGTTAGTGTTTCGGGGTGAGGCCTTTTTCAAGATTTTGAGGTATTGACTCATCACCTAAAATGTTTACTTTTTGATGGTAGCATAGGTGTTAATTACATGGTTTATTTATACGGGTTTACATTTCTTTATTTTACAGTTATTCCTGGTAATGCACCAGACTGGGAATACTAACTTTGTATAAGGTGACAGTAAGACTCCTCTGTTGCTACAATAATAACCTGGAATCACATACCTTGGCTAGCAATATAATATATTTTTGTGCCAAAGTGGTGTATGTTGAAGAATGTAATAAGTTGAATACATAGGTATTTGTATGTGCATGTTAATTCATTATAGCCAAATTAACTACTGTATATATTAGTTGAAATCATGGTGCCACTTACAGGGGTATTCAATTTGGAGCGAAAATATCGGATAAATTATCGCCGATGACGTCATTTTCGCCGATTTCAATTATTTCAATAGGTTCGAAAAGTCTTTGAAAAAAAACAGGGATATCTTTTCAGCACTGAATAGGTGGCGAAAAAAAGTGCAGAATTGGGGTTTAGGGGTGCAGGCTTAAAAAAAATAGCCTGCACCCCTGGGAATGACATTTTAAAAATAACTGTGTGAAAAAAAGTTTAAATAGAAAATAGGGACACCCCAAAAAATTTATTTAAAAATTGGGGTGGAAAAAATGTTTAAAAATAGGGAAATAGGTTCAGGGCTATTCTGCAAGTATGCGGCAGGTGTTTTCTAGAATAGGCTATTAGCGGCAGGTGCATTTTTGCAGAATTTTTAAAAATTACTTTAGGGACATAAAAATATGCTAGTACCCATTTTCATGTACCCCAAATTTGATGGGACCACTTAAAAAAATAACCTAAGTGCTCTTCTGCATCACTTCTTCAATGTTGGAAAAAAAAACATCTGCCTCGGCTATTTAAAGCCCCAACTTTCATTTGCAGGTTAAAACGGGGGTACCCATAGTGATCCCCCATGTTTTGACAGCTTTAGGGGGGGTCCTACAATTTATTCCAGGTAAATCCCATTTTTTTTCGCCGATCCTATTTCGCCGGCTCCCGTTTTCGTAGATTTTTAATTGAATATGGGGATAAAGCGGGCGCGCGCCCGATACTTTATCCAAGGAAAAGTTCTGATGTGGAGCGGAAAGTCCAGCATGGATTTTTCGCTCCCATATTGAATACCCCTCTTAGACTGTTAAACAGATGAATAGTTTAAAATAGTTGAATATATAATCTGTTGAAGACTAACCTGCAAGGAGGTAGATGTATATTACAAAGGGTTTAAGATAATGGAAAATGTACATATATATATAATTATATCTCTAACAAGCCAGACACAGCAAGTCATGCAGACATTGTGTAAATTCATTCATATACAGTATGTACAGAAATCTCATTCAGAATGTTTTATGTCCATGTAGGTTTTTGCCTATATTCTCAGGAGAGAAATAAAGAACCCGGAGTGCAGACATCTATCTAGAAAGTTTACCGAGTGGGCCTATGGCCCAGTCCATTCTTCTCTATATGATCTCTCTGGTGTAGACACCACAGAGAATAACTCAGTGCTTGAGATCATCGCTTACAGCAGTGAGACACCGGTAAGTCATTTTCGGTTTTATGGCTTGTTAAAATAAAGTGCAAATTTAAAAATATAAAGATGCATCTGTAAGAAGAAAAATATATAATTTGTTTTGAATGTTGTCCAAATAGTATCCTTTCATTTGTTCCTACTTCCTTCCCTCTATCCTTCCTAATCACTATTGGCACTGACTCAATCTCTTGCTCATTCATTTTGCAATTCATGGTGACTCCGGCAGGTAATGAATGGCCAGATGCCAAGAAAGGTTAGCTAAGTGATTTGCCAAGATTTAGAATTCACTGGAGTTTGACCTGTTTGGGATCAGAAATAGCAGGAATGTAGAAAGTTTGTCCATATAGATCACTAATCACACGCTACGGAAACAAAAGTCCATCATGCCATATGGAGTAATAAAACTGCAGCCCAACATTTGTAGTCATTATTAGGAGCCTGAATTATAAGAAAGTAAGGATTGTGAGTTAAAGCTTTCCAGTTGCTATAAAGGGACTGTTCTTGGGAAGGGGCAACCCCCAAAGTACTATTACTGAAAATGTAAGGGATTTAGTATGGGTTGTAGTCATAATCCTGGCTGTCGGGATGCCAGAGTTCACAATGCCGGCTCCGACACCAGTCCGCACCGGCATTCCAAACATTGTCATCTTGATGGTAAGTAGAGAGGTTAAGGAGAGGGATAGGGGTTTGGGTTAGGCACTAAGGGGAAGGTAAGGGTTAGGCACTAAGGGGAAGGTTAGGCACTAGGGGGGAGGGTTAGGCACTAGAGGGGATTAGGTTTAGGCAGCGGGTTAGGGGTAGGAGTAGGGTTAAGATACCTACCGACAGGTGACGGTATCCTAATCCTATCGGGATGTCGGCGAAGGGAATTTTGCACCCAACCCTTTAGTACAAAGGTTGTTTGAATTCGAAAGCCTTTTTGTTTCCTCGGATAGCAGCTGTATACAGCAAGACAAAAAGTTAAATTAAATTTTTTACTGAATCAGGCCAACAAAAAACTAGACATGAGCATATAATTTGAGAAGAGAAAAACTGGATAAAATTGTTTTGAAAAACATTCCCGTATCTCTGTTATGCTGGGCATACACTACACAATTATCTGTCAGATATCTGTCCAATCTGGCTGGTTGGAATGAAAACCTGGTAATGTATGGGAGCAAATGACAATCGACCATATGGTCTTAAACACTGGAAAACAGACAAAAAACAATTGTTCAAATTGGTTAAATTCGTGTGTTTTAACCAATTTGTCTGAACGACCAATTTTGTCTGTTTTTCAGTGTTTGTAAGCAAATGGTCGATTGTCATTTGCTCCCATACATTTCCAGATTTTCATTTCAACCAGCCAGATTGGACAGATATCTGACAGATAATTGTATAGTGTATGTCCAGCATTAGCAGTCATTATCTGTACAGATCCATGACAAAACTATTAACTGGTAGACCTGTAGATATCATACTGTGAACTTGCAATGACAATTCATATTCCGCAGAACCGCCATGACATGCTTCTAGTGGAGCCTCTCAACAGACTGCTACAAGACAAGTGGGATCGTTTTGTCAAGCGCATATTCTACTTTAACTTCTTGACCTATGTGATATATATAACCATTTTTACCATAGCCGCTTACTACAGACCAGTTACAGGGAATGTAAGTTCATATCTTTTTTTATTGTTATCACTGATTTTCCAAAAAAGCCTCTGCCTTTTCAGTGGGATTCATTCTCTGAGTGTTTTTTTGTGGAAGGGGATCTCATGAAATTATTTCCAGACAAAACAGCTTAACATAATATAGACACCATATAGTTGACAGGTACATTATGTAGACAACCAAAATGTCGACATAGCCTATATGTCAACAATCAATATGTAGACAATCAAAATGTCAACATGGACATAATGTAGACAATCAAATATTGACATGGCCTGAATGTAAACATGGTCTTTATGTCAACACACAAAATATAGACATGGTCAAAATGTCAACAGACATAATATAGATCCTATTAGCCGCGATGATCTAGCCGGTGCGAGTCACCATAGTAATGGCCGCACTTTACGGCAGCCTGGATTCGCGAGTAAAATTTTGCGAATTCGGGCTCATGGAGGCCCGCGAAGGGTGCGAAGTGCCGGTCCGTTGCCGGCATTTTAACATTGTTGCAATGGCAACTCGCACCATTTGCACATAATAGGATTGACCCCATGTCAACATACAAAATATAAAAATGGTCATTATGTCAACATACAAAATATAGACATGATTATTATGTCAACATACAAAATATAGACATGGTCATTATGTCGACATACAAATATAGACATGGTCATTATGTCAGCATATAAAATTAAGGATATTGAATTAGAACCTCTATACACTCCTGCCTATACCTTCTAATATCCTGCCTATACCTTCTAATATATCCTGCCTATAAACCTCTAAGGATGACGCTATTTTGCGTACGCAGTCATATAGTAAATAAAAGACTCCAGACCTTGAAACTGTGGTTCCAAAGCACAAAGTGATATTTCAAGTAAAAGTACAGTCAGTTACACGCTATGATCCAAGTACAATTTAGCGCAAAGAATTATACAGACCCAAGTACAGTTATACATACGCATCGCTCTGGACCAGATGTAGGCTTCAGCAAGAAACCCCCGTCTATCAACATTCAGCAAGAAGACTCAGACTGGGGTCACAACACACACGTTTATACTCTCACAGAAACAGACAACACAATAGAGAGGCTTGTCGCTGATGCCATTGGTTCCCAAGGAGGTTGATTCAAATAGACACAGTCCAGCCTCTAACAACTGGTTGTCTCTGGTTTCCTGCCTCATGCACATTTTAACAGTTGGTCATATAATGTACATTTCGGTGCTTTAAGTCTCTGCGGTCCATAAGTTGAGAATGCATGTTGCGATCTTCACACCAACGATATCGGGAAGCTGTGGAGAGGGTGCAGATCAGTATAATACCAAGCACGGCATACTTATCATGTATTAAACCTGAGCTACTAAATAACCTTTATTTCACAGCAATTATAATAAATGAACAAACTTGAATCTTATACTTTAAAGCTTATGAAACCTTTTATGTGAATATGTACTGTGTAAGTGTTTGGGGTTTGATATAAAGACACTAGTTAACTTGGGGCAGATGCGTGTGCATGAAGCTAATAAACAGCGTTTTCATACAGGATCTTATGCATTCGCTAATATGCGACTAGTTAACAGCGCAATTGTGCGTATTTATGTGTGTAAGAGAAATGGTGTAAGATGCAATCACATGATGCTAATAGTAACATCACCATATGTACTTAAGTGTGATATTAGCTAAAATGGTGCTGGGCGGCCATTCGCAAAATGGCGTTTTGCGATCTGATTTACAAGATGGCGTCTTGCGGCCAGTCGCAAGATGGCGTCGTTATGACCTCATTTTAAGCTGGTCTTGTCTCAGCCAATTATCCAGCTTCGACAGTCCACCCTTTGATAGCGAACAACATACTATCACAATCTGATTTAAAAATTAATTTAGGCTTACATTTATATATTATTTAGTGTTATTATGGGATGGCACAAAGTGGTTCTTAATCCATCAATAATGTGTCTCTGAGTGAGGACATAAAACGACTATTATACGCACACTGCGGATCTTGGAAGATCATGTGAAAGGTGTGGGGATACACCAGTCCTATAAAGGCAGTCTTGAAGGGGAATTTGAGACTACATTATCTGAGGTGTTTTAAAAATAACATTTCAATAATACATTCTATGCATGTCTAAATATAATACATTAAATGATGGTATTTCCTAGTTCAGGGGTGTAATGCAGTTCTATATTTACCTCAGTATTCATATTGCCATTGCTGACCACCACCATAACTTTGTTCTTTCGTTTTACTCTATTTTTACATTTTCCACACTTCAACACAATAGGAACACACCGGACACATAGGCCAATTATTATGATGACAATCAGTATAAGGATCAAGAATTTGCCTATGCTGGCGATCACTTCCTGGACCCATTCCCCTAGACCTGAGAACCATTTCACTGGGTTCAGCCGTGAAACCCATCCTTCTATCTTCTCCCTTACTTCAGCCACTGAAGCATTATAGTTCTTACGAAATTCCCATTTTAGCTGCAGAATTTCATCCATCTTCCGGTTTATCACCTCCTTGGGGTCGCTGGTATCATTGGTGACATAGGTGCAACATTTTACTCCAAATTGGGTGGCCAAAGTTACGAAGTACCCTCCAGTAACAGCAGTTAAATAATGTAACACTAGCCTGTGTTGCACCAGTTCATTCTTGTACGCTTGCAATTCTCTCCCTGTATACCTGAATGTGTCATCATACATCTCGGTAATATTATCTATCAATTTAGCAAGTTCCTGAATATATCTAAAATTTTATGTACCCTGAGCGATCCTGGTGGGATCCAGTGCGACTAAAACTTGGAAGCCAGTTGTCTCACTAATTAACTGAGTGGCTTTATGCACGTCACCAGGTATCATATTTCGTTTGCCTCTGTGTTCATACTGCGTGTGAAGATATGGTGATGGTATGTTTTTATGGATACCGATCATTTCATGTGTGAGGATCATAACTTCTGGGACTACTCTTCCCAGGTAACACAAACCTTCGGAACTCGGGGAGAGCCACTTATACGCCTTTCTTCCACATATAAAATACACATTATCGGGGAGAACATAAGGGATGGTATGCTTCATTATCATTAAACACATTTCCCTTGCAAACAATCCTATCTCAGGCTCTTCCATCTGGTATATGCAAGTTTCTGGTTGTATTATTTTAGTACAATAACCATCTGGTACCTTACCAATAATTTCTTTGGTGGAACTCAATGTATACCGGTACCTAAAATGTTTCCCACTAGATTTAATTGAGCGTAACAGATCATGGTTTATGGACTGTTTATCAGCTCTCTGTGAGAAGGTCATCGCCTGATTATTCCCCGTCACTTCCCAACTCCCGGGATTATTGGGGTTGGTTATGTTTAAACACAAAAGTGATCTATCTACTTGGAATTGATAGAGTTTGAAATGAGGTGGTTTGGATGAGAGGAATTTTCCATCCAATGTTTTCCCTTTTTGTAATTCTAAAATTTCCGTGATATTCAGCGGAAATGGGACCAACCCTACATTATGTGAACACACCCAGCAATCAGTTTGATTTAACACTTTGCCTACCATGCTATGATAATCCTCTAGAGGATACCCACCCCAGTACGGGTTATATTTAGGATGGCACCGTTGAATACAGTTCTCATCAACTAGGGACCCACAAAGTTCACAAATACAGGAATCTTCAGACGATAAACCTCCACACCGTCCCCGAGTATCCGGAATTATAGCTCTCTTAACAATAACAGTACTAAGATTGGTCAGACACTCCCCTGATTGGCATTGCACTCCTACTGATTCCACTCCATCAGCACTGCCATCAGCTCCCATCTCCTCAATTGGTCCCCCATCACAGAAATCGGATATCCCAGAACCAACCAGAATGGTGAACACTCTAAAAGAGAATATGAAAATGAACACAGCAGGCCCGTCCATTGCCAGAACAAGACCTGCAAATTTCTTTTAGTTCAGGTATCTCACTACGACCTTTTCAATCCTCCCGAAACTAGTTCACGATCGACAGGTCCACGCTATCAGCCTTGTCTCCGACTTGTTTCCCCACCGGTTGATTGACTTTTTGCAGTGAGTGGAATGGACCCAGGTATCTCTCTCAGCCACCTTCAAAGATGTAGTACTTGTCAGCAGCACCTGGTACGGACCTTCCCACCGATCAGTCAAACAACCTGAACGCAAGAAATTTCTGATCATAACATTCTCCTGGTTCAACATCATGACAGTTAGTTTCAGGCATATCATTGGACAACAATTTCAGTTTCTGCTGTTGCTGTTTTAACTGCTTACTCATTGATATAAGATACCTTACAGTTACCTCGTTGTTACCTTTCAAGTTTTCCTGTGGACTAATAATCAAATGAGGTTGTCTACCGAACAGTATTTCAAAGGGAGACAGATTTAGAGGGGGTCTGGGAGTGGTCCTTATACTATGTAGAACCAATGGTAACACTTCTGGCCATCCTAGTCCAGTCTCTGCCATGATTTTACTTAACTTAGTAATAGTCCCGTTCATCCTCTCTACCTTGGCGCTGGCTTGCAGTCGGTAGGGGGTGTGAAGTCGGCTATTAATACCCATCAGCTTACACATATTTTGAAAAACATCACCTGTAAAATGAGTACCCCTGTCACTCTCGATGATTTTAGGGACACCATACCTGCATACAAATTCCTGAACTATTTTCTTGGCAGTAAACGCAGCAGTATTAGTGGCCGCTGGGTAGGCCTCAACCCAGTTGGAAAATACATCAGTGCACACTAACACATACTTAAGGTTCCTGCAGGGTGGTAATTGGATGAAATCACTTTGTATTACCTGGAAAGGTCCATCAGTCGGTGGAATGTGGGATGGTTCGGTAGGGATCGCTTTCCCTATGTTCTTCCTCAAGCAGGTCAGACAGGAAATTGCTCTCTTTTCTGCTTGGGAAGAAAAACCTGGTGCGCACCAGTATGCCCTCACCAATTTACACATACCTTGTTTTCCCAGATGAGTCAGACCGTGGGCTGCCTCAGCCAGGCTGGGGTAATATGCTTTGGGGGCTACATGCTTACCTTGTCCGTCCCTCCAGAGCCCGGAGGACTCTTGCCCACATCCCTTGGATTTCCAGATGGACTTTTCCTGGATTGAACACAAATTTTGCATCTCAATTAATTTCAGCATATCAATTGTTTGAAAAGACATAATTTTTTCAGTTGGAGAAAACATTTTTAACCCTGCTGCCCATTTTGCAGCTTCATCGGCTCTGTTGTTGCCCAGTGACACCGGATCATCCTAACATGTATGGGCTTTACACTTTATTACTGCCACCGCTTTGGGCAGTTGGATTGCTTCTTTTATGTGTCGGGAATGTGCAACTGGTGTGCCTGCTGCTGTCATAAAATTTCTCAGACGCCATAGAGCCCCGAAATCGTGCATCACCCCGAACGCGTACCTAGAGTCAGTGTAAATGTTAGCAGACTTGCCTGCTGCCAGTTCACACGCTCTAGTTAGTGCTACTAACTCTGCCACCTGGGCTGAGTGAGGAGGACCAAGAGGTTTAGCTTCTATGATGTCTGTGTCATTTACAACAGCATAACCTGTACATAATTCACCTGTGTCTGTTTGTCTATGACAACTCCCATCCATATAAAAAGTCACATCCACATTCTCTAAAGGTGTGTCATGTATGTCAGGTCTAGCAGTAAAAGTCTGATTCAGATATTCCATACAATCGTGTGCATCATTATGTCCGATGAACTCACCTCCCGCCAGCAACTCGTCTCCTTCCACCCTTTGTACATCAAGTTGTACATATGGTAAATACGTTGCTGGGTTCAGCGTGCTGCAATGTTTAACAGTGATGTTTGCAGGTGCGATTAGAGCTAGTTCCCATTTGGTAAACCTAGCTGAAGAGACGTGTCTGGTTTGAGCAGAGTTCAGCAGAGCAGATACAGCGTGTGGAGTATAGACAGTCGTATCATGACCCAATACTACGTCCTCACTTTTACTCACCAATAGAGCGGTAGCTGCTACACTTCTCAAACAGGTGGGGAGTGATCTTGCCACAGTGTCCAATTGGGCACTGTAGTATGCTACGGGCCTACTGGCATCACCATGTTTTTGTGTGAGGACACCTGCAGCACAACCATAGGCTTCCGTACAATACAAATCAAAAGGTTTTTCATAATCAGGTATTCCCAATGCAGGTGCTTTTGTCAGACTATCCTTAAGATTAAGGAAAGGCTGCTCTGATTCCTCTGTGTGTTTGACACGATCGGGCTTTGAGGAAGAGACTAAGGGCCTGATTCAGACCTGCTTGCGAGCGCTCGCAAGCGGGTCGATGGTGCCCTAGTGCGCATGCGAATGATGGAGGGAGCTCCGTCGTGCGCATGCGCGAGACCCGCATAGCGACGGCCAAGCCGTCGCTATGGGTCTCGCACCAAAGGGGGCGTGCTGTCGATGGTGAGTGACAGCACGCCCCCTTTGGTGGGCGTGCCGGGGGCATTGCTGCCCAGATGGAGGTGTTCCCATGGGAACGCCTACTGTCTGGGGCCGGCCCCACTGACATCACTGTCTGATAGAGCCAAAAGCACTCCTGTGCTTGCGGCAGCGAGACCCTACCGCAGGATCTCATCGCAAGCCCGATGGTCTTGACCATCTTTTTGGCCGCTCGCATAAGCTGTGGGTGATTACCCACAGCTGTGCGAGTGGCCAGGAGGCCGCTCCAATTTTAGGTAGGAGGGCCCTGATTCAGAGCGAGTGCTCTTGTCAGAGCGTCTGGCTCTGAATCAGGCCCTAAGTCCTGCAAAGGCAAGGCCAAAATAGAAAAACCTGGGATCCACATTCTACAGTATCCACACATTCCCAAGAAGGTACGAATTTGCTGTTGATTCTGCGGCAGTGTCATGTTCTGTATGGCCTGGATTCTATCATTTGTGAGATGTCGTAAACCCTGGGTTAGGCAGTGTCCCAAATATTTTACTCTGGATTGGCACGGCTGTAGTTTATCCTTAGACACCTTGTGTCCTGTATGCGAGAGATGAAGCAACAAAAGTTTAGTATCATTCAAACATGACATAAATGAATCAGAACATAGCAATAAATTGTCCACATATTGAATTAGAACAGATCCATTGGCAGGTTGAAAAGATTGTAAGCAGTCGTGCAATGCCTGGGAAAAGATACTGGGGCTGTCTATGAAACCTTGGGGCAATCATGTCCATGTATATTGTACACCTCTGTATGTGAATGCGAATAAATACTGACAGTCAGGGTGGAGAGGCACAGAGAAGAAAGCAGAACAGAGGTCAATGACAGTAAAATGGGTTGCATTTGGTGGGATCTGCATAAGAATGACAGCTGGATTTGGCACTACGGGGAATTGGCTCTCTACTACCTTATTAACACCTCTAAGGTCTTGTACCAGCTTATAACCCCTCCCACCACTCTTCTTCACCGGAAAGATCGGACTGTTGGATACACTAGCTGTACAAACTAAAATTCCCTGTTGCAATAATCGCTCAATTATTGGAAAAACCCCTAATTCTACCTACTGTTTTAGTGGGTACTGGGGAATTTTTGGGGCTTGCCTACCGCTTTTTAAATTTACCAATACGGGGCTTACGTTTGCCATTAATCCAGTGTCCTGTCCATCCTTAGTCCAAAGGGAATCTGGAATTTGGGACAACATTTGATCCACCCGTGATGGATTTTCATTTAAACTGGTAGAGTGATACATTATCCTTTGGGGAGTGTCCAACATATCCAGCACCTCGTGCACAACTCTCCCTGGAATATCTAGAAATACGCCATCAGGGGTGCAATATATAACACATCCCATCTTACATAACAAATCTCTACCCAGCAGGTTAGTAGGAGCCGCAGCAGCCAGAAGGAAAGAATGCCTGGTATGCAGCGGCCCGATAGTAACCTCTGTGGATTTTGTTAAAGGATAACATTCCACTTTACCTGTTACCCCCATTGTTGGTACTGTCTCGTTGGTCACCTGTAAATTAACGGGAGATTTTATCACTGACCTGGTCGCCCCTGTGTCTACAAAAAAGGATATTTAGTACCAGCTACATCAACCATCATGACCGGTTCTTCCCTAGTACTTCCCGTTAACCTGACTATCTGTAGATTACAGGTATGACCTGACCCCTAGTGTTGGCTACCATTCTCCAATGGTTTGGGGGTCCTACCCTTTTTACTCTGCAGGTTCTACTTAAATGTCCTGGCTGGTTACAATTAAAACATGTTCATGGATCGGAGGAAGACACGGGTTGTTGTGAGGTTTGAGCAGGGGGAAAAGGTGGTGGATATGGGTAGGGATATGGAGGATAAGGGTATTGTGGGGGATATGAAGTTTGTGAGTAGTATGGGACCTGTGGTTGTGTAGGGTTAGTGGAATAGAGCTGTGTTTGCTGTTGCGTGGGATTAGTGAGGGCATATAACTGTTCAGGTGTAAGTGTGTGTGTAGATGCGTGTGTCTGTTGGCTGTGATTTTACCGTAATTCCTTCCAGAGCTTGGGTACTGAAAGCCATTAGTTTTTCGCTCTGGGTCTCTCTCTTCTTTGAGATGTTTTTATCATGTTCTATGGCAGATTCTATGAGTGTATCTATTGTGACTCCCCTCCAGCCAGGCTGCAAGGTCTGAACCCGGGTCTTTAGGTTCTCTTTAAGACCGTCCATGAGTTTGGTGACTATCATTCCCCTGTGGTGAGTGCTATCTTTAATATCCTCTAACCCAGTGTACTGGGTGATAGCCTGCAGAGCCCGGTCGCAATAATCTTCTGCAGATTCACTCTCCTTTTGCTTTATGGTGAAAATTTTGTTCCAGTTAACTACTAGTGGGAAATATATACCAATTGAGTAACAATGCGGGAAATGTTACCTTGGTTTACTTGGTCTGTTAAGGGAACGTCACCATCCAATACACAATCTGTGATAAATTTTGTCACATCGGTATTGCGTGGTAGACAGGCCCTTAACACCACACGCCAATCTTTATTAGTTGGTTCATGAGAACTACCCAAATTCCTAAAAAATCTTTGACATTTGGCTAGTTCCTTTTTGGGATCGGGGAAATCATTTATGATGGAATTTAGTTCTGCTCTTGTCCAAGGACAATGCATTACCACTTCCCTCGTGGGCACTACACCGTTCGCATCTGCATTTCCATTCGGAACGGTTATTGTCCGAATGGGATGCAGACCGGCAGCGCTGCTACCTTTGACCTTGTTACCTGGCTGGGGGTTTAATCTGTTGCTGCTACGTATGGTATTAACAACTTCCTCCACGGGTGCAGAGGGTGTTAGCACCCCCCTTGCTGTTACCGATGAAGATGGCGTCACCACTCGTGATTGTTGTGGTGCAGCATCTATCATCTGTACAGCATGGGAAATGGCAGACATTACAATAGGCTCATCATCCACATCATGAACATTTTCTTTATGGTTGCTTAAGAGAGGGTACAAATTGCTTGTTACATTTTTATGGGTATTTTTGATAACTGTACTTGCACCTCCATCCACATAAGGTGGAGGTGGTGTGCGTGAACTGCTAGCAATACTTTCCACAACGCTACTTTGCTGCACGTGCGCACCATTTTGCGGCTCGCCCGCATTGCAATTTAGCATCGCGGATGTATTCTCTGGCAATGCGCTCGCAACACTAGTTTGCATCGCTTGCGCATTTTTAAGCTACGCATCCCCTTCATGCTGCCACAACTTTAAAAATTCATAATATTTGACCTTTTTCTCTTGGGAGCGCATCAGACTGATGTGGTCCCGGACATTATCTAATACATCTTTATCAAAACTACCAATTTTGGGAAACGGTCTAACACTCTTCATCGTCATTTTAAACTATACATCACAATACCTTCTTGCTCAAGTACCGTACTTACTATGCATAATACGACGGGCCGATCCAAGCGGCGCTTCCATTAGCAGCACATCATTGTCTAACATCTACCAACAAATACTCACTGTTACACACTTTTTTTTGCTGCGCAGAAAAATAAACGTTAACCCAGATATTAATAACAATTGAAAAATGTAAACCTCAACGGCTTTGTTTAAACACGTGGCAGCACAACCGGAAGTACGTATACGCTATTGTGCGACCAGTAGCATACACAATTATGCGACTACCACACAACCGTATGACAACCTTTAGCTGCGTACACAAAAGTGCGTCTGGACTGTGTGCAAAACTGCGACTCAGCCGCGTGCTCAATACTGCGGCACCCCTTTAAACATAAGGTTCTATCAACAAAGGAAAACAAACTTTTTCCTCTCTTGTCCCTGGATTCTAGTCAGCGTCCCTGGCTCACACGAAAATGGGTAGCGATTTCTCAGCACAGAGCGGTTGCAGGTAAACCCTGCATGTGGCCACTCCACCCTTTGGTGAGATATCGATAACCGTATGTGCCGTGTGAGTAGATACGTGACTTCACTATGAGCCCCCAACTAAGGATATTGAATTAGAACCTCTATACACTCCTGCCTATACCTTCTAATATCCTGCCTATACCTTCTAATATCCTGCCTATAAACCTCTAAGGATGACGCTATTTTGCGTACGCAGTCATATAATAAATAAAGACTCCAGACCTTGAACCTGTGGTTCCAAAGCACAAAGTGATATTTCAAGTAAAAGTACAGTCAGTTACACGCTATGATCTAAGTACAATTTAGCGCAAAGAATTATACAGACCCAAGTACAGTTATACATACGCAGCACTCTGGACCAGATGTAGGCATCAGCAAGAAACCCCCGTCAATCAGCATTCAGCAAGAAGACTCAGACTGGGGTCACAACACACACATTTATACTCTCACAGAAACAGACAACACAATAGAGAGGCTTGTCGCTGATGCCATTGGTTCCCAAGGAGGATGCATCTATTGCAGAGCATTTAACAGGTTGATTCAAATAGACACAGTCCAGCCTCTAACAACTGGTTGTCTCTGGTTTATTGCCTCATGCCCATTTTAACAGTTGGTCATATAATGTACATTTCAGTGCTTTAAGTCTCTGCGGTCCATAAGTTGAGAATGCATGTTGCGATCTTCACATCAACGATACCGGGAAGCTGTGGAGAGGGTGCAGATCAGTATAATACCAAGCACGGCATACTTATCATGTATTAAACCTGAGCTACTAAATAACCTTTATTTCACAGCAATTATAAAAAATGAACAAACTTGAATCTTATACTTTAAAGCTTATGAAACCTTTTATGTGAATATGTACTGTGTAAGTATTTGGGGTATGATATAAAGACGCTAGTTAACTTGGGGCAGATGCGTGTGCATGAAGCTAATAAACAGCGTTTTCATACAGGATCTTATGCATTCGCTAATATGCGACTAGTTAACAGCGCAATTGTGCGTATTTATGTGTGTATGAGAAATGGTGTAAGATGCAATCGCATGATGCTAATAGTAACATCACCATATGTACTTAAGTGTGAGTTTAGCTAAAATGGCGCTGGGCGGCCATTCGCAAAATGGCGTTTTGCGATCTGATTTACAAGATGGCATCTTGCGGCCAGTCGCAAGATGGCGTTGTTACGACCTAATTTTAAGCTGGTCTTGTCTCAGCCAATTATCCAGCTTCGACAAAATATAGACAGTATGTCGACATTTAAAATATAAACATGGTCATTATGTCAACATTCAAAATATAGACATGCCTGTACAGCAGGGATGGGGAACCTCCATATAAGGCCCTCGGATTCATTTGGTCTGGCCCTCTGAGATTTTTTCTGCTAGCCTCATCTGGCTAGCAGGGTGCATAGAATGGCACACTGCAGCCAGAATCTATGCAGCAGTGCCGCCTGGAGTGTCCTTAGGATGCTTCAGACGGTCACACCGCTGCCCTTACAGCTCCCCAGAGCATTGCTGCAATCACCGGCGATTGTGGCCCCGTCCCCGCGTGACGTCACATGTAAGGGGCGTGGCCTGCGAATAATGTTATATATATCAATCAAAATGGCCCTCTGTAAAAAAAAAAAAAAAGTTCCCCATCCCTGCTATACAGTATTATAAGTGTCCACATTTTAGCCATGTCTGTATTTTGGATGCAGGTTAAACTACTGAATGTGCAGCTTCCTATATTTTAAATGTTGTTTTTTTGAAAATGTTATATTCCTATACTATTTACCAATTATTACATTTTAGATGCAAATTAATAACTTATGTATTTTTTGCGACCTAAAAAAAAACTTCCATTATTATTTGAAGTATGCGTAGACACAAAGTATGCCATTTATAGATATATATTAAGTTAATATCAAGTTAGTATTGAAGTTAGGTGCCAATAAGAACCATGGGCCTGATTCAGTAACGTATGTAAATGCAACTATGTACGCAGATCGAGTGATTCTTAGCCACTGCACTTGCGTATAAGCCACACTGTGCGTGCGCTGCGATCGCATTGCGATTACGGACAGACAGAGAAACCCATCCCAGAGCAGAGTGAGTGACAGGCTGTGAGTGTTTGGGGGTGGTGCGGAGGAGTTGTCAGAAAAATGCAGGTGTGCCTGTCTGTTTGAACGCCATTGCTTGGGCATACATAAATTAGCCACAGCGATTGCATATGCAGCTTGAGATCCCATTGCGTGCGCAGAGACTTGCAGTGTCTACGGCAGGTCAGACCTGGTGAAAATGCTATGCGAGTGGTCGATGTGCGTCAATGGTACTGATGTTTACACAGGAGAGCGACATTGGACTAACATGAGAAAGCAGCAGTGGGAGTCTTTATGTCTGCGGTGCTTTTGCAAGTATTAGCATATTGCCGCTGATGCTTACTCAATCAGGCCCCATGTCCACATATTATACCTAGATGCCTATGCTTTATATTATATGTCAACATTTTGACCATGTCAAAATGTCAATATGGTAAAAATGTACACATTCAAAATAGAGATGAGTGGTTCAGATTCCAAGGAATCCGAAATGCTCCGAACAGCGGTAATCCGAGCTTACCTGAGCTGCGGCTCGGGTGTTTCCGCCAGACTCGAACCCGCAGCCAAGGCCGAACATCAACTTCCCGAAGTCGGATTCTTGAGGGACTTGGGCCCTCATTCAGAGGCGGCCAGAGGATGCAAGCGGTCGTTCAGAAACTGGGCGGCCGCTTGCATCCTGGCCGGCCGCCTCTGTTTCGGTCGTTAGGCTGTGGGTTTACACCCACAGCTCTAACGACCGCTAGGGTGATGGTCGCGATGGTCATAAACCATCGCGACCATCGTGGCTTATGACGAGACCCTAGGGTAGGGTCTCACTTGTCGTAAGCCCCGGAGAGCTTCTGGCTCTGTCAGAGCCAGAAGCTCTCCACTGACATCACTAGTGATGTCAGTGGGGCCTCCCCCAAACGGCAGGCGTTCCCATGGGAACGCCTCCGTTTGGGCTGCCACCCCCCCGGCCCGCCTTCCAAATGGGGCGAGCTGTCAATCAACATCGACAGCTCGCCCTCTTTGGAAGGAGACCCGCTACGAGCCGGCTCCCTCGTGCGCATGCGCACTGGACAAACATCGAGGTGGCCGAGCGGTCGTAGACCGTGCGGCCTCCTCTGAATGAAGCCCTTGGACTCTATATAAGGCGCCGCAACCATGGCTCAGCGCCTACACTGCTGTGTTCGGGGCTGTGTTAAACTGCAGATGGGCTATGTATAGGAGGCACGCTACTGTTTGCTGCGCTGACTTTGCATATAACATTTAACAACTGTGCTGCTGAGTCCAGAGTCTCACAAGGGGCTGTGCTGTAGCCAGTGTGTATAGGGAGCAGGCTGCTGTATGCTGTGCTGACTCTGCTTTATATATATATTTAACTGCTGTGTCCAGAGCACCCCACTGTGTATACAAGTACTGTGACTCTGCTGTCCATACCCTACTGTGTATACAAGCACTGTGACTCCTTGGGCCATAGCCCACTGCGTGTTCATAGCACACAAGTACTGTGAAAAGTTAAAAAAAGTAAAAGAAAAACTTTTTTTGTGCTGTACCCCACTGTATACTGTATACAATCACTGTGACTCTGCTGGCCATACCCCATTGTGTATACAAGCACTGTGACTCCTTGGGCCGTAGCCTATTGTATATACAAGTACTGTGACTGCTGGCTGTACCCCACTGTTTGTCCATAATGCACAAGTACTGTGACTCCGCAGTGAGTGGTGATTAGTAAATACATAATACTAGTAAATAATTTTTGTGCAACTTGAGTGTTTTCATCAATATGGATCACGACAATCAACTGAGAGAAGAGCAGAAGCAGCAAGCAAATGCTAGCACTGCAGCAGCTGCAACCAGTCATGATGAAGATACTAGTCCTTCACTATCATCTAAAGCTGATGCTCAAGGGCGTAGAGGCTTCAAAAAATTATAGTATCTGAAATAAAAAAAATCGAGATTTTACAGGGGTAAAGACAAAAACACCTCTAAAGGTTAATGCAGAAAAACAGAAAATTGGCAACATACCATTCACCACATGCAGTGGCAAGGAAAGGCTCAGGCCTTGGCCTTTATTTCTGAGTGGCAGTTTTGCAACTGTCAGTGAGGCATCTTCTGCCTCTCATGACAATGAAAGACCTTTTCACTCAGACTTTAGAAGTGTAGAAAAACTGAAAACCACTAAGGCAGTAGATCAAACTGTGCGTTCAGAAACACAAATGTCACAAATCCCAGAGGAGAGTCTAAGTTTGTCCACGAGTGCTATGTGTGAGTCTAACCTTTCAGAGAAGCCACCTTCCACCGTTTCTGCTCCCTCTGTATTTGTGGGGATAAGCAGCATAAATATTGCTGATGACATGGAAATTGAGAATGCCACCGTGGAATTGCAAGAGGATGAGGGGGGTATTTCTGTAGCTGACGCTGGCACTAATGAGGATATTGAAGATGAGGATGTTGTTTGTGTAAGTCAGGCACCAGTGGAAGCAGCTCTTGGCCATGATAAGAAGAAGGCCATTGTCATGCCTGGGCATAGGACCAACAAATCCACCTCTTATGTGTAGAATTACTTTTACCCAAATCCTGACAACATTTATCAAGCCATCTGTAGCTGTTGTGGTAGGGACTTTAAGCATCTAGGAACCTCCATGCTATTACGTCACCTGCAACGAGCTCATGATAAGTATTTGATAACATCAGAAACTGGTGCTAAAAAATAACAACAAGCAGTCCAGCATCAGCAATATCCTCAGTAATGATCAGAGGTAGTCCGGCATCCAATTTGTTATTGCTAGGTGACACCTCCCCTTTCCAGGACTCCTCAGAAGAATCCTGCTGCTGCTGGGGGGGGGATCTTCATCCCAAAAGTGGACCAAGAAGACTACTAGCAGTAGTTTAACAAAACAATTTACTGTTAAACAATCCTTTGCAAGGGGAAGCAAGTATGACAGCTGTGACCCAGTCGCACAGTGGATCACGGACGCTATGATGGCTATGCTAGTATTAGATCTATGTCCAATATCTGCAATTAATCTGTGTCCCTGGTACTAGGGACCTATGTCCCTGGTACCAAATTCCATTTCTGTTTCATTTTACCCGAAAAGTCATTTCTCGGCTGTACCAAGACGTTAAAAAACCCTATTTACTGGCCTACAAAATGCCATTGTACCCACTGTCCACTTAACCACAGATATGTGGACAAGCAGTAGTGGGCAAACTAATGATTACATGACTGTGACAGCCTTCAGCAGAAGCAGTATCTAACAAACAGCGCCAGCTCATTCAGAGGCTGGCTACTCTGTGTTTCACCCAGTGGCAGGCTGGGCTGGGGGGCAGGGTGCCATGTGCCCCCCGGGCCGCAGCGTCATGCGGGCCGCGGGCAGTCTGTATCACTGTGACACAGACTGCACCGCGTGTGTAGCGCTGACCGGATGGAGTTCAGTCAGCGCTACACAAGTGACAAACACACAGCGGACGGCTCTGGCAGCTAGGTGTTTGTTTTGATCAGCAGCCAATGAGAGTCTGTCAGACTCTCATTAGCTGCTGCTGCGCCCACTGCAGGAGCCGCTCCATCT
Organism: Taudactylus pleione; assembly: GCA_031769625.1. Lineage (NCBI taxonomy): Eukaryota > Metazoa > Chordata > Amphibia > Anura > Myobatrachidae > Taudactylus > Taudactylus pleione. The sequence goes on from JAUIMM010000584.1 coordinate 3,472,400, forward strand.
TCCGGCTCCCGCAGTGGGCAATGGGAGAGGCGTCATAACGTCATATGACGTCTCTCCCATAATGCAGAGCGGCCCGGCCCGGGAAGGAAAGGCGGAGGAGCGGATGGCGACGGCGGGAGCGGGGATTCAGGTAAGTGTTTTTTTTTTTTTTTTAACTATGTGTGTCTACTGGGGGGGGGAGGCTGGCACTACAAGGGGGGAGACCACTACTGGAGGCACCACAAGGGGGGAACCACTACTGGAGGCACTGCAAGGGGGGGGACTACTACTAATGGGGGCACTACAAAGGGGGAACCACTACTGGGGGCACTACAAGAGGGAGGGACTACTACTGGGGGCACTACAAAGGGGGAACCACTACTGGGGGCACTACAAAGGGGGAGGGACTACTACTGGGGGCACTACAAGAGGGAGACCACTACTGGGGGTACTACAAGGGGGGACCACTACTGGGGATTATAACTGGGGGCACTACAAGGGGGGGAACTACTACTACAAGGGGGGGGACTACTACTACTATGGGCACTACAAGGGGAGGGGACAACTACTAGGGGCACTGCATAGGGGGGAGGGGACTACTACTAGGGGCACTACATAGGGGGGAGGGGACTACCACTGGGGGCACTGCATCGAGGGACCACTGCTGGAAGCTCATTAAAAAGGGCAATACTGGGGGTACTGCATAGGGGGGAGATTACAACTGGGGCCCTTATTTAAGGGGCACTGCATAAGGGTTACCACTATTGGGGGCACTGCATGGGGTGTGGACTGCTACTGGGGGCACTATATAAGGAGCACTGCATAGGGGGTACCACTACTGGGGGCACTATATAAGGGGCTTACTACTGGGGGCACAAGGGTCACTGCACAGGGGGGACCACTATTGGGGGCACTGTATAAGGAGCACTGCATAGGGGGGATCACTACTGGGGGCACTACTGGAGGCCTGCATAAGGGGGTCCTCTCCTGGGGCACAGGGGGGCACTGCATATGGGCACCACGACAGGGCTGTCCCTAATCTTTATTTTTACTTTACATTAATCCCATATGGCCAGCCTCCTCTCTGGAACACTTGAGGGGGGGGGGGCGCACCATAGCACGCACGTTCTTCGGGCACCCTGGCTACACGCTACTCCTCTGCCAGGGCCGCCTGCATGCATTTACCCCCCAGGCTAAAAGTTGCCAGCCAGCCCCTGGTTTCACCCGATTCACTAAGAGGCATACCGCTGACAACCTCTTAGAAAAACTAAGAGATGTCATAGAGACATGGCTTACCCCACTTGGACTCTCCTCAGGATTTGTGATTTCTGATAATGCCACAAATATTGTGAAAGCATTACAGCTGGATGGATTTCAACACAGCCCCTGTTTTACTCACACAATCAACTTAGTGGTGCAGGGCTTTTTAAAAAATGACAGGGGCGTGCAGGAGATGCTGTCTGTGACCCGAAAAATTTCGGGACATTTTTGGCATTCAGCAACAGCATGCAGAAGTTCGCAGCACCTGCAAGAACAATTTAAATTGCCCTGCCATCAACTGAAGCAAGAGGTGGTAACAAGGTGGAACTCCATATGCTTCAGCGGATGGAACAGCAAAAAGCCATGACATTGGGAGAAGAGGGGGAATGTACCTTAGCCCAGCAGAGTGGAGAGTACTTTCTGTCTTGTGCAAGGTGCTCAAACCATTTGAAGTAGCCACATGTGAAGTGAGTGGTGTAACTGCTAGCTTGAGTAAGGTGTTTCTCCTAATTAGGCTTTTGGAAAATCAGCTGGAGAAATTGAAGGAGGAGAATAAACAAAGCGAATCCGCAAAGTATGCCGGACTTGTAGATCAAGTCCTTTATTCGCTTCACCAGGATCAACGGGTGGCCAATATCTTGAAATCTGATCACTACATTTTAGCAACCGTGCTTGATCTTAGGTTTAATTTGTATGCTGTGACTTTCTCTCCAACTGACCCAGATCTTAAAAGATGCAAAGAGCTACTGGTGAGCAAGTTGGCAGCTCAAGTGACACATGTCACTATGACATCTCCTCATTCCGTTTCTTCAGCAGCAGCCAGAACAAAATTCAGCTTTCCCAAAAGACCCAGTGGTGATGCAGATATGTCAATCCAACATTTTGACATCTGGTCGGGTCTAAAAGAATTGCCCAATGTTAGTGACACCTCTACTGTAACGCCATCTGATACGATCACCATCCAAAGAATGTTTGAGGATTATTTTCATGACACCGTACAAATAGACATGTCATAGAGTCCCTTCGAATACTGGAAAGATAAAAAGGCAATTTGGAGGCCATTGTACAAACTGGCTTTGCATTACTTAAGCTTCCCACCCTCCAGTGTGTACTTGGAGAGAGTTTTCTTCTGTATTGGAGGTTTCCAGCAGGGATGAATTAATATTGTGTGAGGATGATGTACACACTGTTGCAATGTTTCATAGATGTGCTTTAAACTGCAGTGTCTGTGCCGCTGCTCTGTCGCTTAGTAACCAGCCAGCTCACTGCAGCCTTTGGCCAATAGTGGTGAAAACAATATTGTGAGCTGTGAGGTGGTCTAAATTGACTGTAAATGACAGAAAATTAATGTTATTGAGGCTAATAATATTCTAGGAACAAAAAAGGCCCAAATTATGTGATTTTAACTTTTTTTTGTAAATTTTTGTAAAAAAATCCAAATTCAAATCCAAAACCAGTCATGGCAGTTTGGCAAACCCAAAGCCGGACGATGAATCAGAGCCAAATCTGAATCCAGCAAAAATGGTCTGGTGCACATCAGTTCAAAATATAGGAAACAGCACATACAGTTGTTTAACGTGCAGTCAAAATATAGGCATGTCGACATTTTGTCCATATAAAATATAGTCATAGTCCAAATGAGTACATTTATAATAATGCATAGCTACATTTTTTCATGTCGATATTTTGACCCTGTCAAAATGTAGACAGTTAAAACGTCATCTTATAAAGTATAGATAACTGCACATAGTTTAACCTTCAGTCAACATTTAAGCAGGTCCACATGCTGCTTTGCTTGTAATTTATTTAACTGTGAAGGGAATTAGCGCTGCACAACGGTCGCGGCAACTAATTAATGGTACGGCACATAACGGGTGTTAGCTATTGCAAAGTTCTCTAGTGGGGGGGTGACAATTATTTTTACTATGTGTCATTTAGAGAAATTGGACATGACAGGTTCACTGTTTGCGCATGTGCAGTGCTCTTCCCTTAGTAGGCAGTGGCGTAACTAGGGTCTGCGGAGCCCAGGGCAAGTTTCAGATTGGCGCCCCACACACACACACACACACACACACACACACACTACATATATATTTTGCGCGCCGAAAATATATGGGTGTGGTCACTTACCAGAAGGGGCGTGGCTACTGAATATGGGGCGTGCGAACATGACACGACACCCATATTTTGGCACATTCCTTTACATTCCATATGCACCTTACCTCTGCGGTGGTTTCTCACAACGTGGAACCTCTGAAGAAATGTATCCTCCCAGGGACGATGGCATCTTCAGTCGGTATTCACTATTCATGTAGGTCACATCGTCCGGAAGATGCCTGTTCGTGTGGGAATAATAACAAAGTCATCATCATACAACAGCGGTTCAACCAGTCTCGTGCCTCCTGTGTAACTTCCTTTCCCCTGCGTCTCTCAGCCACACCATCATCCCACTGCATCATCCGTCAGCCACACCATAGCCTCCCCCCTGTGTCGTCTCTCAGCACACCATCACCACCACCCTGTGTCAACTCTCAGCACACCATCATCTCCCCCCTGCCTCATCTCTCAACATACCGTCACCTCCCCCCCTGCGTCATCTCTCAGTCAGGCAATCAGCTCCCCCCTGCTTCGTCTCTCAGTCAGGCGATTAGCTCCCACCCTGCGTCGTCTCTCAGTCACATCATCATCTTCCCCCAGCGTTCTCTCTCAGCACTGACACAGATACACACACACACACACACACACACACACTGACACATATATATATACACACACACACACACACATACACACACTGACACGTATACACACACACACACACACTGACTGACACGTATACACACACATATATATATTAGGGATGTGCAGGCTCGGATAGGTTCGAGTTTGCACGTTGAGTTTGGATTTTTCCCTCCAAAAAAACGGAACTCAGAAAGAGGCTAAACGTCATCTTACATGGACGAACATCATCATTCCTGGACTTTTGTCCAGGTATGATGATGTTCGTCCATGTAAGATGACGTTTAGCCTCTTTCTGAGTTCCGTTTTTTTGGAGGGAAAAATCCAAACTATATATATAGTCACTGGAGCCGGCACTCCACAGTATCAACCAATACTTGCCCAGGTGCCATCTGAGGTAGGAGAACCTGATGTATGAATGTGTAGAAAACGTCGGCACTCACAGGACTTGGTAAATAAGGCTCAGGTACACAAGAGGTGTATAGGATTCGACGTTTCAGTCGGTGAGGACTTTTATCAAGAATACAGCAGTGATACAAAGTACATACCTTTATAGGACTGTGTAACAGTAGTAAAGTGCTATCCGCGCCCATCCTGATAGTTGCCGGGTGAATGACATCATCAGTGTGCGGCCGGACTGTCACGATGCACATATACTCCGCCTCCTGCCCTGTAGTGGAAGCCGGTGGGTGTGCGTCATCTTCCCCAGCGTCACACGCACGATGTCACGTGTATCGTGACAGTCCGGCCGCACGCTGATGTCGTCATTCACCCGGCAACTATCAGGATGGGCGCGGATAGCACTTTACCACTGTTACACAGTCCTATAATAGGTATGTACTTTGTATCACTGCTGTATTCTTGATAAAAGTCCTCACCGACTGAAACATCGAATCCTATACACCTCTTGTGTACCTGAGCCTTATTTACCAAGTCCTGTGAGTGCCGATGTTTTCTACATGTTCATACATCAGGTTCTCCTACCTCAGATGGCACCTGGGCAAGTATTGGTTGATACTGTGGAGTGCCGGCTTCAGTGACTTTGTTTTTCCAGTTTTTTTTTGCATTTTGCTAAGAAGATTGGCCTGCATGGCACCCCTCCATCTTTTAATCTGACTTTATCTGGACTGTCTTTGTGGAATTTTTTCTCCCCCCTTTTTTCTCCATTTTAGTTTACTGCAATCATGACTGGTCTTTTCATTTGTTTTGTGGATTTTTCAGTATACCATTACCATTAATATTTTTGTAGAATTTTTCTGCAGCACATTAAGATGATTATTTCATCTTTTCTATAGTTCTCTGGCACTGATTTATTTGCTTACTGATTGTATCATGACACAGACCAACAGTAATAACCCTAGCAACCTTAGCACCCCTGCTGACGGCAGTGGATTCCTTAATCTTCAACTTCCCATTGGTGATATTCTAAGCTTTAGTGAATCTGAGGCAGAACACTTATATTTCAAAGATTCCTTTCTACAGTCTGCAGGATCAGATTCAGCTGATGAACTGTATCACTCATTATTAAAACTTAAAAAGAAAGAGGTAGATTACTACCTTCACGGGGTCACGCTATCAGATTACCACAGGGAAAGAAAAATACCCAGAGGGTTTCACATTAAAAATATCCCTACAATAGGGAGAAACAATGTTGAGTTCTGCAGGAAATGGGTGGCAGTTCTAAACAAATGTTCCCTGGACCTGATACTTCTTGTCATTGAAGAATCAGGCAGGGAACTTAATGATATAAGGGACAGAATTAAGTCATTTGAAATTTCACATTTGTCATCCTGTCCAGTGATACTTCAACGGATTGGATGACTAAATTGAATGCACAGATCAACGACTACAAACGTGATCTAATTAAATATAAAAAAGAAAAATTAGCTAAAGTTAACCTTGACTACCAGGAACAACGTGTATACACATGGGCAACTGGTAGAGCTCTTTCAACACGACCTTATAAAGCTAAATTTTCCAAACGCAGACCTACCGCTGACACTGATTACTCTAGTGCTGCAAATTCGTCCCATAGTGACACAGAAAGCATTCCCACTCCAGCATCCCAGAAACCCCCTTTAGGGGTATCCACGCGTGCACAAAGAGGAGGAGGGCCCGCACGCGACGTGCAGGGCAGGGGAGGAGATCGAGGAAAAAGACCTTACAAAAAGAGAACATAATTGTTAATCTTTCCAGTAAAATTATAACAGATGCTGAAATGAGTCTTTTAAACAGAGGGTTATCCTTTGTGCCCACATGCAAATTTGATAGTTTCCTTTGGAAACAAGATTTGTGGAAATTTCACCGTAACTTGAAACTCAAAGAATTCTATGCAACCAAAGATTCTGATATGTTGTCTTACTCTAAAGGTCCAGTTGAGAGCAAATCCACCTTTGAACCCCAATCATTTAACGCCTCCATCAAGAGCTTTATAAGGTTGATAGACCACCATGTCACTTTAGAGACTAAGAATAGTCCCAAATCACACTTCAACCTTAGCAAAGACGAATATAACGCCTTACGTACACTAAGTAATGATAAGAACATTGTGATTCGTTCTGCTGATAAGGGCGGAGCAGTAGTCTTGCAAGACACTAGCTCTTACAAAAATGAGATTCATAGACAACTGTCCGATCTACAAGTCTATATGAAATTGGAAAGTGATCCCACCAATCTCTACAAACTAGAGCTTGATGAAATTCTGGATGATGCCATTTCTAATAATTGGCTTGACAATAAGTTGGGCCAGAATCTTAAAACTGCCAAACCCACTGTACCCTTGATATATACGTTACCTGAAATACATAAATCCCTTATTTCCCCGCCAGGACGACCCATTATATCTGCCAGAGCATCTTTATTTAGTGTAGTATCTAAATTTTTGGACTTTTATGTACAGCCTTTGCTCACAAGTGAACCCACATTTTTGAAAGACACCAATTCCTTTACTTGACAAATTACTTCAGCTACAGGATCTACCAGCACAACTTTTACTTTGTACCATTGATGTGGTGGCATTGTACACCAGTATCCCTCATTCGCAGGGATTGGAATATATGAAAACCTTTTTGGAGTCCAAACATGAGTACACTGGACCCAATATTGAGTTATTCATTTTACTCTTAGAGAAAACCCTTACTAGGAACTATTTTTTCTTTGACAATGGTTTCTACCTACAGAAGAAAGGATGCGCAATGGGGTCCCATGTAGCACCTTCATTCGCCAATGTTTACATGTTCAGAATTGAACAAATGTTATTTGTATCAAACCCGGAATTTAACAAACATCTTGTATATTTCATCAGATACATAGATGATATTTTTGTTATTTGGTCTGGGACCTCTTTACAATTTTCTACAGCGATGCAACAAATCAATTTAATGCATGAACACATCAAATTCACTTATGAATGCAGCACACAGAATGTACATTATTTGGACGTCAACATCAGCTGGTCGGGCTCAGCTTTTATCACCAATCTATACACGAAACCAACTGACTGCAATACTTTGCTGCACGCTGAGAGTCATCACCGCTCAAGAAGAGTTTACCGTACTCTCAATTCCTGCGCTTCAAGCGAATCACTAGTGACATTAAGATGGCTAGCGATCAAATGGATTGCATGATGAAAAAGTTCCTGAATCGTGGTTATAATGAAGTGGAACTTCTTAAAGCTAAATCTAGAGCTCTTATGAAATGTAATGACAGTCACAACGAACGACCATCCAACAGTCTTCATAAACCACCTACCATGTTCATTTCTCAGTATAACACCACGAGTAACTTTATTAATTCTACTGTCAAAAAACTTTGGCCAGTAGTCAACACTGACAGTAACCTCAAACCATTATACTCTTCCAGAATTATGATGGGCTACAGGAGAGGTAAAAATTTGAAAGAATGGCTGGTACATAATGACATTTCTACTTTTGAAGACCCACAGGGTACCAATTTTCTAACTCGCAAGCCTGGCTGCTATAAATGTATCGGCTGTACTACATGCAGACACATGGAAACTGGCTCCCATGTTGCTCATCCGCATTCAGGAAGACGTGTTCCCATCAGGCATGTCCTGAATTGCATGAGAAATTTGTTATTTATATCATCTGGTGTCCGTGTGGCTTGGCCTATATAGGCAAAACATCGTGCACGATGAGAATAGGGATGGCGCAGCAGCGCACGGCCATTAGACAAGCACTTGAAGGAAAAGACAACGATCAGCCTGTGGCAAGACATTTTAAAGAATTTAAACATTCATTAGCCACTTTGAGACACAAGGTTATCGATCACGTGCCGACTACTAAGAGAGGCGGTGATAGAGATAAACGCTTACTGCAGTTAGAAGCACGGTGGATACACAACATGAATACGGTTGTACCTTTGGGGCTCAATGAGACATTATCTTTTGCCTGCTTTCTGTGAATCATGCCTATTTTTCCTGGTGTTCTCAATTGGTTGCTTATATATCTTCATGTTTTTAACACCATTTTCTTATTAGACCCAATATATGTCTAGTCACTTGATTATTAATTTTTTCTGATGCCGTGCCCGATTTTGAATTTGAGCACTATACAGCTTTATGTCGTTGGATATGAGTATTTCTTGCTTTAACCACTGCGGTTGATTGGTTCTATGCCTATTTTGTCCTTGGACCAAGGTTCCACCCTATGTGTGTGATCTATGACCCATTTTAGAGGTTATGATTGTTGGAGAGGCTGTTGGTTCTTTCTAGGTTTACTAACATACTTACACTGGATAAGCCCGATCCCGTCCGATCTTGGAAGCGAATCAGTGTCTGGCCTGGTCAGTACTAGGGTGGGCGACTCCCTTGGAATACCAGGTTTTGTAAATCATACACAGTTTTGAACTTTTTCCAACTTTTGCCTCTCCCTACCTCTTTCGGTCATTTAGGTCATTTCCACACTTTACGTGGTGCGGTCCTCAGTTCATCACAGGCTATTTCCTTTATATTGCTGCAGTATTGTCTCATCATTTAATTCCATATTTGTACTTATTTATTTATATGTGCAGGTTTTTCAGACACACCCTCTCAGTCCTGTGCTACCTGTACATTGTACAGCAACGATTTCTCTTTTCACCCCTATGCTTTATTGAGCAGATCCAGCCTTTGTTGTGGGATCATTGGTCTGTTTAGTCCTGTTATTTATTGCATCATCTGAAACAGTGCTGCTTAATTCTTCCTGTATTATGTACCATACGATGAATATTGCAGTCTATATGTTATTTGTCGTATAAGTTATGTTTTGTTTAGCACTCAGGAATAAATCTACATAAAAATAGGTGAACATATATCATAACACCTGTTGGCATCCTGTGTACCTTGATGCACTTATTACATTGCTGGACTTCACTAGTTCATCATGCTGATGTTATACACTGTCTCCTTGGTGACCATTTACATATACTCCGCCTCCTGCCCTGTAGTGGAAGCCGGTGGGTGTGCGTCATCTTCCCCAGCATCACACACCCGATGCCACGTGCATCGTGACAGTCCGGCCGCACGCTGATGACGTCATCACCCGGTGACTATCAGGATGGGTGCGGATAGCACTTTACCACTGTTACACAGTCCTATAAAAGGTATGTACTTTGTATCACTGCTGTATTCTTGATAAAAGTCCTCACCGACTGAAACGTCGAATCCTATACACCTCTTGTGTACCTGAGTCTTATTTACCAAGTCCTGTGAGTGCCGCTGTTTTCTACACATATACACATACATACACACTGACATATACACATACAGTACATACTGACAGAAACACACACTCAGGGCCGTAGGGAGGGTGGTGCGGCCGGTGCCTCCGCACAGGGCGGAATCCTCTAGTGGCACCGGCTACGAACTGCCCGACTCCAGAGAGGTCTGCAGAAAGTGACCTGCAATGCTGCGCGGCGTGCACCAGCGATGCCGGCGAAGATCCCCGCCCTCCACCCACCTCCGAGAGGGAAAAGTAAGCGCTCAGGGGGAGGAGGGGGGTGGGGGTGAGCGAGAGGGGCGGAAGTGCAGCACAGGGCGCAGTGTCGTCCTGCTACGGTGCTGCACACACTGACATATACACATACTGACATATATTCACACTGACACATACACATACAGTACATACTGATACATATACACACACTGACATATACACAAACCTACACACTGACATATACACATACATACACACTGACATATACACATACAGTACATACTGACACATATACACAAAGACATATACACATACACACACTGACACAGACACACACAGATATGCAAACACACACGCTGACAGACGCATACAGACACACACACAGACAGATACACGCACGCTGACACAGATACACACACACGGTGACACAATTACACACACGCTGACACAGATACACACACAGACACATGTATACACACGCTGATGCATATATACACACACATGCTTACACAGATACATACATGCTGACAGTAACACAGATACACACATGCTGACACAGATACACACATGCTGACAGTAACACAGATACACACATGCTGACACAGATACATATATGCTGACACATATATACACACACGCTGACACATATACACACACGCTGATGCATATACACACATGCTGACACAGATACATACATGCTGAAAGTAACACAGATACACACATGCTGACACATGCACACACATGCTGACACATGCACACACATGCTGACACAGATACATATATGCTGACACATATATACACACACATGCTGACACATATACACACACACTGATCCATATACACACATGCTGACACAGATACATACATGCTGAAAGTAACACAGATACACACATGCTGACACATGCACACACATGCTGACACATGCACACACATGCTGACACAGATACATATATGCTGACACATATATACACACACATGCTGACACATATACACACATGCTGACACATATATACACACACTGATGCATATACACACATGCTGACACAGATACACACATGCTGACACATATATACACACACGCTGACACATATATACACACACGCTGACACATATACACACACGCTGATGCATATACACACATGCTGACACAGATACATACATGCTGAAAGTAACACAGATACACATGCTGACACATGCACACACATGCTGACACATGCTGACAGTAACACAGATACACACATGCTGACACAGATACATATATGCTGACACATATATACACACACATGCTGACACATATACACACACGCTGACACATATATACACACGCTGATGCATATACACACATGCTGACATATACATACATGCTGACACAGATACATACATGCTGACACATATACACACACGCTGACACATATACACACACGCTGATGCATATACACACATGCTGACAGTAACACAGATACACACATGCTGACACATGCACACACATGCTGACAGTAACACAGATACACACATGCTGACACAGATACATATATGCTGACACATATATACACACACACATGCTGACACATATACACACACGCTGATGCATATACACACATGCTGACACAGATACATACATGCTGAAAGTAACACAGATACACACATGCACACACATGCTGACACAGATACATACATGCTGATACAGATACACACATGCTGACACAGATACACACATGCTGACAGTAACACAGATACACGCATGCTGACACAGATACACACATGCTGACACATGCACACACATGCTGACAGTAACACAGATACACACATGCTGACACAGATACACACATGCACATGCTGAAACAGATACATATGCTGACACATATATACACACGCTGATGCATATACACACACATGCTGACATGCTGCTCCGCCCCCCCCCCCCAATACTTACCAGTGGTGAAGAAGCTGCAGAGCGCTGGGGAAGGAGAACTTTCACTATCCGTGTCACCCGGCGCCGGCAGCAGCTCTCAGCCTCTCAGGATCAGCATGCTGCAGAATATCAGGAGGACTGCCTTGGAGGGGCTGCGCGTCTCTGCTGCAGCTCCCCCTACAGTCAACGAAGTCTTCTCCAAATCAGTGCGCACTCAAGCCCATATGGACGCAAATCTCTGTACAGTATCCTCTATGGCTGGAACATCAAAAGCCGACAGGCTCCGGAATTCAGGTACTCGAGGGTGAAGACCGTAAACCACCTGGAATGGAGTTTGATTCGTAGAGGAATGATATGAGGCATTGTGAGCGAATTCGGCCCCCGGCAGTAACTTGGTCCAATTGTCTTGGGATGATGACATGAATATTCTTAGAAAAGTCTCAAGGTCCTGGTTGACTCTTTCTGTGGATCCATTACTCTGTGGGTGGTAGGCTGTGGAAAAATTGAGTTTTACTTGCAGAATTGAACATAAGGCTCTCCAAAACTTTGCCACAAATTGAACGCCACGATCTGAGACTATTTCCGCAGGGTGTCCATGCAGGCGGAATATGTGCTGGACAAACAAATGAGCCAAATCAGAAGCTGTGGGTAATTTCTTTAGAGGGATGTAATGGAACATCTTCGAAAATTGATCCACCACAACCCAGATGGTGGTGTAGCCCTCTGAACTTGGTAAGACCGTTACAAAGTCCATGGAGAGGTGCGTCCATGGACGTGATGGAATGGGTAGAGGCAACAACTCACCCGCTGGGGCTTGATGAGAGGATTTGTGCTGGGCACATGGGGTACATGAAGAGACAAACACAAATAAGAATTTGCATAGAGCACCAGTCTATCCTGGGATTGTGCAGACGCAACCAGGGTAACCCTAGAATGAGTTCTTGGGAAGCCTCAGGAATCACAAGAAATTTTAGGCACTCAAAATGGAGTGCTCCAATGCGGAATAGCACTGGTTGAGTCTCATTGGTGACAACTCCATTAGCCAGAGGACGTCCGTCTACAGCAGTCAGAGAGATTGAATGATCCAGGTTAGAACTGGGAATTCGTAATTTATCAACGAGACTAGAGGTCATAAAGTTTCCGGCTGCTCCAGAATCTAGTAGAGCAGTGACAAAGGCAGGTTTAGGCTTGACATCTATGGCCAAGATCAGGACAAAGTCTTTGGAAGTTGGGGACGGACAGATTACTCCTAACTTGATGTCCCCAGGGTCAGTTAGGAACGGGCGTTTCCCGGCTTGCGGGTACAGGGGGCCACCAGGTGACCCGATTTTCCACCGTATAGGCAGAGTTTTTTTTATATTCTTCTCTGGCGATCTTCTCTGGAGAGGTGGGTATGATTCACCTGCATTGGCTCTTCATCTGTAGGATGAGGAGATGGACAGGTAGAGGAAGGAAGAGTGATGGACTTAGTACGGTCAGTTCTTTGTTTCTCGGCCTGACATTCTCTAAAGCGGAGATCGACCTTGTTACAGAGAGAAATCAGATAATTGAGATTAGTAGGAAGGTCGCGGGTGACCAAGTCATCCTTCAGACGGTCGGAAAGCCCATGCCAGAAAGCTGAGATGAGGGCTTCCTCATGCCACTTGAGCTCTGATGCCAAAATCTGGAATTGTACTACATATTGGCTGACGGGACGGGTGCCTTGTTTCAGTGACATAATGCTAGATGAGGCTGATACAGTTCGCCCAGGTTCATCTAAAATCCTCCTGAATGATGTTACGAAGTCTGTATAGTTGTCCAGTAGAGAATCTGAATGCCCCCAGAGTGGGGAAGCCCAATGCAAGGCGGGACCAAACAACAGAAACACAAGGTAGGCCACTTTGGTTCTAGCAGTGGGAAAGTTGTCAGGCTGTAGGGTGAAATGTATATCTCACTGATTCAGGAATCCGCGGCAGAGCTTGGGGTTGCCATCAAATTTACTTGGCATAGGAAGGTGTAGTCGAGGGGATGCCCTGTAACTGGTATTATCAGGCAGAGTAGTAGAGGTAACTATAGTTACATTAGAGGTAGACAAGGAGGTTTGCAGATTATCCTGTCGTTTGGACATTTCTTGTAGAAACTGAGCCATTTGATGTTGCATAGCTTCCAGGTTTTCCAAGCGATTTGCAATACATCGGAATAAATCTACACCAGACTCCTGTCCTGTGGCCGGGTCCATGGGGCCAGTGCAAATTGTGAGGTTCTGGGCCCGTGGTGGTAAAAGGATCAGACACTGAAGCAGATTTAAAAATAAACGTGGAGTTTTTAATGAGTGGCTTAACAGACATGAGTGTGAAAAAACAAAAAGTCTGGGTATAGCAATAAAGTGCACTTTGGAAACTGTAGTGAAGCAATGGGACAAAGTCCAGGTAGTGATATAAGAAGGTAGTTCAGTATTCCAGGGTTTGTGAGGCTGAAAAGAATTGCAGGCTGAAATGAGTTGCAGGCTGAAGTGAATGGCAGGCTGAAATGAATTGCAGGCTGAGAAATAATGTCCAGGGGAACTGCAAGTGGAGGCAAGGTGCAGGGTTTTAACAGCTGACACAGGTACTCAGGCAAGGGAGAGGCAAAGGAGGAGGCAGGAGCCAGCGGGGCTGGAACAGGCAGGGTGAAGCAGGCTAGGTAATGATCCCAACAGACAGGTGAAAGAGCACAGGAACTCTCTCAGCTCTCGCTGAGAAACACGTTGCACTGGAAATGAGAGGAAGCTCGGCACTCCCTTAAATACCCAGTGCTGCACTGTGACAGGCCAGAGACAGCATGTGACACACCAGGATAGGGCGACTAGGTCACATGACCGGAGGCAAGATGGCGGCACCCATGCCAGAGCGGAACGGAAGCACCACCAGGCCTAACCAGACTAGAGTGACAGTATGCCCGCACAGGACTACGCGCAGCCAATGCACCCCACCAGACGCCCCTCGCCATAGCGTCCTCACAGGTAATACCTGCCGGCCGGCATGCCGAGGAACCCTGGTCGTGACAGTATGTATATAATAAATAATGTCAAGGATATCACAAGTTGGACAGAAGTTGGCCGGTCTGATAAAAAAGCTGGCAGGTTGGCTGGGCTGATGAAAAGTTGGTTAGATGTGTGGAGAACCGTTTTAGTTGGACAGACAAGTTGGATGGTTGGTCAGTTGGATGATTGGAGGAAAGTTGGTCTGATGTATGGCCTGCAGAGGAACCAGCCAACCTCCAAAGTCTCAGCTCAGAGAAGCTCTGTAACTCTGGACCTCATTCAGAGTCGGTCGTTGCGGCCGCACGGTCGTAGGGGAAAGGGGCCGGATATGCAAATGAAGCGATCACAAGTTGCGTTCCTAAGATGAGATCGTTAGCTGAATGACCGAGGGTAAGAAGCGGCCGTAAGACTAAATCACGCCCCCTTCTCGATCACAACACACGTCATCGCGACCATCGGGAACCATCGGAGCTGGTCGTAGAGCTTAAGGTTGACCATACCCTCTCTTAAGCACTACGATCAAGTCAGTGTAAAAACCTCCCATGTCACATGTGCCATGACACTACTTTGTTAATTATGCACTCCCATTAAACGCCGTTCGCATAATTAGGCACGCCTGCGTTTGGATCTCCACTCCCCCGTTCACAAGCACCTTCCCATTACCACCCACAAACGGTTCATTCTGTCACTCAAACTAACGACCTGGCTGTGTTCAAGGAGAGAGAAATTTCTGATCGTAACAGCTAGTTTGCGCCTGCGCATTGCGAACTTTACGCATGCGCAGTTTAGCGAACATCGGTGGTGTACGACCGTGCGGCCGCAACGACCAACTCTGAATGAGGTCCTCTGTATCACCGGTCATTGGCAAACTACACTAAACAATTTATTGAGCTGATTTGTAAATATGTATAATAAATAATGTCAAGGATATCACACTGGGTTTAATTAGGGATGGGTAAAAATGCTTTGTTCTTATTTATAGTTACAATAAAATACATTATATTCTTTTCATACTAAATTCAAACTCTTTGATATATTCTATATTAAAATAAGCTATAAATACCAAAATAAGGGAATGGTGTAATTCTGATGTGTATCAGCCTGTTTGTGGTAGTTTATAATATTATATATTTTTGTGTTTTGTATATCTGTGTTACTCAGCCCCCATTCCCAGTAGACAGTAATCTTCGCACCATTGGAGAATTAATCACTGTGATTGGAGGAATCTATTTCTTTATTAGAGGGGTAAGTGATTCATATAAGAGCACCTCCAGTATTATCATGCAAATACATCACTAGACTACATAGCATCTCATTGGGAAAGTAACACACATGATGACCAATTACATTTTTAAACATACATTTCATTAGAATATGATTTTTTTGGGTACAAATTTGCTTAGATTAGATTCAGCTGTTATTGGGTTGCCATGAATGCCCCCATTCCAGAGAACATCACTTCTGCCTTCCCATGATCATGGTGCACACGGGCCCCTGGGTCCAGGGGGGGCCCACACCGCACACCCTGCACCCATATTTTTAAATACTTAATTCTCTGAAGTCCAGCGTCGGCTGTAGCAGCGTTGCATAAAACACCTGGAAAATGGCTGCCACGGCAGTAGACTCTGGGCACAGACTAGTGACTAGTCTACTGCTGCAGTCAGTGCGCTGCCGGCCACCGGGGAGAGAGGAGGGGGCCCTGGATGGGGAATGTACACGGGCCCCCTCCTCTCTTGATACGCCCCTGCCGATGATGCTCCATTTCTCACATTAAACGCCCTACAGTAGCTGCAGATGTCAGCCTGCCACTCATGAAGTGCAGTGTAACTTCATAATCTGATATACGTCACTAAGAATGAGCACACGGACAACCATTTGTGGCGTATAAAACAGGTCATCTTTTTATAAAAATTAACATTGAGGCCCCCATTTATAAACGAATTAAAACATTTTCGTTTAGTATCACTGTGATAAAATCGAAAATGCCACTAGTATTTATTAATTTGTACCCCTCCGGCAAGGACCCGCAAAGTCCAGCAAAGTCCTCGGCGAGGTCCTCCACTTGGCTGCTGGCAGCCTAACGCTGCCAGCAATGGGGCTCCGGTGCTATGCGCATGCACAACGGTCCGTCTGCGCATATGCATGACAGCGGGACACGGCAGTGCCTGGAAGTCTTTGCTGAAGCCGGAAACGCACTGCCGGGTCTCCATTGTCAGCAATGGGGACTGCATCGCTCTTGCCATCTAAAATATAGCGAGAGCGATGCTGTGAAAACAGCGGTAATCTTAGATTACCGCTGTTTATTAAATGCAGAAAGGTGGCATAACCCCATTAGCA
Organism: Taudactylus pleione; assembly: GCA_031769625.1. NCBI lineage: Eukaryota > Metazoa > Chordata > Amphibia > Anura > Myobatrachidae > Taudactylus > Taudactylus pleione. The sequence goes on from JAUIMM010000584.1 coordinate 3,489,561, forward strand.
AGCGCCCAAGGGGTTATGTTCATTAATAAATGGAGCCCAAAGTATGGTGACAAAAGGAAAGCACGGCAAGTTGATCAATGACCACTTGTCTTAAGTTTACAGCCCTTTAATGGCAAGCAAGATACCCGACTCCCATGCCAATACACTGTCTCGCCTGCCGGGAAGACAGTGCCGCTGACCCCAGTAGGGTAAAATCAGCCAACCCGGTGTATTGAAGGAGTATACCTAACCAACATGCAGCAAGATAGTCACTGGACTGCTGTACTTTCCCCTCCCAAGAGCCAACACAGAAAAAAATGTGGAAGGGAGGGAATCAAACAGCAAAAGAGGCAGATCCTTCCCTAACACAGAACTAAGGGCCTAATTTAGAGCCGTTGACTAGATGCCATCGCTCGCACGATGTGTATGCAAATTGCGTAGGCACAGCTACCGCACAGCAATGCATTAGCACACTCAGTATTTCTTAGACACCGATCACATAGTGTCTAGAGACACCCACCAGCCTGTCTTGTGCCACTTGTGCACTTCATGTCCAGGATGTGTATGCAACCATCGGTACATCGGATGCGATTGCAGGGCTTGAGGTTGACCATACCCTTCCGCAAGCACTGCGAGCACTTCAGTGTAAAAACAAGCCAGGTGACGTGTACTCTGACGCTGTCTTTTAATTATGTACACCTCTAAAACGCCTGCGTTTGCACCTCCACTCCCCCGTTTTTAATGGCCAGCCCCTGTTACCACCTACAAACAGCGTCCCCTGTCACTCACTCTGCTGGGCTGTCTATGCGCAGCGAGCAAATGCATTGTGAACTTTCACTTAGGTATGCGCACTGCAATGCATACACATTATGCATACGCACAATGCATACAATCGGCAGCAGCGAGACTATGCACCTTAGCGAGCGGGTCTGAATGAGCTCCTAAGATCCCTACACTCCAGCCTTAGCAACAAAAAACAGGCTCGATATTGGCTGAAACCTAAGCATAGAAACTAAGATTAACTCTTCACTGCCAAATCTAATGCTACCAAACTGATCTGCCTAGTGGTTTAAATTACATCCAGAATATCCTAATGTCCTCCGTATTAAAACTAGAATTTGTGTTTTAACTAACCAAACACGTTACACGAACACCCTAGACAAGTAGGCATCCATAAATTAACTACAATTTCCAAGCTGTGAGCACTGAAGCATCATGAGACAGCAGATGCTAGGTGGGGCAAGGGGGGGGGGGCTCTCCCAAACCACAGGGTATCAGGCCTTGCATCCCATGCTAGATTGGAGGAAATAGCATTATTACAGAAATGCACATTACACATACCTCTCAACAGTTGATGTTTGTGCACACCCAAGGCACGTGCCCGGAAATAGTGGCCTATTGACAAGGGGGCGTGACCTCACTGGAAATTCCGAACCGCGAGCCACGCCTTGTTTTCGTCATGATGGGGGCTTGCCCAGCGCAACGGGTGCTGCTGAACAGTAGGGATGGAATTCGGAAGCCCACCATCAAATGATGGCTGGGCTTCCACCAGCAAAACTTTAGATTCGAGGTAAGTAACTATCGCATCAACAGTACTCAATGGGAAAAACTATTCATTTGACTTGCGCATGCGCAAAAGACCTTGTTTGCGCATGTGCAATAACATTTTACTGCAGCTGGCAGGGGACAGGACTGGGGGCGAGACGGAAAGGGACTGGAGGTGGGGTCTGGAGTAGCTCTAATGACAAGATTCCCGATGCTGAGAGCTGCAGGCAGGGACAGCGCAGCTCTCAGCATTATAAAAAAAACAAAAGACAACCATCACAAGGCCATCGAATCATTACCATTGAATGGCGGCAAACATCGAAATGCCCCCATTGAATGGTAAAAACACTACCATCACAACAAAAACATTGATGGTCGGCAAATATCGACCATCGATGTCCATCCCTACTTCACAGTCCTCCAGCCAGAAATATGTATGTGGATCACTCATTCACTGCTGCAGCTCAACTATGCAGAGCAGCGGTGTGAGGGTGTCCTCTCCAACTTCCCCCCGCTCGTGAGACACTGCAGACCGCGGGTTACATAGCGGGACAGGGCCTGTAAAACGGGACTGTCCCGCTGAAATCGGGACAGTTGGGAGGTATGCATTATACGTGGATTTCTTCAAGTTGTGGGAAGCAGCCATTATGCCTGAATGCCGATTACATTTGCATAATTTTCAAAATATGACTATTCTGTACCAATTACTTTATGTAGTATTTTCAGAATTAATAGTTTCAAAAAGTGAAAAAGGTTAAAAAAAATAAGATTTTTTTCCCTTTAGATCCAGTACTTCATGCAGAGGCACCTGTCCCTGAAGACACTACTTATCGACAGTTACAGCGAAGTGTTGTTGTAAGTCCCTCATTTGTTGCTACGGTTTAATTATTCAGCAATGGTGAAACCTAAACAACACACAAGATAGTAAGACTTTAGAATTGTGCTGGATCATCCTCATTGACAAACTAGGCATTCTGTATTATGGGCCTGATTCAGTATGGATCGCAGTTGCTAATACGCATGCAATCGGACGATTCGTGCGTACGGCGCATGTGTATGCATCGCAGTGCGCGAACTGGCCACTGCAATCGGTACTGCGATCACAGTGACTATGCAGACTCACGGCAGATTGACAGGAAGTGGCGTTTGTGGGTGGTGACGAGGAGGTCGGCGAAACGCTGACATGCTAGTGTGTTTGAACACATTGCAGGGGCGTGCATAAATTAACCACTGCGATGCCATACGCAGCTTGAGGGCTCATAGCGTGCGCTGACGTTAGCAATTTCTGAGTAAGGTCTGACCTTGTGCAAGTGTGAGGCTGAGATTGTACTCGATTGTACCGATGGTTTTGCAGTCTTACTAAACATTACGGATGTGTATAGGGTAAAGTGGGCACCCCTATGTAGTGCTGCGACGACATAGCGATCGCAGTGGATTGGCATTTGATCGCAGTGAGACTGCGTGCGTAAGTGCTACTGCAATCGCAGTTGCGATCCTTACTGAATCAGGCCCTATGTGCTGAAAGCTGGACCAGTGGCTCAATGCAAGATTTTAATATAAAAGTACGACCTTGCGCTCCAAGATAAGCGATATCCTGTTTTGGGGAGCTTCTCCAAGGGTGTAGATGTCCCTTCTCTTAAATGGTTTGTTAAAAATGGTAGGATCAGAGCACTGCACCCTATACAGTGGTTAAATATATTGTATTAATATAATGAACTGGTGTCTCCTAATAAAATTATAGAGACATAAATACAAATAACTGAACGGTACACTCTGATGAAATAATGGGGTAGATGTACGAAACCCAGAAGTGGTAACAGCGCACGTTATGTGCGCTGTTACCGCTTCTCCCCGATGTATGATCAGGGGTCTGGGCGGTAAATGACAGGGGCGCTATGCGCCCCTGTCATTATTGGCGCTGCTATCTACAAGATAGCAGTGCTGATAGCCTGGGCTATGTACGAACGGAAAGATCGTCTGACCGTTCGGCCGGCTGTAGCTGTCGTTATCGACAGCTACAGCCTGGCGCTGCCCTATCTCCACAGCAGGGACAGCGCTGTCCCTGCTGCGGCGGCTACCAGCTCCCGGGCTCCACGCGGGGATCTCGCGATACTTGCGAGATCCCGTGCATGCTCAGTGGAGTCGGCCGGGAAGAAACACAGCGCATCAGCACTAGGCTGATACGCTGCTGTCTCTAGCGGGTAGCGCCGGAGGGGGGAGTTAACGCTCCCCCTCTCCGGCTGATGAGATGTTTATACATCTCATCGGTAGTGCTTCCTGCTTCGCCTCGGTAAAGAGGCGAAGCGCGAAGCGTTATAGCGGCACGTTAAGTGCCGCTATAATACATCTACCCCAATGTTCATTTACTGAATACAGATAACAATAATAATAGAGCACTGGATGCATGCAATGGATCTATGCAGTGTCAGATGTAACATTGCTGTGTCACAAGTGAGGTTAAATGAACTCCTTGAAAAAGCCGAAAGCCAAAACGCGTTGGAGATCTACACCACACGACAATTATCAGGCAAAGTAATAATATCTGTTGCAGTATCCACACAGACGCTAATTCCAGTGACTTGGATGACACTCGGCCTCGACCGGATTGAACATCGAGGACGGCACTGAAAAAGAGAAGTTAGCCAGCATATCATTAGGAGACACCAGATTATATTAATACAATACATTTAACCACTGTATAGGGTGCAGCGCTCCGATCCTAACAGTACAAGATTTTGCCTTAATCCACTAGTACAGCATTCACTGTGTAGTCAGCCCCCTATGATCTTTGCCAACTTGCCAAGGACTTCATATGCTTAATGGATAGCCATATGGCACAGCCCAGATGCCAGGCACATTGCACATATCACACTGCTATTTTCTTGGCTATTTCGATTATACAGCTTACAGAATATATCACTGCTGTACTTTCCCGCCCCAAGAGCCAACACAGAAAAAATTGTGGAAGGGAGGGAATCAAACAGCAAAAGAGGCAGATCCTTGCCCAACACAGAACTAAGGGCCTGAGTTTTCCATTGAACCATATTAGATTTCTCTTTCCCTCCCCCATCCCACCTCTCTAGTCGCTGTTTTCTGGGCATGTGCAGAACCAATATGCGCATTTTTTATGTTACACAAATGTGTCAGCCTTATGTGGCAGCCTTATGAGGTGTCTCTTTTTGTTTCCAGTTTTTGTCAGGCTCTATTCCTCCTGATCGCCACTTTCCTGTACTTTATCGGAAGACATGAATATGTGGGCTGTATGGTCATTTGCTTAGCGATGAGCTGGGTCAATGTGTTGTACTTCACCCGGGGCTTTCAGCAAATGGGGATTTATGCTGTGATGATTGAGAAGGTCAGTAACAAAAATGTATTTGTGTTTGTTCAATTTCATGTACATTGTTAACATTGAGTTATACATATTTTCTACAGGTTAAAGACAATATAACGTCCACCTTGCAAATCTATCATTGCTTTGCCTTCACTTTTACTAACATAAGTGGAGACAATTTATGATAATTCTCTTCACAACCTAAAATATTATCAAATGACCTAGATTGTCCCAGTTTGTGTATGTGGAAACTGGTCCAAACATGTTAGAATCATACATGTGTATCAGAGAGGGGGTGGGGGGATGTGGGAGCAGGGGCACAAAGAGAGAGAGGAAGTGTAAAGAAACTGGCGCCCACAGCCTAGGAAGCTGGGTCTTGGTCAGGCATCTTTGTAGTCTGGGATGTGTGCTGCCTGTAACATTATAGAGGCAAGGCATGGTCATTTACATAGACTGTACTGCTTAGTGGGCACTTGAACGTCCCAGATTTTGCTTCCGGGCGCCAGGGATGAAGTTCCGAGGCTGGTTGGGCGGCTAGGTAGTAAATCATTGGAAGGCATGGGCACTGGTAATTTGTTCCCATACTCCCTCCCTCAGCACTCATGGCTATCAGCTTTTATTTATATCAAACAAAACCCATTATTTTCTGCAATTAAAACCAAACTAAAAGTTTGGATTGTGTTACTTCTCAGCTTGCTCAGGGGGATCTATATATTTATGTGGTTTATCTCCATAACGTTTTCATGCCTGTCCTGTGTTTCAGGGAGAGATGTATCAAAGCTTGAAGAGAGATAAAGTGGAGAGAGAAAAAGTACCAACCAATCAGCTCCTGTAATTTTTCAAACACAGCCTGTAAAATGACAGATGCTGATTGGTTAGTACTTTATCTTTATCCACTTTATATCTCTACAAGGCTTGATACATCTCCCCCCATATCTTATTTTAACAAATAAAATAAAACAATAACCTCCTTACATTTGCATGACTCCTATTTTGTTACTTAATTGGTACATTTAATATGCTTATAAAGGAAGAAGCAGCTTAAATTTTGTCAAATATGTATATGTACAACCTAGGCTACTAATTGGTATACGTATTGTTATGGCTAACACCAGGCCCTGAGTACACAAAACTGAATTGGCTGTGGCAGGATCATCACTAGGTGTTTGAAGGCCCCATAGCAAAAGTTTGTAATGGCCCTGTCACGGTTCTAGTAATCTGTAGATCTGGCACGGGGCCAAGGGTATTAACTGAGGAGTGCAGGAAACGGGGAGGCTTCAAGATACCACGACTCATAAGTAATACAGGCACTGGCGGACTAGAGACACTAGGTATCACGGACCGGAGAAATGCAAAGATACTAGAATTGGAACAGGAACCCAAGCTACTGGGCAGCCTCTCACCTAATGTTCTAAGGACTAATCAGCCCAGAGAACTACTCCAGTGACAAGAAGAACCTGAACTCAAAACAGTATAGTACTGAATGTCTGGACCTGGGAACCAAGCCAGGAATTGGAGTCTTATGTAACCAGGGAAGAACTAATGCAGCTATATCCCTAGTACAGCTCTGATGCAAGACCTGCACCATAATCCGGAAGGGGATCTTAGAATAGAGAGACACTTCAGGCACACACAGTACTGAACACCTTGATGCTAAAAGACTGTGACCCGATCATGCCCTCCAGACCTGGAACCCCAATGCTGACTATTAGCCCAAGACAAGAGCACACAGTACAGGATAAACAAAATAGTCAACCTACATTATGCAGTGACCCACTATAGCCACAGAGTGTAGTGATACTTGCAACACAGTCCAGATGATGCCCGCACAATGGAGAGTGGAATCCAGGCAGGTGATGAGATGTGTGGCAACAGCAGGTGGTATGCACTGCAGGTACACTGGCAGAACTGGAGCTGGGATTGGAAGCGGTCTGTGTGCAGCGTGGGAGCCGCAGCGCTGATAGATGGTAGACAGCAGTAGATGGAATGCAGACAACAATGATCAGTCTTTGTGCGGTGTGGGAGCCGCGGCGCTGAGAGATGATACACAGCGGTAGATGGAATGCAGACCAAGTGGTCTGTGTGCGGCGTGGAAACTGCAGCGCTGAGATGGTATACAGCAGCGATAGTAAACAGTCCCGGTGGTTATCTGTATGCGGCATGGAAGCTGCAGCGCTGAGAGGCAAACAGTGATGGCACAAGTGGGTAATGGTTGAGTTTCAGCAAGGAGAGTATCCACAGGAAAAAGCTCTGGAAACACAGGAGACACTGAGCCTGGAACGATCCTCAGGAAGGTACACAGTTGTTCAGGCAATGAGTCTTTCCTAGGCCTGGAAGTATATAGGGAGTGGTAGCGGTAGCAGGTACAGGTAATTGGTCAGGCTGACTGGGTGAGCAGCCAGGTGAGCGATAATCACTGGGATAGTCTGTTGGAGGTTTTAGACAGAGCAATGAATGCATGTTTAACCCTGTATGGGTGGTTAAGACCACCCAGTGGTGAAAAATGTATATTACACATGTAACTTTGACAAGGAAGATGTACTCCCCCCTCATCTCTGGGCCCCATAGCAGCTGCACCCCTTGCATCTATTATAGTTACACCCATGGGCTGTGGCACCTCAAAAGTTCAAATGACAATTTTGTGTTTTGAAACTAAGCAGATTCACAGAATAAACAGGGTTAAAAATGTTGTTAAGCATATTGATTACTCTTTTTAATTTTTCACTTTTTGAGCATAAATATTAATATATTCTAATGGTACAGCTTTTCTTAGATACTGAAAGTCCTACAATGCCATCTGCACATACTATATAACTCATTGCAGGGAGTCTATAGGATTTACTGGAGGAATTGCCTCAGCTTATCTAAAACACATATTTATTAGAGGTGAGCAGTTCAAACACACCTGAATTTTTGGGTTCCGAGTCGAATTGAGTCCTGGCTAGAATCTCTTTGGGGTTCCGAGTAGAACTGAGTCTCGGCTCGGATCACTTTGGAGTTCCGAGTAGCACTGAGCTCTGGCTCGGATGACTTTGGGGTTCTGAACAGAACTGAGTCCTGGTTCGGATCACTTCGGGGTCTCGAGCAGAACCGAGTCCTGGCTCGGATCACTTTGGGGTTTCGAGTAGAACGGAGTCTCGGATCGGATCACTTTGGAGTTCCGAGTAGAACTGAGTCCTGGCTCGGATGACTTTGGGGTTCTGAACAGAACTGAGTCCTGGCTCAAATCACATCGGGGTCTCGAGCAGAACTGAGTCCTGGCTTGGATCACTTTGAGGTTCCAAGTAGAACAGAGTCCCAACTCGAGTCTTCTCGCAAGTTTGAAACTCGGATCTAAAAACCGTATCTTGCGTGTTTTGGATTGCATGTAAGTCCCTCCCTCATGATTTCAGGTGTTGTCATGTGGTCAAAATCTACTGGAAATGACAGGAAATTAATGTTCTTGATGTTATTAATAATACTATAGGAACAAAGACAGGTCCAAGTTACCGGTACATGATTTTAGCAGTTTTCATAAATTTTTATAGAAATCCAAAACCGAACTAAAAACACTTGTGGGTGGTTTTGCCAAAACCAAAACACAATGATTTAAAACCAAAATACAGGGGTCTGCGCACATCTCTAATCTTTATGCACTTCTTCAAAGCTGCCTACCAAGCCGATTTGATAAAAGCATGAAATTGTGGTGGACTCTCCCTCTTTATGGGATGTAGACAGCATCTCAGCGCATACAATGTAAACGGACAGAATCCCAGCGCCGGAATCCCAGCATCAGTCAGAATCTTGAGTCCAAAATTCTGATGGCTGTGATCCTGACGGTGAGTATTAGGGTTAGGATTAAGGATAGGGGTAGGGTTAGGATTGTGGTAGGGGGCAGTTAGGGTTAGGCAGTGTGGAAGGGATGGGACGGTTAGGGCTGGGCTGCGGTTGGGGTGAGTTAGGGGGAGAGTTAGGGTTGCGGTAGGGGCCAGTTAGGGTTAGGCTGTGTGGGGGGGGGGGGGGGGCAGTTAGGGCTAGGTTGCTGAAAGGGAAGGTTAGATTTAGGCTGCAGTTGGGGTGAGTTAGTGTTGGGGGGTTAGGGGAAGGATTAGAATACTTAGCTGCATGCATTGGGCTTTCCACCATTGGGATTTAGTTGCCGGGATTCAGACCACCGGCATTATCATCGCCATTATCACGTTCCCAACCCCTCTTCACTAACATGATGATAGGAAACAAGTAACAGACATATATTTGATATGTGTCGTTTGTTCTAATGATGTATTAATCCAACATAAATTCAGAACTTACTTTACACCAATACAAATATACTAAATGGACCTTCACCCCACAACCGAAACTGGTAATACTTTATGAGTGTGAAATTTATTCGACATGAGTGCAATAACCTTAGATATCTTTGTTGGTAATACTAAGTCCTATGCAAGGATTTTATGCCATTCACAATTGTTTTTATACCCATTGGGCTCTGATAATGAAAAGGAAATCCTCAGACTCCCTTTCGATTTGCTACACTGCCCTAATGTATGATATATTAACATACATAATATGTACAGGCTGCATGGATAATTTGTGAATATTCATAATGTCTGGTAAGGTATTCACATAGGGTCATTATGTTTTATTCACTATGATTAGAGTGTATCATTTTTGCAATGGCACTGCCTCAGTGTCAACGAGTGTTACATATTGAATTTTATTGTGTTGAAATTGAAAATAAACACCTTAAAAAAAAGGCAGAGATTGCTCAGAGATTACTTTGTACATGTGAACAGGTGAATTACCAAAACACATTTTTGTATCAGGTCATGATGCACATATATATATATATATATATATATATATATATACATATATATATATTTTATTATTATTATTATTATTATTATTATTTTTAACCTGCAACTAATTAGTAGACTAGGCCAACCAATCTGTAGACAATCGCAACACACAAATAGGTGTGAAATGGGCCTCTGATTGAAACAATCAAACTTTAACTTGTTTGGTCTTTGCTTAGTTGATTGAGGTTACGGTTACATACCTGAGATCAAAGTGCTCTACATTGATGAGATGATTAAACAGGCAAAGAGGAAATATGCACTGTTAAGTATATGTGATTGTGTGTTTTACAGATGATCCTAAGAGATATGCTCCGATTCATGTTTGTCTACATTCTGTTCCTCATTGGATTTGCCGCAGGTATGGCTGATTGGCTCAGCAGATAGCGCTTTGTCTTTTTGAATATTGAAGCCTGGAAGCATCAGGTTACCTAAAATTGTCATTAAAATGAGATCTCAACAGTCTGACAAATGGAAAGTAGCAATGAAAGAAAAGTTGGCATCAGTATCGGTTCAGTTGTCAAGGGGTTTGTAGAATAAAATAACAATATGCTCTGCATTATCACCATAATCACTGAACTTAACGGGTAATTATAGGTCTTTATTTGTATTTTTGGGGTTTTTTTTAAATATTTTTGGGGGGCTTTAATAGTTCAGTAGCTGCATTACCATTTATAGCCAGCAGGTGTCAATGTACAAAACATATAATTCCAATAGATGATTGCTGAACAATGACTTCTAACTTATTGTAGAGTAAGCATAGTGTACACTGTATTAATAGCATGTATTAATTTAAGTCACATTTTGTAATATAGTTAATATACCTTGTCATCACCATTTTCTAATAAACAGTTTATTATTTTAAAATGTGTTTCCTTGTGTTAAACATTGTCCTGCAGCATTGGTGACCCTTATTGAGGATGGAGACAGTAAGAATGAAACCAGTACGTCCTTCACAAAGCGTTGCTGTAAAGCTGATCCTGCATCCTACAACAACTTGTACTACACTTCCCAAGAGCTGTTCAAGTTTGCCATTGGAATGGGAGACCTGGAGTTCACTGAGAACTACAAGTACAAGACCATATTTATCTTCCTACTCATTACATATGTCATACTCACCTATATCCTCCTACTTAACATGCTCATAGCTCTCATGGGAGAAACAGTGAACAAGATCGCTCAGGAGAGTAAAGGCATCTGGAAGCTGCAGGTAGTGTAGTTCTTGAAATTTAGAACCTTCTGCAAAAAACAAACAAACTTATTTTGTATCATTTACTTTTGACTATGTATATTACACGGACCATTATCACAGTGTCAGAGTTAACATTATATAAGGGAAATAATAACATAATTTTAAACACAGGGACAAAATGTGAGTCTATCCTGAGCCTGGATACAGTAAACTGCAGTGCTGTGCTGTGCAAAATCTGCTGGTCTATAGCAGGAACAAGGTTTGTGCATCTACAACAGAGCAGAATGGAGATCACTGGAATGACATGAATGGGTGGAGAAAGAACATTTTGTAGGGGTGTTCCTTGCTATATCGGGGAGGGGGTTACATAGTCATTAGCTTTTGAGTTGATAGTCCCATTACTTTTGGCCCCTTAAAAAGTGGGAGGCACATATAGAAACCATTGTAATTCCTACACCGTTCACCTGATTTGGATGTAATTACCCTCAAATTAAATCTGAAAGTCTGCAGTTAAAGCACATCTTGTTTGTTTCATTTCAAAGCCATTGAGGTGGTGAATAGAGGCCAAAATATGAAAATTCTGTCAATGTCCCAATATTTATGCACCCGACTGTGGGCCTGATTCAGAGCCGGATGCTCTGACCAGAGCGCTCGCTCTTAATCAGGGCCCTCCTCCATGAAAATGGAGCGTCCTTCTGGATGCTCATATAGCTGTGGGTGACCACCCACAGCTATACCGAGCATCCATGATGATGGTCGCGATGGTCTTTGACGAGTAGGGTCTCACTGCCGCAAGCCCAGGAGTGACTTTGGGTCTATCAGAGCCAAAGTCACTCCCACTGACATCATTACTGATGTCAGTGGGGCCGGACTCAGACGGTAGGCGTTCCCATGGGAACGCCTCTGTCTGGCCACCACGCCCCCGGCACGCCCACCAAAGGGGGCGTGCTGTCAGTCACCATCGACAGCACGCCCCCTTTGGTGCGAGACGCCGAGCGACGTATTTCTCGTCGCTCACCGGGTCTCGCGCACGACGGAGCTCTCTGCGTTGTGCGCATGCGCAGTCTAACAACATCGACCCGCTCGCGAGCAAAGTTTGCTCGCGAGCGGGTCTGAATGACCCCCTGTATTTCCAGGCGCACTCTGATAAGTGTAATAAATGCAGTATACATACCGATACCACATGTAATAAGGACACTGCAGAGTCTCATCTCATACTCATCACTCAGCAAACAATGGGCTGAATCACACGCATGTCCAAATGTGGGCGCATACGTCACGGGCTGTAGGCATTATTTACGCAATGCCGATATTTACGCAGATCAAACGATTGTTTGCATTGCGAATGCGTGTAAGCCACACTATGCATGCACAGCGATTGTTGCACAGAGGATTAATTCACAAAGTGACAGATAGTCAGCATTTGTGGGAGGTAACAGGGGGGGGATAGGCAAATGCAGATGTGTCTGACTATTTATACACCATTTCATTCCAAGGACCATACCATCTTGCACTACCTTTCATTTCTGTCACTGCTGTGTGGCAATGTTTCATAGATTTGCTTTAAACTGCGGTGTCTGTGCCGCTGCTCTGTCGCTTAGTAACCAGTCAGCTCACTGCAGCCTTTGGCCAATAATGGTGAAAACAGTTTTGTAAGCAGTGAGGTGTTCTAAATTGACTGTAAATGACTGGAAATGAATGTTATTGGGGTTAGTAATACTCTAGGAACAAAAAAAATTATGTGATTTTAGCTTTTTTTGGCAATTTCAAGGAAAAAATCCAAATCCAAAGCCAGTCACGGCAGGTTTGACAAATCCAAATCCAAAGCCGGATGACGAATCAGAGCCAAATCCAAATCCAGCAAAAATGGTCTGGCGCACATCCCTAGTTTCTATGCGCTCAATGGGCATTTCTGGGTGGCAACTTGGTAACACCAATGTGAGCACACACAATAGTACCATGAGGTGTCATAATTACTGTCTATTCTGACTTGTGTGTATGCATGTTGGACATTAAATTAAATTGCAACTCCTGCTCCTAGCATCATGTAGATGAAAGTGCTGATGATATTAATGATGGTTGTGCGATCATATACAGTAGATACATGGGACTCACAGTACAGACAGTCGCATTAGTATTTAGTACGCATTCCATTCACAGCTGGCATGCAGAATTGCATCTGCATTACGTGCAACTCAGGCCCAATATGGTCAACGTGAGCAGTATTTTAGCAAAAACATTTTTAAAAAAGTTTATTTGGAAAGAGAGCTTGTAAAGTGGTGGGAGGTGGACTCCACAAAGCAGGTAGAAGACGCTCATACTGTACTATACAATAAAAATGCATTATGAATGATGGTGGCAATAATTATTATTTAATGATGTGGGTACAATTTATAGTGCCAAAAAATAATAAGTGTTGTTTATAAATACATCTTAGTGTCTCCAATGAAAAATTTATTTTACCCCTTTAATATAATCAGCGCTTTTTAGTGGTGGTACTCAGGGGTGCGCAGTGGCGGCAGCTTTTCTTTTGAACTAATAATTAATTCTTATCACTAGTTCCAGAAACAGGAAGAAATCAGTGAAATCATTTCAGAAATGAATAAAATAAGCCTCTGTACACAAGTGTGGAAGCTGCTATAAATCTTTCATAGAAAAAAAGCACTGAATATAAGTAATAAATAATATTGAACTCTTAAAAAATGTAAAATTAATTTTGCCCCTAATATATTCATAAAATAATGTTGCACCCATAAGAGATGTATTAATGTTAGTTGCTTCCTTAATCAATACATAATGATTGCCATCATTATAAATCTATTGAGCCTCTGCATCTACTGCATATTTGCCGACATCCTGGCTGCCCCCTTCGGAGAAAGAGGGATGTGGCCGGGCACATGACAAGGCCTTTAAGGGCGAAGCTTGGGGAGTGGCCGCGCAATCATGTCATTTTGACCCCGTTACACAATGCCAAGATTTCCGGCATTGTGAAGCAGGGGGCGTGGTCATCAAGAAGCGATTCAGCGCAAATCACGTCAGCGTCAGAATTTGTGGCTGCATTGTGGGGGGGCACTTGAGGGGCTGGGGGGCTTGCCTACTATTCCGGGGGGATGGGAGCAGCACCCGATTTTCGGGAGGCTCCCGGCCAAATCGGGAGAGTAGGCATATATGATCTACTGATAGGTGAAGCTTATGGAACTATCTCACCTGCTGTATCCATCTCGCTATTTTTGGTGGTTTTAGTTCCAGCTTGATAAATTTGAAGGTTTCTATTCCTCACATGTTATAAAATGGGACAACGATGTGTTTAGTAGCATCTTCTAAACTGATGGTTCTCCAGCAGTTTGTCAGCCGCATGGATGTACACCAGGGAAGGAGTTTGCAGCTGCATTTGCATAAAGTCAAAGACTGGCGACCGTCATAAAAAAAACTGACAGACTCAGGATCAACCCAATAGTGTCATTGAATCAGTGTTATCTTCTCTGCAGCATTCCCACACTGAGCACTGGCCGATCACAGAAAGGGACGGCAGCCAGTGGCTTCTTACCTGTGAACCAGCCTGCTCCTGCTCCTCCATGTCACTGATAAGCTGGGATTGTGGTGCTGGTCTATTTCACACTTATTATGCTAAATTACCATGAGCACTGCAGTTATTTGTGTAAAGCTCTAATTTCACATTACTTAGATTTTCTAAGTATGTGGATTTGATGGAACCAGCAATCTACAGCAATCCCTACACATCAGTTGAACTCTTACTACAGAAGCTAAGTGACCAAGGAAATAATGGGAACTTGTGTTAACCATTGATGGTCGATTGGTTTTAAACCATCATACAGATGCTATTGTTGGTGAGCCATCAATGGTCTGTGTTTGGCACATGCTCAGTCAGTGCCTGGACATGCACAAAACGCATTTGTGATTCACAATCGTGCTCAGCCATCAATTTTATACCCTTGGTGGCTGCCCATCGATCATGATACCACTCACCATCAGTCTCAGACCATCCATGATTACTAAATAGTTCATTTTGACAGCTGCAGGTCTTTGCCCTCACACAGCCTTGGGATGGTCAATAACTTTAATTAAGCTCTGTAGTCACCACCAGCATAGATTTAATTAGGTCTCCATTTTATTCCCTGGCTGCCAGCTCAGTGCCGTCCACCAAAAATCCTGCGCACTAGGCTGCAGCCTAATCAGTCTAATGGCTTATCAGGCACTGAACTGCAAGTCCTTTAATTATAACTTAGGTGCAGCTGAGACTTCTAACAATAAAATATTTATCTTAATTTTTAGTAACACCCAAAAATGTGATAACTTTGGTTGGGGCACCAATTTGTCCGAAATCCCTACAGCCGGAATCCCGAATGTGAGCATAGCGGGACGGGTTAGCTGCGGGGAGGGATAGGCTGCAGACAGGGGGGTTAGGTTTAGGCACCTTTGGGTGGGGGAGGGATAGGGTTAGGCACTAAAGGGGGAGGCTTAGGTATAGGCACCAAGGGTGGAGAGATAGGTATAGGCACTAACGGGGAAGGGTATGGGTGCTGGGAGGAGAGTTAGGGCTAGGATGCAGGAAGAGAGGGTTAGGGACGGATTAGGGGGTGAAGGAGGGAGGGTTACTAAACTTACTAAGCCCCTGTCATGAATCTCAGCATTGGGATGCCACTGTTGGTCTTCCATACTCAACCTGTCAAATTTCACTAACTTACATCAATTACTTTAAAAGTTATAAGAAAAACTTTGGGGCCAATAGCGAGTGAAACACCCTGAGCTCTGACAAGAACACCTTAAGCAGTAGCCATCTTACTTACTTTACCTCAGTGTCTCAAATTGAGGTGTGTTTTCTTGGACTGCTTAGATGGTCTTGTCCCTGCTGTAGCTTTGCTCTTAGAAGTTCTCCTTGTAAGGTGTGAGCATCATCCTCCTCCTCTGACAGCTCTGCCTCCTATTCAGTTAGCTACAAATACTGTATGTTCCATGAGGGAGTGTGTGAATGTAGAAGCCACCTGCCCCAGTAACCAGCTGACTCGTTCCTTCTTATCCTCTGTAAAGTATAAAAAAACTGCTGCTTAAAATTACAACTTTCCTCAGTTATTTCTATGCACATTTCCTACCTAAATGGATGCATCGAATTCGTACTCTAGTAAGTAGCTAGTAACAGCTGCAGGACCTGCTATCCTTGCGGACAGTGAACACTACATTAAAATATTCCATTGTGATTTTGGCCCTCATTCAGAGCCGTACGCTCTGAGCAGAGCGCACGCTCTGAATGAGGGCTGGCCTCCATGAGAATGGAGTGTCCTCCTGGACGCTCGTATAGCTGTGGGTCACCACCCACAGGCTATACGAGCGTGCAGTTTGATGGCCGCGATGGTCGTGACCATCGCGACCATCGAAACTGCGAGCCGGAGCCTGCGGTTGAGGTTTTCAACCGCAAGCTCCGGAGTGATTTTGGCTCTATCAGAGCCAAAATCACTCCCACTGACATCACTAGTGATGTCAGTGGGCCGGCTTCTGACGGGAGGCGTTCCCGTGGGAACGCCCCCGTCAGGGAGGCACGCCCCCGGCACGCCTACCAAAGGGGGCGTGCTGTCAATCAACATCGACAGCACGCCCCCTTTGATCAGACACAACGAGCTAGGACTTTCCTTCGCTCGTCGCGTCTGGCGCATGCGCACGACGGAGCTCCCTCCGTCGTGCGCATGCTCAGTCCAGAACATCGACCCACTTGCGAGCGGACAGCTGCTCGCGAGTGGGTCTGAATCAGGCCCTTTGTTCCTAACCATTTCAGCAACTCTTCCATATATAAGTCTGAGGGCTCCATGAGTATGTTTGTTGGGTAAGTAATAATACTTATCCTTTAAGAATACAATTTTTTTTTCCAGAGAGCAATTACAATTCTGGATATAGAAAAAAGTTTTTTGAACTACTTCACAAATAAGCATCGGTCTGCAAAATCTGTCCTGGTGGGATTGACACCTGATGGCAAAGAAGATTACAGGTGGTGCTTCAGGTAATACTTTCTGTGTCATATATTGTAATCTATGCTGATTTTATAAGAACGTTGTGTCCAGTTGTTCCATGTTGGCACAAAAACAACTAAACTGATTTTCATGCAAACTGTGTGGAAACTCCTAGAAATAACCTGCACTTGGTTTCATCTCAATCTATCTAGGTAAAGCTGAGTAAATACAAAAACAAAATGTATTGACATTATCAATGCGAGAGATAGGTGTGACACCATGTGCGTGGTCGGTAAGGGGTGGGGTAGTGGTGCTTTGAGCCCGCGTTCACTTGATTAGGATAAGCTACATAGCAGTCTGTGCATAGGGCACACAGTGACATTGGTGTGAGTGGTGGGTGAATAGGATAAGCTACATAGCAGTCTGTGCATAGGGCACACGGTGACATCGGTGTGAGTGGTGGGTGATTAGGATAAGCTACATGGCAGTCTGTGCATAGGGCACGCAGTGACACTGGGGTGAGTGGTGGGTGAATAGGATAAGCTACATAACAGTCTGTGCATAGGGCACACAGTGACATTGGTGTGAGTGGTGGGTGAATAGGATAAGCTACATAGCAGTCTGTGCACAGGGCACACAGTGACATTGGTGTGAGTGGTGGGTGAAGGTGCTCCTGCCACCAGTCAGTATAGCGCTGCTGGTCACATAGGTCACTCCTGCCATAGGACCCCTATGCAAAGCAATACAACTAGACATCTCAAATGAAAAACATGCTGGCAGAAGTGATTTCATAGTTGGTGAAGCGGCGGGCAACAGCTAGTATATATATGAATCAGCTTAAATTTACATAATGGACATTCAAGTGACAAAAATGTAAAACTGCAAAGCACAGTATGGCAGATGTCTATCCCTTCACCCTTGTGGATGAATCCACTAATCGGCAGTCTGTAAAGAGCATTTCTCTACCATACAGAATTGTTAGCAAATCTCACACATCCTGGGTTTATACTGTAGCAGAGAAGAGAAGCACCACCATCTAGCAATGTTGGTTTTCCCAGAGCCAGACATCATGCTGGACAGATTTAGTTAGGCATAAATACGCTATTTACTTCTGATTCATTATGTGACTGTCTGTAATACAGATTTTTATGTACAGCATAATAACGGCAGCATTTACGCTTTAAAACAGCAAAAACATTTTCTCTGCAGAGTTGATGAGGTGAACTGGACCAAATGGAATACAAACTTAGGGATAATCAATGAAGACCCAGGAAATTCTGGGCTAATGAAAAGTCCTCTAAGCGCTTCATTCCGGATAGCCAGAGGTAAGGAGTGCGATGACTGTGCAGTGATTAATTACCTCAACATGAACATCATGAAGCTTCCTGAAGGAATGCAGAACAGGAAGTGTACGAGTCTCATATGTCCTACTATTTGGAAAACACCAAGTTCTTAAGATTTGTTATTGGAACTGGTTGTCCCTGACAAGATCCCTTATTTAATATTGTCCATTTGCATAGAACTGTATTTTTTTTTGATTGTAGATACATAGCCGTGAAAGAGGAGATTGATAAAATGATTCAGCTAGATGGAATTGAGGATTCCTCACATGGTCTAACATGGTCTAGCTGACTAGTACTGGTTTCAAAACCAAATGGTTCCATACATTTTACCAACTACTTTAGATGCTTGAATAGTGTTTCACATTTTGACACGTTTGTCACATTATGCCTAGGATGGACAAACTAGCTGAGAACCTCGCCAACAGCAAATAATGAACCACATTACATTTAACAAAGGGATTGGCTAAGAGCTACATTCACTTAGGGCCTGAATCAGAGGTGACGATAATGCAGCTGCGACGGCATCTTTTTTCGTAGCATGACTGCGCCTTTATGCTAATACTGCAGCGCAGACAAAGGAATTCATACAGAGATGGCCATTGGCTGCGGCACTTATCCACCACTTTCTGTATTAGGACACACCATCGGCCGCACATCGGTCGCACCAACAAATAATTCACCAGCCCTATGGAGGCGCGGGATGTCTGTCTGAACATTGCCGCCGATTTCAGTGCAACTACGGATAAAGCCGCAGTGGCCTCGACACACCCGCATCTGGCTAGCCAGTAGCCACCCCCTGAAATTGCCTCTCTCTGCGACTACGTTAGTTTCTGTGTCCCCAGCAGTAACCATCAGGAAACATGCGTTGTGTGACTCAGATGCCTGCGCAGGCTGAAATGAAAACAGCCGATGCTACAAAGCGTATACGTCTGAATCAGGCCCTAAGTGACATGAGGCATTTGTTACATATCAGAGTCTTATTAATCAATACAGTCCAAATTGCAGCAGAAAGTCTGATATTTATTTTGCCGGTTATTGCTGCAAGATAGCAAAAACTGTGGAACTAAAATATAGAGATGAGCGGTTCGGATCTGACTAGATTATTACAGCACTTTATTGCAAGTTGGGATCTGAAATCGAGGCAGAATGTCATATTTCATGGACATTTTGGATCTCTTCTGTGGTGGAAAGATGACGTTTTCAGATCCACTGATGTGAAAAAAAAATAAACCTTGAAAAACTTTTATTAGTTAAAACAATGTTCTGTTGAATAAAAAAAAGAATCTGTCATTGGTGATAACGTAGCAGGACACGTGCCTCCACAATACTTGTTAAATAGGCTTCTCCATGCAAAGGCACAGACAGAGCTCTAGTGAACCTGCTGGGCCCCAGTAATTTTTGGGGCATGGCCTAGTGTCATTAGGCGTTGCTATGCCACCTTAATAAAAAAAAATTGCGTGCTCCACAGGGGGGTGCCATGTGCCCCTCAGCCAGGGGCATATCCAGGAGGGGCGCGATCAGCGTGAACGTTCCTCCTTCTATTCCCCCGCACAGCCAAAGGAGACTGCTGCAGCAGCCTCCCTGGACCCACCACAGCCCAGCACACAACGTGTGCTGGGCTGAGGAGACAGTAACACTGCCGATGACAGGTAAGGGCCGGGTAATTAGAACCCATTCTCCCCCTCACTGCGCCCATGGGCACAATGAAGTTTTTGATGGTGAATGGCAGCAAATCTTACCTTAACCCTTCAATGTATAGAATTAAATTTTTTCACCATTTGATTAATGTGATCAGTCTTCTGACTCCTGCAAGACCTCAAAATGCTAAATCTGAGGGACATCATGAACGTCATAAATCAGCAGAGAAAATATTTACATGCTCAAGTCAATTAACTTGTACTCAAAAAATGAATCATGATTGATAGAAACAAATGAATCAGTTTCTGTATATTCCTCTTGTCAGCACTAGATGGCTCCTAGAACAACACAGTCTAAACATAGAGGATCTCACCTGAGTTTCTATTTCAGTTACTGGCAATAACACAACAAGGGGAAGAGAGCGGAGCTGTGAACAATTTGCTTGAGGTGCTTATGCACATGTCCAAATATAGAATATAATAAAAGTATAATTTTATATTCTATAGTTGAACATGTGACTGCTCCCTTTTCTATACTTACTCCCTCTATGTGGATTGGGGTAACAATCTCAGGACTCTGTGCCCCAAATATCTTGTGTAAGTAACTGTTGGAGTAAATGCTACATTTTTAAAATGCAACATTAAAGATAGATTTGTACTGATGGTAACTAGCACATACCTACTGAGGTATAGCTACTGTCTTACACAAAGTCACCTTAGTGTATGAGGTAACAGGATCTCAGAGATATCGTTTGTCCGATATTGCAGCTGCAAAAATGTAACCTAATACCCCATCACCTTTGCCTATGCAGAAGAGCAGAGTGGGGCCATCATTGGTAGATTGTCCATTATCATCTCCAGGCCTGATTGCACCTACTGCAACTGTGGTTGTTCCATCATGTCTCATAAATTCAGTCTCTACAGTGCATTCTTCATTATAATAGTAAACATTTTGCTAATACTGGAATGATGGCATCTCTAAATACAGTCAGATTATTAATATAGAACCATTCCCTGTCTTACTTAACTGAAAGTGCTCATGAATATAGTTCCAGCCCACAAGATGTCTTATCATTGGCTGTACATGTACATTTTATGCAATATGTACACTATTATAATGAATGGGGGTTGACACACATATATGAGAATAAAAATCATAAATACATGAACTAATTCTCTGATTACTGTTTTAGCAAAAACATGGAAGACATTAGTACCGCAGATCAGGGAATTCAGCATCAAAGGGAAAAGAGTCAAAGAGCCTGGTGAGGACGGGGCTCAGCTACAACCTATATCGGAGAGCGTAACGGAGACCAATGAAGACGAGACTGCAAAGGCGGTGTAACTCATATATACTAGTTCTGTTGTGTGTTACATTCTATACAATATTATGTGTTCTTTCATATGGTTTCTTTGTATACAGTCAGTGTGCAGAGGAAGTACATTGCTAGAGTACTGGCAACATACTCAGATATTGTAGACATAGTAGAGCAGGGTCTGAAAGTGAATAGAAATATTGGCTGATTTTTATAAAATGTTCTTATTTGGGTAAAGGTGAGATTTTATGAACAATATGCCCGATTACATCGCATCGGAACAACATATCGTTCAAAATCATCTAGTGTGTATGCTATATATTGTCTGGTGAACGCTCCTGTGGGGTCGTAAGCCGCATTGTCAGGTCGGCCCTACATGCAGGCCAGTCTGATAATGCGACTGATGACCCCATGCAGTGGGATGCGGCAAGGGCCAACATATCGGGCAGTCGCACAACGGATCATCTAGTGTGTGCAGGAGGCCCGATATGTCAGCCCGTCAGCGTTGTGGGTCACATCACTGGCTAAGTGTGTACCCACTACCCAGCATTAGGCACACTTCTTGTATATGGAAAGCTACATATAGCACAAGAGCGTTATTATACAGTATCGGTTGAAATGTTTTAGAAATAAAATAACTATAGCTGTATTAGTACCATTGTAATACTGAAATAAATAAAATATGATTCTGACATGTTTTGAATTCATATGAATATGACTTATTCAGGTAACTTGAATTTATACATCTCACAGGAGTTCATTTAAATGTTTATCATAGATACTTAATTTACTGCTATGTTACCATAAAAATCCAAAGAACAAACAGACACATCGGGCCTGATTCAGACCCACTCGCGAGCGACTGTCCGCTCGCAAGTGGGTCGATGTTATGCACTGAGCATGCGCACGACGGAGGGAGCTCCGTCGTGCGCATGCGCCAGACGCGACGAGCGAAGGAAAGTCCTTCGCTCGTTGTGTCTGATCAAAGGGGGCATGCTGTCGATGTTGATTGACAGCACGCCCCCTTTGGTGGGCGTGCCGGGGGCGTGCCTCCCTGACGGGGGCGTTCCCACGGGAACGCCTCCCGTCAGAAGCCGGCCCACTGACATCACTAGTGATGTCAGTGGGAGTGATTTTGGCTCTGATAGAGCCAAAATCACTCCGGAGCTTGCGGTTGAAAACCTCAACCGCAGGCTCCGGCTCGCAGTTTCGATGGTCACGACCATCGCGGCCATCACAATGCACGCTCGTATAGGCTGTGGGTGGTGACCCACAGCTATACGATCGTCCAGGAGGACGCTCCATTTTCATGGAGGGCAGCCCTCATTCAGAGCATGCGCTCTGCTCAGAGCGTACGGCTCTGAATGAGGGCCATAGGCCCAAATGTAATAACCAGCAATGTGTGGGCACTGACGAAAGTACTTGTAGCCTCTAGATTTAAAATGGCAATTAGTTTTAAGGCAAAACCAGGGTAGTCATGGGCCATTACATCTGCAGACACTGACGGTTTTTATAACTGCCAGGTGGTGTATCAAAGTCAAAATTGTTGTAAAATCTCTGCCATCACAATTTTTTCAGCGTTCTCAATACAAATCATGATATGTAATAAGCTCCAAGTTCAATAATATCTGGCAAACACAGGAAAAGTAACAATAAAAATATCACCAACAATAGAGGCACTTCTGGCCAGCTAGAAGCATGCAGTATGGGGAGGCAGCCAGGGAGCCAACGGTCGAAATGCCGACTGCCAGCTTCTCTACTGTCAAATCCCAGCAGGGGTCTAATGATAGGGGTTGAAATCCCGATGCCTATCATTATCCCCACGCCAGGAGCCCGACGCCCGGCATACCGAACAAAGGTAAGCGGGCGCGGACAGCCGTGGGGGGGAAGGTTAGACAAGGGGCTCCCGTGGGGAACTTAGGGTTAGGCACCCTCCTGGGATGGTTAGGGTTAGACTAGGGGAAGGGGGGCTAGGTTTTGGCACCACTGGGGGAGGTTAGGGTTAAGCACCTCCCCACCTCCCAGGAGACTTAGGTTTAGACTGTGGGGATGGGGGAGATTAGGGTTAGGCACCCCTAAGGGAGAGTTTGGGTGGGAGTAGGGTTAGTTTTACTTACCTTAATCCCCTGTCGGGATCTTCACTCCTCCTGCTGGTCTTCCAGAATCAGGATTTGAACTTCCGGCCATAGGGCCGGCGGTCATTCATACTGATTCCAGTATGAGCTATCTGCCTGGCCAGAACATAATAAAGAGAAATACTCATTTGTCTTGTGATTTGCAATGTTAAGAATGACATTTGCTTGATTGTACACATCACACTTAGGGGTCTATTTACTAAGACTCTGCGTTAATGCCACTCCTGCTTCGCCTGCTACCACTGCGAAGCAGGAGCTGGCTAACGCAGCAGTTACAAAAAATAAATGAGCCGAGGAGGATGAACACTATGGATCTTTAAAATGTGGCACTTAATAATGAATACACCTGTGCATCAGCTAGGACAGGTGGTCTATAAAACATGGGGGTCTATTTACTAAGACTCTGCTTTAAGCAGGAGCTGGCTAACGCAGCAGTTACTAAAAATAGACCAGCCATGGAGGGTGAACACTAAGTCACCCCCTGGGCGGAAACAGCTGAGACTCCCTTCCCCTACAGCCCTGTGTTACTCACCATCTCCGGCCTGCAGCAGCCGTGAATTTTTTTTTTTCCAACAAACTTTATTTACAAACGGCCAACCTGACACAGCTGAAGTCCTGCTTCTCCAGTGAGGAGATACCGGCAGCTACAGGAGGCGATATCAGGGCTGGAGAAGTCAGCAGACGGTAAGTGACATCTCCTCTTAGTAATACCTGGGACACTTAGCGCTGCCATAGGTGTTTATGTCAGCGCTAAGTGCCCCAGGTGCAGTGTGATATTGTATCCTGCACTTAGCGCTGGCAGGCTGCAGGCAGAGAAAATCCCTTTAGTACATGCTGAGAAGCGGTATGTACAGGGATTGTCTCTGCCTTTAGTGTTTTTCCCCCTTTTCTCCCCTTAGTAACTAAACCCCATAGGATGTTAACTCAAAGATACCAATTGTGTGTATGACAGAAAAAGAAAGGTGGCAACTATGTAATTGATAACTATTTCATAGCCAGACATTGTTTACTATAAAATTGAATGTAGGGGCAGTACCAAGGGGTGCCCAATCTCTGTGACCTCAGGAGAACTAGGGGGTTTTCCAACTTAACCCAAAGGGTATAGAATTGAAAACAAAAGGTGCATAACACAGCGCTTAAAATCATACATGCCTACCCTCTCGGAATTCGCGGGAGGCTCCCGATTTTTCATGTAACCCCCCACACCCTCGGATGGGTAGGCATTTCTCCCACATTTCTGCCCACTTCCTGGCAGAAATGTGGGAAAAATGCCTGCCCTCCTGCTTCTCTTACCCGGGCTTTTCCCGGGAAGAGGAAAAAAATGTAGGCAAGTATGCTTAAAATATACACATATAATGACTGCTTATAGCCTGTGTGGCGGCTGACTCCAGTGCCTCAGGCACGGCGTTTGTACAGTGTGGCTTCCTGCAGCGTGTCTCCGGCAATCTACATGGATGAGCCGCCAAGTTCTCTGTATATACATAGCGGTGGGTCACATTAGACCGTGACCAAGAAGTGTCGGCCCCCTCATCAAATACAGCTTTACCATTTGCCCAGGACGATATATACAACTAGATCTGGAAGGGTAATTATTGTTCATTTTATCTGCACTGCAGCACCTAGCATTAATATTTACTTCACTGGGACGCCAGTGTAAAGTAATCTAAACAGCGGACATTATACAGCTGTAATCAAAGCACTCTTTTTTTCATTTTTTAGTTGTTAGCTCTAGGGATTTAATTGATTTTAATGGTTTTATATGCATCTCTAGCAACATAGTATTTCTATGTAAATAGGAGACATGAATGTGTAACAATGTTTCTATGAATTTATATTCTATCACAAACATGGATTACCAATGAATAGGCCTATTTATTTGATTGTGCAATAGATTTTATATTCACTGAATGACAGATATTTATATATCTCCAGTTGTTAATAATTATTCATTGATTTACAAGCCACTTGTGTGCCTTAAGTAGGAAGCAAACTATTGTGGTATCATTTATTATTTAATGCATTAATTTAAGAACTAAGCGCAGTGATACCTGTTTCATCAGTTTTTTTCTCTATATCTAAGCCCTCATTCGGCTTAATTCACTTGCTGCAGAGTTCTTTTTATTTGGTTCGATTTTTTCCAGTATTCTAACTATTCTTAAACACCAGCGCCGGGATAACAGATTTATTCCGTTTATTATGTACACATAAAATGATGTATACTAATAGAAAAAAAATATAAATTATATTTACTGACGTCAGGTCCGTTTAATTAGCAACTTATCAAATATAAAAGCATATACATCTAAAAAAGCATAAGCATTTGGTCAGAATGCAACTGAATTCAGCACATATATGACAGACAGGGCAGTAATCAGTAAATAAACCAGCTAAAAGAAAGTTCTAGGTAGCTGGAGTCCAAAGGTTTTGCCCTCCGAAGACGGAGGTTTCCTATGTGGCTTAGCAGACAGGGAACAATGTCCCAGTCCTATAACTGGTAGGTAATAATAGGCCTGCTAGTATGTGTCCCATTCAAAGAAGGCTGTATAATAGATGCTGTATGCTCACCGTTGGGCTGAAAGTCCGGTGGCGTGAGGACAGCTGTGAGTGATGCATTGCAGGCTAATGAGTGTCCCGTGCGGGAAAGTCTGTGTGAGGAGAATGTGTGCTCACCATGCAGCTGAAATAGTCTGATGGTATTGAACCAGCTGAAGGATTTGGCAAACAAGCGTGGCAGACAGACAGGCGGTAGCTGTGCTCCAAAACCCCATGGCAGGGGAGCAGCCTGTAGCTGCAGTGCCGTGTAGCCAATTCAGTGCCGGTGAAGAGCTCCAATGAGGTTCAATAGAAAAGCGGCAGTGCCTGACATGTTTCCTCATGGCCCTGCCCATGGCTTTGTCAGAGGCATAAATATATGCCCAGAGTCTACTGCGCATGCGCAGGTCACCGGGAAAATTGCGTGGCAGCCATTTTTTCAGTGGTTTCCCTACTGTGCATGTGCAAAACGCCCACAGCGCCCATTTTCCAGGCGATTTTTACAGCGCTGACAGTGCCGACATAGAACTCCGGAGAGGTAAGTATTCAAAATATGGGTGGAGGGTGTGCCATGTGGGCCCCCCCGGACCCAGGAGCCAGTGTGCCCCTCACACCCTGCACCAATTATACAGTAGATACATGCCTGCATAAGATTCTATTAGGCAACTCCATCCATATATGGCATTGCCTATCAGGTACAAGATCAGGTCCAATCTTTCGGTGCTGGTGTATATGGGTACTGCATTTTCGGAGGTTTGTCCGCATTCATCATCAGAGTGCACCCCGACCTGTGTGAGGGAACCAGAGCCAGGGCCGCCATCAGGGGGGGACTGCCGGTACTCTAGTACCGGGCCCGGAGAGAGAGGGGGCCCGGCTGACAACGGCAAGATATGCATCGGGTGGCAGGCAGGGAGAAAGGGCATCAGCGGCGCTGATCTAGGACTGGAGCCAGCCGCGGCAGCCAATCAGGAGCAGCAACTCCTGAGCAGCCAATCGGGAACGGCCGCTCCTGATTGGCTGCCGTTCCGCGAGCCAATCAGGAACAGCAGCTCCTGATCAGCCAATCAGGAGCGGCGGATGCCGTTCCGCGAGCTGTGATTGGCTAGCGGCCGGCTCCATAGATCAAATGCTACAGTGGCGTGGCCGGCTCCAGTGACAGTCCATAGTTGAATGCCACAGCGATTATGCTCTTTCGTTCTCTCTGCCTGCCGCCTAGTGCACTCCTTGCAGCTGCCAGCCGTGCCCCCTCTCTCTCAGGAGAAAAGAATGAAGAAAGCAGGTATGCTGACCCTGCCATGTGTCCTCACCTCTTGTCCAGCTAGTCTTCCCTGCACTGTACCCCCGGTACAGCCAGCCTTTCCTGCAGCCCCCCCCCAGTACAGCCAGCCTTTCCTGCACCCCCCCTCAGTTCAGTCAGCCTTGCCCTGCCCCTCCCCCAGTCCAGCCAGCCTGCTACATCCCATCAGCCTGCCTTCCCTCAGTCCAGCTAGCCTTCCCTATGCCCCCCCAGTCCAGCCAGCCTGCCTTGCCCCTCCCCCAGTCCAGCAAGTCTTCCCTGTGCCCCCCTCCTAGCCTAGCCAGCCTGTGTTACCTGCTCCAGTCCAGCCAGCCTTCCCTGCAACCACCCCCCATGTCCAGCCAGCCTTCCTGTCTTCTCTCTTCTCTGCCCCTCCCCTACTGTCCTTTGCCCCCCTAGTCCAACCTGCCTTCCCTGCCCTTTACCACCCCAGTCCACCCATCACAGCCCAGTGCCCCCCTTGTCCAGTCTTCCCTGCCCCATCCCACCCCCTGACCCCTCCACCATGCGTAGCCTTCCCTGGTTTACTCACCATTTGAGGCAACACCCCTGATATAGCTCCACCCACATTATCCATAGCTCCGCTCAACTCTGACCTATACACGGGTGGGGGGGGGGGGCTGCCTATTTTGTTGGTACCGGGCCCCAGAATTTCTGATGGCAGCCCTGACCAGAGCACCCAGAGGAAAACCATACAGCCATCTCTTGACCTGGTCAAAAACTAACCCAGGTTCCCAGTGCTGTGAGAGATCATTGCTAACCATTGTGCTACATTTTATACTATTTTGCTACTATCAGTTTATTTACTGTTAAATTAATACATATCTACGTATTTATCTGTCTCTCTGTCTGACAAATTAAATTCAATGCAAAGATGAATAGCCGGGGGAGGGAGCTTCCGAAGCTATTCAATACAATGCGCTGTTTGGTCGGGCTAAAGGATCTCTTCTCGCAACCCCCCTGGGGATGCGAGGAGAAATCCGACAAAAGTGCCAGGCGCACAGCTGTTTGCCGGCACCCCACACTTTAGTCAGAGAATAACGGTTCTCGCGTCTAAACACCCAGGTTAATTCCCGACAAGGCAAACAGCGCATTATATTGAATAGCTGCGGGAGCTCCCTCCTGCATCTATTCATCTTTGCATTGAATTGAATTTGGCCCTATGTCTTGCAAAAGGATTTAATTGCAAAGGATGGTTTTGAATTTCAGACTAGCTATAAACATACTTGCCTACTCCCCCGAAATGGTCAGGAGCCTCTGAAAAGTGGGTTTTGCTTCTGGCCCCCGGGAAGAGTGGGCAAGTCTCCCAGCCGGCACCGCCTGCCCGTCCCCCCTGCAACCCCCACCTGTCTGGGGGCAGCTGATGACGCGAATTGCACTAAATCGCGTCATTGTGGCCCCATCCCCGGCTTTACAATGCTGGTAATCTTGGCATTGTGTACTAGGGGCGGGGCCGCGATAACGCGATTACGTGGTCACTCCTCCGCCCTCAAAATCGTGTCACACCCCCCCAGCTGTACCGAGCTGGCTGCCACTCCCGGAAGAGGGAGCCAGATTGTCGGCAATCCTGGCTATAAACTCATTTTGAAATTGCTCACTACACTCAGCTATAAGAGTCATTGCCGCACAATGAGATCTGTGGACATACAATGCGTTTCTATTTTGTGCGCTGTGAATGAGATCTAATGTCTTTTCAAATTTACTTGATAAGTGTTGGCTCAATTTCCCTACATTTAAGCTGATATGTTAATGCATGTATTATTTTAACCAGGAAAACAGTAGAAAATATAAAGTTTCAAATTAGTTATTAGCAATTGTGGGATACAAATTGGTTAAAAAAATTAATTGGGTAAAAGCCGCTTTTGACTTGTGTGCCAACAGATCATCTTTTTGTTTGTATGCTTCATTTATTCATTAAACTTAAAACGGAACCTGATTTACAGATATACTAACCTTAGTGGTATCGTTGTCACCTATTGATGTCATTTGTTTTTGAGTAGAACATTTTCAAACATATCTACAAATAAAATATAATAAAAATAACAATTATCCACATTATGATCATTCCCTATTATTTATAAGGTGCCAGCAAGTGCCTGTAGCACAGTACAAGGGGGAATATTTGGGCTGCATGTATAGCAGTTGTAAAAAGAGCACTACAGGTTAATGATGCACATATCTCACCATTTGTTGTTGTAACAAAACAAATTAATGTGAAGGTTTACAGAATGGACAAGATAGCTGTAAGTATATTATTTTATATGCTAATGCTCATTACGGGTGTAGGTGTAACACCAAACTGTCCTAGGCATATCCTGGAACCATACCGAGAGGGAGTACTGTACCTGAAAGAATTCTTCTCTGTTTATAGACATTTGTGACAGATGATTCATGAACACTTCAGCTGTCAGGTGCACAGGAATATGAAGTCCTTATGGGAAGCATGGAACATGACGTCATCAACATGTACCAAAAGCATTTCCATTCCCACCCCTTCCCTGGATGCAAATGTCTATTTTTTCCTGCATAGTTGAAAGACATAATCATCACAAACTAATTAAAATGAGGATGGCAAATCAATTTTATACAATAATACTTTCTACAATACATACTTTTGTAGTAATAGCATTGTTAATGAAGTGTAGGTTACTATGCTATATTAGTGGCTATAGCTTGGCACCAGAAAAGAGGTATCAGTGGTAAGCACATGTACCAAAATAATATTAGTAGGAAAAAAAATTGCTATACATTTTAAGCACTGGGCAGTGTGGCTTCCACTCCAAAATACTTAAATGGCCCCAACTAAATGGAGCCTTGGCTGATTTCCCCTCTAATATGCATGGGGTGTTCTCTGTTACAGTGGAAACAAGCCCCACATGGTCAGCACAGGGATTGTGCCAGTCTACCAAAACACGTTCCCTCACCAAGAGATTACCAACCCTGTGCTGAAAAGCCACAGGGTTGGTAACTGTTGCAATTTTGCCACCCCAATGGTCCCAGTATAAGGGATCTATAATCTATGAAATTTGGGCCTGATTTAGTAAGGATCACAATTGCGTTTGCAGCTGCAAATTTGTACGGAACGCAGCTGCGAATGTATGCTAATGCCTGCCACATCTCAGCCAGTATAGAGACACCCACTGCTGCTTTCTCAAAATCTGTACTACCTCGCACTCCTGCGTACACATCTGCAGGGGTGTTGAGAGGGGGGAGCGGGTACTATCTACCCGAGCCAGCTGGAGGGGCCCAGTGGGGGCCTGGGTCTGACGCCGCTACCCCCTCCCTCCAACCTGTCAGCAGCCCAGCACACATTGCTGTGGTGGGAGTGATCACGCTGATTGTGCCCCCCCTGGATTTGCATCGGGCTGGGGGGCTCAAAGCACTCGCGACGCTGCAAAAAAGTTTTTTTTTCCTGAGACGGTGTGGCCATGTCTCCTGTGAATAGGCCACGCCCCTTCCTTTGGGCTGGCTTTCTATGGCCATTCACATCTCTACCATCAACGGGCATCGGCCCATCAACCACAATATACCTCAGGTAAGCCCAGCCGCAAGCAGAAGCAAGGTCAACTACAACAAATCATAACTTTGCTTCTAATTGTGGTAGAAACTTCATGTTGGTCTTGTTCTGAAGCCAAAGACCATATTTTCATTAAAAATAGTTTTATATATTTTGACTTCTATATTTCATGATGTAACCTATGACCTTGAATATCTAAAAAAAAAGGTGTAATTTTTTTGTACTTAATGTATGTAATACACTTAAATACAATCTCTCTTTGGTATAAGTCATACTTGCCTACTCTCCCGGTACTGCAGGGAACCTCCAGGAATGGCAGCCGCCTCCCCTGACCCCCTCGCGATCACAGCGAAAGTGGGCGGTCTGGAGGTGCGATGACATGATTTGTGCTGGATCATGTCATCATAGCCCCGCCCCCTGCTTTATAATGCCGGTAATGTCGGCATTATAAAGCGGGGGTGGGGCAGCCATGACGCGATCGCGACAGCACGCCCCCGCTCTGCCTGCCTAAACCGCCCTCACCTGCCCTGTTACACCGACCTGGCAGCCCCCTCCCGGAGGGGGCTGGCCAAATGTCGGTAAGT
This sequence comes from Taudactylus pleione, assembly GCA_031769625.1. Classification (NCBI taxonomy): domain Eukaryota; kingdom Metazoa; phylum Chordata; class Amphibia; order Anura; family Myobatrachidae; genus Taudactylus; species Taudactylus pleione. Next base: position 3,520,767 of record JAUIMM010000584.1, read on the forward strand.
CATACTTGCCTACTTTTGAAAAAGCATTTCAGGGAGATTGTGAAAGTAACACCTATAAGCGTGCAGTAAAATGGGCGTGTACCACTACTTCTGAGAGGCGTGTCATACATGTGATAGGCGTATACTGCTACATCTGAGGGGCGTGTCATAACACTGACTTACATCTAAATGTAAATGAGGCCCAATGCAGTCAGTAAGATCTATTTGTTCATGAAAACACACTGATACTTTTTAGAAAATACATGTAGCCATAGGGATCATTGTGGCTTATAACCAATGCAGGGACATTATACTAATAATATAATTTGAATTTAAATATCTCTATTTTTCTTAATATGACAGCTTCAACATGTGTCTAGGGATGGCAATTGGTGGTTTTCCATCAGTGATAACCATTAATGGTACAATAACAATCTATGGTGAACCACCATCGATTGTTTGCACCACTCAATGGCCACCACTGCTGGGTGCCTGGCAAGCCGTGGGCTAATAAAAAAACAGGGGATGGGGCTTAGGCGACGGACTTAGCAGACAGCCAGGTAGCAGGGCTAAGCTCTGTATCATGAGCAGAAAAACACCCCATCGGGTTCCACTTTGCATTCGATGGCAGAAAAGAATTGGCTCTCTGCCATCGATGGCAAAACCATCGACCATCGGTAGTAAACCATCGATATTTGTAAACTATTGATGGCAGATGGCCATCCCTACTGTGTTCTTCTCAGTCTGGCTGCAGATTCTGCATTGAGAACTAGTGATACAAGGGACTAAGGGGGTCATTCAGACCCACTCGTGAGCAGCAGTATGCTCGCAAGTGGGTCGATGTTCCCCACTGACAGAGGGAGCTCCGTCGTGCACATGCGCAAGACCCGGCGAGCGACGGGCTTTCCATCGCTCGGGGTCTCGCACCAAAGGGGGTGTGCTGTCGATGGTGAGTGACAGCACGCCCCCTTTGGTCGGCGTGCCAGGGGCGTGCCTGCCAGACGGAGGCGTTCCCATGGGAACGCCTACCGTCTGAAGCTGGCCCCACTGACATCACTAGTGATGTCAGTGGGAGTGATTTTGGCTCTGATAGAGCCAAAATCACTCCAGGGCTTGTGGCTGGGAAACCCGACAGCAGGGTTTCCCTCGCAAGTCCGATGGTCGCGATGGTCAAGACCATCGCGACCATCTTTTTGCACGCTCATATATGCTGTGGGTGGTGACCCACAGCTATACGAGCGTCCAGGAGGACGCTCCATTTTAATGGAGGAGAGCCCTGATTCAGAGCGAGCTCTCTGGTCAGAGCATCCGGCCCTTAGGCCTGATTCAGCAAGGAACGCAGTTGCTTATAGGCACGCAATCGGCCGATTAATTCACACTGCACATGCGTTCGCATCGCAGTGCGTGTGCACGAACCAGAAGCTGCAATTGGGACTGTGATCACAGAGGCTACGCAGACCCATGGCAGAGTGATTGACAGGCAGTACCATTTGTGGGTGGTGATGGGTGGGTGGTCGGGCGAACACAGGCGTGCCAGTGCATCTCAACGCCATTACAGGGACATGCATAAATTAGCCACTGCGGCATGCGCGTGACATCCATTCAGTGCAGGGAGAGAGCTGGGGGCAGCCCAGCTACTGAGGTAGTGCTGGGTTCGCCCCCAGCCTGACATTAAATGGGAGGGGTGCCATATGGGCATGCCCCCAAATAGCTTCATTTAGTGGGCGTGGCCTGTAGTAATTAGGCCACAACCCCTTTCTGGTCAGAGACTTGCCAGTGCAAAACTGGATAATCGGCCCCCCAGCTGCAGGTGTTGTGTGTGACACGCTTACAGCTCCCACACAAACCCCGGCAGCTGGGGGGGGCGATGACCCAATTCGCATTGAGTCGCATCATGAATGATTACAGGCATTGTGTAGCGAGTGCATTTTTCGTTTGCTCACTCAGACATAGAGGCGTCAACAAACCACAATGAGCGAGCGCACAATTTAAATAGCTGGCCCCTTTTTTTGAACGACCGTCTGCATATAGCGTCCGGGTCTGAATCAGGCCCAGAGAGAGAGGCACTACTGTCGAAGCTGAATAATTGGCTGAGACAAGTTCAGTTTAAAATTTAATCGCGGCGACGCCATCTTGCGACTGGCCGCAAGACACCATCTTGAAAATGAGATTGCAAGACGCCATTTTGCGAATGGCCGCCTAAGCGCCCTTTTTAGATAAACTCACATTTTAGTACATGTGGCGATGATACTATTAGCACCATGCGATTGCATTTATCACCATTTCTCATACACACATTAATACGCACAATTGCGCTGTTAACTAGTCGCATATTATCGAATGCATAGGACTTTATATGAAACCGCTGTTTTATTAGTTTTATGCGCACGCATCTGCCCCAAGTTAACTAGCGTCCTTATATCAAACCCTGAATACCCACACATTACATATTCACACATAAGGTTCAATTAGCTTTAAAGTGTATGATTTAAGTTGGTTCAGTTAGTTTAAATGCTGAGAAATAAAGGTATTTGATAACTAAGGTATTATACATGCTAAACAAGTCGTGTTTATGTATTGTATTGATGCGTACTCTTTTTACAGTATTCTGGTGTTATCGGTGGGGAGGTCGCATCATGCAATCTCAAGTTATGGATCGCAGAGCTTACAAGCAACAAAATGTATATTTCATGAACAACTGTTAGAATGTTGCAGGGGGCGTGAAGAGGAAGATCCCCAGCTGTTAGAGGCAGGGAGAGTCTATTTGAACCAGCCTGTTAAATGTGCTGTAACAGATGCTTCTCCCCTGGGAACCAATGACATCAGCAACTAACTTCCCTATTGTCCTGTTTATTCTGGGGGGGGTATAAATATGTGTGCACGAACGCTGGTTCTCAGTCTTTGTGCTGAACGCTGTATGACTAGGGGTCTCTTGCTGATGCCTATCACCGGGTCCGGAAGTGCCTGCGTATGTATACTGTACTTGGGTCTGTGTAATTTTCTTTTTGCGCCTAAATTGTGTCTAGATCAATTGCGTGTAACTGTCTGAACTTTTACCTAAATAACACTTGTGCTTTGGAACCACAGATTCCACGTCTAAGTCTTTATTTATGGTATGACTGCGTACGCAAATTAGCGTCATCTTCAGAAGGTATAGGCAGGACATTAGAAGGTATAGGAAGGTGTGTATAGAGGTTCTGATCCAGTATCGTTACTACAAAAGAAGTCTGAACTTGCCAGTTGCATGGTTAGTGCAAGAAGAGTTCAACTGCTGTACTTTTTTACTCCTGTTACCAATGGCTTCCCAAAATTAAACTTATACCAAAAGAGATTGTATTTAAGTGTATAACATGCTTTATGTACAAAAAAATAAACATACACTTTTTTTTAGATATTCAAGGTCATAGGTAATATCATGTGACCTTAAAATGTAAAAGTCTATATCTAAATATTACTAATATTTAAATAAAACAATTTTTTATGAAAACTCTGGTCCCTTAGCTTCAAAACAAGACCCAGGGCCGGATTTCCCGCTAGGCATCCTAGGCGCTCGCCTAGGGCCCGGCGGGACCCAAGGGGCCCGTGGTCGGGCCCCTTTGCCCTTAAAAATGAAAGGAACACAGCGCTCCCAGAGGAGCACTGCGCGACGCGTGATGTCATGACGTCACACGGCGTCACATGGTTCCGCCTCCTCTCCCGCGCGGCTGTCTCTCTGTCTATATGAAAGAGAGACTGTACGCGGCGCGGCCACCTGCCTGCACATGAAGAAATGAAGGAAGAAGAAGCCCAGAGACCAAGAGACTGACCGGTTCTGAGCCCCGCCCCCTGCCCTGTCCGCAGCCAGCCTCAGCAGCCTCTCTGCCAGCCTTCCAGGCTAGCCGCCGCCCACCAGCAGCTCCCAGCAAGGCCAGGCAGGTAGGGCCCCTGATTTATATATATATATATATATATATATATATATATATAGCATATATGATATGAAAATGCATATATCAATGGGTGCAAATATATATATATATATATATATTTTTTAATTATTATTTTTTATTTTTTTTTCACTTCTGTTGACATTGTAAAGACTGCATATATCCAGTAGATGTCACTAGGTCAAGACTTGACCTGGCGACACCTACTGGATTTATGCTCAGTTTTTGCAATGTCACTAGATTATATTTTAATATATATATATATATATATATATATATATATATATAATATATATATATATATATATATATATATATGTGCTGAGTTACTACCTATTGTGTAGGTGTTTTTATCTTATTTTCTGTTCCCTTACCTTCTCCTGTCTCCCTCTGTTCTTCCCCCTTTCCCCCCGTCTCACTCTGTTCTTCCCCATTTCCTCCCGTTTCCCTCTGTTCTTCCCCCTTTCCTCCCGTCTCCCTCTGTTCTTCCCCCTTTCCTCCCGTCTCGCTCTGTTCTTCCCCCCTTTCCTCCTGTCTCCCTCTGTTCTTCCCCCTTTCCTCCTGTCTTCCTCTGTTCATTTGACCCCCTTTCATTTTGTCTCACCTATTAGACTGTGTATGTACGTACGGATGTATATGTGTATATATATATATATATATGTATATATATATATATATATATGTATACATATATATGTATGCACATACATGCACACTCCTTTCATGTATATATTTGTTACAGGATGAGATAGATAGATTAGATAGATAAATTATATATATATATATATATATATATATATATATATATATATATATAATATGTGATCTAGGAAGACTGTAGTAACTGTGCATATAGTACAGTAGGTGTCACTGGAGCAAGATAAGGAAAACCTGGCCCTCCCTGTATGGAAAAGAATAGGTGGCATTCTTTTGTCTCCAAAAAAACGTATATTGATCACCGATGGATTAAATACATAGTCTATGTTTCAAGGTCCTAAGACCTTTTCGTCAGGATTCAAGAGTGCCGCCTATTCCTTTCCACAGATCGGACAGGTTTCTTTTGGAGAAATAAAACTATGTATACAGTATATATATATATATATATATATATATATATATATAAAATGATGCGTGTATATAATATGGTACATGTATATAATATGATGTGTGTGTGTGTGTGTCTTTCTCCAGTGACACCTACTGTAATATATGCACAGGATTGTTTGAGGGAGGGGGCCCTTAACCAATATCTTGCCTAGGGCCCCGTGAGGTCTAAATCCGTCTCTGACAAGACCAACATGAAAGTTCTAAAACAATTAGAAGCAAAGTTATGATTTGTTTTAGTTGACCTTACAGCATAAATTTTACATTTTTTCTCATGTTTGCAGTCACTGAGGGCTAAATTTACATATGAAAGTTACTTTATGCCGTCTATCATCCCTACCAAATTTTATGAAAATCTGAGACGGCCGGGTTGGAAGCTGTGATGATTTGGCATGGAATGACCCAGGAGTGGACATGTCACTGCCCCCCAGAACACTTATCTCCTAAAATAATCTGTATTGATATGAAGATTCCAAAGACTGGCTGCAGGTAGTTCCAGCCCCGCCCACCTGAAAACTGAGGACACACAGAACATAGAGAATTATATAATTCAATATTTCAATTATTGGAAACGTAGTGGAAAATGGATTAGTGCAGTGTTTCTCAAACTTGGACCTCAGGACCTCTAACAGTTCATGGGGTCTCGTTACTAAGGGGAGAAAAGGGGGAAAAACGCTAAAGACAGAGAAAATCCCTGTACATACCGCTTCTCAGTATGTACTAAAGGGATTTTCTCTGCCTGCAGCCTGCCAGCGCTAAGTGCAGGCTACAATATCACACTGCACCTGGGGCACTTAGCGCTGCCATAAACACCTATGGCAGCGCTGTCTCAGGTAATACTAAGGGGAGAGGTCACTTACCGTCTGCTGACTTCTCCAGCTCTGATATCGCCTTCTGTAGCTGCCGGTATCTGCTTCTCCTCACTGGAGAAGCAGGACTTGAGCTGTGTCAGGTTGGCCATTTTTAAATAAAGTTTGTTGGAAAAAAAGTCACTGCTGCTGCTGCCGGACGGAGATGGTGAGTAATACAGGGCTGTAGGGGTAGGGAGTCTCAGCTGTTACCGCCCAGGGGGTGACTTAACGTTCACCCTCCTTGGCTGGTCTATTTTTAGTAACTCCTGTGTTAGCCAGCTCCTGCTTCACAGCGGTAGCAGGCAAAGCAGGAGTGGCATTAACTCAGAGTCTTAGTAAATAGACCCCCATGTTTTATAGATCACCTGTCCTATCTGATGCACAGGTGTATTCATTATTAAGTGTTATAGAGATATTAAAGATCCATAGGTGGTATGGAAAGCATGAACTTTTAGTGGTCCTAAGGACCGAGCTTGAGAAACTTTTGGATTAGTGAAATAAGGGCCTGATACAGATATGGACGTTGTGTCACTGGATGCAGCAGCAATGCAAAAATATGCTAATACTGCAGGAGGCATCTGAGGACAAAACACGTCAACTGCCAACATCAAAGATCTAAGTGTTCTGTCTGAAGATGCAGCCAGGGGTGTATCTAGGGGTCCGAGCTCCCCGCAAAGTATGGGACTGGCGCCCCCCCATATTTTTGGAATAATTACACTTATATTGTTAAAACAAAAAAACTTAAAATAGAGATTTATTTAATATTAAAAAGTACCCACCTTCACTTACTAGTTTCTGTCTAGGGGGGAGGAAACACTGACCGACCTAAGTAGCTGCCCCACCCCAGAGTGCCCCTGCCTGATGAGATGAGCTGTGCCAGCAAGCCACCCGCCAGTCGTCACATTCAGCACACTTATGCTGGGTACACACTGACAGATATAGTATTGGGCGATCAATTGACCAACCAATATATCGGATGCCCGTCGGCCAGTGTGTACCAGTGATATGTCTGTGAACTACGTCGTTAACAGACATATCACATCTGCTCTGCTTCACAGCCGATGGCAGATATATCTGCAGATATATCTGTCCATTGTGCAGTGTGTACAGGCGGACTGCCGACCGCCTGTACACTTGCAGCAGGGCCGCGAGGAGGGGGCAGGAACATGGCCAGAGACAGAGGATGGTTGTTCAATGTTCAATGTGTATGATCAACCATCATCTGCAGATATATCTGTTCAGTGTGTACCCAGATTTACTGTAGCTGCCTTGTTTCTGTCTCATTGTCATTGCGTGTCACTCAAAAGTTCTGATTTTGGCCATCAGCATTAGAGACTGTAACAGCGCCTGGCAGAATAGCAGCAGTTCGAGTTGCACTACTTTTGAGTAATACACACTGAGGGCTCCCCACCACATCCCACACTGTGCTCCACTTTCCTGCCCTCCATATCCCACACTGTGCTCCCCTTCCCCCTACACATCCCACACACTGTGCTCCCCTTTCCTGCCCTCCATATCCCACACTGTGCTCCCCTTCCCCCTCCATATCCCACACTGTGCTCACCTTCCCCCCTCTACATCCCACACTGTGCTCCCCTTCCCCCCTCTACATCCCACACTGTGCTCCCCTTCCCCCTCCATATCCCACACTGTGCTCCCCTTCCACCTCTACATCCCACACTGTGGTCCCCTTTCCCCCTCCATATCCCACACTGTGCTCCTCTTCCTCCTCCATATCCCACACTGTGCTCCCCTTCCCCCTCTACATCCCACACTGTGCTCCCCTTCCTCCCTCTACATCCCACACTGTGCTCCCCTTCCCCCTCTACATCCCACACTGTGCTCCCCTTCCCCCCTCTACATACCACACTGTGCTCCCCTTCCCCCTCCACATCCCACACTGTGCTCCACTTCCCCCCTCTACATCCCATACTGTGCTCCCCTATCCCCCTCTACATCCCACACTGTGCTCCCCTTCCCCCTCTACATCCCACACTGTGCTCCCCTTCCCTCCTCTACATCCCACACTGTGCTCCCCTTCCCCCCTCTACATCCCACACTGTGCTCCCCTTCCTCCCTCTACATCCCACACTGTGCTCCCCTTCCCCCTCCACATCCCACACTGTGCTCCACTTCCCCCCTCTACATCCCACACTGTGCTCCCCTATCCCCCTCTACATTCCACACTGTGCTCCCCTTCCCCCCTCTACATCCCACACTGTGCTCCCCTTCCCTTCTCTACATCCCACACTGTGCTCCCCTTCCCCCTCGACATCCCACACTGTGCTCCCCTTCCTCCCTCTACATCCCACACTGTGCTCCCCTTCCCCCTCTACATCCCACACTGTGCTCCCCTTCCCCCTTTACATCCCACACTCTGCTCCCCTTCCCCTCTCCATATCCCACACTGTGCTCCCCTTCCCCCTCCACACCCCACACACTATGCTCCCCACCACATCCCACACTGTGCTCCCCTCCCCTCTCCATATCCCACACTGTGCTCCCCTCCCCCCATCACATCACACACTGTGCTCCCCTCCCCCATCCACATCCCACACTGTGCTCCCCTCCCACCACCACATCCCACACTGTGCTCCCCTCCCCCCCTCCACATCCCACACTGTGCTCCCATTCCCCTCTGCCAATCTTTGTTATTGTTTCAAATATTTACATTCTTTAGATTAGTTGAATATTTTTTCATAGTAAACATGTATGTATGAGTGCATTGTAGCCATTATTATGTGATCCTTCATATGCTGAGTGATCCACTAACATGCTAATTCTGTATGTAACACGCAGAGCCAGATTAGCAGGGATTGTCAGGGATAAACTGCCATTCAGCACCAGCGGCTCCTAGGCACAGGCATACAATGCTTAGGGCTAAATCCAGGCCTTATATATTACTTTTACAGACATCTTATTGCTACATTCTGAAACCAAGCTATTGACAAGATTAACCTACAGTATATTTTTTGGCTAATGTAAAAATAAGTTGTATATAATTGAGTTTGCAAGTGAAACTTCCATTGCTGAATTGAAATGCCTCCCACCTTTGTCTTCTCTGCTCCAAAGATTATGGAAAGACATTGCTCAGTCGTATACCTCCGCGCATTATTAATATTAAAATGTGGTCAATATAAGCCACACCCATGAGCCACCTAAATCACACCCCCATCTGCATAAACCAGATCTACATATCCACGCCTTCTTTTTAAAATGTCATGCCAGTTTTAGGGGGGAATTCAATTAGCCGCGGTAATTTAACTTGGGCTAATTGATCCCCCGGGGCTTTTCAAATAGCTCCAAAGTGCAGCACTTATCCATGATTTATTTTCACCACTACACAAACAGTGAAATTAATCCTGTAAAACTAGGTGGTTATCAGGTGCCGCGTCCCTATTAATGCACGAGTCCATGAACTGTTCACGGTTTCTGTATGTTAACACCCATTAGCCCTTGTTAACGCCCACTAACATGTCAATTTAACAGTAGTTAACAAAGGTATAGGGTGAAAAAGTGAGCCTAATTGAATAGCCTTGGGTGATAAAGCCCAAAGATACTTCAGTTTTTCACTCGTGATAACTTATCACATGTAAATGAATTCCCCCATAGGTTCTATCAGGACTGTATTGGATGCTATGTAGTTGACTTAAATATGCCCACATACAGTAGCATAACCAATAATTATTATTATTATTGCCATATCAAGGAATAGGGGAGGTGCATTTTTAAACACATTTATCACCTTTTACTGCACATGATTCCCAAGCCCTTAACATTAATAAATTGTCCAGAGAAGCCCATTCACCAACATATCCACTTTAACCAATCTCATTGAGGGACCTATTCATCATCAGGGGCCGTATGGCCCCCGATGATTAAGTATCCACCTTGCTTCGGGGGATACTTATCACCGGAGAAAGGCCTAAAATAAAACTTGGTCTTGGGGCCAGGTACCACAGGATCTATTCATTATCACTTAATTTCAAGAAAAGCTGGTACAAATTAAGATTTTTACCTGCTTTTGTAGAAATTAAATTTTGGGGCCATTCATAATAAAGGTAACGCAGGAGATATCATAGATATATACTGCGTATCTTTCACTCCCGATGTGGCCTGCTGTCCCCATACACTAGTATCGGGACCTAAATTAATCAAGCTCCAAAAATACAATATTTTCAGAACTTAACTGTGGGAGCATTTGTCATCTTCAGATGGTGTTTTCTCCCACACACGATGCTCACCAGACTCCTTCCCTATAGGAAGGAGTCACGGGTTGCAAAGTGGGATTATTTGGGATCCCTCCACCTTTGTCTGGCTCCTTCCGCCGGATGCTGGGGCTTTGTGCGCCTGCACAAACTGTATTTCGCGCAGGCGCACTAGCACTGCCGAGTTAGATTCTGCAATACTAGGTTTCACTGCTCTGAAATAGCAGTGAAAGCTTTTGGGGAGACAGAATATCGGACCCCGATAATTAATATAATGAATAGGAATGTGCACCGACTCCCGTGTTTTGGTTTTAGTTTTGGATCTATATCTCCTTCGTGTTTTGGATCTGGATTGGTTTTTGCCAAAACCGCACTTGCGAAAATTGGTTCTGGTTTTGCATCTGTATTTTTTCAAAAAAATCATAAAAACAGCTGAAATCACATAAGTTTGCCCTGTTTTTGTTCCTACAGTATTATTAACCTAAATAACATTTATCTCCAGCCATTTCCAGTCAATTTTGACCACCTCACTGCTCACAATATTGATTTCATCCAGTTTAGGCCAAAAGGTTGCATCGAGCTAGCTGGTGGACTAAGCTAAGCGACATTCCACATTAGGAAACAAATGTTTTTTATTAATCAAGACTGAGGCCAGAGGCAGTTGGAGTATGAGGTTCTGAATTTGTTGTGAACCTGGGGTGGTGATAGGAGCAGACACAGAAGCCGACTTAAATGAAAAAGTGGGTTTTTTAATAAGTGACTTAGAAGACATGGGAATGACAAATGAAAAAGTCCAGGTACAGCACTAAAGTGCACTTGATAACTGTAATGGGGGTTAATGGAGAAATGTCCAGATAGTGACAGGCAGGAACAGTCCAGTATACAATTATAGTGAGCTGTAACAGAATGCAGTTATGATGAGTTGTAACTGAATGCAGGTATGGTGAACTGTAACAAATGCAGGCTAGAGGTAATGAAATCCAGCTGGGAGTGAAATGAGGCAAGGTGCAGGGAAACAGCAGGTTCAGGTGCTCAGGCAGGTGGGAAGGTATATGGAGGGTGCAGGGTAAGTCCAGCAGGTTGGAGCAGGCAAGGTTCAAGCAAGAAGCATATAACAAGCAGGCAGGTAAGGCACAGGTACTCTCTCTCAGCCGCAGCTGAGAAACACGTTGCACTTGCAAAGGAAGGAAGGCTCTGGACCTTCCTAAATACTCAGTGCCGCGCTGTGACTGGCTGTAATGAGCACATGACCTACCAGGATTGGATAGCCGGAATCACATGGCCACAGGCAAGATGGCGGCGCATGCCAATGGAATGGAAAGTCCGCCAGACCTCACCAGAACCAGAACCACGTGCAGCCAATGCCCCTTGCCAAAAACCTGCACTGCTGCCAGAGACCCCCCACCATAACGACCTCACAGGTAATACCCAGTGACTACCATGCCGAGAAACCCTGGCCGTGACATGGACTACATATGTAGTTGAAGGCAGGAAAAGGAAGGGTTGATTCGTAGTAAATTTAATTTAAGTTGTGTATTCTCTAAGCAAATTTATGATGAAAGAGGGTAGAGCATGGGTGAACAATATGACCCATGTTTTGCCCACAAAATCAACTTGGTGGTTCAAAATATTTTTTTTTAAATTAAAGGGGCATGCAGGAGATGCTGTCTGTGGCCATAAATATTACTGGACATTTTCGACATTCAGCAACCACATGTAGAAGACTTCAGCGGGTGTGGCAGTGGCACTGCAGTGGCAGAATGGATGGCAGTTTAATAAACTATAAAATTAAAAATGTCAGGCAGTAATAGCCCAAACAGCACATAATACAAAGAAAAGAGGTGAAAGATGGAATTGTCCCTCCCACCCATCCTTATGTTGTATATATTAAACAGGACATGCACAGTTTAACAAACCAACCACTTCAGCTACAGGGACTGCCAATTGTGGCTGAAGCAATTGGTTTGTTTGAGCCCCCACAAAAGAAGCTACCAATGGGCAGCTGACATTGCTGGCAATGATCTCTGCAATCAAAAACTGACTTTACAATATAGGTATGATCAGATGTCGTAATCGTCATCATCATCCCCATCAGTGTGTACATCCTCTTCTTCACACAATATTAATTTGTCCCCGCTAGAATCCACCATTACAGATGCCTCTGTATTTTTTTTTTCTAAATTGCTAGTAAAGGTCTTCCTTGTGGAATTTGTATCTCATTTGGGTGAACATCGTCTTTTCCACATTTTGAGGAAGTAACCTCCTACGCCGATCGCTTTCAGAGTATACACTGGAGGGTGGGCAACATAAGTAAAGCAAAGGCATTTTGTGTAAGGGACTCCAAATTGCCTCTTTTCCCTGCCAGCAGTGAAACGGACTGTCTGACATGCCTATTTTGATGCTATCCATACAATAATCATCCACCATTCTCTGAATGGTGACAGTATCAGACGAAGTCACGATAGACATATCATTAATTGCAGGCAGTTCTTTCAGACCGAATCAGATGTCATATGGTCAGGATTGAGGATGTTTATGATGATGCAGGTGTTGGTGGTTGAGATTGCAGGAGCTTGGATCTAACAGAGCGAATGGAGCAGCTAAGTGGCGCTGGACTAATTGTTATGTTTTTAGCCAAAGTTTCTGAATTTAAAAAATACTTTTCAATTTGATGAATGCGCTGCAATTGACGTAACAGGGAGGAGGTTCCTAGATGGTGAAGTCCTTACCTCTACTCACTCTTGCTTTGCAAATGTTATAGATGGCTTGACAATTGTTGTCCGTATTTGGATGGAAATTATTCCACACATGAGAGGTGGATTTTTTTGCCTTTTGCCCTGACATGACAATGGGATTTTTCATACCATGGGCAACATCTGTTGCCTGATTTACATAAACAATATCTTTGGCATCAACATCCTCATCATCTACATCCTCATCATCCTTATTAGCGCCAACTACAGAAATATCCTCATCCTCCTGGTGCAATTCCACAGAAGCATCCTTGATTTCTATGTCAGATTTGTGCTGCTCATCCCCACATTTTGCAGAGGGCAACCAAATGGTGGAAGCAGGATCTTCTTCAAGTAGAGTATTGGAAATGTCAGACGTCACACATGGCAACCGCGGACACACTTGAACTTTCCTCAGGGATCTGTGACTTTTCTGAGCACACAGTTGGTTCATGTGCCTTAGCAATTTTCATTTTTTTGACATTTCTACAGGGACAAGAGCTAACTTCATCATAAGATGCAGAACCACCAGTCATAAATAAAGGCCAAGGGCTTATCCTTTCCTTGCTACTTCGTGTAGTGAATGGCATATTGTCAATTTTTTGTTTCTCGGCAGCATACTTAGCTTTCGATTTTTTTTCTTTAACACTGTAAAATATTGCTTGTTTGATTTTACATGTCCTGACTTAAACCCTTGGGCACCGGCCTTCGTAGATCACGTCGAGGGCCTTGCATCATGACTGCTGGCAGCTCTAGTATGTGGTTCCTGCTCTCCTCTCATTTGATCGTCCTCCATATCAACAAACTTAGGCCCTCATTCAGAGCCGCTCGCTATTTGCGGTCGTTCGTTCTAAAACAAGGGGTGGCTATTCAAATGAACTGTTCGCTAATTGCGGTCTGTTAACGCCTCTAAGTCTGAACGTGCGAGCAAAACTTGCGTTTGTAATTTTGAAAAATACGCCCCCTTGCCGCTCGCACCATACGTCATGTCCGCTATTTATTAGATTAGTACATCGAACAGCGTATGAAATGCTCGCTATTCTTGTGGCTGGTTTTTTCAACCGCTATTTTGCGAGCAGTTCGGAGTAAAAAAAAAACAAGTGACGTGGTCAATGACGCTGCTGTATTAATTATGCACTCCCTTAAAACGCCCGTTTTGACCTTTAAGCACGCCTGTGATCTAATTCCACACCACCGTTTTCAAACACCTTCCCCTGTTACCACCCACATACGCCTCCTTCTGTCACTCAAAATAGCAGGCATTCGCTATATAGCGAACAAACGATTTTTGGCCGCACTGACTGGTTCGCGCATGCGTTTTAAAATCCGTACGCATGCGCAGATGTGCGAACATCGGTCAGAACGAACGAGCAGCCGCTTACGAGCGGCTCTGAATCAGGCCTTACACTGCAGTCTGACCGGCAGTGTCACCGAACAATAATAGTGTAACTACTAAGTAGCACACACACAAAAAATAAATCAAAAGAGATCTATTTTTTGTGGAATGCTAATTTATTTACCTTTTTTTTTTTTACACTGGGGAAGAGCACCCCTGGACGAGGCAGCAGCCCCTTAATGAACAACACAGCCCCCCTTTATGGACAACAAAGCACCCCTGCTGAGCAGCGGAGTGTGGATGCGGACAGACCACCTGCAGAGTCACAAACATGTGGATGATAAACTGCAGCCTGGCCGGCAGTGTCACCGAACAACAATAGCGTACCTACTGGCTAGAGTACTAGAGTAGCGCACACACACACACAAAAATCAAAACAGATCTTTTTTTTGTGGAATGCTAATTTATTGAACTTTTTTTTTTACACTGGTGAAGACCACCCCTGAATGAGGCAGCAGCACCTTGACGAAATACACAGCACCCCTTTATGGACAACAAAGCACGCCTGCGGAGCAGCGGAGTGCGGACGGACAACCTGCAGAGTCACAAGTATGTGGATGATAAACTGTGGTCTGGTTGGCTGTATCACCGAACAATAATAGCATAACTAGTTACTAACTAGTAGCTACCTAGCACACAAAAAAAAATGAAAAAAATAATTTGAATTTGAACTTTTTTTAAACTATTTTTTATACTGGGGAAGAGCACCCCTGGATGACACAGCACCCCTTTACGAACTGTAGCCTTAACCCCTTGATGGGCAGGTTAACACAGCAGCACCCATTTATGTACTGCAGCCCAAGCCCCTTTATGGACAACACAGCAGCAGCCCTTTATGTATTGCAGCCCCTGCCCCTTGATTGAGAGGACAACAGTGAGTGATATAGCAGCACCCCCCACTTTATGTACTGCAGCCCCAGCCTGACAACACTGCACCATTGAACAAATAGTGACAAGTCACTGACAACAACACACAATACTGACTGCACCCTAGAAGAACAGAGCACGTCTGCTCTGTACACTCTCCACAGTTGGAGTGAAAATGGTGCCGATCACCGGGACCTTTATAGAATCTAAAACCTGCAAGAATCCGATCACGGGAGGATGATGTTTTGCCTCATTTTTAGATACAAGTCACGTGGGAAAACCCAAGCTGGATGAGCTCGTATCACGCTTATCTCTAATCTATCTATCTATCTATCTATCTATCTATCTATCTATCTATCTATCTATCTATCTATCTATCTATCTATCTATCTATCTATCTATCTATATTATGAATCACTCCTACAATATCAGCTGTTGCTGCACACAGGCAGGGATTTCTGAAAGGACATAGGGCCTGATTCAGAGTTGGGAATAGAGTGAGATATCGTTCTCAACTGTGAACCTGAACAAACCATATTGCAATGCAAGGGGTGTAAATACTTACATTATTTTTTTACATGTGGGGTAAATACTGGCTGCTTTTGCATGTAGACCACAAATACTGCACAGCTTTATTATTACTCTACAATTTAGAAGTCAGATGTCAGTTTGGAAACACTCCTCCCAAATCTAAATCTCTCTGCACATTTCAAATCTGCCCCACCTGCAGTGCAGCATGGTTTCACCAAGATGATCAGTTGAGAGAGATATCTCTCTCTATTCCCAAGTCTGAATCAGGCCCTGAGTCTGCTCACTACCCCATCTGTGTCACCCTTGTCTATCTACTCCTACCCTTTAGAATGTAAGCTCTCACATACAGGGCCCTTTTCTCCCATGTGCTTTTCCTTCTCTTACTATTACCTTCAGCACCTAACCCTTGACTTTTGCCACTGTACTACTAACTTGAGGGTTATGACCGCTGTTGCAGCAATGTTTATATATCATGTACTTATCCTGTATTGTCTTGTGCTGTAAGTCACTGCTCTCTTGTTCTGCTTTGTAAGGTGCTGCGGATCCCTTGTGGCACCATAGAAATAAAGGCTAATATTAATGATAATATAATAGTTATGTGCGGGAGACAAAGATCCTATTTTCGGCTCTGCCTGCACCCACTTTTATTCTCTCCCTGTCTCTCCCCCATCTCCCATCTCTCTTGCTCTCAGCCCTGATTTCCCATTTGCCTCTCTCTGTCACAATATGGAGAAGATGAAGTAATGACTACATCAGTGCGCTGGTGAGATGCAGCCATTATTTTGTATCACATCTCCTCATGGTAAATAATACTTTCTAATAAGGCTTGTATGCAATTAATTTCGCACCCGCAATACTTTTTCGCATGCTGAACTTTTTGCCTACATCGCGTATTTTAGCTGCGAAAACTTATCGCGCACATCCCCGCGATTCGCCATATTCAATTTCAAAACACGCGGAAACGCAATCGGTGAATGCAAACCAAGCGAAAAGTGCTGTCTGAATTGGGGAAATCAACCTGACACCCCTAAAAGATGCACTAACATAAAGCTATTTGGGGTACTTAAGGGGTGTCATTTTCTTCTAATTAGCGTCTTTGAACAATTGGTGAAGAAAAGTATTTAGCAGTTTTTTTAGGTGAAAATAAGTTGTCCAGTCAAAATTGGGGTACCTGAAAGTGGGTGCAAGTATGATTTAATGTCTTCAAAGTGAACTTTTAAATAATACGAATTTGCACCCCCCAAAATGCACTTGCAATCCCCAAAACACTTGACCCCAGCACCTTATTTCGCTAGTTTGAAAACTTGTCCCCCCAATTTGCACTTTTTCACCCCCAAATTCAAACTACTTTTTTGTGGTGTTATTAATTTTGTTTTAGATTTTTTTTAACTCAGTTGTCCTTTGGGGGCTGTCCCAAGGGTTCTGAGTGGTTTCTCCACGTTTGTACCCTCATACAAAATAATTGCACTTCTTTTCTCCACCCATTCAGAGGCAAAACATTTTCACCTATTACATTGCATTGCGTTTTCACGTATGCAAAAAGCGGATGGTATTGAATACAGCGATACTTTTCCAACAGATGAAAAGTCACAATCGGCGATACTTTATAGTGAATCCCTGCTTTTCGCACCTAATTGAATATGGACCACAGTATGTAAATCCTTTACATTCATTGGTGAAATATAGGCAATGTGAGGATGATTGTGACAGACAGCTTTTGTGATGTCACTAAGCTTTTAAAAGTCACTGCCTGGCATAGGACACTGAGTTATTAGCTGAGTGTGTGTTGTATCTATATCTATAGATTGTTTCTTAGCGCTATAACTCTTTCCGTATATTGGATATCTTACAGTCTCAGGTAAGTTTATCTTAACCTAAATAATGTTACTAGCTGTTAGCCTACCAGGCCACAAGTTCTGGTGCTGGGATTAATTTGGTGATTGTGGAGGTGGTGGAGCGGATTACTTTATGTTTTATTTGTTTTTCATTATTTTACCTGCCAGTCATCATCATCATTCATGGGGTTTTATTTATTCACATTTTACTTTTTTGGGGCTTTTCACCCTTATAATTTAAAAATTAATCTAAAAACATATTTCAGCAGTTTCAGGATTATAGCTCTTAATTTGCTCTTATGTTCTTCTGCAAATTGTATCCTTAATTGTGCACCCATAAGTTATAATATTAATGTGTTATCTGTGCTAATAAAACATTTGCTATTCTCTATATTATGGAGTTAGATTATATGTACTTATTTTAATCTATATTATGTTAACATACTGTAATTACATGTATTATAATGTGCTTCGGTCGTCTCCTAACCTTTAATACGACTGGATCATAGAGGGAAGTTCATTAAAACATCCCCCGTCTATTAGAAGTAAATATTTCCGTTATGTGGAGTAAGACAACATTAAGAAAGATGTATTATTAGTTTTTACTTCATAATAACTTCTAATTATGAATCTCATATTGTTCTATGTACTTGTTGTAATTCAAAAATAAAATGAAAAAGTGTATTATAATGCAATTTAAAAAACATAGATTAATAGTATTAAAAAGCAGCTGGCCGGGGAATGGTATAATTAATCATCATTAATTGATCTGATCTGCCAATCACTATATATCTCTGTTTTCCAATGTCAGATTTTCATTTTATATGAATGAATTAGTTGTAGATTAAAATAAAATATAAACTACACTGCTATATATATATATACAAAAGAATTGCTAGGAAAACACCTGCTTTTCTGAGAGCCTCTGTCAGCCCTGCTCACCCTACACTCCGTTCTATGCATTGCTAGTGGGAATATGGAAATAAAGTTTAAAACATGGATCCATCTTTCCACTAAAATGCATATAATAGTGTCTGGTATGTGTATGTATAGTTACACAGCCATCATGTGTCTGCTTAATATATATATTTTTTAAATGTTTAAATTTCACTGCTCCTAGCCTGGTCGCTCTAACAGGCGTCTCAGCCACCAGCTTTTAGTAGCATCTGAGCCACCGGATGGCGTTTATCAGCATCTGTGTTATTTTATTATGACTGACGACATTCAGACTGTAGACATTTTGACCCTGTCGACATTTTAGTTGTCATTGTTATGACAGTCAACATTTTAACTGTGTACACTTTGTCTACATTTAGACCCTGTCGACAGATTGAATATCAGCATTTTGATTGTTGACATTTCTGTATTCATTGTCAATATTTTGACTGTCTGCATCCTGTTAACCTTATGACCCTGTCAAACTTATGTCCATGTCGACTTCTTTTGTTGTCGACATTTTGCCATTTGACCTTTTGATTGTCTAAGTTTTGACTGTTTGAATTTTGACTACATCCCATTGTAACATTTCCCAGCAGTTTGTCTGCTAACTGACACTATTCAGTTGCTATGCTGCAGTGACAGCTCATTGTACAGTACTTCAGCATCATGTAAGATGAGTCTTGTTTTATGCCCGCTATGGAATGGATTGAAAATACCTGTATATATGTAATGTAGGTAAAAAGCCAAAAACATGAATAAGTTATAGCAACGCAAATTATATTTTATTTGTTTCAGTTATTTGACAACCATTGTGTTTATCTTTCAGAAGAGACTTTACCATCAGTTCCACAAATTCTGTGCGCTATTAAATAGCCATGAATTTAAGACTTCCTTTTAAGAACATGTTTCAAGAGCATCCAGTGTTCTTATTATGTCTATATGGTTTCTTCTTCCACCTGAGACCTGCAGAACCCTTTTATACATCATATATGACTGGGCCTAACAAAAAGTTCACCATGGAAGAGGTACGAGAACACAATTCTTATTTATATCAGTAACATATAAATTATGTGAAATTGTAATGCACTCTATGGGTGAGTTGTATGAAAGTCAGGAAAGTAACTAGGGTAGTGTGACCAGTGCCATGGCACAGGGCACCGCAGGGCAGGGGGTGCTGTTTGGGCCTGTCAAATTTCCTGTTTTTTATGAATCTCACTTGTAGTTTTCTCTTCTTCTCCTGGCCTCCCCTATCTTTTCCCTGGCCCTTCCCCATGAGGCCATTGCACTTTTTCAGTTGCCTTTTTTTATGTCCGTATTTAAAAAATGGGGGTCAGATGCTTATTGGAGCAGCTGTCTGGCTAGGAGGTCATTAATAAATTGCCTCGAAAGCAGTTCCATAATATATTTATATGTAAAACTTTCCTAAAATAAAATAATAACAATAATAATATTAATTATATGTCAAAATTAAAAGTTTCCAACACCAGTAGCATATGTGCCAGGTTGATGTCAGGTATACTTACACCCAACAAAGTCATAGACACAGGAAAGGTTCTTTAACACTTGACTGATAATTTAAAAAAATAATTTGCTGTTAAATTTAATTTAAATAATAAAAAACACCTATACTACAGCAATTATAATAATCATTCTCATGTATGGATAAAAGTAGCAAATCCACAATCAGCCAATCAGAAGCAACTAGTTAGTACTGGGAACTGTCATTCTCATCATCAATGTGTATGCACCCCAAGTGATACAGCTACTTGTTGGAAATATGTGTGAACAGGTTGGATGATATAGCAGATATGTACACATATGCCCCCCCAGTTGCTTAACCAGTGGAAGGTTTATTGATGTTACATGAGCTACAGCTGTACTCACTGTTATACACACTGGTTGGATGGAGCTCACCAGCCAGTGATTGTATCCAGATACTGGGTAGTGGTGCAGGATCACAGGAAAGTGTCATTATTGCAGGTAATCTCTCAGGTCTCAAGGAGCTAAGTGGAAAACTTGCCTCTCCCATTGTGGCGCACTAACTCAGTGAACAAGATGTCATTGCGCATCTGCAGTAGTAGCCTTAGCAGCCATCTTGGTACGGGGAATGAAGCCTCCCTGGAGGAGTAATATGTAGTCTGCACAGTTTGTGTTTTCCATCATCAACACTACTGACCAGCATATATGCACCTCTGTGAAGGTTTACCTTACCCGTAGTAACATGAATATGCCCTTTCTGTACCTGGACTACATTTCAAATCCCCTTTCCCTGCTCTTCCACTCCAAACAAAAGGATGCGCAAGTGTATGATGTGACCAAGTCTGCATATGGACATAGGCGTGCGCTTTATTGTGGATGAGCATAGTATAAATTTGCATATTTTACATAAAACAAATGGGTGAACGTCTAACTCAGCATTTTTTTTTTTAAAGGAGGAACTCTGTCTGTGAAAATACTCTGATTATATCTCTTATAATGGAATTATAATTCTACTAAGGATCTTGTCTCCTGGTCATACAATGTGTTAATACCTAATTTGCCTTTGAAAATATGACAACTGATACTCAAACTCTGTTTTCACTAACATATTGCTTATAATGTGTCTTCTTTCTCCCTAGGTCACGGATAAGCTCTCCCCAATATGGACCAACAGTTTGCTGCTTCTCCAGCTGCTAGTGCTCCTCTTTACTGACCTCTGCCGATACAAACCAGTCATTGTGTGTCAGGGCCTGTGCCAAGTCATCAGCTACAGCCTACTGTGCTTTGCTTCCAGTTTCCGGGCCATGCAGTTCCTTCAGGTTACCTCAGCCATGGTCTCTGCATGTGACATTGCCATCTTCTCATATGTACACAGTGTGGTGGCTGCTGATCGATATGAGAAGACCATTGTCTATATCCGAGGGTATAGCTTGCTGGGCTACACCATAGGTGCTGTGTGTGGTCAGCTCATGGTGTCAGTTGGTCATTTCTCCTACTATTACCTGAACATTATTACCTTGGAAAGTGCATCAATGGCTTTCATCATCTCCATTTTCTTGCCCATGCCCAGCAAGGATCAGCCATGTTCAGAGTGTACAAATGACCACATCAAACACAGACACATGAACGCTGTGCACAGCTGTTGTAAAATGGTGGCCAAGTTCTTCAAGCAGCAGTGGCTGGACTTCCGCGAGTGCTATTCCTGCAGCATCATTACCTGGTCCTCATTGTGGGCACTTGTGTCAGTTGGATACTACCAAGTGATTGGCTCTTCCCAAACAGTCTGGGATAGCTTGGAACACTCTGACAGTGTCTTTGTGCTTAATGGAGGCGTGGAAGCTGCTGCAGCTTTGCTAGGTATGAAATAGATTACACAGTCTGAGTAATTATGTGTCTCCATCACACTAATCTCTAACCCTATACACTAACTAGGGAGGACAAGGTCCTAGGCAAATATCCCTTTCTCATTGTGGCTTTTCAAATTTATCTGTCATTGGCTAAACAAAAATAGGGGAGGAGCATGCAAAGCCATAGGAAAACCTCTTAGATGTCTTCACAATTATTTCTTATTACATTATAAGTCATATCCCTCACTCTCATGTCAAAACACTGATGGTTAAAATATCTCTGAAAAAAGAAGCAGACTGGGTGTATTCCATTCCCTGTGTTGCTTCTGGACCAGATATCTCTCAGCTAAATATATCATATATATTTCTATTAATACATTATCTGTATTAGGCAGAGTTATAAAAAAAAACTTATTAAACCTGCAAATGCAGGATTTCTAGAGGTACATAGGTGCCAGTGGTCCAAATGAGTGTGTGTGGCCGGTCCATGAAGAGGTCTCATAATTAACACTTAATAAGCTATAGTCTGCCTCAAAGGGAATCGGTATAAAATCCCCACAGTCGGGATGCCTGCTGTCATTATACCGACAGCGGCATCCCAATGCTCAGGATCCCGACAAGGGTCCGGTACGTATGGTAATTTTCCCCCCTTCTCCCTCTAACACTAACCCTCCCTACCCTGCACCCTAACCCTCCCTGTTAGTGCCTAAACCTAACCCTCCCCTCTAGTGATGCCTAACTCTAGCCCACCCCATGGGGTACCTAACGCTACCCTCACCCCAAAGTCTAACTCTAACATCCATGATGCCTAAACCTAACCCCCCCGCGGCTTAGACCTAATCAGCCCCGCTATACTTATGATAAGAATCCCGGTTGTCGGGATTCCGGTGTTGGCATATCCATGACTTTCGGGATTACAGTGCAGGTCTTCCGGCTGGGTAGTGATATTCCGTTGTCGGGATTTCGTCAGACAGGATGCCAGCTGTAGGTATAATAACTGCATCCCGGTAAGACACCTGTCTCCTAGCTGGCAGCTGCTCTCTGTTCTCTCTAAGCTGATTGAGTACTCAGAATCACACACACAGCACACTTGGTAAGAGAAACCTTGACCACTGGGCATGTACAGCAGCTTTGTACTATCCCCTAAACTGCATATTGTATTAAATCATTTAATATAGTTCTGCTAATGTGGCAACTTGAAACCCCTGTGTTTTCCTATGTGCTATGCCAAATACATGTTTTAAAAATATGTTTTTATAGAGAACCGATACCTGTTCATTGAACATGTTATACATTCTTCAAATTCTATTTCTCTTATGAATCAAAAATGGGTGATAACATTAATTTTAAGTACCTCTGGTCATATCAGGTCAGTAAAATACATGATGTCACCTGATAGCTACTCTGCACCTGTTTGTTTCCTGCAGATATATTTGCACTCTCCGTGATGGACTGCATGAAGACAGACTGGAGCTTCTGGGGAGAGCTGGCTCTGTGTGTCCTCTGTGCAGTGGACAGTGCTGCCATATTCACCATGGCCTACATTAACAATATCTGGGTGGGCTATGCTGGCTACATTGTATGTAAGGCCTCCTATAAGATACTTACCACAATAATAATGTAAGTATGCACTCTGTACCACTACTACTGTCATGCCTATGAATGTCATATTTCTACCATGTATAGATCTGTAACAGTCACTGACTATTTAGTTTCTTTTGCATATAAAATAAGCAACTTCATTATTATTCCCAGTTTGTTAGTCATTATATGCCCCAATGTGCTGTGTACAATGGCCCTGAGTCAGAGATGGACACAATGCTGCTGTTTGCGCAGTTATAGGAATTACCTGTAACCTGCACACACATATGAGTCACACTGCGCATGCGTCTCGTGTCATTACTGATGTCGCTGATGTCACTCGCAGTCAGGATTTATTCACAAAGTGATTGCCTGGAAGGGATCGTTTATGGGCGACAATGCGGAGGTGATGACTGAAATGCAGATGTGACGCGGCCGTTTTCAGTCTCTGTCAGTGACTGAGATCCTGTATGCAGAAAAAATGGCTCCAGCGTCTCAGTTCCTGCGCCCATTCTGTATGACCATAGGGATACTTTGAAGTCAGATAATCAACTGATCTGCGTCCGAGCTGTTGTTTGGATTTGCCAGGCTGCAGATGTGACGTCTCATTACAAATCCTGGCAGCTGTGGCATTTGCATATTTTTGCACAGCCGCTGTGTACAAATCCGCAGTCACTGTGGCATTAGTGTATATTACTGAATCAGGCCCAGTACCACTTACCCATCAGAACAATCCGCAGTCACTGTGGCATTAGTGTATATTACTGAATCAGTCCCAGTACCACTTACCCATCAGAACAATCCGCAGTCACTGTGGTATTAGTGTACATCTCTGACCTGGGGCATTTTAAGAGAGGAAGGGGCCCGCGTGCACTACTCGTGCGGGGCCCCCTCCTCTCTCCCTGGTGGCTGGCAGCCGACTGACACAGCTGGCCAGCCACCGGAGCATTAGTAGACTCCAGGCACTAGAGTGTGCCCGGAGTCTACTGCGCATGCACAGAATGCCAGAAAATTGGCCGCGGAAGCCATTTTCCGGCGTTCTGTGCATGCGCAGTAGACTCCGGGCACACTCTAGTTCCTGGAGTCTACTGTGCATGTGCAGAACACCGGCAAATGGCCGTGGTGCCCATTGTTCTGGTGTTCTGAGCAGCAGTGACACCCGACTCGGGACCTCAGACAGGTAAGTTTAAAAAAAATATGGGTGCAGTGTGTGCGGTGCAGGGCCCCCTGGACCCGGGGGCCCGTGTGCGCCGCACACACTGCACCCATTATAGATGCGCCACTGTCTCTGACTCTGGCCCAGTACCACTTACCCATCAGAGCAATGCTGATTTACAGTTGTAGTACCCTACAGTTCTAGCACCAATGATGATTATGTATAAATACTATTGAAATGTACAAATCATCAGTACCAATCACAGCATATAATCAGACGTCTGATTTAATGACCTAACTTACACCATACTTACTGACATTAGAAAACTCCTCTTGCGGAGCCCTGTTCCAGTCCTGTATAACACAATGATATATGTCTGGTCACACTGCTATGACTTACAGTACCCACAGTATCACCATGTCTTGTTCTGTGTTATATAACTGGTGCATGTCCCACTCCTATCCTAGGGTGAATATTGCTGTGAGTGTGAGAAAGGAAAGATACGCTTTGGTTTCTGGGATAAACAATTTTGCATCCCTGCTGTTGCTAGCGATTGTGAATATAATAATGACTGGTATCAAGCAAGATATCCACAGTCAGGTAAGGACACCCTGGCCATCATCACATTGCTTCCAATAAATATGTGCAAACTATTAGGTATATTAGGATGTGGCCCTGTGACATGTCCCCATTGTCATCACTCTAATGGTGTGCCCAGCACTCCCAAAGATGCTGGGCTTCCCCCAGGCTCCCAGTGCTCCCCCTAAACTTCCTGCCCTGTCTGCGGGAAACTGTGACCCATGAGTGGGATGGCAGGACAGTCCTAGAAAAGTGGGACAGTTAGGAGGTATGCAATAAATAGGACCCCAGACTACTTGCTACTATAATAATTTCTCTGCTCATACTGTAACTTTACTTTTGTAAGATTATATTTTCTCTGTTGTGTTTCTTTTAGTTTATCATCTATGCCAGCTATTTCCTTATACTATCAGGGATCATTGGTTTCATCGCAGTCTGCATAATGACTAGCAAAAGGAAAAAAAACATCAGAGACCAGCAGATCACCGATAACAGCACAGGGTGTCCATAACACAATGCCATCAAATATTTCTGGCGGGTGGTCCCAGCATCCAGCGTATCTAAGCAGAGCTTCTCCACCCTCTGGCTAAAAACATCTTTACACCCAGAGGATACCCTCAGGCAAGAGCAGCATCCTGCCATGGTCCCTGTATCTATCTCTGACTCAGATTCCAACTCTGCAAGGGTGAGGTGCTGCTATGGTCCCCATTCTTGATCAGCAGCTTGGTATATCCCAACACCTGTACTCAGTAGAAGGTGGAAGAGTACCGGGACCTAGGCTGGTGACACTTGGAGAAGGTTCACCAGCAGCGACAAGTCACCAAAGTCATCTATCGAGAGGTAATAATAAGCGCTATTACTGTATCAATGTGGGAACAGGGAGGTTACTAAACAGTTGTCTAGAAGCAATCAGCAGTGATGTTTAGCGAGTTTAATAGTTGGGGTAGTTTAGCAGTTACTGATGGTCATGATAAAATGCAAGGACCAATGCAAAGCCTCTCTCACTAAACTGCATGTCATCCAGGCTTGCCTACCCTCCCGATTTGGCCGGGAGTCTCACGATTTTCGGGTGCCGCTCCCTGCCCCCCGGAAAGGCAGGCAAGCCTCTCGGCAGCCAGCAACCCTCCAGACCTCCCCCCAGAATAAACTGGAAACTCCCGCAGTGGGGGTGCCAATGACGCGATTTGCGCTGAATCGCGTCATCGTGGCCCCGCCCCCTGCTTCACAATGCTAAAAATAACGGTATTGTGAAGAGGTGGTGGGACCACGATGACGCGATTGCTCGTCTCCGCCCCCACTGTGACGACAATGACCGGGCACGCCCCCAGCTGTTAGCCGACAATTAGCTCCCTCCCAGAAGAAGGGAGCTAATTGACATCAAGAATGATGTCATCTACTGTAGTTGGTGCAGCTGGACAGTACAGTTTGAATTAGCAATTAAGCTTTGCTCCAGTGCTGGTCTGAATCATGTCATCTAGAGGGATATATGAAGATCATCTCCCATCACTGCAACTTTGCATGCACTGTCCAATCAGTGTGGAGTATGCAGCACATATTCTTCTCTCCAGTCCTGGACTGCTGGGGGCTGTTGCCCCTCCTCTGTGTACCATGTGACAGGGGCTTTGAAATTGTGACATGTCCAATGGCCATTGTAACAGCATCCAGCTATAGATCATACAATACTACTACTTGTAGTGTTTGGAGCCTCCTACAGGTGAATGTGGTCTGTGCTGACAGTGTTGTCCAAATGTCTGCCAAGAAAAAGTCCAGCACCCTGCCCTGCACTGGCACCCAGGGCACGTTACGCCACTGCACTGGCCCCACCCACATTACACCACTGCCCATCATACATATTCTTAAAAGGCAATACTTGAAGTACTCACAAATAATCACATTCATGTTTGTTTTTTATAATAATTTTATTAAATGAGGACTTTTTTTGCAAACTGCAAATAATACTGATCAACTTAATTTTCAATAAAATATTCCTAAATATATGTAATAGAAAATATTAAAGATTTATTTCACCCTCAAAAATATAAATAAGCACACATAACATAAAACATAACCATAAACTTATTAAAACTACTGTATAACTGTTAACTTTCCAATGAGGCAAGGCCCGCACTGTAGTCCAATGAACTTCTAATCTCAGAAATGGCAGGTGTGGATGTCCTGGTGCAAAGTTGAGTGTTAATATAGGGCCCCTTATATTGGTGGTGCGTTCCCTTTTGAAATGACAGATAGGAGGTAGGGAGGTAAATATGGCGTATAGTGTTCCTGTTGTGGCCTAGGAGGTATCTCCATTAGGACACTATAAGGGGTAAGTAGACCTCTGGTCCCCTTATATAGCACATCAGCCAGTATCCTCTCTGCCTCAGCTCTGTTGCTGTCATTCAATTTTCTCAACTTCTATGCTATATTGGCTGCCACAACGTCATACTCATCTGCATTCTTTTCAATTAGTCAGTTGGTGGACTCCAGAATCCAACAAGTCATGACCTCTGTGCTCTCCCCTAACTCACATAGGGGTCTATTTACTAAGCTGTGTTAGGAGATAAAGTGAACAGAGGTAAGGTACCAGCCAATCAACTCCTGTCGTTTTTCAAACACAGCCTGTGACTTGGCAGTTAGGAGCTGATTGGCTGGTACCATATCACCGTTCACTTTATCTCCTATCACAGCTTAGTAAATAGACCCCATGGTCTTTTCCTTACAGTATAGAAAAGGCAGATTGTTGTGGGTTAGGCGAGGCAGGAAGTACTGAGATTTGGATGGATGGAGGTAGGGTCACTTGGGTGGCAGTTGTAGCCTCATCTGCTTTAGTCACTATCATAGTTGATGCTTCATCAGTAAAAGCCGATGGTTTTTGGGGAAAAAAAATGCAAATAATTTAAATTAATGTTCTAACAAATCATTTTGTTCTTGTCATTTAACATTTACATTTTGTCTTTTCAGTTACCATCAACTCCGAGGAATGGCCGCAATGGCCCATTTTCTGGATTTTCCACACTGCAATAAACCTGCACCTTGATAGACTTTGTGGTGCAGGCATGTTGTGCCATACACACCTATATTCATCGCAAAGCCTCAACCGCACAGCACAACATCCTGTTTTAGTGACATTGCAGAATATCCAGAGTATGACGTAGGATTTACACCAGTGGAGCCAAGTGAAGTGCGAAACATCAGTGTTGAGGCAAATTAATTAGGGAGCAGTATTTCAATTACTGCAATGGTGAACTATTGACCCTGTTCTTGTAATGTCTCCATATTTTACATATATCTTGTATAATAAACATTGCATACAAATTTGTTGTTATTCTTTTAATACTTACTATGCCACTGCAAGCTATTTTAACCTTCCAAGTTGGTGACAAATGCTGAAGGAAGCTCCTTGTTGGCCATAAATAATAGCAAATCAATATACCAGAGTCTTGGCTCATCACCTCATCTGCTCCTGCAGCGGATCTTCTGTTCAGTTCTTTCTTGAACACTGTGTGGAGGTTTGAGATCTTTGTCCTAACCCATGTAATGTTGGCAGAAGGGTGATAATGCGGGCATACCTTCTGCTGCTCTTCCATGGCCATAGCCCTCATTATCCTATTATAATAATGCAGTGATTTTGTTTTTCCAAAAGCATAGATGTGCTCTGTAGGCTTCTATCAAATCATGGAGGAAGTCGTGACTTGTTTCTGTAGCCAATTCCTGTGTTAAAATTAATGAATAGACCTGCGGATGGCTTAGATAGAGGATTTCTGTGAAATAACATTGTGAAGTCTCTAGTACAGCCTATGGGATGTAGCCGGTGGTCGGCTGTAAACTCCCGGCATGGGACTAATGATAGGCATCTAAATACTACATAATGACGCCTATCATCAGCCCCATGCCGAAATCCCAACATCCGGCATACCGATCATAGGTAAGCCGGGCGTCCAGAGTGGATAGCCGCGCAGTGGGGAGGGTTAGGTTTACGGTCTCCTGGGGGGACTAAAGGCCCCCACACATCAGAATGATATTGTTCCAACCAGCCAACTAGTTGGCTGGTTGGAATGATAATCGTCTAGTGTGTGGGAGCAAACGATTGTCAGCCGTTTGCTCCCACATGCTGAAAAACGTCCAGAAACGGTTGTTCCAACTAGTTGGTGAAAACAAACATGTTTGATTTTCACCAACTATCGTTCTAGTGTAGGGGGAACACTCCCCCCAACTGAACGATAAGTAGGCGGACACCTGGCCGCTAGTGTCCGCCTACTTCACTACCGGCTGTGCTGCCCCTGTCAGCTTTGGATCCCCCTGCCTGTCACTGATACAGATAGCGGGCCCACCTGAGTGTGAGGAGAGGATCAGTGCAGCTGCTGCACATAGGTCCTCCAGGTAAGTGCTGCCCCCCCGCGATCAAAGATGTACCCCCCGCGGGTGCTATCCCCCCGTGATCACAATGTACCCCCCCCGCAGGTGCTGCCCCCCGCGATCAAAGATGTACCCCCCACGGGTTCAACCGCCCCCCCTGCGATCACAATGTACCCCCCCGCTATCAGAATGTACCCCCCCGCGGGTGCTGCCCCCCGCGATCAAAGATTCCCCCCGCAGGTGCAACCCCCCGCGATCATCGAAGATGTAAGCCCACCCGCGGGTGCTCCCCCCCCACGGTCACAATGTACCCCCCCGCGAGTGCTGCCCCCCCACAAACAAAGATGTCTCCCCCGCGGATGCTACCCCCCCCACAATCACAGATGTCCTCCCCCCGGTACAGGTGGGGCTTACCTTCAACTCTGCCGCTTGTGAGAAGGGGGGTGGGAGTAGTCTGCAAACAACTCCCGGCCTCTCTATGTGCCCCATCCTCACTCACCTCCTCTCCTGATGGCACCAGTTACAGGTGATGGTTGAGCCTTATTAATTTTTTAGTAGTGACATAACAGCTGGTGTGGTAGGTTAGTGGTTACAGTGCAGGTAACTTGATGCAAGGGTCCAGGGTTCAATCCCAGGGATAAACAGCCTATTTTTATTTAAATATTTATATTTATAGACTTAATATTCTTTTTATAGTTTAACAATTTTCCAGGGAGTGAGGGGGAAGCTGGGGACAGAGATGGGGAATGTGCTGGTTACTTAATGTGTCATCCACTGTACTGCCTGACAACCTGTGCGCCCGTGTAATGCCTGGCCCTGACACCCTTCTCCTGACAAGGTGCTCACCCATATAGTACCTGACCCTTATGATACAGTAGTACCTGAATCCTCTCCCCTATAACACCCTCTCTCATGTGACCCTGATTCAGAAATGGGCATAATGGCGATTCGACAATTGTTTGCTATTGTGCATGTGCGAATGCAGCCCTGTGCATGCGCAGCTATTGCAGCGCTGTCGCGCATGCAGAGGGCCCACGTACAAAGTGAGTGACATGTAGTCAGCATTTGGGGATGGAAACGGGTGGGGGGGTGGTTAGAAAAACTGAGGCGTGTGTGACTATTTAGTGTTCACTCTAGCTCCGGCGGCAGGCAGGGCGTCGGAGCTAGAGAAGGCACATGTGCGCGCACCCCCGAAAATGGGGCGTGTCCATTGAAAAAGGGGCATGTCTATAAGACGCGTCACCCTTTTCATCACTCTTGGGGGCGTGCCCTGCCCACCTTGCTTCGGGGATACTTATCACCGGAGAATTCATCATTGCTCTGATGCAGGGACAGCTGCTCCGAAAAAAAGCTGACCCCCGTATCCCCAGAAGTAGCAACGATCCTTACCTTCCCCGTCACCAGGTTCTACGTATGTGTGACCTGAGGTCACACATGTGCAATGTCGCCTGGGAATCAGTGAGGAGGTGGCAGAGGGATCCGCTCGTATTCCTCTTCGCATCCCCAGAACTCCTTCACATAGGAATGAGCGGGGCTACGAGAACAAACGACATCTGAAGATGAAGATTGTTCTCGCTGGCAAACTCCAAAAACTTTCCATTTTCAGAGTTTGCTGGATATCAGGTGGTCCTACCGGACCCCTGATGATGAATGGCCCGTTAACTTAAATATATTTCCGCATGGTTACCGGGCCATTTAAGTGTTGATGAATAGGCCCCTGAAAGGCCTAAAATAAAACTTGGTCTTGGGGCCAGGTACCACTGGATCTATTCATTATCAATTAATTTCAACAAAAGCTGGTACAAATTAAGATTTTTACCTGCTTTTGCAGAAATTAAGTTTTGGGGCCAGTCATCATAAAGGTAACGCAGGAGATATCACAGATATGTACTGCTTACCTTTCACTCCCGATGTGGCCTGCTGTCCCCATACACTAGTATTTGGGATCCCTCCACCTTTGTCTGGCTCCTTCCGCCGGACGCTGGGGCTTTGTGCGCCTGCACAAACTCTATTTCGCGCAGGCGCACTAGCACTGCCGAGTTAGATTCTGCAATACTAGGTTTCACTGCTCTGAAATAGCAGTGAAAGCTTTTGGGGAGACAGAATATCGGACCCCGATAATTAATATAATGAATAGGAATGTGCGCCGACTCCCATGTTTTGGTTTTAGTTTTGGATCTGTATCTCCTTCGTGTTTTGGATCTGGATTGGTTTTTGCCAAAACCGCACTTGTGAAAATTCGTTCTGGTTTTACATCTGCATTTTTTCTAAAAACAGCTGAAATCACATGTTTGCCCTGTTTTTGTTCCTACAGTATTATTAACCTAAATAACATTTATTTCCAGCCATTTCCAGTCACTGCTCACAATATTGATTTCATCCAGTTTAGGCCAAAAGGTTGCATCGAGCTAGCTGTTGGACTAAGCTAAGCGACAGTAGTGGGTGGCACTAAAATGTGGCAGTTCAGTTAAACATTCCAAATTAGGAAACAAATGTTTTTTATTAATCAAGACTGAGGCCAGAGGCAGTTGGAGTGTGAGGTTCTGAATTTGTTGTGGACCTGGGGTGGTGATAGGAGCAGACACAGAAGCCGACTTAAATGAAAAAGTGGGTTTTTTAATAAGTGACTTAGAAGACATGGGAATGACAAATGAAAAAGTCCAGGTATAGCACTAAAGTGCACTTGATAACTGTAGTGGGGGTTAATGGAGAAATGTCCAGATAGTGACAGGCAGGAACAGTCCAGTATACAATTATAGTGAGCTGTAACAGAATGCAGGTATGATGAGCTGTAACTGAATGCAGGTATGGTGAACTGTAACAAATGCAGACTAGAGGTAATGAAATCCAGCTGGGAGTGAAATGAGGCAAGGTGCAGGGAAACAGCAGGTTCAGGTGCTCAGGCAGGTGGGAAGGTATATGGAGGGTGCAGGGTAAGTCCAGCAGGTTGGAGCAGGCAAGGTTGAAGCTAGAAGCATATAACAAGCAGGCAGGTAAGGCAAAGGTACTCTCTCTCAGCCGCAGCTGAGAAACATCAGCAGCAGTTCGAGTTGCACTACTTTTGAGTAATACACACTGTGCTCCCCTTTCCTGCACTCCACATCCCACACTGTGCTCCCCTTCCCCCCTACACATCCCACACACTGTGCTCCCCTTTCCTGCCTCCATATCCCACACTGTGCTCCCCTTCCCCCTCCATATCCCACACTGTGCTCCCCTTCCCCCTCCATATCCCACACTGTGCTCCCCTTCCCCCCTCTACATCCCACACTGTGCTCCCCTTCCCCCCACTATATCCCACACTGTGCTCCCCTTCCCCATATCCCCCCTCTACTTCCCACACTGTGCTCCCCTTCCTCCCTCTACATCCCACACTGTGCTTCCTTTCCCCCTCCACATCCCACACTGTGCTCCCCTTCCCCCTCTACATCCTACAATGTGCTCCCCTTCCCTCCTCTACATCCCACACTGTGCTCCCCTTCCCCCTCTACATCTCACACTGTGCTCCCCTTTCTCCCTCTACATCCCACACTGTGCTCCCCTTCCCCCTCCACATCCCACACTGTGCTCCACTTCCCCCCTCTACATCCCACTGAGCTCCCCTATCCCCTTCTACATCCCACACTGTGCTCCCCTTCCCCCCTCTACATCCCACACTGTGCTCCCCTTCCCTCCTCTACATCCCACACCATGCTCCCCTTCCCCCTCGACATCCCACACTGTGCTCCTCTTCCCCCTCTACATCCCACACTGTGCTCCCCTTCCTCCCTCTACATCCCACACTGTGCTCCCCTTCCCCCTCTACATCCCACACTGTGCTCCCCTTCCCCCTTTACATCCCACACTCTGCTCCCCTTCCCCTCTCCATATCCCACACTGTGCTCCCCTTCCCCTCTCCACACCCCACACACTGTGCCCCCCCACCACATCCCACACTATGCTTCCCTCCCCCCACCACATCGCACACTGTGCTCCCCTCCTACCCCTCCACATCCCACACTGTGCTCCCCTCCCCCCACCACATCACACACTGTGCTCCCCTCCCCCCTTCACATGCCACACTGTGCTCCCCTCCCCCCACCACATCCCACACTGTACTCCCCTTCCCCCCTCTACATTCCACACACTGTGCTCCCATTCCCCTCTGCCAATCTTTGTTATTGTTTCAAATATTTACATTCTTTAGATTAGTTGAATATTTTTTCATAGTAAACATGTATGTATGAGTGCTTTGTAGCCATTATTATGTGATCCTTCATATGCTGAGTGATCCACTAACATACTAATTCTGTATGTAACACGCAGAGCCAGATTAGCAGGGATTGTCAGGGATAAACTGCTATTTAGCACCAGCGGCTCCTAGGCACAGGCATACAATGCTTAGGGCTAAATCCAGGCCTTATATATTACTTTTACAGACATCTTATTGCTACATTCTGAAACCAAGCTATTGACAAGATTAACCTACAGTATATTTTTTGGCTAATGTAAAAATAAGTTGTATATAATTGAGTTTGCAAGGGAAACTTCCATTGCTGAATTGAAATGCCTCCCATCTTTGTCTTCTCTGCTCCAAAGATTATGGAAAGACATTGCTCAGTCGTATACCTCCGCGCATTATTAATATTAAAATGTGGTCAAAATAAGCCACACCCATGAGCCACCTAAATCACACCCCCATCTGCATAAACCAGATCTACATAACCAGGCCTTCTTTTTAAAATATGCCAGTTTTAGGGGGGAATTCAATTAGCCGCAGTAATTTAACTTGGGCTAATTGATCCCCCTGGGCGTTTCAATTAGCTCTGAAGTGCAGAACTTATCCGGGATTTATTTTCACCACTGCACAAACAGTGAAAATAATCCTGTAAAACTAGGTGGTTATCAGGTACCGCGTCCCTTTTAACGCACGAGTCCATGAACTGTTCACGGTTTCTGTATGTTAACGCCCATTAACTCTTGTTAACGCCCACTAACATGTCAATTTAACAATAGTTAACAAAGGTATAGGGTGAAAAAGTGAATAGCCTTGGGTGATAAAGCCCAGAGATACTTCAGTTTTTCCCTCGTGATAACTTATCACTTGTAAATGAATTCCCCCATAGGTTCTATCAGGACTGTATTGGATGCTATGTAGTTGACTTAAATATGCCCACATACAGTAGCATAACCAGTAATTATTATTATTATTGCCATGTCAAGGAATAGGGGAGGTGCATTTTTAAACACATTTATCACCTTTTACTGCACATGATTCCCAAGCCCTTAACATTAATAAATTGTCCAGAGAAGCCCGTTCACCAACATATCCACTTTAATCTCATTGAGGGACCTATTCATCATCAGGGGCCGTATGGCCCCCGATGATTAAGTATCCACCTTGCTTCGGGGGATATTTATCACCGGAGAATTCATCATTGCTCTGATGCAGGGACAGCTGCTCCGAAAAAAAGCTGACCC
Source organism: Taudactylus pleione (assembly GCA_031769625.1). Lineage (NCBI taxonomy): Eukaryota > Metazoa > Chordata > Amphibia > Anura > Myobatrachidae > Taudactylus > Taudactylus pleione. The sequence goes on from JAUIMM010000584.1 coordinate 3,555,590, forward strand.
CCGTATCCCCAGAAGTAGCAACAATCCTTACCTTCCCCGTCACCAGGTTCTACGTATGTGTGACCTGAGGTCACACATGTGCAATGTCGCCTGGGAATCAGTGAGGAGGTGGCAGAGGGATCCGCTCGTATTCCTCTTCGCATCCCCAGAACTCCTTCACATAGGAATGAGCGGGGCTACGAGAACAAACGACATCTGAAGATGAAGATTGTTCTCGCTGGCAAACTCCAAAAACTTTCCATTTTCAGAGTTTGCTGGATATCAGGTGGTCCTACCGGACCCCTGATGATGAATGGCCCATTAACTTAAATATATTTCTGCATGGTTACCGGGCCATTTAAGTGTTGATGAATAGGCCCCTGAAAGGCCTAAAATAAAACTTGGTCTTGGGGCCAGGTACTACTGGATCTATTCATTATCACTTAATTTCAACAAAAGCTGGTACAAATGAAGATTTTTACCTGCTTTTGTAGAAATTAAGTTTTGGGGCCAGTCATCATAAAGGTAATGCAGGAGATATCACAGATATCTACTGCTTACCTTTCACTCCTGATGTGGCCTCATACACTAGTATTTGGGATCCCTCCTCCTTTGTCTGGCTCCTTCCGCCGGACGCTGGGGCTTTGTGCGCCTGCACAAACTCTATTTCGCGCAGGCGCACTAGCACTGCCGAGTTAGATTCTGCAATACCAGGTTTCACTGCTCTGAAATAGCAATGAAAGCTTTTGGGGAGACAGAATATCGGACCCCGATAATTAATATAATGAATACGAATGTGTTTTGGTTTTAGTTTTGGATCTGTATCTCCTTCGTGTTTTGGATCTGGATTGGTTTTTGCCAAAACGGCACTTGTGAAAATTGGTTCTGGTTTTGCATCTGTATCTTTTCTAAAAAATCATAAAAACAGCTGAAATCATGTTTGCCCTGTTTTTGTTCCTACAGTATTATTAACCTAAATAACATTTATTTCCAGCCATTTCCAGTCAATTTTGACCACCTCACTGCTCACAATATTGATTTTATCCAGTTTAGGCCAAAAGGTTGCATCGAGCTAGCTGGTGGACTAAGCTAAGCGACAGTAGTGGGTGGCACTAAAATGTGGCAGTTCAGTTCAACATTCCACATTAGGAAACAAATGTTTTTTATTAATCAAGACTGAGGCCAGAGGCAGTTGGAGTGTGAGGTTCTGAATTTGTTGTGGACCTGGGGTGGTGATAGGAGCAGACACAGAAGCCGACTTAAATGAAAAAGTGGGTTTTTTAATAAGTGACTTAGAAGACATGGGAATGACAAATGAAAAAGTCCAGGTATAGCACTAAAGTGCACTTGATAACTGTAGTGGGGGTTAATGGAGAAATGTCCAGATAGTGACAGGCAGGTACAGTCCAGTATACAATTATAGTGAGCTGTAACAGAATGCAGGTATGATGAGCTATAACTGAATGCAGGTATGGTGAGCTGTAACAAATGCAGGCTAGAGGTAATTAAATCAAGCTGGGAGTGAAATGAGGCAATGTGCAGGGAAACAGCAGGTTCAGGTGCTCAGGCAGGTGGGAAGGTATATGGAGGGTGCAGGGTTGGAGCAGGCAAGGTTCAAGCTAGAAGCATATAACAAGCAGGCAGGTAAGGCACAGGTACTCTCTCTCAGCCGCAGCTGAGAAACACGTTGCACTTGCAAAGGAAGGAAGGCTCTGGACCTTCCTTAATACTCAGTGCCACGCTGTGACTGGCTGTAATGAGCACAACACCTACCAGGATTGGACAGCCAGAATCACATAGCCACAAGCAAGATGGCGGCGCCCATGCCAACGGAATGGAAAGACTGCCAGACCTCACCAGGCCAAGTAACAATGTGCCCGCACAGAACCACGTGCAGCCAATGCCCCTCGCCAAACACCAGCACTGCTGTCAGAGACCCCCCGTCATAATGACCTCACAGGTAATACGCGGTGACTACCATGTCGAGAAACCCTGGCCGTGACATGGAGTACATATGTAGTTGAAGGCAGGAAAAGGAAGGGTTGATTCGTAGTAAATTTAATTTAAGTTTTGTATTTCGAAGCAAATTTATGAGGAAGGAGGGTAGAGCATGGGTGAACAATATGACCCATGTTTTACCCACAAAATCAACTTGGTGGTTCAAAATATTTTTTTAAATTAAAGGGGCATGCAGGGGATGCTGTCTGTGGCCATAAATATTACTGGACATTTTCGACATTCAGCAACCACATGTAGAAGACTTCAGCGGCTGTGGCAGTGGCACTGCAGTGGCAGAATGGATGGCAGTTTAATAAACTATAAAATTAAAAATGTCAGGCAGTAATAGCCCAAACAGCACATAATACAAAGAAAAGAGGTGAAAGATGGAATTGTCCCTCCCACCCATCCTAATGTTGTATATATTAAACAGGACATGCACAGTTTAACAAACCAACCACTTCAGCTACAGGGACTGCCAATTGTGGCTGAAGCAATTGGTTTGTTTGAGCCCCCACAAAAGAAGCTACCAATGGGCAGCTGACATTGCTGGCAATGATCTCTGCATTCAAAAACTGACTTTACAATATAGGTATGATCAGATGTCGTAATCGTCATCATCATCATCCCCATCAGTGTGTACATCCTCTTCTTCACACAATATTAATTTGTCCCCGCTAGAATCCACCATTACAGACGCCTCTGTATTTTTTTTGTCTAAATTGCTAGTACAGGTCTTCCTTGTGGAATTTGTATCTCATTTGGGTGAACATCGTCTTTTCCACATTTTGGGGAAGTAACCTCCTACGCCGATCGCTGACAAGGTTCCCGGCTGCGCTGAAAACTCTTTCAGAGTTCACACTGGAGGGTGGGCAACATAAGTAAAGCAAAGCCATTTTGTGTAAGGGACTCCAAATTGCTTCTTCTCCCTGCCAGTAGTGAAACGGACTGTCTGACATGCCTATTTTGATGCTATCCCTACAATAATCATCCACCATTCTCTGAATGGTGACAGTATCAGACGAAGTCACGATAGACATATCATTAATTGCAGGCAGTGCTTTCAGACCCGACCAGATGTCATATGGTCATGATTGAGGATGTTTATGATGATGCAGGTGTTGGTGGTTGAGATTGCAGGAGCTTGGATCTAACAGAGCGAATGGAGCAGCTAAGTGGCGCTGGACTGATTGTTATGTTTTTAGCCAAAGTTTCTGAATTTGAAAAATACTTTTCAATTTGATGAATGCGCTGCAATTGACATAACAGGGAGGAGGTTCCTAGATGGTGAAGTCCTTACCTCTACTCACTCTTGCTTTGCAAATGTTATAGATGGCTTGACAATTGTTGTCCGTATTTGGATGGAAATTATTCCACACATGAGAGGTGGATTTTTTTGCCTTTTGCCCTGACATGACAATGGGATTTTTCATACCATGGGCAACATCTGTTGCCTGATTTACATAAACAATATCTTTGGCATCAACATCCTCATCATCTACATCCTCATCATCCTTATTAGCGCCAACTACAGAAATATCCTCATCCTCCTGGTGCAATTCCACAGAAGCATCCTTGATTTCTATGTCAGATTTGTGCTGCTCATCCCCACATTTTGCAGAGGGCAACCAAATGGTGGAAGGAGGATCTTCTTCAAGTAGAGTATTGGAAATGTCAGCCTCACACATGGCAACCGTGGACACACTTGAACTTTCCTCAGGGATCTGTGACTTTTCTGAGCACACAGTTGGTTCATGTGCCTTAGCAATTTTCATTTTTTTAACACATCTACAGGGACAAGTGCTAACTTCATCATAAGATGCAGAACCACCAGTCATAAATAAAGGCCAAGGGCTTATCCTTTCCTTGCCACTTCGTGTAGTGAATGGCATATTGTAAATTTTTTGTTTCTCGGCAGCATACTTAGCTTTTGATTTTTTTCTTTAACACTGTAAAATATTGCTTGTTTGATTTTACATGCTCTGACTTAAACCCTTGGGCACCAGCCTTCGTAGATGACGTCGAGGGCCTTGTATCTTCATTATGACTGCTGGCAGCACTAGTATGTGGTTCCTGCTCCCCTCTCATTTGATTGTCCTCCATATCGACAAACTTACACTGCAGTCTGACCGGCAGTGTCACCGAACAATAATAGTGTAACCACTAAGTAGCACACACACAAAAAATAAATCAAAAGAGATTCTTTTTTTGTGGAATGCTAATTTATTTACCTTTTTTTTTTTTTACACTGGGGAAGAGCACCCCTGGACGAGGCAGCAGCCCCTTAGTGAACAACACAGCACCCCTGCTGAGCAGCGGAGTGCGGATGCGGACAGACCACCTGCAGAGTCACAAATATGTGGATGATAAACTGCAGCCTGGCCGGCAGTGTCACCAAACAACAATAGCGTACCTACTGGCTAGAGTACTAAAGTAGCGCACACACACACACACACACACAAAAATCAAAACAGATCTTTTTTTTGTGGAATGCTAATTTATTTAACTTTTTTTTTTACACTGGTGAAGACCACCCCTGAATGAGGCAGCAGCACCTTGATGAAATACACAGCACCCCTTTAAGGACAACAAAGCACCCCTACGGAGCAGCGGAGTGCGGACGGACCACCTGCAGATTCACAAGTATGTGGATGATAAACTGCGGTCTGGTTGGCTGTATCACCGAACAATAATAGCTTAACTAGTTACTAACTAGTAGCTACCTAGCACACACAAAAAAATGAAAAAAATAATAAGATTTGAATTTGAACTTTTTTTAACAATTTTTTATACTGGGGAAGAGCACCCCTCGATGACACAGCATCCCTTTACGAACTGTAGCCTTAACCCCTTGATGGGCAGGTTAACACAGCAGCACCCATTTATGTACTGCAGCCCAAGCCCCTTTATGGACAACACAGCAGCAGCCCTTTATGTATTGCAGCCCCTGCCCCTTGATTGAGAGGACAACAGTGAGTGACATAACAGCACCCCCCACTTTATGTACTGCAGCCCCAGCCTGACAACACTGCACCATTGAACAAATAGTGACAAGTCACTGACAACAACACACAATACTGACTGCACCCTAGAAGAACAGAGCACGTCTGCTCTGTACACTCTCCACATTTGGAGTGAAAATGGTGCCGATCACCTGGACCTTTATAGAATCCAAAACCTGCAAGAATCCGATCACGGGAGGATGACGTTTTGCCTCATTTTTAGATACGAGTCATGTGGGAAAACCTAAGCTGGATGAGCTCGTATCACGCTTATCTCTAATCTATCTATCTATCTATCTATCTATCTATCTATCTATCTATCTATCTATCTATCTATCTATCTATCTATCTATCTATCTATATTATGAATCACTCCTACAATATCAGCTGTTGCTGCACACAGGCAGGGATTTCTGAAAGGACATAGGACCTGATTCAGAGTTGGGAATAGAGTGAGATATCGTTCTCAACTGTGAACCTGAACAAACCATATTGCAATGCAAGGGGTGTAAATACTTACATTATTTTTTGACATGTGGGGTAAATACTGGATTCTTTTGCATGTAGACCACAAATACTGCACAGCTTTATTATTATTACTCTACAATTTAGAAGTCAGATGTCAGTTTGGAAACACTCCTCCCAAATCTAAATCTCTCTGCACATTTTAAATCTGCCCCACCTGCAGAGCAGCATGGTTTCACCAAGATGATCAGTTGAGAGAGATATCTCTCTCTATTCCCAAGTCTGAATCAGGCTCTGAGTCTGTTCACTACCCCATCTGTGTCACCCTTGTCTATCTACTACTACCCTTTAGAATGTAAGCTCTCACGCACAGGGCCCTTTTCTCCCATGTGCTTTTCCTTCTCTTACTATTACCTTCAGCACCTAACGCTTAACTTCTGCCACTGTACTACTAACTTGAGTGTTATGACCGCTGTTGCAGCAATGTTTATATATCATGTACTTATCCTGTATTGTCTTGTGCTGTAAGTCACTGTTCTCTTGTTCTGCTTTGTAAGGTGCTGCGGATCCCTTGTGGCACCATAGAAATAAAGGCTAATAATAATAATAATAATATAATAGTTATGTCCGGGAGACAAAGATCCTAGTTTCGGCTCTGCCTGCACCCACTTTTATTCTCTCCTTGTCTCTCCCCCATCTCCCATCTCTCTAGCTCTCAGCCCTGATTTCCCATTTGCCTCTCTCTGTCACAATATGGAGAAGATGAAGTAATGACTACATCAGTGCGCTGGTGAGATGCAGCCATTATTTTGTATCACATCTCCTCATGGTAAATGATACTTTCTAATAAGGCTTGTATGCAATTAGTTTCGCACCCGCAATACTTTTTCGCATGCTGAACTTTTTGCCTACATCGCGTATTTTAGCTGTGAAAACTTATCGCGCACATCCCCGCGATTCGCCATATTCAATTTCAAAACACACGGAAACGCAATCGGTGAATGCAAACCAGGCGAAAAGTGCTGTCTGAATTGGGGAAATCAACCTGACACCCCTAAAAGATGCACTAACATAAAGCTATTTGGGGTACTTAAGGGGTGTCATTTTCTTCTAATTAGCGTCTTTGAACAATTGGTGAAGAAAAGTATTTAGTAGTTTTTTTAGGTGAAAATAAGTTGTCCAGTCAAAATTGGGGTACCTGAAATTGGGTGCAAGCATGATTTAATGTCTTCAAAGTGAACTTTTAAATAATGCGAATTTGCACCCCCCAAAATGCACTTGCAATCCCCAAAACACTTGACCCCAGCACCTTATTTCGCTAGTTTGAAAACTTGTCCCCCCAATTTGCACTTTTTCACCCCCAAATTCAAACTACTTTTATGTGGTGTTATTAATTTTTTTTTAGGTTATTTTTAACGCAGTTGTCCTTTGGGGGCTGTCCCACGGGTTCTGAGTGGTTTCTCCACCTTTGTACCCTCATACAAAATAATTGCACTTCTTTTCTCCACCCATTCAGAGGCAAAACATTTTCACCTATTACATTGCATTGCGTTTTCACGTATGCAAAAAGCGGATGGTATTGAATACAGCGATACTTTTCCAACAGACGAAAAGTCGCAATCGGCGATACTTTATAGCGAATCCCGGCTTTTCGCACCTAATTGAATATGGACCACAGTATGTAAATCCTTTACATTCATTGGTGAAATATAGGCAATGTGAGGATGATTGTGACAGACAGCTTCTGTGATGTCACTAAGCCTATAAAAGTCACTGCCTGGCATAGGACACTGAGTTATTAGCTGAGTGTGTGTTGTATCTATATCTATAGATTGTTTCTTAGCGCTATAACTCTTTCCGTATATTGGATATCTTACAGTCTCAGGTAAGTTTATCTTAACCTAAATAATGTTACTAGCTGTTAGCCTACCAGGCCACAAGTTCTGGTGCTGGGATTAATTTGGTGATTGTGGAGGTGGTGGAGCGGATTACTTTATGTTTTATTTGTTTTTCATTATTTTACCTGCCAGTCATCATCATCATTCATGGGGTTTTATTTATTCACATTTTACTTTTTTGGGGCTTTTCACCCTTATAATTTAAAAATTAATCTAAAAACATATTTCAGCAGTTTTAGGATTATAGCTCTTAATTTGCTCTTATGTTCTTCTGCAAATTGTATTCTTAATTGTGCACCCATAAATTATAATATTAATGTGTTATCTGTGCTAATAAAACATTTGCTATTCTCTATATTATGGAGTTAGATTATATGTAATTATCTTAATCTATATTATGTTAACATACTGTAATTACATGTATTTAATGTGCTTCGGTCGTCTCCTAACCTTTAATACGACTGGATCATAGAGGGAAGTTCATTAAAACATCCCCCGTCTATTAGAAGTAAATATTTCCGTTATGTGGAGTAAGACAACATTAAGAAAGATGTATTATTAGTTTTTACTTCATAATAACTTCTAATTATGAATCTCATATTGTTCTATGTACTTGTTGTAATTCAAAAATAAAATGAAAAAGTGTATTATAATGCAATTTAAAAAACATAGATTAATAGTATTAAAAAGCAGCTGGCCGGGGAATGGTATAATTAATCATCATTAAATGATCTGATCTGCCAATCACTATATATCTCTGTTTTGCAATGTCAGATTTTCATTTTATATGAATGAATTAGTTGTAGATTAAAATAAAATATAAACTACACTGTTATTTATATATATACAAAAGAATTGCTAGCAAAACACCTGCTTTTCTGAGAGCCTCTGTCAGCCCTGCTCACCCTACACTCCGTTCTATGCATTGCTAGTGGGAATATGGAAATAAAGTTTAAAACATGGATCCATCTTTCCACTAAAATGCATATAATAGTGTCTGGTATGTGTATGTATAGTTACACAGCCATCATGTGTCTGCTTAATATATATATTTTTTAAATGTTTAAATTTCACTGCTCCTAGCCTGGTCGCTCTAACAGGCGTCTCAGCCACCAGCTTTTAGTAGCATCTGAGCCACCGGATGGCGTTTATCAGCATCTGTGTTATTTTATTATGACTGACGACATTCAGACTGTAGACATTTTGACCCTGTCGACATTTTAGTTGTCATTGTTATGACAGTCAACATTTTAACTGTGTACACTTTGTCTACATTTAGACCCTGTCGACAGATTGAATATCAACATTTTGATTGTTGACATTTCTGTATTCATTGTCAATATTTTGACTGTCTGCATCCTGTTAACCTTATGACCCTGTCAAACTTATGTCCATGTCGACTTCTTTTGTTGTCGACATTTTGCCATTTGACCTTTTGATTGTCTAAGTTTTGACTGTTTGAATTTTGACTACATCCCATTGTAACATTTCCCAGCAGTTTGTCTGCTAACTGACACTATTCAGTTGCTGTGCTGCAGTGACAGCTCATTGTACAGTACTTCAGCATCATGTAAGATGAGTCTTGTTTTATGCCCGCTATGGAATGGATTGAAAATACCTGTATATATGTAATGTAGGTAAAAAGCCAAAAACATGAATAAGTTATAGCAACTCAAATTATATTTTATTTGTTTCAGTTATTTGACAACCATTGTGTTTATCTTTCAGAAGAGACTTTACCATCAGTTCCACAAATTCCGTGCGCTATTAAATAGCCATGAATTTAAGACTTCCTTTTAAGAACATGTTTCAAGAGCATCCAGTGTTCTTATTATGTCTATATGGTTTCTTCTTCCACCTGAGACCTGCAGAACCCTTTTATACATCATATATGACTGGGCCTAACAAAAAGTTCACCATGGAAGAGGTACGAGAACACAATTCTTATTTATATCAGTAACATATAAATTGTGTGAAATTGTAATGCACTCTATGGGTGAGTTGTATGAAAGTCAGGGCCGTAACTAGGGTAGTGTGACCAGTGCCATGGCACAGGGCACCGCAGGGCAGGGGGTGCTGTTTGGGCCTGTCAAATTTCCTGTTTTTTATGAATCTCACTTGTAGTTTTCTCTTCTTTTATCCCCAGCATCTCCTGGCCTCCCCTATCTTTTCCCTGGCCCTTCCCCATGAGGCCATTGCCCTTTTTCAGTTGCCTTTTTTTATGTCCGTATTTAAAAAATGGGGGTCAGATGCTTATTGGAGCAGCTGTCTGGCTAGGAGGTCATTAATAAATTGCCTCGAAAGCAGTTCCATAATATATTTATATGTAAAACTTTCCTAAAATAAAATAATAACAATAATAATATTAATTATATGTCAAAATTAAAAGTTTCCAACACCAGTAGCATATGTGCCAGGTTGATGTCAGGGGTACTTACACCCAACAAAGTCATAGACACAGGAAAGGTTCTTTAACACTTGACTGATAATTTAAAAAAATAATTTGCTGTTAAATTTAATTTAAATAATAAAAAACACCTATACTACAGCAATTATAATTGGGGAATGAAGCCTCCCTGGAGGAGTAAAATGTAGTCTGCACAGTTTGTGTTTTCCATCATCAACACTACTGACCAGCATATATGCACCTCTGTGAAGGTTTACCTTACCCGTAGTAACATGAATATGCCCTTTCTGTACCTGGACTACATTTCAAATCCCCTTTCCCTGCTCTTCCACTCCAAACAAAAGGATGCGCAAGTGTATGATGTGACCAAGTCTGCATATGGACATAGGCGTGCGCTTTATTGTGGATGAGCATAGTATAAATTTGCATATTTTACATAAAACAAATGGGTGAACGTCTAACTCAGCATTTTTTTTTTTAAAGGAGGAACTCTGTCTGTGAAAATACTCTGATTATATCTCTTATAATGGAATTATAATTCTACTAAGGATCTTGTCTCCTGGTCATACAATGTGTTAATACCTAATTTGCCTTTGAAAATATGACAACTGATACTCAAACTCTGTTTTCACTAACATATTGCTTATAATGTGTCTTCTTTCTCCCCAGGTCACGAATAAGCTTTCCCCAATATGGACAAACAGTTTGCTGCTTCTCCAGCTGCTAGTGCTCCTCTTTACTGACCTCTGCCGATACAAACCAGTCATTGTGTGTCAGGGCCTGTGCCAAGTCATCAGCTACAGCCTACTGTGCTTTGCTTCCAGTTTCCGGGCCATGCAGTTCCTTCAGGTTACCTCAGCCATGGTCTCTGCATGTGACATTGCCATCTTCTCATATGTACACAGTGTGGTGGCTGCTGATCGATATGAGAAGACCATTGTCTATATCCGAGGGTATAGCTTGCTAGGCTACACCATAGGTGCTGTGTGTGGTCAGCTCATGGTGTCAGTTGGTCATTTCTCCTACTATTACCTGAACATTATTACCTTGGAAAGTGCATCAATGGCTTTCATCATCTCCATTTTCTTGCCCATGCCCAGCAAGGATCAGCCATGTTCAGAGTGTACAAATGACCACATCAAACACAGACACATGAACGCTGTGCACAGCTGATGTAAAATGGTGGCCAAGTTCTTCAAGCAGCAGTGGCTGGACTTACGCGAGTGCTATTCCTGCAGCATCATTACCTGGTCCTCATTGTGGGCACTTGTGTCAGTTGGATACTACCAAGTGATTGGCTCTTCCCAAACACTCTGGGATAGCTTGGAACACTCTGACAGTGTCTTTGTGCTTAATGGAGGCGTGGAAGCTGCTGCAGCTTTGCTAGGTATGAAATAGATTACACAGTCTGAGTAATTATGTGTCTCCATCACACTAATCTCTAACCCTATACACTAACTAGGGAAGACAAGGTCCTAGGCAAATATCCCTTTCTCATTGTGGCTTTTCAAATTTATCTGTCATTGGCTAAACAAAAATAGGGGAGGAGCATACAAAGCCATAGGAAAACCTCTTAGATGTCTTCACAATTATTTCTTATTACATTATAAGTCATATCCCTCACTCTCATGTCAAAACACTGATGGTTAAAATATCTCTGAAAAAAGAAGCAGACTGGGTGTATTCCATTCCCTGTGCTGCTTCTGGACCAGATATCTCTCAGCTAAATATAACATATATATTTCTATTAATACATTATCTGTATTAGGCAGAGTTATAAAAAAAAACTTATTAGACCTGCAAATGCAGGATTTCTAGAGGTACATAGGTGCCAGTGGTCCAAATGAGTGTGTGTGGCCGGTCCATGAAGAGGTCTCATAATTAACACTTAATAAGCTATAGTCTGCCTCAAAGGGAATCGGTATAAAATCCCCACAGTCGGGATGCCTGCTGTCATTATACCGACAGCGGCATCCCAATGCTCAGGATCCCGACAAGGGTCCGGTACGTATGGTAATTTTTCACCCTTCTCCCTCTAACACTAACCCTCCCTACCCTGCACCCTAACCCTCACTGTTAGTGCCTAAACCTAACCCTCCCCTCTAGTGGTGCCTAACTCTAGCCCACCCCATGGGGTACCTAACGCTACCCTCACCCCAAAGTCTAACTCTAACATCCATGATGCCTAAACCTAACCCCCTCGCGGCTTAGACCTAATCAGCCCCGCTATACTTATGATAAGAATCCCGGCTGTCGGGATTCCGGCATTGGCATATCCATGACTGTTGGAATTACAGCACAGGTATTCCGGCTGGGTAGTGGTATTCCGGTGTCGGGATTTCGTCAGATAGGATGCCAGCTGTAGGTATAATAACTGCATCCCGGTAAGACACCTGTCTCCTAGCTGGCAGCTGCTCTCTGTTCTCTCTAAGCTGATGAGTACTCAGAATCACACACACAGCACACTTGGTATGAGAAACTATGACCACTGGGCATGTACAGCAGCTTTGTACTATCCCCTAAACTGCATATTGTATTAAATCATTTAATATAGTTCTGCTAATGTAGCAACTTGAAACCTCTGTGTTTTCCTATGTGCTATGCCAAATACATGTATTAAAAATATGTTTTTATAGAGAACCGATACCTGTTCATTGAACATGTTATACATTCTTCAAATTCTATTTCTCTTATGTATCAAAAATGGATGATAACATTAATTTTAAGTACCTCTGGTCATATCAGGTCAGTAAAATACATGATGACACCTGATAGCTACTCTGCACCTGTTTGTTTCCTGCAGATATATTTGCACTCTCCGTGATGGACTGCATGAAGATATACTGGAGCTTCTGGGGAAAGCTGGCTCTGTGTATCCTCTGTGCAGTGGACAGTGCTGCCATATTCACCATGGCCTACGTTAACAATATCTGGGTGGGATATGCTGGCTACATTGTATGTAAGGCCTCCTATAAGATACTTACCACAATAATAATGTAAGTATGCACTCTGTACCACTACTACTGTCATGCCAATGAATGTCATATTTCTACCATGTATAGATCTGTAACAGTCACTGACTATTTAGTTTCTTTTGCATATAAAATAAGCAACTTCATTATTATCCCGTTTGTTAGTCATTATATGCCCCAATGTGCTGTGTACAATGGCCCTGAGTCAGAGATGGACACAATGCTGCTGTTTGCACAGTTATAGTAATTACCTGTAACCTGCACACACATATGAGTCACACTGCGCATGCGTCTCGTGTCATTACTGATGTTGCTGATGTCACTCGCAGTCAGGATTTATTCACAAAGTGATTGCCTGGAAGGGATCGTTTATGGGCGACAATGCGGAGGTGACGACTGAAATGCAGACGTGACGCGGCCGTTTTCAGTCTCTGTGACTGAGATCCTGTATGCAGAAAAAATGGCTCCAGGGTCTCAGTTCCTGCGACCATTCTGTATGACCATAGGGTTACTTTGAAGTCAGATAATCAACTGATCTGCGTCCGAGCTGTTGTTTGGATTTGCCAGGCTGCAGATGTGACGTCTCATTACAAATCCTGGCAGCTGTGGCATTTGCATATTTTTGCACAGCCGCTGTGTACAAGTCCGCAGTCACTGTGGCATTAGTGTATATTACTGAATCAGGCCCAGTACCACTTACCCATCAGAACAATCCGCAGTCACTGTGGTATTAGTGTACATCTCTGACCTGGGGCATTTTAAGAGAGGAAGGGGCCCGCGTGCACTACACGTGCGGGCCCCCTCCTCTCTCCCTGGTGGCTGGCAGTCGACTGACGTAGCTGGCCAGCCACCGGAGCATTAGTAGACTCCAGGCACTAGAGTGTGCCCGGAGTCTACTGCGCATGCACAAAACGCCAGAAAATTGGCCACGGCAGCCATTTTCCGGCGTTCTGTGCATGCGCAGTAGACTCCGGGCACACTCTAGTTCCTGGAGTCTACTGTGCATGTGCAGAAGACCGGCAAATGGCCGCAGCGCCCATTGTTCTGGTGTTCTGAGCAGCAGTGACACCCGACTCGGGACCTCAGACAGGTAAGTTTAAAAAAAATATGGGTGCAGTGTGTGCAGTGCAGGGCCCCCTGGACCCGGGGGCCCGTGTGCCCTGCACACACTGCACCCATTATAGATGCGCCACTGTCTCTGACTCTGGCCCAGTACCACTTACCCATCAGAGCAATGCTGATTTACAGTTGTAGTACCCTACAGTTCTAGCACCAATGATGATTATGTATAAATACTATTGAAATGTACAAATCATCAGTACCAATCACAGCATATAATCAGACGTCCGATTTAATGACCTAACTTACACCATACTTACTGACATTAGAAAACTCCTCTTGCGGAGCCCTGTTCCAGTCCTGTATAACACAATGATATATGTCTGGTCACACTGCTATGACTTACAGTACCCACAGTATCACCATGTCTTGTTCTGTGTTATATAACTGGTGCATGTCCCACTCCTATCCTAGGGTGAATATTGCTGTGAGTGTGAGAAAGGAAAGATACGCTTTGGTTTCTGGGATAAACAATTTTGCATTCCTGCTGCTGCTAGCGATTGTGAATATAATAATGACTGGTATCAAGCAAGATATCCACAGTCAGGTAAGGACACCCTGGCCACCATCACATTGCTTCCAATAAATATGTGCAAACTATTAGGTATATTAGGATGTGGCCCTGTGACATGTCCCCATTGTCATCACTCTAATGGTGTGCCCAGCACTCCCAAAGATGCTGGGCTGCCCACAGGCTCCCAGTGCTCCCCCTAAACTTCCTGCCCTGTCTGCGGGAAACTGTGACCCATGAGTGGGATGGCAGGACAGTCCTAGAAAAGTGGGACAGTTAGGAGGTATGCAATAAATAGGCCCCCAGACTACTTGCTACTATAATAATTTCTCTGCTCATACTGTAACTTTACTTTTGTAAGATTATATTTTCTCTGTTGTGTTTCTTTTAGTTTATCATCTATGCCAGCTATTTCCTTATACTATCAGGGATCATTGGTTTCATCGCAGTCTGCATAATGACTAGCAAAAGGAAAAAAAACATCAGAGACCAGCAGATCACCGATAACAGCACAAGGTGCCCATAACACAATGCCATCAAATATTTCTGGTGGGTGGTCCCAGCATCCAGCGTATCTAAGCAGAGCTTCTCCACCCTCAGGTGGCTAAAACATCTTTACACCCAGAGGATACCCTCAGGCAAGAGCAGCATGCTGCCATGGTCCCTGTATCTATCTCTGACTCAGATTCCAACTCTGCAAGGGTGAGGTGCTGCTATGGTCCCCATTCTTGATCAGCAGCTTGGTATTTCCCAACACCTGTACTCAGTAGAAGGTGGAAGAGTCCCGGGACCTAGGCTGGTAACACTTGGAGAAGGTTCACCAGCAGCGACAAGTCACCAAAGTCATCTATCGAGAGGTAATAATAAGTGCTATTACTGTATCAATGTGGGAACAGGGAGGTTACTAAACAGTTGTCTAGAAGCAATCAGCAGTGATGTTTAGCGAGTTTAATAGTTGGGGTAGTTTAGCAGTTACTGATGGTCATGATAAAATGCAAGGACCAATGCAAAGCCCCTCTCACTAAACTGCATGTCATCCAGGCTTGCCTACCCTCCCGATTTGGCCGGGAGTCTCGCGATTTTCGGGTGCCGCTCCCTGCCCCCCGGAAAGGCAGGCAAGCCTCCCGGCAGCCAGCAACCCTCCCGACCTCCCCCCAGAATAAACTGGAAACTCCCGCAGTGGGGGTGCCAATGACGCAATTTGCGCTGAATTGCGTCATCGTGGCCCCACCGCCTGCTTCACAATGCTGAAAATAACGGTATTGTGAAGAGGTGGCGGGGCCACGATGACGCGATTGCGCGTCTCCGCCCCCACTGTGACGACGATGACCGGGCACGCCCCCAGCTGTTAGCCGACAATTAGCTCCCTCTCGGAAGAAGGGAGCTAATTGTCATCAAGAATGATGTCATCTACTGTAGTTGGTGTAGCTGGACAGCACCGTTTGAATCAGCAATTAAGCTTTGCTCCAGTGCTGGTCTGAATCATGTCATCTAGAGGGATATATGAAGATCATCTCCCATCACTGCAACTTTGCATGTACTGTCCAGTCAGTGTGGAGTGTGCAGCACATATTCTTCTCTCCAGTCCTGGACTGCTGGGGGCTGTTGCCCCTCCTCTGTGTACCATGTGACAGGGGCTTTGAAATTGTGACATGTCCAATGGCCATTGTAACAGCATCTAGCTATAGATCATACAATACTACTACTTGCAGTGTTTGGAGCCTCCTACCGGTGAATGTGGTCTGTGCTGACAGTGTTGTCCAAATGTCTGCCAAGAAAAAGTCCAGCACCCTGCCCTGCACTGGCACCCAGGGCACGTTACGCCACTGCACTGGCCCCACCCACATTACACCACTGCCCATCATACATATTCTTAAAAGGCAATACTTGAAGTACTCACAAATAATCACATTCATGTTTGTTATTTATAATAATTTTATTAAATGAGGACTTTTTTGCAAACTGCAAATAAACGCAAATAATACTGATCAACTTAATTTTCAATAAAATATTCCTAAATATATGTAATAGAAAATATTAAAGATTTATTTCACCCTCAAAAATATAAATAAGCACACATAACATAAAACATAACCATAAACTTATTAAAACTACTGTATAACTGTTAACTTTCCAATGAGGCAAGGCCCACACTGTAGTCCAATGAACTTCTAATCTCAGAAATGGCAGGTGTGGATGTCCTGGTGCAAAGTTGAGTGTTAATATAGGGCCCCTCATATTGGTGGTGCGTTCCCTTTTGAAATGACAGATAGGAGGTAGGGAGGTAAACATGGCGTATAGTGTTCCTGTTGTAGCCTAGGAGGCATCTCCATTAGGACACTATAAGGGGTAAGTAGGCCTCTGGTCCCCTTATATAGCACATCAGCCAATATCCTCTCTGCCTCAGCTCTGTTGCTGTCATTCAGTTTTCTCAGCTTCTTTGCTATATTGGCTGCCACAACGTCATACTCATCTGCATTCTTTTCAATTAGTCAGTTGGTGGACTCCAGAATCCAACAAGTCATGACCTCTGTGCTCTCCCCTAACTCACATAGGGGTCTATTTACTAAGCTGTGTTAGGAGATAAAGTGAACGGAGGTAAGTTACCAGCCAATCAGCTCCTGTCGTTTTTCAAACACAGCCTGTGACTTGGCAGTTAGGAGCTGATTGGCTGGTACCTTATCACCGTTCACTTTATCTCCTATCACAGCTTAGTAAATAGACCCCATGGTCTTTTCCTTACAGTATAGAAAAGGCAGATTGTTGTGGGTTAGGCGAGGCAGGAAGTACTGAGACTTGGATGGATGGAGTTAGGGTCACTTGGGTGGCAGTTGTAGCCTCATCTGCTTTAGTCACTATCATAGTTGATGCTTCATCAGTAAAAGCCAATGGTTTTTGGGGAAAAAAAATACAAATAATTTAAATTAATGTTCTAACAAATCATTTTGTTCTTGTCATTTAACATTTACATTTTGTCTTTTCAGTTACCATCAACTCCGAGGAATGGCCTGCAATGGCCCATTTTCTGGATTTTCCACACTGCAATAAACCTGCACCTTGATAGACTTTGTGGTGCAGGCATGTTGTGCCATACACACCTATATTCATCGCAAAGCCTCAACCGCACAGCACAACATCCTGTTTTAGTGACATTGCAGAATATCCAGAGTATGACGTAGGATTTACACCAGTGGAGCCAAGTGAAGTGCGAAACATCAGTGTTGAGGCAAATTAAATAGGGAGCAGTATTTCAATTACTGCAATGGTGAACTATTGACCCTGTTCTTGTAATGTTTCCATATTTTACATATATCTTGTATAATAAACATTGCACACAAATTTGTTGTTATTGTTTTTTTTTTTTTTTAAATAATTTTTATTGAAACACTGCACATATTCACATTCAAGAATTTCAATCAGATCAGTACAGAGCATTTAAAGACATCAGAAATGTAACACAATTACATAGTATTGTCACTATGTTCATAAGTTTTTGAGATCATATAAACCTTATAGCCGTATTGCTCTGTCAGATGTTACATAATACAGACTTCATAATAGTATATTGTAATATTCAATCTAGTCACATCACAATTTTTCATATAACATAAGAAATTCTTAATATGCATACAAATACAGTCAATAATGAACATTAACTAAAGAAAATAAAGAAAAATAAATAAATAGAAACTCTCTCTTGCCCTCCCCCCTGACCAAAACCAGAAGAGTCCAGATTCAGTATGTTTAGTGACCAACCGAAGTGACATCTATTGGAGGGTTATTTCCAATGGTTTGAAGTGTGTACCATGAGGTATCCTTCACACTATTATAAATTTGCCATCGCATTTCCAGGGACAGAGTAGATATAAATGATTCCCATGTGTTAAAAAATGTCTCCACTTTGATTTCTTTTTCTAATATTACCTCTACCCAATCCATTCGAAAAACATTAAATAATTTTATCTTAAATAATGCAAAAGATGGGGCAGTGGACGAGATCCACTCTTGTAGTATCGTCTTGCGTGCTGCCGCACTGATTGCTAAGAGCATTCTCCTACTCCCCTTACTCGCCCTCATATCTGTGGGAATAATGCCAAAGATTGCCCACTCTGCCATGAAAGGGACATAATTGAGTATTGATGATTCCGCATATCTTTTTATTTGTAACCAGAATCCTCTAACCAATGGGCACGACCAAAAACAATTATATAAATCGGCATTACTTTCCCCACACCTATAGCAGCAATGAGAAGTCGTGCGTCCCATTAAGTAACTTCTGTGCGGTGATAAATAAGCTCTGTGGAAAATGTTTAAGAACATCTCCACATAGATAGTTGATGTTAGAGTTTTACAAGAGTAATTGAGGGCAGCCATTAAATCTTCAATTGTGTACGTAGGAAATTTCTGAATCCACTGTGACAATCCCCTAGTATTGGATGCATGATCCATGTTTGTTTTAAAACACAGATAATAGTTAGAAATGGCTTTCCTCAAAATTGGTGGTTTGGAAAGAAGACTATCTATTGGATTGTTCCAATCTCCCTCTGCAAACACCTGTATCACAGAATTAACATAATGTTTTGCCTGTAGGAAGGCCACAGGGTATCCTGATAAAGTATTACATTTTTCCAAGGCTTCACAATATGTCAGAGTCCTATGTGCCTCTCTATCTACCAAACATCCTATTCTCTGTATACCTCCTACTTGCCATAGTGTAAATGGGTATGTTGCCTGTCCATTTTGAAAATCGGGGTTTCTTACAAACGGAAGAAATAATGATTTATGTGAATTTAGACCTGCCTCATGTCTCAATTGATGCCATAGTCGTTTTGTATTCCACAATAGTGGGTTATTCCTCACAGAGGCAGAAAGTTCTTGATCGTGAAGATGCAAAAATGTAATTAGGTCCCTTTGTTCAAGAAACTCCCGTTCAAGTGACGTGTTGGCATAGTTTTCTGTTTCGTTTATCCAGTCGGACAGATAACGAAACATAACTGCTTTATTATATAACTTGATATCTGGAAAGCCTATTCCCCCATTTAATTTAGATTGTTGTAATTTCAAGAGGCTTATCTTAGGTCGCTTACCATTCCAAACAAAAGATCGAAAAATCTTATTCAGGAGTTGCAAATCTTTTGCTGTAACAAACAAAGGCAAGGCCTGAAGCAAGTACATCAGTCTCGGGAATGAGATCATTTTGATTAAACATGCACGTCCCATATATGATAGGCAGAGGTCCCTCCATCCCTCTAGCTCGTCCGAGATTTTTTTTATAATAGGTTTGTAGTTAAAGGAATATAAATTTGCTAAGTTTTTAGGAAGTATAATACCCAAATATGTGATCCTGTCACTAGCCCACCTAAGTGATATGTTTTCTGGTAGGTGTGGTATTGTATTGCGCGTACCGAGATAGAGCGCTTCCGATTTACTTATATTAACTGCAAATCCTGAAATTTCTTCAAAACTTTTTAACACTTCAAATATGTGGATCATACTTTCATGAGGATTAGCGATATAGAGCATTATATCATCAGCGAATGCTGTTAGTTTTATTGTTCTGGAGCCTATATTAATCCCCTTAAAAATACAATCTTTTTCTAATATTCTTATTAACGGGTCTATGGCCAAATCGAATAAAAAGGGTGAAAGGGGGCACCCCTGTCTTGTACCCCTAAACATCTCTATTGGGGTGCTGATATAACCATTTATTAGAAGTGTCGTCATGGGGGATAAATATAAATATTTAATTAAATCAATAAATGTTGACCCAAATCCACGCATTTGTAATATCTTAAATAAGTGAGGCCATAGCACTGTGTCAAACGCCCTTGACGTGTCAAGACTCAACAGGGTATTAGTGGAACTTGAGGATATTCCTGACGTTACCGCCACTGCTGCTATTGCCGCTCTAACCCCACGGACCGAATGTCGCCCTTTCACAAATCCCAGTTGATGGGGAGTTAATATATCAGGTAAAATAGTTTGCAAACGATTCGCCATGATTTTGGCCAATAGTTTGGCATCCGTATTTAACAGATTAATCGGTCTGTACGAATCTAGTTTTTGTGTGTCTCTTTGTGGTTTGGGAATCAACACTGTAGTAGTATTTGTGAAGTATTGAAATGGGGATTTGTTATCTATCATATCATTAAACAACTCCTTAAGGATCGGAGCCACCTGTTGCTGCAATAGTTTGTAGTATTCATTTGAGAATCCGTCTGGTCCAGACGACTTCCCTAGTTTTAGTTCTGATATGACAGACAGCACTTCAGTTAATGTCACTTCTCCTGAAAGTGCCTCTTGTTGTTCTGTAGTTAATGGAGGCAACAAATCCTCAGTGATTAAAGTATCATGTTGGAGCTGATTAAAGGAAAGATCGCTATATAATTCCCTATAGTATTCCTCGAATTTCTGTACAATATCATTATTGGTAGTGAGTAAAGTGTTAGTGCGTGGATCCCTAATGGCTGTGATATAATTCCTTTTCCGCCATGATTTGGACATGTTAGCAAGCAGCTTTCCTGCTTTGTTCCCCCATCTGTAAAACTTATGCTTAGTATATAGTACATCTTTTTTAGCTTGGGACAGGAGGTGTGTGTCTAATATTTGCTTCGCCTGAACATATGTTTCTCTAGTTAGCTCAGTAGGATCTGCAATATAATTCTGTAGAGCTAAAGTGAGGGCCTCTGACATTGATCTATACTCAGCGGTTTGTGCCTTACGTTGTTTAGAAACAAAATCGATAATCCGTCCTCGCATTACAGCTTTAGATGCACCCCAACAAATGGTTGGTGTATCCCACGCTTCTAAGTTGTCATCCTGATAGTTCATCCACTGTGTAAGTAAATATTCCTTAAAGTTAGTTGATTTGTATAAATAGGACGGAAATCGCCAATGTCTTAGGCCGCCGTTGATTGCGGTATAGTCAATGTTATGGTAATGGGTGCGTGATCAGAGATTAAAATTGAATGTATCCCGGAATCTTTTATTTTAGACACTATGCTGTCCGACACAAGAAATAGATCAATTCTTGACCAAGATCTATGTACGGCAGAGTAAAAGGTGTATGATTTATCTGTGGGGTTTAATAATCTCCAGACATCTGTAATGTGATGGTTTGCTTTAAGAGACTGGAATTGTCTCCATACTGCCGAATTAGATGATTGTGGGGTCGGTTGTCTATCTATTGATGGGTTTTCTACCGAATTGAAATCTCCTGCAACTATTAAGGAGTAATTAGTGCGCTGTGCCAAAATACCCATTATCTGTCCGATAAAATCTTGAGGTGAAACATTCGGTGCATATAAGTTTACTAGGGTATACCGGGAGCCCCAAATTTCCACATCTATAATTAAAAACCTACCATTGGGGTCGGCTATGGTGTTTATGATAGTATACTGTAAATTTCTCTGAAATAGTATAGCAACCCCTCTGACTCTTCTGCCGCAACCAGCTTTTACGCACTCCCCTATCCAGGATGCCTTCAAAGTAGAGAAGTCGCCCTCTGCCCAATGCGTTTCTTGTAAAAACATAATATCTGCTTTAAATTTTTTTAGGTGAGTAATTACTCTTTTTCGCTTAATTGTGGAATTTAAACCCCCCACATTCCAGGATAAAAATTTCAGCTTACCATCATGTATCCCAGAAATCCTGGTGCTCATGTTTAGGGACATATCTTATCCAATACCCTGTTGTGAGATAAAAAATGTATTGAACATTATCAAAGCAAAGTACGGAACTCTGCCCCAGCCAACAGAGACCATCATTTTTGATACAATGAAACCCCATATTCCCAGTATCCTCCAGGATGGGAGGGTGAGAGCGAGAGAGAATCCAACAAAAACAAAACAATAAAGAACATAGAAAAGAATAAACCAACTGAAATCAAAGGCATTACACAATTTTGTGCAGCGCTTCCACCTTTTTCTTTTATTTTCCCAACTATATTTCCATGTGGTGTTCATCACCTGTAACTTGTGATGTACGCCAGAACTTTGTAACATATTCTACTCATTGAAATGAGGAATGCCTCTTCATGTGAATAAAACACAACATTTTAAATAGCAATTATCATCTTGCAGATTATCATCAAGTATAGAAATGACAACAATCCACTCCTGTACATATCCCTATTGATTACTGAATTAGAACTATACTCTGAACTGTATCAGTACTGTCCATCTTTTCATCTACGTGGTGATCTTTCTCGGTTCACGTCAATACCAAAGTGAGTCTTGGCTGTCTTAGGATCAGTGAAATATAACGTTTTATCTCCATCTTCCACTCTCAATTTGGCTGGGTATAGTAGTGCAAATTTAGTATTGCGCTCATACAGTAATTTGCAAACCTCAGTGAATTCCCTTCTTTTCTGTGTAACTGCTGCTGAAAAGTCTTGGAATATTAGTACCTTATAACCATCTATCATCAGTGTGGATGTTTTTCGGTATCCAATAAGAATCCTCTCTTTCATTCTATAATCTAGATACTTTGCTATTACTGGTCTGGATCTGGCATTTGGCCCTGGTCTATCTGGGCCTATTCTATGCACTCTTTCTACATGAGGCAGGATTGGGCTCTCAGATAAATTTAAGGCTTCAGGTATTTTATGAACTACAAGTTGCACCAAGGCTTGGCCACTTATTTGTTCAGGTATCCCAATGAACCTTAAGTTACTGCGCCTAAGTCTATTTTCCATGTCATCAATTTTAACCATGTGTTGTTATTGTTTTAATACTTACTATGCCACTGCAAGCTATTTTAAATTTCCAAGTTGGTGACAAATGCTGAAGGAAGCTCCTTGTTGGCCATAAATAATAGCAAATCAATATACCAGAGTCTTGGCTCATGCACCTCATCTGCTACTGTAGCGGATCTTCTGTTCAGTTCTTTCTTGAACACTGTGTGAAGGTTTGAGATCTTTGTCCTAACCCATGTAATGTTGGCAGAAGGGTGATAATGCGGGCATACCTTCAGCTGCTCTTCCATGGCCATAGCCCTCATTATCCTATTATAATAATGCAGTGATTTTGTTTTCCAAAAGCATAGATGTGCTCTGTAGGCTTCTATCAAATCATGGAGGAAGTCGTGACTTGTTTCTGTAGCCAATTCCTGTGTTAAAATTAATGAATAGACCTGCGGATGGCTTAGATAGAGGATTTCTGTGAAATAACATTGTGAAGTCTCTAGTACAGCCTATGGGATGTAGTCAGGAAGCTGGTGGTCGGCTGTAAACTCCCGGCATGGGACTAATGATAGGCATCTAAATACTACATAATGACGCCTATCATCAGCCCCATGCCGAAATCCCAACATCCGGCATACCGATCGTAGGTAAGCCGGGCGTCCAGAGTGGATAGCCGCGCAGTGGGGAGGGTTAGGTTTACAGTCTCCTGGGGGGACTAAAGGCCCCCACACATCAGAACGATATTGTTCCAACCAGCCAACTAGTTGGCTGGTTGGAATGATAATCGTCTAGTGTGTGGGAGCAAACGATTGTCAGCCGTTTGCTCCCACATGCTGAAAAACGTCCAGAAACGGTCGTTCCAACTAGTTGGTGAAAATCAAACATGTTTGATTTTCACCAACTATCATTCTAGTGTAGGGGGAACACTCCCCCCAACTGAACGATAAGTAGGCGGACACCTGGCCGCTAGTGTCCGCCTACTTCACTACCGGCTGTGCTGCCCCTGTCAGCTTTGGATCCCCTTTGCCTGTCACTGATACAGATAGCGGGCCTGCCTGAGTGTGAGGAGAGGATCAGTGCAGCTGCTGCACACAGGTCCTCAAGGTAAGTCTCTCCAACCCCCTACGATCACAGATGTACACCCACCCACTGCAGGTGCTGCCCCCCTGCCCCATGCGATCAAAGATGTCCCCTCCCCACGGGTGCTGCTCCCCCATGATCAAAGATGTACACCCTGCGAGTGCTGCCCCCCGCCACGATCAAAGATGTACCCCCTGCAGGTGCCACCCCCCCACGATCACAATGTCCCCCCGTGGGTGCTACCCCCCCGCGATCAAAGATGTACCCCCTGCGGGTTCAACCACCCCCCCTGCGATCACAATGTACCCCCCACTATCACAATGTACCCCCCCGTGGGTGCTGCCCCCCGCGATCAAAGATTCCCCCCGCAGGTGCTACCCCCCGCGATCATCGATGATGTAAGCCCACCCGCGGGTGCTGCACCCCCCCACGGTCACAATGTACCCCCCCGCGAGTGCTGCCCCCCCACGATCAAAGATGTCTCCCCCGCGGATGCCCCCCCCGCAATCACAGATGTCCTCCCCCCAGTACAGGTGGGGCTTACCTTCAATTCTGCCGCTTGTGAGAAGGGGGGTGGGAGTAGTCTGCAAACAACTCTCGGCCTCTCTATGTGCCCCATCCTCACTCACCTCCTCTCCTACAGTTACAGGCGATGGCTGAGCCTTATTAATTTTTTAGTATTGACATAACAGCTGGTGTGGTAGGCTAGTGGTTACAGTGCAGGTAACTTGATGCAAGGGTCCAGGCTTCAATCCCAGGGATAAACAGCCTATTTTTATTTAAATATTTATATTTATAGACTTAATATTCTTTTTATAGTTTAACAATTTTCCAGGGAGTGAGGGGGAAGCTGGGGACAGAGATGGGGAATGTGCTGATTACTTAATGTGTCATCCACTGTACTGCCTGACAACCTGTGCGCCCGTGTAATGCCTGGCCCTGACACCCTTCTCCTGACAAGGTGCTCACCCATATAGTACCTGACCCTTATGATACAGTAGTACCTGAATCCTCTCCCCTATAACCCCGTGTGCCCATATAGTACCTGACACCTCCTAACATCACCTGGGCACACATGACACCCTCTCTCATGTGACCCTGATTCAGAAATGGACATAATGGCGATTTTTACGCAGATTCGACAATTGTTTGCTATTGTGCATGTGCGAATGCAGCCCTGTGCATGCGCAGCTATTGCAGCGCTATCGTATAAAGTGAGTGACATGTAGTCAGCATTTGGGGATGGAAATGGGTGGGGGGGTGGTTAGAAAAACTGAGGCGTGTGTGACTATTTAGTGTTCACTCTAGCTCCGGCGGCAGGCTGGGCGTCCGAGTTAGAGAAGGCACATGTGCGTGCACCCCCGAAAAGGGGGCGTGTCCATTGAAAAAGGGGCATGTCTATAAGACGTGTCACCCTTTTCATCACTCTTGGGGGGGATACTTATCACCGGAGAATTCATCATTGCTCTGATGCAGGGACAGCTGCTCCGAAAAAAAGCTGACCCCCGTATCCCCAGAAGTAGCAACGATCCTTACCTTCCCCGTCACCAGGTTCTACGTATGTGTGACCTGAGGTCACACATGTGCAATGTCGCCTGGGAATCAGTGAGGAGGTGGCAGAGGGATCCGCTCGTATTCCTCTTCGCATCCCCAGAACTCCTTCACATAGGAATGAGCGGGGCTACGAGAGCAAATGACATCTGAAGATGAAGATTGTTCTCGCTGGCAAACTCCCAAAACTTTCCATTTTCAGAGTTTGCTGGATATCAGGTGGTCCTACCGGACCCCTGATGATGAATGGCCCGTTAACTTAAATATATTTCCACATGGTTACCGGGCCATTTAAATGTTGATGAATAGGCCCCTGAAAGGCCTAAAATAAAACTTGGTCTTGGGGCCAGGTACCACTGGATCTATTCATTATCAATTAATTTCAACAAAAGCTGGTACAAATGAAGATTTTTACCTGCTTTTGTAGAAATTAAGTTTTGGGGCCAGTCATCATAAAGGTAACGCAGGAGATATCACAGATATGTACTGCTTACCTTTCACTCCCGATGTGGCCTGCTGTCCCCATACACTAGTATTTGGGATCCCGCCACCTTTGTCTGGCTCCTTCCGCCGGACGCTGGGGCTTTGTGCACCTGCACAAACTCTATTTCGCGCAGGCGCACTAACACTGCCAAGTTAGATTCTGCAATACTAGGTTTCACTGCTCTGAAATAGCAGTGAAAGCTTTTGGGGAGACAGAATATCGGACCACGATAATTAATATAATGAATAGGAATGTGCGCCGACTCCCGTGTTTTGGTTTTAGTTTTGGATCTGTATCTCCTTCGTGTTTTGGATCTGGATTGGTTTTTGCCAAAACCGCACTTGTGAAAATTGGTTCTGGTTTTACATCTGTATTTTTTCTAAAAAATCATAAAAACAGCTGAAATCACATGTTTGCCCTGTTTTTGTTCCTACAGTATTATTAACCTAAATAACATTTATTTCCAGCCATTTCCAGTCAATTTTGACCACCTCACTGCTCACAATATTGATTTCATCCAGTTTAGGCCAAAAGTTTGCATCGAGCTAGCTGTTGGACTAAGCTAAGCGACAGTAGTGGGTGGCACTAAAATGTGGCAGTTCAGTTCAACATTCCAAATTAGGAAACAGATGTTTTTTATTAATCAAGACTGAGGCCAGAGGCAGTTGGAGTGTGAGGTTCTGAATTTGTTGTGGACCTGGGGTGGTGATAGGAGCAGACACAGAAGCCGACTTAAATGAAAAAGTGGGTTTTTTAATAAGTGACTTAGAAGACATGGGAATGACAAGTGAAAAAGTCCAGGTATAGCACTAAAGTGCACTAGATAACTGTAGTGGGGGTTAATGGAGAAATGTCCAGATAGTGGCAGGCAGGAACAGTCCAGTATACAATTATAGTGAGCTGTAACAGAATGCAGGTATGATGAGCTGTAACTGAATGCAGGTATGGTGAACTGTAACAAATGCAGGCTAGAGGTAATGAAATCCAGCTGGGAGTGAAATGAGGCAAGGTGCAGGGAAACAGCAGGTTCAGGTGCTCAGGCAGGTGGGAAGGTATATGGAGGGTGCAGGGTAAGTCCAGCAGGTTGGAGCAGGCAAGGTTCAAGATAGAAGCATATAACAGGCAGGCAGGTAAGGCAAAGGTACTCTCTCTCAGCCACAGCTGAGAAACATCAGCAGCAGTTCGAGTTGCACTACTTTTGAGTAATATACACTGTGCTCCCCTTTCCTGCACTCCACATCCCACACTGTGCTCCCCATCCCCCCTACACATCCCACACACTGTGCTCCCCTTTCCTGCCTCCATATCTCACACTGTGCTCCCCTTCCCCCCTCTACATCCCACACTGTGCTCCCCTTCCCCCAACTATATCCCACACTGTGCTCCCCTTCCCCATATCCCCCCTCTACTTCCCACACTGTGCTCCACTTCCTCCCTCTACATCCCACACTGTGCTTCCTTTCCCCCTCCACATCCCACACTGTGCTCCCCTTCCCTCCTCTACATCCCACACTGTGCTCCCCTTCCCTTCTCTACATCCCACACTGTGCTCCCCTTCCCCCCTCTACATCTCACACTGTGCTCCCCTTTCTCCCTCTACATCCCACACTGTGCTCCCCTTCCCCCTCCACATCCCACACTATGCTCCACTTCCCCCCTCTACATCCCACACTGTGCTCCCCTATCCCCTGCTACATCCCACACTGTGCTCCCCTTCCCCCCTCTACATCCCACACTGTGCTCCCCTTCCCTCCTCTACATCCCACACTGTGCTCCCCTTCCCCCTCGACATCCCACACTGTGCTCCCCTTCCCCCTCGACATCCCAAACTGTGCTCCCCTTCCTCCCTCTACATCCCACACTGTGCTCCCATTCCCCTCTGCCAATCTTTGTTATTGTTTCAAATATTTACATTCTTTAGATTAGTTGAATATTTTTTCATAGTAAACATGTATGTATGAGTGCTTTGTAGCCATTATTATGTGATCCTTCATATGCTGAGTGATCCACTAACATACTAATTCTGTATGTAACACGCAGAGCCAGATTAGCTGGGATTGTCAGGGATAAACTGCTATTTAGCACCAGCGGCTCCTAGGCACAGGCATACAATGCTTAGGGCTAAACCCAGGCCTTATATATTACTTTTACAGACATCTTATTGCTACATTCTGAAACAAAGCTATTGACAAGATTAACCTACAGTATATTTTTTGGCTAATGTAAAAATAAGTTGTATATAATTGAGTTTGCAAGGGAAACTTCCATTGCTGAATTGAAATGCCTCCCATCTTTGTCTTCTCTGCTCCAAAGATTATGGAAAGACATTGCTCAGTCGCATACCTCCGCGCATTATTAATATTAAAATGTGGTCAAAATAAGCAACACCCATGAGCCACCTAAATCACACCCCCATCTGCATAAACCAGATCTACATAACCACGCCTTCTTTTTAAAATGTCATGCCAGTTTTAGGGGGGAATTCAATTAGCCGCGGTAATTTAACTTGGGCTAATTGATCCCCCGAGGCTTTTCAATTAGCTCTGAAGTGCAGAATTTATCCGGGATTTATTTTCACCACTGCACAAACAGTGAAAATAATCCTGTAAAACTAGGTGGTTATCAGGTACCGCGTCCCTTTTAACTCACGAGTCCATGAACTGTTCACGGTTTCTGTATGTTAACGCCCATTAACTCTTGTTAACGCCCACTAACATGTCAATTTAACAATAGTTAACAAAGGTATAGGGTGAAAAAGTGAATAGCCTTGGGTGATAAAGCCCAAGGATACTTCAGTTTTTCCCTCGTGATAACTTATCACTTGTAAATGAATTCCCCCATAGGTTCTATCAGGACTGTATTGGATGCTATGTAGTTGACTTAAATATGCCCACATACAGTAGCATAACCAGTAATTATTATTATTATTGCCATGTCAAGGAATAGGGGAGGTGCATTTTTAAACACATTTATCACCTTTTACTGCACATGATTCTCAAGACCTTAACATTAATAAATTGTCCAGAGAAGCCCGTTCACCAACATATCCACTTTAATCTCATTGAGGAACCTATTCATCATCAGGGGCCGTATGGCCCCCAATGATTAAGTATCCACATTGCTTCTGGGGATATTTATCATCTGAGAAATCATCATTGCTCTGATGCAGTGACAGCTGCTCCGAGAAAAAGCTGTCCCCCATATCCCCAGAAGTAGCAACGATCCTTACCTTCCCCGTCACCAGGTTCTACGTATGTGTAACCTGAGGTCACACATGTGCAATGTCGCCTGGGAATCAGTGAGGAGGTGGCAGAGGGATCCGCTCGTATTCCTCTTCGCATCCCCAGAACTCCTTCACATAGGAATGAGCAGGGCTACGAGAACAAACGACATCTGAAGATGAAGATTGTTCTCGCTGGCAAACTCCAAAAACTTTCCATTTTCAGAGTTTGCTGGATATCAGGTGGTCCTACCGGACCCCTGATGATGAATGGCCCGTTAACTTAAATATATTTCCGCATGGTTACAGGGCCATTTAAGTGTTGATGAATAGGCCCCTGAAAGGCCTAAAATAAAACTTGGTCTTGGGGCCAGGTACCACTGGATCTATTCATTATCACTTAATTTCAACAAAAGCTGGTACAAATTAAGATTTTTACCTGCTTTTGTAAAAATTAAGTTTTGGGGCCAGTCATCATAAAGGTAACGCAGGAGATATCACAGATATCTACTGCTTACCTTTCACTCCTGATGTGGCCTGCTGTCCCCATACACTAGTATTTGGGATCCCTCCACCTTTGTCTGGCTCCTTCCGCCGGACGCTGGGGCTTTGTGCGCCTGCACAAACTCTATTTCGTGCAGGCGCACTAGCACTGGCGAGTTAGATTCTGCAATACTAGGTTTCACTGCTCTGAAATAGCAGTGAAAGCTTTTGGGGAGACAGAATATTGGACCCCGATAATTAATATAATGAATAGGAATGTGCGCCGACTCCCGTGTTTTGGTTTTAGTTTTGGATCTGTATCTCCTTCGTGTTTTGGATCTGGATTGGTTTTTGCCAAAACCGCACTTGTGAAAATTGGTTCTGGTTTTGCATCTGTATTTTTTCTAAAAAATCATAAAAACAGCTGAAATCACATGTTTGCCCTGTTTTTGTTCCTACAGTATTATTAACCTAAATAACATTTATTTCCAGCCGTTTCCAGTCAATTTTGACCACCTCACTGCTCACAATATTGATTTCATCCAGTTTAGGCCAAAAAGTTGCATCGAGCTAGCTGGTGGACTAAGCTAAGCGACAGTCGTGGGTGGCACTAAAATGTGGCAGTTCAGTTCGACATTCCACATTAGGAAACAAATGTTTTTCATTAATCAAGACTGAGGCCAGAGGCAGTTGGAGTGTGAGGTTCTGAATTTGTTGTGGACCTGGGGTGGTGATAGGAGCAGACACAGAAGCCGACTTAAATGAAAAAGTGGGTTTTTTAATAAGTGACTTAGAAGACATGGGAATGACAAATGAAAAAGTCCAGGTATAGCACTAAAGTGCACTTGATAACTGTAGTGGGGGTTAATGGAGAAATGTCCAGATAGTGACAGGCAGGTACAGTCCAGTATACAATTATAGTGAGCTGTAACAGAATACAGTTATGATGAGCTATAACTGAATGCAGGTATGGTGAACTGTAACAAATGCTGGCTAGAGGTAATGAAATCCAGCTGGGAGTGAAATGAGGCAAGGTGCAGGGAAACAGCAGGTTCAGGTGCTCAGGCAGGTGGGAAGGTATATGGAGGGTGCAGGGTAAGTCCAGCAGGTTGGAGCAGGCAAGGTTCAAGCTAGAAGCATATAACAAGCAGGCAGGTAAGGCAAAGGTACTCTCTCTCAGCCGCAGCTGAGAAACACGTTGCACTTGCAAAGGAAGGAAGGCTCTGGACCTTCCTAAATACTCAGTGCCGCGCTGTGACTGGCTGTAATGAGCACAACACCTACCAGGATTGGATTACAGGTAATACGCGGTGACTACCATGCCGAGAAACTCTGGCCATGACATGGAGTACATATGTAGTTGAAGGCAGGAAAAGGAAGGGTTGATTCGTAGTAAATTTAATTTAAGTTTTGTATTCCGAAGCAAATTTATGAGGAAGGAGGGTAGAGCATGGGTGAACAATATGACCCATGTTTTG
This sequence comes from Taudactylus pleione, assembly GCA_031769625.1. Lineage (NCBI taxonomy): Eukaryota > Metazoa > Chordata > Amphibia > Anura > Myobatrachidae > Taudactylus > Taudactylus pleione. The sequence continues at coordinate 3,586,920 of JAUIMM010000584.1, forward strand.
CCCACAAAATCTATTTGGTGGTTCAAAATATTTTTTTAAATTAAAGGGGCATGCAGGAGATGCTGTCTGTGGCCATAAATATTACTGGACATTTTTGACATTCAGCAACCACATGTAGAAGACTTCAGCGGCTGTGGCAGTGGCACTGCAGTGGCAGAATGGATGGCAGTTTAATAAACTATAAAATTAAAAATGTCAGGCAGTAATAGCCCACACAGCACATAATACAAAGAAAAGAGGTGAAAGATGGAATTGTCCCTCCCACCCATCCTTATTTTGTATATATTAAACAGGACATGCACAGTTTAACAAACCAACCACTTCAGCTACATGGACTGCCAATTGTGGCTGAAGCAATTGGTTTGTTTGAGCCCCCACAAAAGAAGCTACCAATGGGCAGCTGACATTGCTGGCAATGATCTCTGCATTCAAAAACTGACTTTACAATATAGGTATGATCAGATGTCGTAATCGTCATCATCATCCCCATCAGTGTGTACATCCTCTTCTTCACACAATATTAATTTGTCCCCGCTAGAATCCACCATTACAGACGCCTCTGTATTTTTTTTGTCTAAATTGTTAGTACAGGTCTTCCTTGTGGAATTTGTATCTCATTTGGGTGAACATCGTCTTTTCGCTGACAAGGTTCCCGGCTGCGCTGAAAACTCTTTCAGAGTATACACTGGAGGGTGGGCAACATAAGTAAAGCAAAGCCATTTTGTATAAGGGACTCCAAATTGCTTCTTCTCCCTGCCAGTAGTGAAACGGACTGTCTGACATGCCTATTTTGATGCTATCCCTACAATAATCATCCACCATTCTCTGAATGGTGACAGTATCAGACGAAGTCATGATAGACATATCATTAATTGCAGGCAGTGCTTTCAGACCCGACCAGATGTCATATGGTCATGATTGAGGATGTTTATGATGATGCAGGTGTTGGTGGTTGAGATTGCAGGAGCTTGGATCTAACAGAGCGAATGGAGCAGCTAAGTGGCGCTGGACTGATTGTTACGTTTTTAGCCAATGTTTCTGAATTTGAAAAATACTTTTCAATTTGATGAATGCGCTGCAATTGACGTAACAGGGAGGAGGTTCCTAGATGGTGAAGTCTTTACCTCTACTCACTCTTGCTTTGCAAATGTTATAGATGGCTTGACAATTGTTGTCCATATTTGGATGGAAATTATTCCACACATGAGAGGTGGATTTTTTTGCCTTTTGTCCTGACATGACAATGGGATTTTTCATACCATGATCAACATCTGTTGCCTGATTTACATAAACAATATCTTTGGCATCAACATCCTCATCATCTACATCCTCATCATCCTTATTAGCACCAACTACAGAAATATCCTCATCCTCCTGGTGCAATTCCACAGAAGCATCCTTGATTTCTATGTCAGATTTGTGCTGCTCATCCCCACATTTTGCAGAGGGCAACCAAATGGTGGAAGGAGGATCTTCTTCAAGTAGAGTATTGGAAATGTCAGCCTCACACATGGCAACCGCGGACACACTTGAACTTTCCTCAGGGATCTGTGACTTTTCTGAGCACACAGTTGGTTCATGTGCCTTAGCAATTTTCATTTTTTTGACACTTCTACAGAGACAAGAGCTAACTTCATCATAAGATGCAGAACCACCAGTCATAAATAAAGGCCAAGGGCTTATCCTGTCCTTGCTACTTCATGTAGTGAATGGCATATTGTAAATTTTTTGTTTCTCGGCAGCATACTTAGCTTTTGATTTTTTTCTTTAACACTGTAAAATATTGCTTGTTTGATTTTACATGCACTGACTTAAACCCTTGGGCACCAGCCTTCGTAGATGACGTCGAGGGCCTTGTATCTTCATTATGACTGCTGGCAGCACTAGTATGTGGTTCCTGCTCCCCTCTCATTTGATTGTCCTCCATATCAACAAACTTACACTGCAGTCTGACCGGCAGTGTCACCGAACAATAATAGTGTAACTACTAAGTAGCACACACACAAAAAATAAATCAAAAGAGATTCTTTTTTTGTGGAATGCTAATTTATTTACCTTTTTTTTTTACACTGGGGAAGAGCACCCCTGGACAAGGCAGCAGCCCCTTAATGAACAACACAGCCCCCCTTTATGGACAACAAAGCACCCCTGCAGAGCAGCGGAGTGCGGATGCGGACAGACCACCTGCAGAGTCACAAATATGTGGATGATAAACTGCAGCCTGGCCGGCAGTGTCACCGAACAACAATAGCGTACCTACTGGCTAGAGTACTAAAGTAGCGCACACACACACACACACACACACACACAAAAATCAAAACAGATCTTTTTTTTGTGGAATGCTAATTTATTTAACTTTTTTTTTTACACTGGTGAAGACCACCCCTGAATGAGGCAGCAGCACCTTGATGAAATACACAGCACTCCTTTAAGGACAACAAAGCACCCCTACGGAACAGCGGAGTGTGGACGGACCACCTGTAGATTCACAAGTATATGGATGATAAACTGTGGTCTGGTTGGCTGTATCACCGTACAATAATAGCTTAACTAGTTACTAACTAGTAGCTACCTAGCACACACAAAAAAATGAAAAAAATAATAAGATTTGAATTTGAACTTTTTTTTAACTATTTTTTATACTGGGGAAGAGCACCCCTGGATGACACAGCACCCCTTTACGAACTGTAGCCTTATCCCCTTGATGGGCAGGTTAACACAGCAGCACCCATTTATGTACTGCAACCCAAGCACCTTTATGGACAACACAGCAGCAGCCCTTTATGTATTGCAGCCCCTGCCCCTTGATTGAGAGGACAACAGTGAGTGACATAACAGCACCCCCCACTTTATATACTGCAGCCCCAGCCTGACAACACTGCACCATTGAACAAATAGTGACAAGTCACTGACAACAACACACAATACTGACTGCACCCTAGAAGAACAGAGCACGTCTGCTCTGTACACTCTCCACATTTGGAGTGAAAATGGTGCCGATCACCAGGACCTTTATAGAATCTAAAACCTGCAAGAATCCGATCATGGGAGGATGACGTTTTGCCTCGTTTTTAGATACGAGTCACGTGGGAAAACCTAAGCTGGATGAGCTCGTATCACGCTTATCTCTAATCTATCTATCTATCTATCTATCTATCTATCTATCTATCTATCTATCTATCTATCTATATTATGAATCACTCCTACAATATCAGCTGTTGCTGCACACAGGCAGGGATTTCTGAAAGGACATAGGGCCTCATTCAGAGTTGGGAATAGAGTGAGATATCGTTCTCAACTGTGAACCTGAACAAACCATATTGCAATGCAAGGGGTGTAAATACTTACATAATTTTTTTACATGTGGGGTAAATACTGGCTGCTTTTGCATGTAGACCACAAATACTGCACAGCTTTATTATTATTACTCTACAATTTAGAAGTCAGATGTCAGTTTGGAAACACTCCTCCCAAATCTAAATCTCTCTGCACATTTTAAATCTGCCCCACCTGCAGTGCAGCATGGTTTCACCAAGATGATCAGTTGAGAGAGATATCTCTCTCTATTCCCAAGTCTGAATCAGGCCCTGAGTCTGTTCACTACCCCATCTGTGTCACCCTTGTCTATCTACTCCTACCCTTTAGAATGTAAGCTCTCACGCACAGGGCCCTTTTCTCCCATGTGCTTTTCCTTCTCTTACTATTACCTTCAGCACCTAACCCTTAACTTCTGCCACTGTACTACTAACTTGAGGGTTATGACCGCTGTTTCAGCAAAGTTTATATATCATGTACTTATCCTGTATTGTCTTGTGCTGTAAGTCACTGTTCTCTTGTTCTGCTTTGTAAGGTGCTGCGGATCCCTTGTGGCACCATAGAAATAAAGGCTAATAATAATAATAATAATAATAATATAATAGTTATGTGCGGGAGACAAAGATCCTATTTTCGGCTCTGCCTGCACCCACTTTTATTCTCTCCCTGTCTCTCCCCCATCTCCCATCTCTCTAGCTCTCAGCCCTGATTTCCCATTTGCCTCTCTCTGTCACAATATGGAGAAGATGAAGTAATGACTACATCAGTGCGCTGGTGAGATGCAGCCATTATTTTGTATCACATCTCCTCATGGTAAATAATACTTTCTAATAAGGCTTGTATGCAATTAGTTTCGCACCCGCAATACTTTTTTGCATGCTGGACTTTTTGCCTACATCGCGTATTTTAGCTGCGAAAACTTATCGCGCACATCCCCGCAATTCGCCATATTCAATTTCAAAACACGCGGAAATGCAATCGGTTAATGCAAACCAGGTGAAAAGTGCTGTCTGAATTGGGGAAATCAACCTGACACCCCTAAAAGATGCACTAACATAAAGCTATTTGGGGTACTTAAGGGGTGTCATTTTCTTCTAATTAGCGTCTTTGAACAATTGGTGAAGAAAAGTATTTTTTTTTTTTAGGTGAAAATAAGTTGTCCAGTCAAAATTGGGGTACCTGAAAGTGGGTGCAAGTATGATTTAATGTCTTCAAAGTGAACTTTTAAATAATACGAATTTGCACCCCCCAAAATGCACTTGCAATCCCCAAAACACTTGACCCCAGCACCTTATTTCGCTAGTTTGAAAACTTGTCCCCCCAATTTGCACTTTTTCACCCCCAAATTCAAACTACTTTTTTGTGGTGTTATTAATTTTGTTTTAGGTTTTTTTAACTCAGTTGTCCTTTGGGGGCTGTTCCAAGGGTTCTGAGTGGTTTCTCCACCTTTGTACCCTCATACAAAATAATTGCACTTCTTTTCTCCACCCATTCAGAGGCAAAACATTTTCACCTATTACATTGCATTGCGTTTTCACGTATGCAAAAAGCGGATGGTATTGAATACAGCGATACTTTTCCAACAGATGAAAAGTCACAATCGGCGATACTTTATAGTGAATCCCGGCTTTTCGCACCTAATTGAATATGGACCACAGTATGTAAATCCTTTAAATTCATTGGTGAAATATAGGCAATGTGAGGATGATTGTGACAGACAGCTTTTGTGATGTCACTAAGCCTATAAAAGTCACTGCCTGGCATAGGACACTGAGTTATTAGCTGAGTGTGTGTAGTATCTATATCTATAGATTGTTTCTTAGCGCTATAACTCTTTCCGTATATTAGATATCTTACAGTCTCAGGTAAGTTTATCTTAACCTAAATAATGTTACTAGCTGTTAGCCTACCTGGCCACAAGTTCTGGTGCTGGGATTAATTTGGTGATTGTGGAGGTGGTGGAGCGGATTACTTTATGTTTTATTTGTTTTTCATTATTTTACCTGCCAGTCATCATCATCATTCATGGGGTTTTATTTATTCACATTTTACTTTTTTGGGGCTTTTCACCCTTATAATTTAAAAATTAATCTAATAACATATTTCAGCAGTTTCAGGATTATAGCTCTTAATTTGCTCTTATGTTCTTTTGCAAATTGTATCCTTAATTGTGCTCCCATAAATTATAATATTAATGTGTTATCTGTGCTAATAAAACATTTGCTATTCTCTATATTATGGAGTTAGATTATTTGTAATTATCTTAATCTATATTATGTTAACATACTGTAATTACATGTATTTAATGTGCTTCGGTCGTCTCCTAACCTTTAATACGACTGGATCATAGAGGGAAGTTCATTAAAACATCCCCCGTCTATTAGAAGTAAATATTTCCGTTATGTGGAGTAAGACAACATTAAGAAAGATGTATTATTAGTTTTTACTTCATAATAACTTCTAATTATGAATCTCATATTGTTCTATGTACTTGTTGTAATTCAAAAATAAAAAGAAAAAGTGTATTATTTATAATGCAATTTAAAAAACATAGATTAATAGTATTAAAAAGCAGCTGGCCGGGGAACGGTATAATTAATCATCATTAAATGATCTGATCTGCCAATCACTATATATCTCTGTTTTGCAATGTCAGATTTTCATTTTATATGAATGAATTAGTTGTAGATTAAAATAAAATATAACTACACTGTTATTTATATATATACAAAAGAATTGCTAGCAAAACACCTGCTTTTCTGAGAGCCTCTGTCAGCCCTGCTCACCCTACACTCCGTTCTATGCATTGCTAGTGGGAATATGGCAATAAAGTTTAAAACATGGATCCATCTTTCCACTAAAATGCATATAATAGTGTCTGGTATGTGTATGTATAGTTACACAGCCATCATGTGTCTGCTTAATATATATATTTTTTAAATGTTTAAATTTCACTGCTCCTAGCCTGGTCGCTCTAACAGGCGTCTCAGCCACCAGCTTTTAGTAGCATCTGAGCCACCGGATGGCGTTTATCAGCATCTGTGTTATTTTATTATGACTGACGACATTCAGACTGTAGACATTTTGACCCTGTCGACATTTTAGTTGTCATTGTTATGACAGTCAACATTTTAACTGTGTACACTTTGTCTACATTTAGACCCTGTCGACAGATTGAATATCAACATTTTGATTGTTGACATTTCTGTATTCATTGTCAATATTTTGACTGTCTGCATTCTGTTAACCTTATGACCCTGTCAAACTTATGTCCATGTCGACTTCTTTTGTTGTCGACATTTTGCCATTTGACCTTTTGATTGTCTAAGTTTTGACTGTTTGAATTTTGACTACATCCCATTGTAACATTTCCCAGCAGTTTGTCTGCTAACTGACACTATTCAGTTGCTGTGCTGCAGTGACAGCTCATTGTACAGTACTTCAGCATCATGTAAGATGAGTCTTGTTTTATGCCCACTATGGAATGGATTGAAAATATCTGTATATATGTAATGTAGGTAAAAAGCCAAAAACATGAATAAGTTATAGCAACGCAAATTATATTTTATTTGTTTCAGTTATTTGACAACCATTGTGTTTATCTTTCAGAAGAGACTTTACCATCAGTTCCACAAATTCTGTGCGCTATTAAATAGCCATGAATTTAAGACTTCCTTTTAAGAACATGTTTCAAGAGCATCCAGTGTTCTTATTATGTCTATATGGTTTCTTCTTCCACCTGAGACCTGCAGAACCCTTTTATACATCATATATGACTGGGCCTAACAAAAAGTTCACCATGGAAGAGGTACGAGAACACAATTCTTATTTATATCAGTAACATATAAATTATGTGAAATTGTAATGCACTCTATGGGTGAGTTGTATGAAAGTCAGGGCCGTAACTAGGGTAGTGTGACCAGTGCCTTGGCACAGGGCACCGCAGGGCAGGGGGTGCTGTTTGGGCCTGTCAAATTTCCTGTTTTTTATGAATCTCACTTGTAGTTTTCTCTTCTTTTATCCCCAGCATCTCCTGGCCTCCCCTATCTTTTCCCTGGCCCTTCCCCATGAGGCCATTGCCATTTTCAGTTGCCTTTTTTTATGTCCGTATTTAAAAAATGGGGGTCAGATGCTTATTGGAGCAACTTGGCCTATTGGCTAGGAGGTAATTAATAAATTGCCTCGAAAGCAGTTCCGTAATATATGTATATGTAAAACTTTCCTAAAATAAAATAATAACAATAATAATATTAATTATATGTCAAAATTAAAAGTTTCCAACACCAGTAGCATATGTGCCAGGTTGATGTCAGGTATACTTACACCCAACAAAGTCATAGACACAGGAAAGGTTCTTTAACACTTGACTGATAATTTAAAAAAATAATTTGCTGTTAAATTTAATTTAAATAATAAAAAACACCTATACTAAAGCAATTATAATAATCATTCTCATGTATGGATAAAAGTAGCAAATCCACAATCAGCCAATCAGAAGCAACTAGTTAGTACTGGGAACTGTCATTCTCATCATCAATGTGTATGCACCCCAAGTGATACAGCTACTTGTTGGAAATATGTGTGAACAGGTTGGATGATATAGCAGATATGTACACATATGCCCCCCCCAGTTGCTTAACCAGTGGAAGGTTTATTGATGTTACATGAACTACAGCTGTACTCACTGTTATACACACTGGTTGGATGGAGCTCACCAGCCAGTGATTGTATCCAGATACTGGGTAGTGGTGCAGGATCACAGGAAAGTGTCAATATTGCAGGTAATCTCTCAGGTCTCAAGGAGCTAAGTGGAAAACTTGCCTCTCCCATTGTGGCGCACTAACTCAGTGAACAAGATGTCATTGCGCATCTGCAGTAGTAGCCTTAGCAGCCATCTTGGTACGGGGAATGAAGCCTCCCTGGAGGAGTAATATGTAGTCTGCACAGTTTGTGTTTTCCATCATCAACACTACTGACCAGCATATATGCACCTCTGTGAAGGTTTACCTTACCCGTAGTAACATGAATATGCCCTTTCTGTACCTGGACTACATTTCAAATCCCCTTTCCCTGCTCTTCCACTCCAAACAAAAGGATGCGCAAGTGTATGATGTGACCAAGTCTGCATATGGACATAGGCGTGCGCTTTATTGTGGACGAGCATAGTATAAATTTGCATATTTTACATAAAACAAATGGGTGAACGTCTAACTCAGCATTTTTTTTTTAAAGGAGGAACTCTGTCTGTGAAAATACTCTGATTATATCTCTTATAATGGAATTATAATTCTACTAAGGATCTTGTCTCCTGGTCATACAATGTGTTAATACCTAATTTGCCTTTGAAAATATGACAACTGATACTCAAACTCTGTTTTCACTAACATATTGCTTATAATGTGTCTTCTTTCTCCCCAGGTCACGAATAAGCTCTCCCCAATATGGACCAACAGTTTGCTGCTTCTCCAGCTGCTAGTGCTCCTCTTTACTGACCTCTGCCGATACAAACCAGTCATTGTGTGTCAGGGCCTGTGCCAAGCCATCAGCTACAGCCTACTGTGCTTTGCTTCCAGTTTCCGGGCCATGCAGTTCCTTCAGGTTATCTCAGCCATGGTCTCTGCATGTGACATTGCAATCTTCTCATATGTACACAGTGTGGTGGCTGCTGATCGATATGAGAAGACCATTGTCTATATCCGAGGGTATAGCTTGCTGGGCTACACCATAGGTGCTGTGTGTGGTCAGCTCATGGTGTCAGTTGGTCATTTCTCCTACTATTACCTGAACATTATTACCTTGGAAAGTGCATCAATGGCTTTCATCATCTCCATTTTCTTGCCCATGCCCAGCAAGGATCAGCCATGTTCAGAGTGTACAAATGACCACATCAAACACAGACACATGAACGCTGTGCACAGCTGTTGTAAAATGGTGGCCAAGTTCTTCAAGCAGCAGTGGCTGGACTTCCGCGAGTGCTATTCCTGCAGCATCATTACCTGGTCCTCATTGTGGGCACTTGTGTCAGTTGGATACTACCAAGTGATTGGCTCTTCCCAAACACTCTGGGATAGCTTGGAACACTCTGACAGTGTCTTTGTGCTTAATGGAGGCGTGGAAGCTGCTGCAGCTTTGCTAGGTATGAAATAGATTACACAGTCTGAGTAATTATGTGTCTCCATCACACTAATCTCTAACCCTATACACTAACTAGGGAAGACAAGGTCCTAGGCAAATATCCCTTTCTCATTGTGGCTTTTCAAATTTATCTGTCATTGGCTAAACAAAAATAGGGGAGGAGCATACAAAGCCATAGGAAAACCTCTTAGATGTCTTCACAATTATTTCTTATTACATTATAAGTCATATCCCTCACTCTCATGTCAAAACACTGATGGTTAAAATATCTCTGAAAAAAGAAGCAGACTGGGTGTATTCCATTCCCTGTGTTGCTTCTGGACCAGATATCTCTCAGCTAAATATAACATATATATTTCTATTAATACATTATCTGTATTAGGCAGAGTTATAAAAAAAAACTTATTAAACCTGCAAATGCAGGATTTCTAGAGGTACATAGGTGCCAGTGGTCCAAATGAGTGTGTGTGGCCGGTCCATGAAGAGGTCTCATAATTAACACTTAATAAGCTATAGTCTGCCTCAAAGGGAATCGGTATAAAATCCCCACAGTCGGGATGCCTGCTGTCATTATACCGACAGCGGCATCCCAATGCTCAGGATCCCGACAAGGGTCCGGTATGTATGGTAATTTTCCCCCCTTCTCCCTCTAACACTAACCCTCCCTACCCTGCACCCTAACCCTCCCTGTTAGTGCCTAAACCTAACCCTCCCCTCTAGTGATGCCTAACTCTAGCCCACCCCATGGGGTACCTAACGCTACCCTCACCCCAAAGTCTAACTCTAACATCCATGATGCCTAAACCTAACCCCCCCGCGGCTTAGACCTAATCAGCCCCGCTATACTTATGATAAGAATCCCGGCTGTCGGGATTCCGGCGTTGGCATATCCATGACTTTCGGGATTACAGTGCAGGTCTTCCGGCTGGGTAGTGATATTCCGTTGTCGGGATTTCGTCAGACAGGATGCCAGCTGTAGGTATAATAACTGCATCCCGGTAAGACACCTGTCTCCTAGCTGGCAGCTGCTCTCTGTTCTCTCTAAGCTGATTGAGTACTCAGAATCACACACACAGCACACTTGGTAAGAGAAACCTTGACCACTGGGCATGTACAGCAGCTTTGTACTATCCCCTAAACTGCATATTGTATTAAATCATTTAATATAGTTCTGCTAATGTGGCAACTTGAAACCCCTGTGTTTTCCTATGTGCTATGCCAAATACATGTTTTAAAAATATGTTTTTATAGAGAACCGATACCTGTTCATTGAACATGTTATACATTCTTCAAATTCTATTTCTCTTATGTATCAAAAATGGGTGATAACATTAATTTTAAGTACCTCTGGTCATATCAGGTCAGTAAAATACATGATGTCACCTGATAGCTACTCTGCACCTGTTTGTTTCCTGCAGATATATTTGCACTCTCCGTGATGGACTGCATGAAGACAGACTGGAGCTTCTGGGGAGAGCTGGCTCTGTGTGTCCTCTGTGCAGTGGACAGTGCTGCCATATTCACCATGGCCTACATTAACAATATCTGGGTGGGCTATGCTGGCTACATTCTATGTAAGGCCTCCTATAAGATACTTACCACAATAATAATGTAAGTATGCACTCTGTACCACTACTACTGTCATGCCTATGAATGTCATATTTCTACCATGTATAGATCTGTAACAGTCACTGACTATTTAGTTTCTTTTGCATATAAAATAAGCAACTTCATTATTATTCCCAGTTTGTTAGTCATTATATGCCCCAATGTGCTGTGTACAATGGCCCTGAGTCAGAGATGGACACAATGCTGCTGTTTACGCAGTTATAGGAATTACCTGTAACCTGCACACACATATGAGTCACACTGCGCATGCGTCTCGTGTCATTACTGATGTCGCTGATGTCACTCGCAGTCAGGATTTATTCACAAAGTGATTGCCTGGAAGGGATCGTTTATGGGCGACAATGCGGAGGTGATGACAGAAATGCAGATGTGACGTGGCCGTTTTCAGTCTCTGTCAGTGACTGAGATCCTGTATGCAAAAAAAAATGGCTCCAGCGTCTCAGTTCCTGCGCCCATTCTGTATGACCATAGGGTTACTTTGAAGTCAGATAATCAACTGATCTGCGTCCGAGCTGTTGTTTGGATTTGCCAGGCTGCAGATGTGACGTCTCATTACAAATCCTGGCAGCTGTGGCATTTGCATATTTTTGCACAGCCGCTGTGTACAAATCCGCAGTCACTGTGGCATTAGTGTAGATTACTGAATCAGGCCCAGTACCACTTACCCATCAGAACAATCTGCAGTCACTGTGGCATTAGTGTATATTACTGAATCAGTCCCAGTACCACTTACCCATCAGAACAATCCGCAGTCACTGTGGTATTAGTGTACATCTCTGACCTGGGGCATTTTAAGAGAGGAAGGGGCCCGCGTGCACTACTCGTGCGGGGCCCCCTCCTCTCTCCCTGGTGGCTGGCAGCCGACTGACACAGCTGGCCAGCCACCGGAGCATTAGTAGACTCCAGGCACTAGAGTGTGCCCGGAGTCTACTGCGCATGCACAGAATGCCAGAAAATTGGCCGCGGAAGCCATTTTCCGGCGTTCTGTGCATGCGCAGTAGACTCCGGGCACACTCTAGTTCCTGGAGTCTACTGTGCATGTGCAGAACACCGGCAAATGGCCGTGGTGCCCATTGTTCTGGTGTTCTGAGCAGCAGTGACACACGACTCGGGACCTCAGACAGGTAAGTTTAAAAAAAATATGGGTGCAGTGTGTGCGGTGCAGGGCCCCCTGGACCCGGGGGCCCGTGTGCCCCGCACACACTGCACCCATTATAGATGCGCCACTGTCTCTGACTCTGGCCCAGTACCACTTACCCATCAGAGCAATGCTGATTTACAGTTGTAGTACCCTACAGTTCTAGCACCAATGATGATTATGTATAAATACTATTGAAATGTACAAATCATCAGTACCAATCACAGCATATAATCAGACGTCTGATTTAATGACCTAACTTACACCATACTTACTGACATTAGAAAACTCCTCTTGCGGAGCCCTGTTCCAGTCCTGTATAACACAATGATATATGTCTGGTCACACTGCTATGACTTACAGTACCCACAGTATCACCATGTCTTGTTCTGTGTTATATAACTGGTGCATGTCCCACTCCTATCCTAGGGTGAATATTGCTGTGAGTGTGAGAAAGGAAAGATACGCTTTGGTTTCTGGGATAAACAATTTTGCATCCCTGCTGTTGCTAGCGATTGTGAATATAATAATGACTGGTATCAAGCAAGATATCCACAGTCAGGTAAGGACACCCTGGCCATCATCACATTGCTTCCAATAAATATGTGCAAACTATTAGGTATATTAGGATGTGGCCCTGTGACATGTCCCCATTGTCATCACTCTAATGGTGTGCCCAGCACTCCCAAAGATGCTGGGCTTCCCCCAGGCTCCCAGTGCTCCCCCTAAACTTCCTGCCCTGTCTGCGGGAAACTGTGACCCATGAGTGGGATGGCAGGACAGTCCTAGAAAAGTGGGACAATTAGGAGGTATGCAATAAATAGGACCCCAGACTACTTGCTACTATAATAATTTCTCTGCTCATACTGTAACTTTACTTTTGTAAGATTATATTTTCTCTGTTGTGTTTCTTTTAGTTTATCATCTATGCCAGCTATTTCCTTATACTATCAGGGATCATTGGTTTCATCGCAGTCTGCATAATGACTAGCAAAAGGAAAAAAAACATCAGAGACCAGCAGATCACCGATAACAGCACAGGGTGTCCATAACACAATGCCATCAAATATTTCTGGCGGGTGGTCCCAGCATCCAGCGTATCTAAGCAGAGCTTCTCCACCCTCTGGCTAAAAACATCTTTACACCCAGAGGATACCCTCAGGCAAGAGCAGCATCCTGCCATGGTCCCTGTATCTATCTCTGACTCAGATTCCAACTCTGCAAGGGTGAGGTGCTGCTATGGTCCCCATTCTTGATCAGCAGCTTGGTATATCCCAACACCTGTACTCAGTAGAAGGTGGAAGAGTACCGGGACCTAGGCTGGTGACACTTGGAGAAGGTTCACCAGCAGCGACAAGTCACCAAAGTCATCTATCGAGAGGTAATAATAAGCGCTATTACTGTATCAATGTGGGAACAGGGAGGTTACTAAACAGTTGTCTAGAAGCAATCAGCAGTGATGTTTAGCGAGTTTAATAGTTGGGGTAGTTTAGCAGTTACTGATGGTCATGATAAAATGCAAGGACCAATGCAAAGCCCCTCTCACTAAACTGCATGTCATCCAGGCTTGCCTACCCTCCCGATTTGGCCGGGAGTCTCACGATTTTCAGGTGCCGCTCCCTGCCCCCCGGAAAGGCAGGCAAGCCTCCCGGCAGCCAGCAACCCTCCAGACCTCCCCCCAGAATAAACTGGAAACTCCCGCAGTGGGGGTGCCAATGACGCGATTTGCGCTGAATCGCGTCATCGTGGCCCCGCCCCCTGCTTCACAATGCTAAAAATAACGGTATTGTGAAGAGGTGGCGGGACCACGATGACGCGATTGCTCGTCTCCGCCCCCACTGTGACGACAATGACCGGGCACGCCCCCAGCTGTTAGCCGACAATTAGCTCCCTCCCGGAAGAAGGGAGCTAATTGTCATCAAGAATGATGTCATCTACTGTAGTTGGTGCAGCTGGACAGTACAGTTTGAATTAGCAATTAAGCTTTGCTCCAGTGCTGGTCTGAATCATGTCATCTAGAGGGATATATGAAGATCATCTCCCATCACTGCAACTTTGCATGCACTGTCCAATCAGTGTGGAGTATGCAGCACATATTCTTCTCTCCAGTCCTGGACTGCTGGGGGCTGTTGCCCCTCCTCTGTGTACCATGTGATAGGGGCTTTGAAATTGTGACATGTCCAATGGCCATTGTAACAGCATCCAGCTATAGATCATACAATACTACTACTTGTAGTGTTTGGAGCCTCCTACAGGTGAATGTGGTCTGTGCTGACAGTGTTGTCCAAATGTCTGCCAAGAAAAAGTCCAGCACCCTGCCCTGCACTGGCACCCAGGGCACGTTACGCCACTGCACTGGCCCCACCCACATTACACCACTGCCCATCATACATATTCTTAAAAGGCAATACTTGAAGTACTCACAAATAATCACATTCATGTTTGTTTTTTATAATAATTTTATTAAATGAGGACTTTTTTTGCAAACTGCAAATAATACTGATCAACTTAATTTTCCATAAAATATTCCTAAATATATGTAATAGAAAATATTAAAGATTTATTTCACCCTCAAAAATATAAATAAGCACACATAACATAAAACATAACCATAAACTTATTAAAACTACTGTATAACTGTTAACTTTCCAATGAGGCAAGGCCCGCACTGTAGTCCAATGAACTTCTAATCTCAGAAATGGCAGGTGTGGATGTCCTGGTGCAAAGTTGAGTGTTAATATAGGGCCCCTTATATTGGTGGTGCGTTCCCTTTTGAAATGACAGATAGGAGGTAGGGAGGTAAATATGGCGTATAGTGTTCCTGTTGTGGCCTAGGAGGTATCTCCATTAGGACACTATAAGGGGTAAGTAGACCTCTGGTCCCCTTATATAGCACATCAGCCAGTATCCTCTCTGCCTCAGCTCTGTTGCTGTCATTCAATTTTCTCAACTTCTATGCTATATTGGCTGCCACAACATCATACTCATCTGCATTCTTTTCAATTAGTCAGTTGGTGGACTCCAGAATCCAACAAGTCATGACCTCTGTGCTCTCCCCTAACTCACATAGGGGTCTATTTACTAAGCTGTGTTAGGAGATAAAGTGAACAGAGGTAAGGTACCAGCCAATCAACTCCTGTCATTTTTCAAACACAGCCTGTGACTTGGCAGTTAGGAGCTGATTGGCTGGTACCTTAGCACCGTTCACTTTATCTCCTATCACAGCTTAGTAAATAGACCCCATGGTCTTTTCCTTACAGTATAGAAAAGGCAGATTGTTGTGGGTTAGGCGAGGCAGGAAGTACTGAGATTTGGATGGATGGAGGTAGGGTCACTTGGGTGGCAGTTGTAGCCTCATCTGCTTTAGTCACTATCATAGTTGATGCTTCATCAGTAAAAGCCGATGGTTTTTGGGGAAAAAAAATGCAAATAATTTAAATTAATGTTCTAACAAATCATTTTGTTCTTGTCATTTAACATTTACATTTTGTCTTTTCAGTTACCATCAACTCCGAGGAATGGCCGCAATGGCCCATTTTCTGGATTTTCCACACTGCAATAAACCTGCACCTTGATAGACTTTGTGGTGCAGGCATGTTGTGCCATACACAACTATATTCATCGCAAAGCCTCAACCGCACAGCACAACATCCTGTTTTAGTGACATTGCAGAATATCCAGAGTATGACGTAGGATTTACACCAGTGGAGCCAAGTGAAGTGCGAAACATCAGTGTTGAGGCAAATTAATTAGGGAGCAGTATTTCAATTACTGCAATGGTGAACTATTGACCCTGTTCTTGTAATGTCTCCATATTTTACATATATCTTGTATAATAAGCATTGCATACAAATTTGTTGTTATTCTTTTAATACTTACTATGCCACTGCAAGCTATTTTAACCTTCCAAGTTGGTGACAAATGCTGAAGGAAGCTCCTTGTTGGCCATAAATAATAGCAAATCAATATACCAGAGTCTTGGCTCATCACCTCATCTGCTCCTACAGCGGATCTTCTGTTCAGTTCTTTCTTGAACACTGTGTGGAGGTTTGAGATCTTTGTCCTAACCCATGTAATGTTGGCAGAAGGGTGATAATGCGGGCATACCTTCTGCTGCTCTTCCATGGCCATAGCCCTCATTATCCTATTATAATAATGCAGTGATTTTGTTTTTCCAAAAGCATAGATGTGCTCTGTAGGCTTCTATCAAATCATGGAGGAAGTCGTGACTTGTTTCTGTAGCCAATTCCTGTGTTAAAATTAATGAATAGACCTGCGGATGGCTTAGATAGAGGATTTCTGTGAAATCACATTGTGAAGTCTCTAGTACAGCCTATGGGATGTAGTCAGGAAGCCGGTGGTCGGCTGTAAACTCCCGGCATGGGACTAATGATAGGCATCTAAATACTACATAATGACGCCTATCATCAGCCCCATGCCGAAATCCCAACGTCCGGCATACCGATCATAGGTAAGCCGGGCGTCCAGAGTGGATAGCCGCGCAGTGGGTAGGGTTAGGTTTACGGTCTCCTGGGGGGACTAAAGGCCCCCACACATCAGAACGATATTGTTCCAACCAGCCAACTAGTTGGCTGGTTGGAATGATAATCGTCTAGTGTGTGGGAGCAAACGATTGTCAGCCGTTTGCTCCCACATGCTGAAAAACATCCAGAAACGGTTGTTCCAACTAGTTGGTGAAAACAAACATGTTTGATTTTCACCAACTATCGTTCCAGTGTAGGGGGAACACTCCCCCCAACTGAACGATAAGTAGGCGGACACCTGGCCGCTAGTGTCCGCCTACTTCACTACCGGCTGTGCTGCCCCTGTCAGCTTTGGATCCCCCTGCCTGTCACTGATACAGATAGCGGGCCCGCCTGAGTGTGAGGAGAGGATCAGTGCAGCTGCTGCACACAGGTCCTCCAGGTAAGTGCTGCCCCCCCGCGATCAAAGATGTACCCCCCGCGGGTGCTATCCCCCCGTGATCACAATGTACCCCCCCCGCAGGTGCTGCCCCCCGCGGGTTCAACCGCCCCCCCCTGCGATCACAATGTACCCCCCCGCTATCAGAATGTACCCCCCCGCGGGTGCTGCCCCCCGCGATCAAAGATTCCCCCCGCAGGTGCAACCCCCCACGATCATCGAAGATGTAAGCCCACCCACGGGTGCTCCCCCCCACGGTCACAATGTACCCCCCCGCGAGTGCTGCCCCCCCACGAACAAAGATGTCTCCCCCGCGGATGCTACCCCCCCCACAATCACAGATGTCCTCCCCCCGGTACAGGTGGGGCTTACCTTCAACTCTGCCGCTTGTGAGAAGGGGGGTGGGAGTAGTCTGCAAACAACTCCCGGCCTCTCTATGTGCCCCATCCTCACTCACCTCCTCTCCTGATGGCACCAGTTACAGGTGATGGTTGAGCCTTATTAATTTTTTAGTATTGACATAACAGCTGGTGTGGTAGGTTAGTGGTTACAGTGCAGGTAACTTGATGCAAGGGTCCAGGGTTCAATCCCAGGGATAAACAGCCTATTTTTATTTAAATATTTATATTTATAGACTTAATATTCTTTTTATAGTTTAACAATTTTCCAGGGAGTGAGGGGGAAGCTGGGGACAGAGATGGGGAATGTGCTGATTACTTAATGTGTCATCCACTGTACTGCCTGACAACCTGTGCGCCCGTGTAATGCCTGGCCCTGACACCCTTCTCCTGACAAGGTGCTCACCCATATAGTACCTGACCCTTATGATACAGTAGTACCTGAATCCTCTCCCCTATAACCCCGTGTGCCCATATAGTACCTGACACCTCCTAACATCACCTGGGCACACAAGACACCCTCTCTCATGTGACCCTGATTCAGAAATGGACATAATGGCGATTTTTACGCAGATTCGACAATTGTTTGCTATTGTGCATGTGCGAATGCAGCCCTGTGCATGCGCAGCTATTGCAGCGCTGTCGCGCATGCAGAGGGCCCACGTACAAAGTGAGTGACATGTAGTCAGCATTTGGGGATGGAAACGGGTGGGGGGGTGGTTAGAAAAACTGAGGCGTGTGTGACTATTTAGTGTTCACTCTAGCTCCGGCGGCAGGCAGGGCGTCGGAGCTAGAGAAGGCACATGTGCGCGCACCCCCGAAAATGGGGCGTGTCCATTGAAAAAGGGGCATGTCTATAAGACGCGTCACCCTTTTCATCACTCTTGGGGCGTGCCCTGCCCACCTTGCTTCGGGGATACTTATCACCGGAGAATTCATCATTGCTCTGATGCAGGGACAGCTGCTCCGAAAAAAAGCTGACCCCCGTATCCCCAGAAGTAGCAACGATCCTTACCTTCCCCGTCACCAGGTTCTACGTATGTGTGACCTGAGGTCACACATGTGCAATGTCGCCTGGGAATCAGTGAGGAGGTGGCAGAGGGATCCGCTCGTATTCCTCTTCGCATCCCCAGAACTCCTTCACATAGGAATGAGCGGGGCTACGAGAACAAACGACATCTGAAGATGAAGATTGTTCTCGCTGGCAAACTCCAAAAACTTTCCATTTTCAGAGTTTGCTGGATATCAGGTGGTCCTACCGGACCCCTGATGATGAATGGCCCGTTAACTTAAATATATTTCCGCATGGTTACCGGGCCATTTAAGTGTTGATGAATAGGCCCCTGAAAGGCCTAAAATAAAACTTGGTCTTGGGGCCAGGTACCACTGGATCTATTCATTATCAATTAATTTCAACAAAAGCTGGTACAAATTAAGATTTTTACCTGCTTTTGCAGAAATTAAGTTTTGGGGCCAGTCATCATAAAGGTAACGCAGGAGATATCACAGATATGTACTGCTTACCTTTCACTCCCGATGTGGCCTGCTGTCCCCATACACTAGTATTTGGGATCCCTCCACCTTTGTCTGGCTCCTTCCGCCGGACGCTGGGGCTTTGTGCGCCTGCACAAACTCTATTTCGCGCAGGCGCACTAGCACTGCCGAGTTAGATTCTGCAATACTAGGTTTCACTGCTCTGAAATAGCAGTGAAAGCTTTTGGGGAGACAGAATATCGGACCCCGATAATTAATATAATGAATAGGAATGTGCGCCGACTCCCGTGTTTTGGTTTTAGTTTTGGATCTGTATCTCCTTCGTGTTTTGGATCTGGATTGGTTTTTGCCAAAACCGCACTTGTGAAAATTGGTTCTGGTTTTACATCTGCATTTTTTCTAAAAACAGCTGAAATCACATGTTTGCCCTGTTTTTGTTCCTACAGTATTATTAACCTAAATAACATTTATTTCCAGCCATTTCCAGTCACTGCTCACAATATTGATTTCATCCAGTTTAGGCCAAAGGTTGCATCGAGCTAGCTGTTGGACTAAGCTAAGCGACAGTAGTGGGTGGCACTAAAATGTGGCAGTTCAGTTCAACATTCCAAATTAGGAAACAAATGTTTTTTATTAATCAAGACTGAGGCCAGAGGCAGTTGGAGTGTGAGGTTCTGAATTTGTTGTGGACCTGGGGTGGTGATAGGAGCAGACACAGAAGCCGACTTAAATGAAAAAGTGGGTTTTTTAATAAGTGACTTAGAAGACATGGGAATGACAAATGAAAAAGTCCAGGTATAGCACTAAAGTGCACTTGATAACTGTAGTGGGGGTTAATGGAGAAATGTCCAGATAGTGACAGGCAGGAACAGTCCAGTATACAATTATAGTGAGCTGTAACAGAATGCAGGTATGATGAGCTGTAACTGAATGCAGGTATGGTGAACTGTAACAAATGCAGGCTAGAGGTAATGAAATCCAGCTGGGAGTGAAATGAGGCAAGGTGCAGGGAAACAGCAGGTTCAGGTGCTCAGGCAGGTGGGAAGGTATATGGAGGGTGCAGGGTAAGTCCAGCAGGTTGGAGCAGGCAAGGTTCAAGCTAGAAGCATATAACAAGCAGGCAGGTAAGGCAAAGGTACTCTCTCTCAGCCGCAGCTGAGAAACATCAGCAGCAGTTCGAGTTGCACTACTTTTGAGTAATACACACTGTGCTCCCCTTTCCTGCACTCCACATCCCACACTGTGCTCCCCTTCCCCCCTACACATCCCACACACTGTGCTCCCCTTTCCTGCCTCCATATCCCACACTGTGCTCCCCTTCCCCCTCCATATCCCACACTGTGCTCCCCTTCCCCCTCCATATCCCACACTGTGCTCCCCTTCCCCCCTCTAAATCCCACACTGTGCTCCCCTTCCCCCCACTATATCCCACACTGTGCTCCCCTTCCCCATATCCCCCCTCTACTTCCCACACTGTGCTCCCCTTCCTCCCTCTACATCCCACACTGTGCTTCCTTTCCCCCTCCACATCCCACACTGTGCTCCCCTTCCCCCTCTACATCCTACAATGTGCTCCCCTTCCCTCCTCTACATCCCACACTGTGCTCCCCTTCCCCCTCTACATCTCACACTGTGCTCCCCTTTCTCCCTCTACATCCCACACTGTGCTCCCCTTCCCCCTCCACATCCCACACTGTGCTCCACTTCCCCCCTCTACATCCCACTGTGCTCCCCTATCCCCTTCTACATCCCACACTGTGCTCCCCTTCCCCCCTCTACATTCCACACTGTGCTCCCCTTCCCTCCTCTACATCCCACACCATGCTCCCCTTCCCCCTCGACATCCCACACTGTGCTCCCCTTCCCCCTCTACATCCCACACTGTGCTCCCCTTCCTCCCTCTACATCCCACAATGTGCTCCCCTTCCCCCTCTACATCCCACACTGTGCTCCCCTTCCCCCTTTACATCCCACACTCTGCTCCCCTTCCCCTCTCCATATCCCACACTGTGCTCCCCTTCCCCTCTCCACACCCCACACACTGTGCCCCCCCACCACATCCCACACTATGCTTCCCTCCCCCCACCACATCCCACACTGTGCTCCCCTCCCCCCACCACATCACACACTGTGCTCCCCTCCCCCCTTCACATGCCACACTGTGCTCCCCTCCCCCCACCACATCCCACACTGTACTCCCCTTCCCCCCTCTACATTCTACACACTGTGCTCCCATTCCCCTCTGCCAATCTTTGTTATTGTTTCAAATATTTACATTCTTTAGATTAGTTGAATATTTTTTCATAGTAAACATGTATGTATGAGTGCTTTGTAGCCATTATTATGTGATCCTTCATATGCTGAGTGATCCACTAACATACTAATTCTGTATGTAACACGCAGAGCCAGATTAGCAGGGATTGTCAGGGATAAACTGCTATTTAGCACCAGCGGCTCCTAGGCACAGGCATACAATGCTTAGGGCTAAATCCAGGCCTTATATATTACTTTTACAGACATCTTATTGCTACATTCTGAAACCAAGCTATTGACAAGATTAACCTACAGTATATTTTTTGGCTAATGTAAAAATAAGTTGTATATAATTGAGTTTGCAAGGGAAACTTCCATTGCTGAATTGAAATGCCTCCCACCTTTGTCTTCTCTGCTCCAAAGATTATGGAAAGACATTGCTCAGTCGTATACCTCCGCGCATTATTAATATTAAAATGTGGTCAAAATAAGCCACACCCATGAGCCACCTAAATCACACCCCCATCTGCATAAACCAGATCTACATAACCACGCCTTCTTTTTAAAATGTCATGCCAGTTTTAGGGGGGAATTCAATTAGCCGCAGTAATTTAACTTGGGCTAATTGATCCCCCTGGGCGTTTCAATTAGCTCTGAAGTGCAGAACTTATCCAGGATTTATTTTCACCACTGCACAAACAGTGAAAATAATCCTGTAAAACTAGGTGGTTATCAGGTACCGCGTCCCTTTTAACGCACGAGTCCATGAACTGTTCACGGTTTCTGTATGTTAACGCCCATTAACTCTTGTTAACGCCCACTAACATGTCAATTTAACAATAGTTAACAAAGGTATAGGGTGAAAAAGTGAATAGCCTTGGGTGATAAAGCCCAAAGATACTTCAGTTTTTCCCTCGTGATAACTTATCACTTGTAAATGAATTCCCCCATAGGTTCTATCAGGACTGTATTGGATGCTATGTAGTTGACTTAAATATGCCCACATACAGTAGCATAACCAGTAATTATTATTATTATTGCCATGTCAAGGAATAGGGGAGGTGCATTTTTAAACACATTTATCACCTTTTACTGCACATGATTCCCAAGCCCTTAACATTAATAAATTGTCCAGAGAAGCCCGTTCACCAACATATCCACTTTAATCTCATTGAGGGACCTATTCATCATCAGGGGCCGTATGGCCCCCGATGATTAAGTATCCACCTTGCTTCGGGGGATATTTATCACCGGAGAATTCATCATTGCTCTGATGCAGGGACAGCTGCTCTGAAAAAAAGCTGTTCCCCGTATCCCCAGAAGAAGCAACGATCCATACCTTCCCCGTCACCAGGTTCTACGTATGTGTGACCTGAGGTCACACATGTGCAATGTCGCCTGGGAATCAGTGAGGAGGTGGCAGAGGGATCCGCTCGTATTCCTCTTCGCATCCCCAGAACTCCTTCACATAGGAATGAGCGGGGCTATGAGAACAAACGACATCTGAAGATGAAGATTGTTCTCGCTGGCAAACTCCAAAAACTTTCCATTTTCAGAGTTTGCTGGATATCAGGTGGTCCTACCGGACCCCTGATGATGAATGGCCCGTTAACTTAAATATATTTCTGCATGGTTACCGGGCCATTTAAGTGTTGATGAATAGGCCCCTGAAAGGCCTAAAATAAAACTTGGTCTTGGGGCCAGGTACCACTGGATCTATTCATTATCAATTAATTTCAACAAAAGCTGGTACAAATTAAGATTTTTACCTGCTTTTGCAGAAATTAAGTTTTGGGGCCAGTCATCATAAAGGTAACGCAGGAGATATCAAAGATATGTACTGCTTACCTTTCACTCCCGATGTGGCCTGCTGTCCCCATACACTAGTATTTGGGATCCCTCCACCTTTGTCTGGCTCCTTCCGCCGGACGCTGGGGCTTTGTGCGCCTGCACAAACTCTATTTCGCGCAGGCGCACTAGCACTGCCGAGTTAGATTCTGCAATACTAGGTTTCACTGCTCTGAAATAGCAGTGAAAGCTTTTGGGGAGACAGAATATCGGACCCCGATAATTAATATAATGAATAGGAATGTGCGCCGACTCCCGTGTTTTGGTTTTAGTTTTGGATCTGTATCTCCTTCGTGTTTTGGATCTGGATTGGTTTTTGCCAAAACCGCACTTGTGAAAATTGGTTCTGGTTTTACATCTGCATTTTTTCTAAAAACAGCTGAAATCACATGTTTGCCCTGTTTTTGTTCCTACAGTATTATTAACCTAAATAACATTTATTTCCAGCCATTTCCAGTCACTGCTCACAATATTGATTTCATCCAGTTTAGGCCAAAAGGTTGCATCGAGCTAGCTGTTGGACTAAGCTAAGCGACAGTAGTGGGTGGCACTAAAATGTGGCAGTTCAGTTCAACATTCCAAATTAGGAAACAAATGTTTTTTATTAATCAAGACTGAGGCCAGAGGCAGTTGGAGTGTGAGGTTCTGAATTTGTTGTGGACCTGGGGTGGTGATAGGAGCAGACACAGAAGCCGACTTAAATGAAAAAGTGGGTTTTTTAATTAGTGACTTAGAAGACATGGGAATGACAAATGAAAAAGTCCAGGTATAGCACTAAAGTGCACTTGATAACTGTAGTGGGGGTTAATGGAGAAATGTCCAGATAGTGACAGGCAGGAACAGTCCAGTATACAATTATAGTGAGCTGTAACAGAATGCAGGTATGATGAGCTGTAACTGAATGCAGGTATGGTGAACTGTAACAAATGCAGGCTAGAGGTAATGAAATCCAGCTGGGAGTGAAATGAGGCAAGGTGCAGGGAAACAGCAGGTTCAGGTGCTCAGGCAGGTGGGAAGGTATATGGAGGGTGCAGGGTAAGTCCAGCAGGTTGGAGCAGGCAAGGTTCAAGCTAGAAGCATATAACAAGCAGGCAGGTAAGGCAAAGGTACTCTCTCTCAGCCGCAGCTGAGAAACATCAGCAGCAGTTCGAGTTGCAGTACTTTTGAGTAATACACACTGTGCTCCCCTTTCCTGCACTCCACATCCCACACTGTGCTCCCCTTCCCCCCTACACATCCCACACACTGTGCTCCCCTTTCCTGCCTCCATATCCCACACTGTGCTCCCCTTCCCCCTCCATATCCCACACTGTGCTCCCCTTCCCCCTCCATATCCCACACTGTGCTCCCCTTCCCCCCTCTACATCCCACACTGTGCTCCCCTTCCCCCCACTATATCCCACACTGTGCTCCCCTTCCCCATATCCCCCCTCTACTTCCCACACTGTGCTCCCCTTCCTCCCTCTACATCCCACACTGTGCTTCCTTTCCCCCTCCACATCCCACACTGTGCTCCCCTTCCCCCTCTACATCCTACAATGTGCTCCCCTTCCCTCCTCTACATCCCACACTGTGCTCCCCTTCCCCCTCTACATCTCACACTGTGCTCCCCTTTCTCCCTCTACATCCCACACTGTGCTCCCCTTCCCCCTCCACATCCCACACTGTGCTCCACTTCCCCCCTCTACATCCCACTGTGCTCCCCTATCCCCTTCTACATCCCACACTGTGCTCCACTTCCCCCCTCTACATCCCACACTGTGCTCCCCTTCCCTCCTCTACATCCCACACCATGCTCCCCTTCCCCCTCGACATCCCACACTGTGCTCCCCTTCCCCCTCTACATCCCACACTGTGCTCCCCTTCCTCCCTCTACATCCCACACTGTGCTCCCCTTCCCCCTCTACATCCCACACTGTGCTCCCCTTCCCCCTTTACATCCCACACTCTGCTCCCCTTCCCCTCTCCATATCCCACACTGTGCTCCCCTTCCCCTCTCCACACCCCACACACTGTGCCCCCCCACCACATCCCACACTATGCTTCCCTCCCCCCACCACATCCCACACTGTGCTCCCCTCCCCCCACCACATCACACACTGTGCTCCCCTCCCCCCTTCACATGCCACACTGTGCTCCCCTCCCCCCACCACATCCCACACTGTACTCCCCTTCCCCCCTCTACATTCCACACACTGTGCTCCCATTCCCCTCTGCCAATCTTTGTTATTGTTTCAAATATTTACATTCTTTAGATTAGTTGAATATTTTTTCATAGTAAACATGTATGTATGAGTGCTTTGTAGCCATTATTATGTGATCCTTCATATGCTGAGTGATCCACTAACATACTAATTCTGTATGTAACACGCAGAGCCAGATTAGCAGGGATTGTCAGGGATAAACTGCTATTTAGCACCAGCGGCTCCTAGGCACAGGCATACAATGCTTAGGGCTAAATCCAGGCCTTATATATAACTTTTACAGACATCTTATTGCTACATTCTGAAACCAAGCTATTGACAAGATTAACCTACAGTATATTTTTTGGCTAATGTAAAAATAAGTTGTATATAATTGAGTTTGCAAGGGAAACTTCCATTGCTGAATTGAAATGCCTCCCATCTTTGTCTTCTCTGCTCCAAAGATTATGGAAAGACATTGCTCAGTCGTATACCTCCGCGCATTATTAATATTAAAATGTGGTCAAAATAAGCCACACCCATGAGCCCCCTAAATCACACCCCCATCTGCATAAACCAGATCTACATAACCACGCCTTCTTTTTAAAATGTCATGCCAGTTTTAGGGGGGAATTCAATTAGCCGCAGTAATTTAACTTGGGCTAATTGATCCCCCTGGGCGTTTCAATTAGCTCTGAAGTGCAGAACTTATCCAGGATTTATTTTCACCACTGCACAAACAGTGAAAATAATCCTGTAAAACTAGGTGGTTATCAGGTACCGCGTCCCTTTTAACGCACGAGTCCATGAACTGTTCACGGTTTCTGTATGTTAACGCCCATTAACTCTTGTTAACGCCCACTAACATGTCAATTTAACAATAGTTAACAAAGGTATAGGGTGAAAAAGTGAATAGCCTTGGGTGATAAAGCCCAAAGATACTTCAGTTTTTCCCTCGTGATAACTTATCACTTGTAAATGAATTCCCCCATAGGTTCTATCAGGACTGTATTGGATGCTATGTAGTTGACTTAAATATGCCCACATACAGTAGCATAACCAGTAATTATTATTATTATTGCCATGTCAAGGAATAGGGGAGGTGCATTTTTAAACACATTTATCACCTTTTACTGCACATGATTCCCAAGCCCTTAACATTAATAAATTGTCCAGAGAAGCCCGTTCACCAACATATCCACTTTAATCTCATTGAGGGACCTATTCATCATCAGGGGCCGTATGGCCCCCGATGATTAAGTATCCACCTTGCTTCGGGGGATATTTATCACCGGAGAATTCATCATTGCTCTGATGCAGGGACAGCTGCTCTGAAAAAAAGCTGTTCCCCGTATCCCCAGAAGAAGCAACGATCCATACCTTCCCCGTCACCAGGTTCTACGTATGTGTGACCTGAGGTCACACATGTGCAATGTCGCCTGGGAATCAGTGAGGAGGTGGCAGAGGGATCCGCTCGTATTCCTCTTCGCATCCCCAGAACTCCTTCACATAGGAATGAGCGGGGCTACGAGAACAAACGACATCTGAAGATGAAGATTGTTCTCGCTGGCAAACTCCAAAAACTTTCCATTTTCAGAGTTTGCTGGATATCAGGTGGTCCTACCGGACCCCTAATGATGAATGGCCCGTTAACTTAAATATATTTCTGCATGGTTACCGGGCCATTTAAGTGTTGATGAATAGGCCCCTGAAAGGCCTAAAATAAAACTTGGTCTTGGGGCCAGGTACTACTGGATCTATTCATTATCACTTAATTTCAACAAAAGCTGGTACAAATGAAGATTTTTACCTGCTTTTGTAGAAATTAAGTTTTGGGGCCAGTCATCATAAAGGTAACGCAGGAGATATCACAGATATGTACTGCTTACCTTTCACTCCCGATGTGGCCTGCTGTCCCCATACACTAGTATTTGGAATCCCTCCACCTTTGTCTGGCTCCTTCCGCCGGATGCTGGGGCTTTGTGCGCCTGCACAAACTCTATTTCACGCAGGCGCACTAGCACTGCTGAGTTAGATTCTGCAATACTAGGTTTCACTGCTCTGAAATAGCAGTGAAAGCTTTTGGGGAGACAGAATATCGGACCCCGATAATTAATATAATGAATAGGAATGTGCGCCGACTCCCGTGTTTTGGTTTTAGTTTTGGATCTGTATCTCCTTCGTGTTTTGGATCTGGATTGGTTTTTGCCAAAACCGCACTTGTGAAAATTGGTTCTGGTTTTACATCTGTATTTTTTCTAAAAAAATCATAAAACAGCTGAAATCACATGTTTGCCCTGTTTTTGTTCCTACAGTATTATTAACCTAAATAACATTTATTTCCAGCCATTTCCAGTCAATTTTGACCACCTCACTGCTCACAATATTGATTTCATCCAGTTTAGACCAAAGGTTGCATCGAGCTAGCTGTTGGACTAAGCTAAGCGACAGTAGTGGGTGGCACTAAAATGTGGCAGTTCAGTTCAACATTCCAAATTAGGAAACAAATGTTTTTTATTAATCAAGACTGAGGCCAGAGGCAGTTGGAGTGTGAGGTTCTGAATTTGTTGTGGACCTGGGGTGGTGATAGGAGCAGACACAGAAGCCGACTTAAATGAAAAAGTGGGTTTTTTAATAAGTGACTTAGAAGACATGGGAATGACAAATGAAAAAGTCCAGGTATAGCACTAAAGTGCACTTGATAACTGTAGTGGGGGTTAATGGAGAAATGTCCAGATAGTGACAGGCAGGAACAGTCCAGTATACAATTATAGTGAGCTGTAACAGAATGCAGGTATGGTGAACTGTAACAAATGCAGGCTAGAGGTAATGAAATCCAGCTGGGAGTGAAATGAGGCAAGGTGCAGGGAAACAGCAGGTTCAGGTGCTCAGGCAGGTGGGAAGGTATATGGAGGGTGCAGGGTAAGTCCAAAAGGTTGGAGCAGGCAAGGTTCAAGCTAGAAGCATATAACAAGCAGGCAGGTAAGGCAAAGGTACTCTCTCTCAGCCGCAGCTGAGAAACATCGGCAGCAGTTCAAGTTGCACTACTTTTGAGTAATACATACTGTGCTCCCCTTTCCTGCACTCCACATCCCACACTGTGCTCCCCTTCCCCCCTACACATCCCACACACTGTGCTCTCCTTTCCTGCCTCCATATCCCACACTGTGCTCCCCTTCCCCCTCCATATCCCACACTGTGCTCCCCTTCCCCCTCCATATCCCACACTGTGCTCCCCTTCCCCCCTCTACATCCCACACTGTGCTCCCCTTCCCCCCACTATATCCCACACTGTGCTCCCCTTCCCCATATCCCCCCTCTACTTCCCACACTGTGCTCCCCTTCCTCCCTCTACATCCCACACTGTGCTTCCTTTCCCCCTCCACATCCCACACTGTGCTCCCCTTCCCCCCTCTACATCCTACACTGTGCTCCCCTTCCCTCCTCTACATCCCACACTGTGCTCCCCTTCCCACTCTACATCTCACACTGTGCTCCCCTTTCTCACTCTACATCCCACTGTGCTCCCCTTCCCCCTCCACATCCCACACTGTGCTCCACTTCCCCCCTCTACATCCCACACTGTGCTCCCCTATCCCCTTCTACATCCCACACTGTGCTCCCCTTCCCCCTCTACATCCCACACCATGCTCCCCTTCCCTCCTCTACATCCCACACCATGCTCCCCTTCCCCCTCGAAATCCCACACTGTGCTCCCCTTCCCCCTCAACATCCCACACTGTGCTCCCCTTCCTCCCTCTACATCCCACACTGTGCTCCCCTTCCCCCTCTACATCCCACACTGTGCTCCCCTTCCCCCTTTACATCCCACACTCTGCTCCCCTTCCCCTCTCCATATCCCACACTGTGCTCCCCTTCCCCTCTCCACACCCCACACACTGTGCTCCCCCACCACATCCCACACTGTGCTTCCCTCCCCCCTCCACATGCCACACTGTACTCCCCTCCCCCCACCACATCCCACACTGTGCTCCCCTCCCCCCCTCCACATCCCACACTGTGCTCCCATTCCCCTCTGCCAATCTTTGTTATTGTTTCAAATATTTACATTCTTTAGATTAGTTGAATATTTTTTCATAGTAAACATGTATGTATGAGTGCTTTGTAGCCATTATTATGTGATCCTTCATATGCTGAGTGATCCACTAACATACTAATTCTGTATGTAACACGCAGAGCCAGATTAGCAGGGATTGTCAGGGATAAACTGCTATTTAGCACCAGCGGCTCCTAGGCACAGGCATACAATGCTTAAGGCTAAACCCAGGCCTTATATATTACTTTTACAGACATCTTATTGCTACATTCTGAAACCAAGCTATTGACAAGATTAACCTACAGTATATTTTTTGGCTAATGTAAAAATAAGTTGTATATAATTGAGTTTGCAAGGGAAACTTCCATTGCTGAATTGAAATGCCTCCCACCTTTGTCTTCTCTGCTCCAAAGATTATGGAAAGACATTGCTCAGTCGTATACCTCCGCGCATTATTAATATTAAAATGTGGTCAAAATTAGCCACACCCATGAGCCACCTAAATCACACCCCCATCTGCATAAACCAGATCTACATAACCACGCCTTCTTTTTAAAATGTCATGCCAGTTTTAGGGGGGAATTCAATTAGCCGCGGTAATTTAACTTGGGCTAATTGATCCCCCGGGGCTTTTCAATTAGCTCTGAAGTGCAGAACTTATCCGGGATTTATTTTCACCACTGCACAAACAGTGAAAATAATCCTGTAAAACTAGGTGGTTATCAGGTACCGCGTCCCTTTTAACACACGAGTCCATGAACTGTTCACGGTTTCTGTATGTTAACACCCATTAACTCTTGTTAACGCCCACTAACATGTCAATTTAACAATATTTAACAAAGGTATAGGGTGAAAAAGTGAATAGCCTTGGGTGATGAAGCCCAAAGATACTTCAGTTTTTCCCTCGTGATAACTTATCACTTGTAAATGAATTCCCCCATAGGTTCTATCAGGACTGTATTGGATGCTATGTAGTTGACTTAAATATGCCCACATATAGTAGCATAACCAGTAATTATTATTATTATTGCCATGTCAAGGAATAGGGGAGGTGCATTTTTAAACACATTTATCACCTTTTACTGCACATGATTCCCAAGCCCTTAACATTAATAAATTGTCCAGAGAAGCCCGTTCACCAACATATCCACTTTAATCTCATTGAGGGACCTATTCATCATCAGGGGCCGTATGGCCCCCGATGATTAAGTATCCACCTTGCTTCGGGAGATATTTATCACCGGAGAATTCATCATTGCTCTGATGCAGGGACAGCTGCTCTGAAAAAAAGCTGTCCCCCGTATCCCCAGAAGTAGCAACGATCCTTACCTTCCCCGTCACCAGGTTCTACGTATGTGTGACCTGAGGTCACACATGTGCAATGTCGCCTGGGAATCAGTGAGGAGGTGGCAGAGGGATCCGCTCGTATTCCTCTTCGCATCCCCAGAACTCCTTCACATAGGAATGAGCGGGGCTACGAGAACAAACGACATCTGAAGATGAATATTGTTCTCGCTGGCAAACTCCAAAAACTTTCCATTTTCAGAGTTTGCTGGATATCAGGTGGTAATACCGGACCCCTAATGATGAATGGCCCGTTAACTTAAATATATTTCCGCATGGTTACCGGGCCATTTAAGTGTTGATGAATAGGCCCCTGAAAGGCCTAAAATAAAACTTGGTCTTGGGGCCAGGTACCACTGGATCTATTCATTATCACTTAATTTCAACAAAAGCTGGTACAAATGAAGATTTTTACCTGCTTTTGTAGAAATTAAGTTTTGGGGCC
This sequence comes from Taudactylus pleione, assembly GCA_031769625.1. Taxonomy (NCBI): domain Eukaryota; kingdom Metazoa; phylum Chordata; class Amphibia; order Anura; family Myobatrachidae; genus Taudactylus; species Taudactylus pleione. The sequence goes on from JAUIMM010000584.1 coordinate 3,618,082, forward strand.
AGTCATCATAAAGGTAACGCAGGAGATATCACAGATATCTACTGCTTACCTTTCACTCCTGATGTGGCCTCATACACTAGTATTTGGGATCCCTCCTCCTTTGTCTGGCTCCTTCCGCCGGACGCTGGGGCTTTGTGCGCCTGCACAAACTCTATTTCGCGCAGGCGCACTAGCACTGCCGAGTTAGATTCTGCAATACCAGGTTTCACTGCTCTGAAATAGCAATGAAAGCTTTTGGGGAGACAGAATATCGGACCCCGATAATTAATATAATGAATAGGAATGTGCGCCGACTCCCGTGTTTTGGTTTTAGTTTTGGATCTGTATCTCCTTCGTGTTTTGGATCTGGATTGGTTTTTGCCAAAACCGCACTTGTGAAAATTGGTTCTGGTTTTGCATCTGTATCTTTTCTAAAAAATCATAAAAACAGCTGAAATCATGTTTGCCCTGTGTTTGTTCCTACAGTATTATTAACCTAAATAACATTTATTTCCAGCCATTTCCAGTCAATTTTGACCACCTCACTGCTCACAATATTGATTTTATCCAGTTTAGGCCAAAAGGTTGCATCGAGCTAGCTGGTGGACTAAGCTAAGCGACAGTAGTGGGTGGCACTAAAATGTGGCAGTTCAGTTCAACATTCCACATTAGGAAACAAATGTTTTTTATTAATCAAGACTGAGGCCAGAGGCAGTTGGAGTGTGAGGTTCTGAATTTGTTGTGGACCTGGGGTGGTGATAGGAGCAGACACAGAAGCCGACTTAAATGAAAAAGTGGGTTTTTTAATAAGTGACTTAGAAGACATGGGAATGACAAATGAAAAAGTCCAGGTATAGCACTAAAGTGCACTTGATAACTGTAGTGGGGGTTAATGGAGAAATGTCCAGATAGTGACAGGCAGGTACAGTCCAGTATACAATTATAGTGAGCTGTAACAGAATGAATGTATGATGAGCTATTACTGAATGCAGGTATGGTGAGCTGTAACAAATGCAGGCTAGAGGTAATGAAATCCAGCTGGGAGTGAAATGAGGCAATGTGCAGGGAAACAGCAGGTTCAGGTGCTCAGGCAGGTGGGAAGGTATATGGAGGGTGCAGGGTTGGAGCAGGCAAGGTTCAAGCTAGAAGCATATAACAAGCAGGCAGGTAAGGCACAGGTACTCTCTCTCAGCCGCAGCTGAGAAACACGTTGCACTTGCAAAGGAAGGAAGGCTCTGGACCTTCCTTAATACTCAGTGCCACGCTGTGACTGGCTGTAATGAGCACAACACCTACCAGGATTGGACAGCCAGAATCACATGGCCACAAGCAAGATGGCGGCGCCCATGCCAACGGAATGGAAAGACTGCCAGACCTCACCAGGCCAAGTAACAATGTGCCCGCACAGAACCACGTGCAGCCAATGCCCCTCGCCAAACACCAGCACTGCTGTCAGAGACCCCCCGTCATAACGACCTCACAGGTAATACGCGGTGACTACCATGTCGAGAAACCCTGGCCGTGACATGGAGTACATATGTAGTTGAAGGCAGGAAAAGGAAGGGTTGATTCATAGTAAATTTAATTTAAGTTTTGTATTCCGAAGCAAATTTATGAGGAAGGAGGGTAGAGCATGGGTGAACAATATGACCCATGTTTTACCCACAAAATCAACTTGGTGGTTCAAAATATTTTTTTAAATTAAAGGGGCATGCAGGAGATGCTGTCTGTGGCCATAAATATTACTGGACATTTTCGACATTCAGCAACCACATGTAGAAGACTTCAGCGGCTGTGGCAGTGGCACTGCAGTGGCAGAATGGATGGCAGTTTAATAAACTATAAAATTAAAAATGTCAGGCAGTAATAGCCCAAACAGCACATAATACAAAGAAAAGAGGTGAAAGATGGAATTGTCCCTCCCACCCATCCTAATGTTGTATATATTAAACAGGACATGCACAGTTTAACAAACCAACCACTTCAGCTACAGGGACTGCCAATTGTGGCTGAAGCAATTGGTTTGTTTGAGCCCCCACAAAAGAAGCTACCAATGGGCAGCTGACATTGCTGGCAATGATCTCTGCATTCAAAAACTGACTTTACAATATAGGTATGATCAGATGTCGTAATCGTCATCATCATCATCCCCATCAGTGTGTACATCCTCTTCTTCACACAATATTAATTTGTCCCCGCTAGAATCCACCATTACAGACGCCTCTGTATTTTTTTTGTCTAAATTGCTAGTACAGGTCTTCCTTGTGGAATTTGTATCTCATTTGGGTGAACATCGTCTTTTCCACATTTTGGGGAAGTAACCTCCTACGCCGATCGCTGACAAGGTTCCCGGCTGCGCTGAAAACTCTTTCAGAGTACACACTGGAGGGTGGGCAACATAAGTAAAGCAAAGCCATTTTGTGTAAGGGACTCCAAATTGCTTCTTCTCCCTGCCAGTAGTGAAACGGACTGTCTGACATGCCTATTTTGATGCTATCCCTACAATAATCATCCACCATTCTCTGAATGGTGACAGTATCAGACGAAGTCACGATAGACATATCATTAATTGCAGGCAGTGCTTTCAGACCCGACCAGATGTCATATGGTCATGATTGAGGATGTTTATGATGATGCAGGTGTTGGTGGTTGAGATTGCAGGAGCTTGGATCTAACAGAGCGAATGGAGCAGCTAAGTGGCGCTGGACTGATTGTTATGTTTTTAGCCAAAGTTTCTGAATTTGAAAAATACTTTTCAATTTGATGAATGCGCTGCAATTGACGTAACAGGGAGGAGGTTCCTAGATGGTGAAGTCCTTACCTCTACTCACTCTTGCTTTGCAAATGTTATAGATGGCTTGACAATTGTTGTCCGTATTTGGATGGAAATTATTCCACACATGAGAGGTGGATTTTTTTGCCTTTTGCCCTGACATGACAATGGGATTTTTCATACCATGGGCAACATCTGTTGCCTGATTTACATAAACAATATCTTTGGCATCAACATCCTCATCATCTACATCCTCATCATCCTTATTAGCGCCAACTACGGAAATATCCTCATCCTCCTGGTGCAATTCCACAGAAGCATCCTTGATTTCTATGTCAGATTTGTGCTGCTCATCCCCACATTTAGAAGAGGGCAACCAAATGGTGGAAGGAGGATCTTCTTCAAGTAGAGTATTGGAAATGTCAGCCTCACACATGGCAACCGTGGACACATTTGAACTTTCCTCAGGGATCTGTGACTTTTCTGAGCACACAGTTGGTTCATGTGCCTTAGCAATTTTCATTTTTTTGACACATCTACAGGGACAAGTGCTAACTTCATCATAAGATGCAGAACCACCAGTCATAAATAAAGGCCAAGGGCTTATCCTTTCCTTGCCACTTCGTGTAGTGAATGGCATATTGTCAATTTTTTGTTTCTCGGCAGCATACTTAGCTTTTGATTTTTTTCTTTAACACTGTAAAATATTGCTTGTTTGATTTTACATGCCCTGACTTAAACCCTTGGGCACCAGCCTTCGTAGATGACATCGAGGGCCTTGTATCTTCATTATGACTGCTGGCAGCACTAGTATGTGGTTCCTGCTCCCCTCTCATTTGATTGTCCTCCATATCGACAAACTTACACTGCAGTCTGACCGGCAGTGTCACCGAACAATAATAGTGTAACCACTAAGTAGCACACACACAAAAAATAAATCAAAAGAGATTCTTTTTTTGTGGAATGCTAATTTATTTACCTTTTTTTTTTTTACACTGGGGAAGAGCACCCCTGGACGAGGCAGCAGCCCCTTAGTGAACAACACAGCACCCCTGCTGAGCAGCGGAGTGCGGATGCGGACAGACCACCTGCAGAGTCACAAATATGTGGATGATAAACTGCAGCCTGGCCGGCAGTGTCACCGAACAACAATAGCGTACCTACTGGCTAGAGTACTAAAGTAGCGCACACACACACACACACACAAATCAAAACAGATCTTTTTTTTGTGGAATGCTAATTTATTTAACTTTTTTTTTTACACTGGTGAAGACCACCCCTGAATGAGGCAGCAGCACCTTGATGAAATACACAGCACCCCTTTAAGGACAAGAAAGCACCCCTACGGAGCAGCGGAGAGCGGACGGACCACCTGCAGATTCACAAGTATGTGGATGATAAACTGCGGTCTGGTTGGCTGTATCACCGAACAATAATAGCTTAACTAGTTACTAACTAGTAGCTACCTAGCACACACAAAAAAATGAAAAAAATAATAAGATTTGAATTTGAACTTTTTTTAACAATTTTTTATACTGGGGAAGAGCACCCCTCGATGACACAGCATCCCTTTACGAACTGTAGCCTTAACCCCTTGATGGGCAGGTTAACACAGCAGCACCCATTTATGTACTGCAGCCCAAGCCCCTTTATGGACAACACAGCAGCAGCCCTTTATGTATTGCAGCCCCTGCCCCTTGATTGAGAGGACAACAGTGAGTGACATAACAGCACCCCCCACTTTATGTACTGCAGCCCCAGCCTGACAACACTGCACCATTGAACAAATAGTGACAAGTCACTGACAACAACACACAATACTGACTGCACCCTAGAAGAACAGAGCACGTCTGCTCTGTACACTCTCCACATTTAGAGTGAAAATGGTGCCGATCACCGGGACCTTTATAGAATCCAAAACCTGCAAGAATCCGATCACGGGAGGAAGACGTTTTGCCTCATTTTTAGATACGAGTCACGTGGGAAAACCTAAGCTGGATGAGCTCGTATCACGCTTATCTCTAATCTATCTATCTATCTATCTATCTATCTATCTATCTATCTATCTATCTATCTATCTATCTATCTATCTATCTATCTATATTATGAATCACTCCTACAATATCAGCTGTTGCTGCACACAGGCAGGGATTTCTGAAAGGACATAGGACCTGATTCAGAGTTGGGAATAGAGTGAGATATCGTTCTCAACTGTGAACCTGAACAAACCATATTGCAATGCAAGGGGTGTAAATACTTACATTATTTTTTGACATGTGGGGTAAATACTGGCTGCTTTTGCATGTAGACCACAAATACTGCACAGCTTTATTATTACTCTACAATTTAGAAGTCAGATGTCAGTTTGGAAACACTCCTCCCAAATCTAAATCTCTCTGCACATTTTAAATCTGCCCCACCTGCAGAGCAGCATGGTTTCACCAAGATGATCAGTTGAGAGAGATATCTCTCTCTATTCCCAAGTCTGAATCAGGCTCTGAGTCTGTTCACTACCCCATCTGTGTCACCCTTGTCTATCTACTCCTACCCTTTAGAATGTAAGCTCTCGCGCACAGGGCCCTTTTCTCCCATGTGCTTTTCCTTCTCTTACTATTACCTTCAGCACCTAACGCTTAACTTCTGCCACTGTACTACTAACTTGAGTGTTATGACCGCTGTTGCAGCAATGTTTATATATCATGTACTTATCCTGTATTGTCTTGTGCTGTAAGTCACTGTTCTCTTGTTCTGCTTTGTAAGGTGCTGCGGATCCCTTGTGGCACCATAGAAATAAAGGCTAATAATAATAATATTAATATAATAGTTATGTCCGGGAGACAAAGATCCTAGTTTCGGCTCTGCCTGCACCCACTTTTATTCTCTCCCTGTCTCTCCCCCATCTCCCATCTCTCTAGCTCTCAGCCATGATTTCCCATTTGCCTCTCTCTGTCACAATATGGAGAAGATGAAGTAATGACTACATCAGTGCGCTGGTGAGATGCAGCCATTATTTTGTATCACATCTCCTCATGGTAAATGATACTTTCTAATAAGGCTTGTATGCAATTAGTTTCGCACCCGCAATACTTTTTCGCATGCTGAACTTTTTGCCTACATCGCGTATTTTAGCTGCGAAAACTTATCGCACACATCCCCGCGATTTGCCGTATTCAATTTCAAAACACGCGGAAACGCAATCGGTGAATGCAAACCAGGCGAAAAGTGCTGTCTGAATTGGGGAAATCAACCTGACACCCCTAAAAGATGCACTAACATAAAGCTATTTGGGGTACTTAAGGGGTGTCATTTTCTTCTAATTAGCGTCTTTGAACAATTGGTGAAGAAAAGTATTTAGCAGTTTTTTTAGGTGAAAATAAGTTGTCCAGTCAAAATTGGGGTACCCGAAAGTGGGTGTAAGCATGATTTAATGTCTTCAAAGTGAACTTTTAAATAATGCGAATTTGCACCCCCCAAAATGCACTTGCAATCCCCAAAACACTTGACCCCAGCACCTTATTTCGCTAGTTTGAAATCTTGTCCCCCCAATTTGCACTTTTTCACCCCCAAATTCAAACTACTTTTTTGTGGTGTTATTAAAAAAATTTTAGGTTTTTTTTTAACGCAGTTGTCCTTTGGGGGCTGTCCCAAGGGTTCTGAGTGGTATCTCCACCTTAGTACCCTCATACAAAATAATTGCACTTCTTTTCTCCACCCATTCAGAGGCAAAACATTTTCACCTATTACATTGCATTGCGTTTTCACGTATGCAAAAAGCGGATGGTATTGAATACAGCGATACTTTTCCAACAGACGAAAAGTCGCAATCGGCGATACTTTATAGCGAATCCCGGCTTTTCGCACCTAATTGAATATGGACCACAGTATGTAAATCCTTTACATTCATTGGTGAAATATAGGCAATGTGAGGATGATTGTGACAGACAGCTTTTGTGATGTCACTAAGCTTATAATAGTCACTGCCTGGCATAGGACACTGAGTTATTAGCTGAGTGTGTGTAGTATCTATATCTATAGATTGTTTCTTAGCGCTATAACTCTTTCCGTATATTGGATATCTTACAGTCTCAGGTAAGTTTATCTTAACCTAAATAATGTTACTAGCTGTTAGCCTACCAGGCCACAAGTTCTGGTGCTGGGATTAATTTGGTGATTGTGGAGGTGGTGGAGCGGATTACTTTATGTTTTATTTGTTTTTCATTATTTTACCTGCCAGTCATCATCATCATTCATGGGGTTTTATTTATTCACATTTTACTTTTTTGGGGCTTTTCAACCTTATAATTTAAAAATTAATCTAAAAACATATTTCAGAAGTTTCAGGATTATAGCTCTTAATTTGCTCTTATGTTCTTCTGCAAATTGTATTCTTAATTGTGCACCCATAAATTATAATATTAATGTGTTATCTGTGCTAATAAAACATTTGCTATTCTCTATATTATGGAGTTAGATTATATGTAATTATCTTAATCTATATTATGTTAACATACTGTAATTACATGTATTTAATGTGCTTCGGTCATGTTCTAACCTTTAATACGACTGGATCATAGAGGGAAGTTCATTAAAACATCCCCCGTCTATTAGAAGTAAATATTTCCGTTATGTGGAGTAAGACAACATTAAGAAAGATGTATTATTAGTTTTTACTTCATAATAACTTCTAATTATGAATCTCATATTGTTCTATGTACTTGTTGTAATTCAAAAATAAAGTGAAAAAGTGTATTATAATGCAATTTAAAAAACATAGATTAATAGTATTAAAAAGCAGCTGGCCGGGGAACGGTATAATTAATCATCATTAATTGATCTGATCTGCCAATCACTATATATCTCTGTTTTGCAATGTCAGATTTTCATTTTATATGAATGAATTAGTTGTAGATTAAAATAAAATATAAACTACACTGCTATATATATATATATACAAAAGAATTGCTAGGAAAACACCTGCTTTTCTGAGAGCCTCTGTCAGCCCTGCTCACCCTACACTCCGTTCTATGCATTGCTAGTGGGAATATGGCAATAAAGTTTAAAACATGGATCCATCTTTCCACTAAAATGCATATAATAGTGTCTGGTATGTGTATGTATAGTTACACAGCCATCATGTGTCTGCATAATATATATATGTTTTAAATGTTTAAATTTCACTGCTCCTAGCCTGGTCGCTCTAACAGGCGTCTCAGCCACCAGCTTTTAGTAGCATCTGAGCCACCGGATGGCGTTTATCAGCATCTGTGTTATTTTATTATGACTGACGACATTCAGACTGTAGACATTTTGACCCTGTCGACATTTTAGTTGTCATTGTTATGACAGTCAACATTTTAACTGTGTACACTTTGTCTACATTTAGACCCTGTCGACAGATTGAATATCAACATTTTCATTGTTGACATTTCTGTATTCATTGTCAATATTTTGACTGTGTCTGCACTGTTAACCTTATGACCCTGTCAAACTTATGTCCATGTCGACTTCTTTTGTTGTCGACATTTTGCCATTTGACCTTTTGATTGTCTAAGTTTTGACTGTTTGAATTTTTACTACATCCCATTGTAACATTTCCCAGCAGTTTGTCTGCTAACTGACACTATTCAGTTGCTGTGCTGCAGTGACAGCTCATTGTACAGTACTTCAGCATCATGTAAGATGAGTCTTGTTTTATGCCCACTATGGAATGGATTGAAAATACCTGTATATATGTAATGTAGGTAAAAAGCCAAAAACATGAATAAGTTATAGCAACGCAAATTATATTTTATTTGTTTCAGTTATTTGACAACCATTGTGTTTATCTTTCAGAAGAGACTTTACCATCAGTTCCACAAATTCTGTGCGCTATTAAATAGCCATGAATTTAAGACTTCCTTTTAAGAACATGTTTCAAGAGCATCCAGTGTTCTTATTATGTCTATATGGTTTCTTCTTCCACCTGAGACCTGCAGAACCCTTTTATACATCATATATGACTGGGCCTAACAAAAAGTTCACCATGGAAGAGGTACGAGAACACAATTCTTATTTATATCAGTAACATATAAATTATGTGAAATTGTAATGCACTCTATGGGTGAGTTGTATGAAAGTCAGGGCCGTAACTAGGGTAGTGTGACCAGTACCATGGCACAGGGCACCGCAGGGCAGAGGGTGCTGTTTGGGCCTGTCAAATTTCCTGTTTTTTATGAATCTCACTTGTAGTTTTCTCTTCTTTTATCCCCAGCATCTCCTGGCCTCCCCTATCTCTTCCCTGGCCCTTCCCCATGAGGCCATTGCCCTTTTTCAGTTGCCTTTTTTTATGTCCGTATTTAAAAAATGGGGGTCAGATGCTTATTGGAGCAGCTGTCTGGCTAGGAGGTCATTAATAAATTGCCTCGAAAGCAGTTCCATAATATATTTATATGTAAAACTTTCCTAAAATAAAATAATAACAATAATAATATTAATTATATGTCAAAATTAAAAGTTTCCAACACCAGTAGCATATGTGCCAGGTTGATGTCAGGAGTACTTACACCCAACAAAGTCATAGACACAGGAAAGGTTCTTTAACACTTGACTGATAATTTAAAAAAATAATTTGCTGTTAAATTTAATTTAAATAATAAAAAACACCTATACTACAGCAATTATAATTGGGGAATGAAGCCTCCCTGGAGGAGTAAAATGTAGTCTGCACAGTTTGTGTTTTCCATCATCAACACTACTGACCAGCATATATGCACCTCTGTGAAGGTTTACCTTACCCGTAGTAACATGAATATGCCCTTTCTGTACCTGGACTACATTTCAAATCCCCGTTCCCTGCTCTTCCACTCCAAACAAAAGGATGCGCAAGTGTATGATGTGACCAAGTCTGCATATGGACATAGACGTGCGCTTTATTGTGGATGAGCATAGTATAAATTTGCATATTTTACATAAAACAAATGGGTGAACGTCTAACTCAGCATTTTTTTTTTTAAAGGAGGAACTCTGTCTGTGAAAATACTCTGATTATATCTCTTATAATGGAATTATAATTCTACTAAGGATCTTGTCTCCTGGTCATACAATGTGTTAATACCTAATTTGCCTTTGAAAATATGACAACTGATACTCAAACTCTGTTTTCACTAACATATTGCTTATAATGTGTCTTCTTTCTCCCCAGGTCACGAATAAGCTCTCCCCAATATGGACCAACAGTTTGCTGCTTCTCCAGCTGCTAGTGCTCCTCTTTACTGACCTCTGCCGATACAAACCAGTCATTGTGTGTCAGGGCCTGTGCCAAGTCATCAGCTACAGCCTACTGTGCTTTGCTTCCAGTTTCCGGGCCATGCAGTTCCTTCAGGTTACCTCAGCCATGGTCTCTGCATGTGACATTGCCATCTTCTCATATGTACACAGTGTGGTGGCTGCTGATCGATATGAGAAGACCATTGTCTATATCCGAGGGTATAGCTTGCTAGGCTACACCATAGGTGCTGTGTGTGGTCAGCTCATGGTGTCAGTGGGTCATTTCTCCTACTATTACCTGAACATTATTACCTTGGAAAGTGCATCAATGGCTTTCATCATCTCCATTTTCTTGCCCATGCCCAGCAAGGATCAGCCATGTTCAGAGTGTACAAATGACCACATCAAACACAGACACATGAACGCTGTGCACAGCTGTTGTAAAATGGTGGCCAAGTTCTTCAAGCAGCAGTGGCTGGACTTCCGCGAGTGCTATTCCTGCAGCATCATTACCTGGTCCTCATTGTGGGCACTTCTGTCAGTTGGATACTACCAAGTGATTGGCTCTTCCCAAACACTCTGGGATAGCTTGGAACACTCTGACAGTGTCTTTGTGCTTAATGGAGGCGTGGAAGCTGCTGCAGCTTTGCTAGGTATGAAATAGATTACACAGTCTGAGTAATTATGTGTCTCCATCACACTAATCTCTAACCCTATACACTAACTAGGGAGGACAAGGTCCTAGGCAAATATCCCTTTCTCATTGTGGCTTTTCAAATTTATCTGTCATTGGCTAAACAAAAATAGGGGAGGAGCATACAAAGCCATAGGAAAACCTCTTAGATGTCTTCACAATTATTTCTTATTACATTATAAGTCATATCCCTCACTCTCATGTCAAAACACTGATGGTTAAAATATCTCTGAAAAAAGAAGCAGACTGGGTGTATTCCATTCCCTGTGCTGCTTCTGGACCAGATAGCTCTCAGCTAAATATAACATATATATTTCTATTAATACATTATCTGTATTAGGCAGAGTTATAAAAAAAAACTTATTAGACCTGCAAATACAGGATTTCTAGAGGTACATAGGTGCCAGTGGTCCAAATGAGTGTGTGTGGCCGGTCCATGAAGAGGTCTCATAATTAACACTTAATAAGCTATAGTCTGCCTCAAAGGGAATCGGTATAAAATCCCCACAGTCGGGATGCCTGCTGTCATTATACCGACAGCGGCATCCCAATGCTCAGGATCCCGACAAGGATCCGGTACGTATGGTAATTTTTCCCCCTTCTCCCTCTAACACTAACCCTCCCTACCCTGCACCCTAACCCTCACTGTTAGTGCCTAAACCTATCCCTCCCCTCTAGTGGTGCCTAATTCTAGCCCACCCCATGGGGTACCTAACGCTACCCTCACCCCAAAGTCTAACTCTAATATCCATGATGCCTAAACCTAACCCCCTCGCGGCTTAGACCTAATCAGCCCCGCTATACTTATGATAAGATTCCCGGCTGTCGGGATTCCGGCGTTGGCATATCCATGACTTTCGGAATTACAGTGCAGGTCTTCCGGCTGGGTAGTGGCATTCCGTTGTCGGGATTTCGTTAGACAGGATGCCGGCTGTAGGTATAATAACTGCATCCCGGTAAGACACCTGTCTCCTAGCTGGCAGCTGCTCTCTGTTCTCTCTAAGCTGATGAGTACTCAGAATCACACACACAGCACACTTGGTAAGAGAAACTATGAGCACTGGGCATGTACAGCAGCTTTGTACTATCCCCTAAACTGCATATTGTATTAAATCATTTAATATAGTTCTGATAATGTGGCAACTTGAAACCCCTGTGTTTTCCTATGTGCTATGCCAAATACATGTTTTAAAAATATGTTTTTATAGAGAACCGATACATGTTCATTGAACATGTTATACATTCTTCAAATTCTATTTCTCTTATGTATCAAAAATGGGTGATAACATTAATTTTAAGTACCTCTGGTCATATCAGGTCAGTAAAATACATGATGACACCTGATAGCTACTCTGCACCTGTTTGTTTCCTGCAGATATATTTGCACTCTCCGTGATGGACTGCATGAAGACAGACTGGAGCTTCTGGGGAGAGCTGGCTCTGTGTGTCCTCTGTGCAGTGGACAGTGCTGCCATATTCACCATGGCCTACGTTAACAATATCTGGGTGGGATATGCTGGCTACATTGTATGTAAGGCCTCCTATAAGATACTTACCACAATAATAATGTAAGTATGCACTCTGTACCACTACTACTGTCATGCCTATGAATGTCATATTTCTACCATGTATAGATCTATAACAGTCACAGACTATTTAGTTTCTTTTGCATATAAAATAAGCAACTTCATTATTATCCCGTTTGTTAGTCATTATATGCCCCAATGTGCTGTGTACAATGGCCCTGAGTCAGAGATGGACACAATGCTGCTGTTTGCACAGTTATAGTAATTACCCGTAACCTGCACACACATATGAGTCACACTGCGCATGCGTCTCGTGTCATTACTGATGTTGCTGATGTCACTCGCAGTCAGGATTTATTCACAAAGTGATTGCCTGGAAGGGATCGTTTATGGGCGACAATGCGGAGGTGACGACTGAAATCCAGACGTGATGCGGCCGTTTTCAGTCTCTGTCAGTGACTGAGATCCTATATGCAGAAAAAATGGCTCCAGCGTCTCAGTTCCTGCGCCCATTCTGTATGACCATAGGGTTACTTTGAAGTCAGATAATCAACTGATCTGCGTCCGAGCTGTTGTTTGGATTTGCCAGGCTGCAGATGTGACGTCTCATTACAAATCCTGGCAGCTGTGGCATTTGCATATTTTTGCACAGCCGCTGTGTACAAATCCGCAGTCACTGTGGCATTAGTGTATATTACTGAATCAGGCCCAGTACCACTTACCCATCAGAACAATCCGCAGTCACTGTGGCATTAGTGTATATTACTGAATCAGGCCCTGTACCACTTACCCATCAGAACAATCCGCAGTCACTGTGGTATTAGTGTACATCTCTGACCTGGGGCATTTTAAGAGAGGAAGGGGTCCGCGTGCACTACACGTGCGGGGCCCCCTCCTCTCTCCCTGGTGGCTGGCAGCCGACTGACGCAGCTGGCCAGCCACCGGAGCATTAGTAGACTCCAGGCACTAGAGTGTGCCCGGAGTCTACTGCGCATGCACAGAACGCCAGAAAATTGGCCACGGCAGCCATTTTCCGGCGTTCTGTGCATGCGCAGTAGACTCCGGGCACACTCTAGTTCCTGGAGTCTACTGTGCATGTGCAGAAGACCGGCAAATGGCAGCGGCGCCCATTGTTCTGGTGTTCTGAGCAGCAGTGACACCCGACTCGGGACCTCAGACAGGTAAGTTTAAAAAAAATATGGGTGCAGTGTGTGCGGTGCAGGGCCCCCTGGACCCGGGGGCCCGTGTGCCCTGCACACACTGCACCCATTATAGATGCGCCACTGTCTCTGACTCTGGCCCAGTACCACTTACCCATCAGAGCAATGCTGATTTACAGTTGTAGTACCCTACAGTTCTAGCACCAATGATGATTATGTATAAATACTATTGAAATGTACAAATCATCAGTACCAATCACAGCATATAATCAGACGTCTGATTTAATGACCTAACTTACACCATACTTACTGACATTAGAAAACTCCTCTTGCGGAGCCCTGTTCCAGTCCTCTATAACACAATGAAATATGTCTGGTCACACTGCTATGACTTACAGTACCCACAGTATCACCATGTCTTGTTCTGTGTTATATAACTGGTGCATGTCCCACTCCTATCATAGGGTGAATATTGCTGTGAGTGTGAGAAAGGAAAGATACGCTTTGGTTTCTGGGATAAACAATTTTGCATCCCTGCTGCTGCTAGCGATTGTGAATATAATAATGACTGGTATCAAGCAAGATATCCACAGTCAGGTAAGGACACCATGGCCACCATCACATTGCTTCCAATAAATATGTGCAAACTATTAGGTATATTAGGATGTGGCCCTGTGACATGTCCCCATTGTCATCACTCTAATGGTGTGCCCAGCACTCCCAAAGATGCTGGGCTGCCCCCAGGCTCCCAGTGCTCCCCCTAAACTTCCTGCCCTGTCTGCGGGAAACTGTGACCCATGAGTGGGATGGCAGGACAGTCCTAGAAAAGTGGGACAGTTAGGAGGTATGCAATAAATAGGCCCCTAGACTACTTGCTACTATAATAATTTCTCTGCTCATACTGTAACTTTACTTTTGTAAGATTATATTTTGTCTGTTGTGTTTCTTTTAGTTTATCATCTATGCCAGCTATTTCCTTATACTATCAGGGATCATTGGTTTCATCGCAGTCTGCATAATGACTAGCAAAAGGAAAAAAAACATCAGAGACCAGCAGATCACCGATAACAGCACAGGGTGTCCATAACACAATGCCATCAAATATTTCTGGCGGGTGGTCCCAGCATCCAGCGTATCTAAGCAGAGCTTCTCCACCCTCCAGGTGGCTAAAACATCTTTACACCCAGAGGATACCCTCAGGCAAGAGCAGCATGCTGCCATGGTCCCTGTATCTATCTCTGACTCAGATTCCAACTCTGCAAGGGTGAGGTGCTGCTATGGTCCCCATTCTTGATCAGCAGCTTGGTATTTCCCAACACCTGTACTCAGTAGAAGGTGGAAGAGTCCAGGGACCTAGGCTGGTAACACTTGGAGAAGGTTCACCAGCAGCGACAAGTCACCAAAGTCATCTATCGAGAGGTAATAATAAGTGCTATTACTGTATCAATGTGGGAATAGGGAGGTTACTAAACAGTTGTCTAGAAGCAATCAGCAGTGATGTTTAGCGAGTTTAATAGTTGGGGTAGTTTAGCAGTTACTGATGGTCATGATAAAATGCAAGGACCAATGCAAAGCCCCTCTCACTAAACTGCATGTCATCCAGGCTTGCCTACCCTCCCGATTTGGCCGGGAGTCTCACGATTTTCGGGTGCCGCTCCCTGCTCCCCGGAAAGGCAGGCAAGCCTCCCGGCAGCCAGCAACCCTCCCGACCTCAGCCCAGAATAAACTGGAAACTCCCGCAGTGGGGGTGCCAATGACGCGATTTGCGCTGAATTGCGTCATCGTGGCCCCGCCGCCTGCTTCACAATGCTGAAAATAACGGTATTGTGAAGAAGTGGCGGGGCCACGATGACGCGATTGCTCGTCTCCGCCCCCACTGTGATGACGATGACCGGGCACGCCCCCAGCTGTTAGCCGACAATTAGCTCCCTCTCGGAAGAAGGGAGCTAATTGTCATCAAGAATGATGTCATCTACTGTAGTTGGTGTAGCTGGACAGCACAGTTTGAATCAGCAATTAAGCTTTGCTCCAGTGCTGGTCTGAATCATGTCATCTAGAGGGATATATGAAGATCATCTTCCATCACTGCAACTTTGCATGCACTGTCCAGTCAGTGTGGAGTGTGCAGCACATATTCTTCTCTCCAGTCCTGGACTGCTGGGGGCTGTTGCCCCTCCTCTGTGTACCATGTGACAGGGGCTTTGAAATTGTGACATGTCCAATGGCCATTGTAACAGCATCCAGCTATAGATCATACAATACTACTACTTGTAGTGTTTGGAGCCTCCTACCGGTGAATGTGGTCTGTGCTGACAGTGTTGTCCAAATGTCTGCCTAGAAAAAGTCCAGCACCCTGCCCTGCACTGGCACCCAGGGCACGTTACGCCACTGCACTGGCCCCACCCACATTACACCACTGCCCATCATACATATTCTTAAAAGGCAATACTTGAAGTACTCACAAATAATCACATTCATGTTTGTTTTTTATAATAATTTTATTAAATGAGGACTTTTTTTGCAAACTGCAAATAAACGCAAATAATACTGATCAACTTAATTTTCAATAAAATATTCCTAAATATATGTAATAGAAAATATTAAAGATTTATTTCACCCTCAAAAATATAAATAAGCACACATAACATAAAACATACTTATTAAAAGTAAGTTATAACATAATAACATAATAACATAAATAATAAATAATAATAAATAATAACATAAACTTATTAAAACTACTGTATAACTGTTAACTTTCCAATGAGGCAAGGCCCACACTGTAGTCCAATGAACTTCTAATCTCAGAAATGGCAGGTGTGGATGTCCTGGTGCAAAGTTGAGTGTTAATATAGGGCCCCTCATATTGGTGGTGCGTTCCCTTTTGAAATGACAGATAGGAGGTAGGGAGGTAAACATGGCGTATAGTGTTCCTGTTGTAGCCTAGGAGGCATCTCCATTAGGACACTATAAGGGGTAAGTAGGCCTCTGGTCCCCTTATATAGCACATCAGCCAATATCCTCTCTGCCTCAGCTCTGTTGCTGTCATTCAATTTTCTCAGCTTCTATACTATATTGGCTGCCACAACGTCATACTCATCTGCATTCTTTTCAATTAGTCAGTTGGTGGACTCCAGAATCCAACAAGTCATGACCTCTGTGCTCTCCCCTAACTCACATAGGGGTCTATTTACTAAGCTGTGTTAGGAGATAAAGTGAACGGAGGTAAGGTACCAGCCAATCAGCTCCTGTCGTTTTTCAAACACAGCCTGTGACTTGGCAGTTAGGAGCTGATTGGCTGGTACCTTATCACCGTTCACTTTATCTCCTATCACAGCTTAGTAAATAGACCCCATGGTCTTTTCCTTACAGTATAGAAAAGGCAGATTGTTGTGGGTTAGGCGAGACAGGAAGTACTGAGACTTGGATAGATGGAGGTAGGGTCACTTGGGTGGCAGTTGTAGCCTCATCTGCTTTAGTCACTATCATAGTTGATGCTTCATCAGTAAAAGCCGATGGTTTTTTGGGAAAAAAAATACAAATAATTTAAATTAATGTTCTAACAAATCATTTTGTTCTTGTCATTTAACATTTACATTTTGTCTTTTCAGTTACCATCAACTCCGAGGAATGGCCTGCAATGGCCCATTTTCTGGATTTTCCACACTGCAATAAACCTGCACCTTGATAGACTTTGTGGTGCAGGCATGTTGTGCCATACACACCTATATTCATCGCAAAGCCTCAACCGCACAGCACAACATCCTGTTTTAGTGACATTGCAGAATATCCAGAGTTTGACGTAGGATTTACACCAGTGGAGCCAAGTGAAGTGCGAAACATCAGTGTTGAGGCAAATTAAATAGGGAGCAGTATTTCAATTACTGCAATGGTGAACTATTGACCCTGTTCTTGTAATGTTTCCATATTTTACATATATCTTGTATAATAAACATTGCATACAAATTTGTTGTTATTGTTTTTTTTTTTTAAAAATAATTTTTATTGAAACACTGCACATATTCACATTCAAGAATTTCAATCAGATCAGTACAGAGCATTTAAAGACATCAGAAATGTAACACAATTACATAGTATTGTCACTATGTTCACAAGTTTTTGAGATCATATAAACCTTATAGCCGTATTGCTCTGTCAGATGTTACATAATACAGACTTCATAATAGTATATTGTAATATTCAATCTAGTCACATCACAATTTTTCATATAACATAAGAAATTCTTAATATGCATACATATACAGTCAATAATGAACATTAATTAAAGAAAATAAAGAAAAATAAATAAATAGAAACTCTCTCTTGCCCTCCCCCCCGACCAAACCAGAAGAGTCCAGATTCCGTATGTTTAGTGACCAACCGAAGTGACATCTATTGGAGGGTTGTTTCCAATGGTTTGAAGTGTGTACCATGAGGTATCCTTCACACTATTATAAATTTGCCATCGCATTTCCAGGGACAGAGTAGATATAAATGATTCCCATGTGTTAAAAAATGTCTCCACTTTGATTTCTTTTTCTAATATTACCTCTACCCAATCCATTCGAAAAACATTAAATAATTTTATCTTAAATAATGCAAAAGATGGGGCAGTGGACGAGATCCACTCTTGTAGTATCGTCTTGCGTGCTGCCGCACTGATTGCTAAGAGCATTCTCCTACTCCCCTTACTCGCCCTCATATCTGTGGGAATAATGCCAAAGATTGCCCACTCTGCCATGAAAGGGACATAATTGAGTATTGATGATTCCGCATATCTTTTTATTTGTAACCAGAATCCTCTAACCAATGGGCACGACCAAAAACAATGATATAAATCGGCATTACTTTCCCCACACCTATAGCAGCAATGAGAAGTCGTGCGTCCCATTAAGTAACTTCTGTGCGGTGATAAATAAGCTCTGTGGAAAATGTTTAAGAACATCTCCACATAGATAGTTGATGTTAGAGTTTTACAAGAGTAATTAAGGGCAGCCATTAAATCTTCAATTGTGTACGTAGGAAATTTCTGAATCCACTGCGACAGTCCCCTAGTATTGGATGCATGATCCATGTTTGTTTTAAAACACAGATAATAGTTAGAAATGGCTTTCCTCAAAATTGGTGGTTTGGAAAGAAGACTATCTATTGGATTGTTCCAATCTCCCTCTGCAAACACCTGTATCACAGAATTAACATAATGTTTTGCCTGTAGGAAGGCCACAGGGTATCCTGATAAAGTATTACATTTTTCCAAGGCTTCACAATATGTCCTATGTGCCTCTCTATCTACCAAACATCCTATTCTCTGTATACCTCCTACTTGCCATAGTGTAAATGGGTATGTTGCCTGTCCATTTTGAAAATCGGGGTTTCTTACAAACGGAAGAAATAATGATTTATGTGAATTTAGACCTGCCTCATGTCTCAATTGATGCCATAGTCGTTTTGTATTCCACAATAGTGGGTTATTCCTCACAGAGGCAGAAAGTTCTTGATCGTGAAGATGCAAAAATGTAATTAGGTCCCTTTGTTCAAGAAACTCCCGTTCAAGTGATGTGTTGGCATAGTTTTCTGTTTCGTTTATCCAGTCGGACAGATAACGAAACATAACTGCTTTATTATATAACTTGATATCTGGAAAGCCTATTCCCCCATTTAATTTAGATTGTTGTAATTTCAAGAGGCTTATCTTAGGTCGCTTACCATTCCAAACAAAAGATCGAAAAATCTTATTCAGGAGTTGCAAATCTTTTGCTGTAACAAACAAAGGCAAGGCCTGAAGCAAGTACATCAGTCTCGGGAATGAGATCATTTTGATTAAACATGCACGTCCCATATATGATAGGCAGAGGTCCCTCCATCCCTCTAGCTCGTCCGAGATTTTTTTTATAATAGGTTTGTAGTTAAAGGAATATAAATTTGCTAAGTTTTTAGGAAGTATAATACCCAAATATGTGATCCTGTCACTAGCCCACCTAAGTGATATGTTTTCTGGTAGGTGTGGTATTGTATTGCGCGTACCGAGATAGAGCGCTTCCGATTTACTTATATTAACTGCAAATCCTGAAATTTCTTCAAAACTTTTTAACACTTCAAATATGTGGATCATACTTTCATGAGGATTAGCGATATAGAGCATTATATCATCAGCGAATGCTGTTAGTTTTATTGTTCTGGAGCCTATATTAATCCCCTTAAAAATACAATCTTTTTCTAATATTCTTATTAACGGGTCTATGGCCAAATCGAATAAAAAGGGTGAAAGGGGGCACCCCTGTCTTGTACCCCTAAACATCTCTATTGGGGTGCTGATATAACCATTTATTAGAAGTGTCGTCATGGGGGATAAATATAAATATTTAATTAAATCAATAAATGTTGACCCAAATCCACGCATTTGTAATATCTTAAATAAGTGAGGCCATAGCACTGTGTCAAACGCCCTTGACGTGTCAAGACTCAACAGGGTATTAGTGGAACTTGAGGATATTCCTGACGTTACCGCCACTGCTGCTATTGCCGCTCTAACCCCACGGACCGAATGTCGCCCTTTCACAAATCCCAGTTGATGGGAAGTTAATATATCAGGTAAAATAGTTTGCAAACGATTCGCCATGATTTTGGCCAATAGTTTGGCATCCGTATTTAACAGATTAATCGGTCTGTACGAATCTAGTTTTTGTGTGTCTCTTTGTGGTTTGGGAATCAACACTGTAGTAGTATTTGTGAAGTATTGAAATGGGGATTTGTTATCTATCATATCATTAAACAACTCCTTAAGGATCGGAGCCACCTGTTGCTGCAATAGTTTGTAGTATTCATTTGAGAATCCGTCTGGTCCAGACGACTTCCCTAGTTTTAGTTCTGATATGACAGACAGCACTTCAGTTAATGTCACTTCTCCTGAAAGTGCCTCTTGTTGTTCTGTAGTTAATGGAGGCAACAAATCCTCAGTGATTAAAGTATCATGTTGGAGCTGATTAAAGGAAAGATCGCTATATAATTCCCTATAGTATTCCTCGAATTTCTGTACAATATCATTATTGGTAGTGAGTAAAGTGTTAGTGCGTGGATCCCTAATGGCTGTGATATAATTCCTTTTCCGCCATGATTTGGACATGTTAGCAAGCAGCTTTCCTGCTTTGTTCCCCCATCTGTAAAACTTATGCTTAGCATATAGTACATCTTTTTTAGCTTGGGACAGGAGGTGTGTGTCTAATATTTGCTTCGCCTGAACATATGTTTCTCTAGTTAGCTCAGTAGGATCTGCAATATAATTCTGTAGAGCTAAAGTGAGGGCCTCTGACATTGATCTATACTCAGCGGTTTGTGCCTTACGTTGTTTAGAAACAAAATCGATAATCCGTCCTCGCATTACAGCTTTAGATGCACCCCAACAAATGGTTGGTGTATCCCACGCTTCTAAGTTGTCATCCTGATAGTTCATCCACTGTGTAAGTAAATATTCCTTAAAGTTAGTTGATTTGTATAAATAGGACGGAAATCGCCAATGTCTTAGGCCGCCGTTGATTG
This sequence comes from Taudactylus pleione, assembly GCA_031769625.1. Lineage (NCBI taxonomy): Eukaryota > Metazoa > Chordata > Amphibia > Anura > Myobatrachidae > Taudactylus > Taudactylus pleione. The sequence goes on from JAUIMM010000584.1 coordinate 3,638,995, forward strand.
CGGTATAGTCAATGTTATGGTAATGGGTGCGTGATCAGAGATTAAAATTGAATGTATCCCGGAATCTTTTATTTTAGACACTATGCTGTCCGACACAAGAAATAGATCAATTCTTGACCAAGATCTATGTACGGCAGAGTAAAAGGTGTATGATTTATCTGTGGGGTTTAATAATCTCCAGACATCTGTAATGTGATGGTTTGCTTTAAGAGACTGGAATTGTCTCCATACTGCCGAATTAGATGATTGTGGGGTCGGTTGTCTATCTATTGATGGGTTTTCTACCGAATTGAAATCTCCTGCAACTATTAAGGAGTAATTAGTGCGCTGTGCCAAAATACCCATTATCTGTCCGATAAAATCTTGAGGTGAAACATTCGGTGCATATAAGTTTACTAGGGTATACCGGGAGCCCCAAATTTCCACATCTATAATTAAAAACCTACCATTGGGGTCGGCTATGGTGTTTATGATAGTATACTGTAAATTTCTCTGAAATAGTATAGTAACCCCTCTGACTCTTCTGCCGCAACCAGCTTTTACGCACTCCCCTATCCAGGATGCCTTCAAAGTAGAGAAGTCGCCCTCTGCCCAATGCGTTTCTTGTAAAAACATAATATCTGCTTTAAATTTTTTTAGGTGAGTAATTACTCTTTTTCGCTTAATTGTGGAATTTAAACCCCCCACATTCCAGGATAAAAATTTCAGCTTACCATCATGTATCCCAGAAAACCTGGTGCTCATGTTTAGGGACATATCTTATCCAATACCCTGTTGTGAGATAAAAAATGTATTGAACATTATCAAAGCAAAGTACAGAACTCTGCCCCAGCCAACAGAGACCGTCATTTTTGATACAATGAAACCCCATATTCCCAGTATCCTCCAGGATGGGAGGGTGAGAGCGAGAGAGAATCCAACAAAAACAAAACAATAAAGAACATAGAAAAGAATAAACCAACTGAAATCAAAGGCATTACACAATTTTGTGCAGCGCTTCCACCTTTTTCTTTTATTTTCCCAACTATATTTCCATGTGGTGTTCATCACCTGTAACTTGTGATGTACACCAGAACTTTGTAACATATTCTACTCATTGAAATGAGGAATGCCTCTTCATGTGAATAAAACACAACATTTTAAATAGCAATTATCATCTTGCAGATTATCATCAAGTATAGAAATGACAACAATCCACTCCTGTACATATCCCTATTGATTACTGAATTAGAACTATACTCTGAACTGTATCAGTACTGTCCATCTTTTCATCTACGTGGTGATCTTTCTCGGTTCACGTCAATACCAAAGTGAGTCTTGGCTGTCTTAGGATCAGTGAAATATAACGTTTGATCTCCATCTTCCACTCTCAATTTGGCTGGGTATAGTAGTGCAAATTTAGTATTGCGCTCATACAGTAATTTGCAAACCTCAGTGAATTCCCTTCTTTTCTGTGTAACTGCTGCTGAAAAGTCTTGGAATATTAGTACCTTATAACCATCTATCATCAGTGTGGATGTTTTTCGGTATCCAATAAGAATCCTCTCTTTCATTCTATAATCTAGATACTTTGCTATTACTGGTCTGGATCTGGCATTTGGCCCTGGTCTATCTGGGCCTATTCTATGCACTCTTTCTACATGAGGCAGGATTGGGCTCTCAGATAAATTTAAGGCTTCAGGTATTTTATGAACTACAAGTTGCACCAAGCCTTGGCCACTTATTTGTTCAGGTATCCCAATGAACCTTTAGTTACTGCGCCTAAGTCTATTTTCCATGTCATCAATTTTAACCATGTGTTGTTATTGTTTTAATACTTACTATGCCACTGCAAGCTATTTTAAACTTCCAAGTTGGTGACAAATGCTGAAGGAAGCTCCTTGTTGGCCATAAATAATAGCAAATCAATATACCAGAGTCTTGGCTCATGCACCTCATCTGCTCCTGCAGCGGATCTTCTGTTCAGTTCTTTCTTGAACACTGTGTGAAGGTTTGAGATCTTTGTACTAACCCATGTAATGTTGGCAGAAGGGTGATAATGCGGGCATACCTTCTGCTGCTCTTCCATGGCCATAGCCCTCATTATCCTATTATAATAATGCAGTGATTTTGTTTTCCAAAAGCATAGATGTGCTCTGTAGGCTTCTATCAAATCATGGAGGAAGTCGTGACTTGTTTCTGTAGCCAATTCCTGTGTTAAAATTAATGAATAGACCTGCGGATGGCTTAGATAGAGGATTTCTGTGAAATAACATTGTGAAGTCTCTAGTACAGCCTATGGGATGTAGTCAGGAAGCCGGTGGTCGGCTGTAAACTCCCGGCATGGGACTAATGATAGGCATCTAAATACTACATAATGACGCCTATCATCAGCCCCATGCCGAAATCCCAACATCCGGCATACCGATCGTAGGTAAGCCGGGCGTCCAGAGTGGATAGCTGTGCAGTGGGGAGGGTTAGGTTTACAGTCTCCTGGGGGGACTAAAGGCCCCCACACATCAGAACGATATTGTTCCAACCAGCCAACTAGTTGGCTGGTTGGAATGATAATCGTCTCTAGTGTGTGGGAGCAAACGATTGTCAGCCGTTTGCTCCCACATGCTGAAAAACGTCCAGAAACGGTCGTTCCAACTAGTTGGTGAAAATCAAACATGTTTGATTTTCACCAACTATCGTTCTAGTGTAGGGGGAACACTCCCCCCAACTGAACGATAAGTAGGCGGACACCTGGCCGCTAGTGTCCGCCTACTTCACTACCGGCTGTGCTGCCCCTGTCAGCTTTGGATCCTCCTGCCTGTCACTGATACAGATAGCGGGCCTGCCTGAGTGTGAGGAGAGGATCAGTGCAGCTGCTGCACACAGGTCCTCAAGGTAAGTCTCTCCAACCCCCTACGATCACAGATGTACACCCACCCCCTGCAGGTGCTGCCCCCCTGCCCCCATGCGATCAAAGATGTCCCCTCCCCGTGGGTGCTGCTCCCCCATGATCAAAGATGTACACCCTGCGAGTGCTGCCCCCCGCCACGATCAAAGATGTACCCCCTGCGGGTGCCACCCCCCCATGATCACAATGTCCCCCCCGTGGGTGCTACCCCCCCGCGATCACAATGTACCCCCCCGCGGGTGCAGCCCCCCCGCGATCAAAGATGTACCCCCCGCGGGTTCAACTGCCCCCCCTGCGATCACAATGTACCCCCCACTATCACAATGTACCCCCCGTGGGTGCTGCCCCCCGCGATCAAAGATTCCCCCCGCAGGTGCTACCCCCCGCGATCATCGAAGATGTAAGCCCACCCGCGGGTGCTGCACCCCCCCAATTGTCACAATGTACCCCCCCCGTGAGTGCTGCCCCCCCACGATCAAAGATGTCTCCCCCGCGGATGCCCCCCCCCCCCGCAATCACAGATGTCCTCCCCCCAGTACATGTGGGGCTTACCTTCAACTCTGCCGCTTGTGAGAAGGGGGGTGGGAGTAGTCTGCAAACAACTCTCGGCCTCTCTATGTGCCCCATCCTCACTCACCTCCTCTCCTACAGTTACAGGCGATGGCTGAGCCTTATTAATTTTTTAGTATTGACATAACAGCTGGTGTGGTAGGCTAGTGGTTACAGTGCAGGTAACTTGATGCAAGGGTCCAGGCTTCAATCCCAGGGATAAACAGCCTATTTTTATTTAAATATTTATATTTATAGACTTAATATTCTTTTTATAGTTTAACAATTTTCCAGGGAGTGAGGGGGAAGCTGGGGACAGAGATGGGGAATGTGCTGATTACTTAATGTGTCATCCACTGTACTGCCTGACAACCTGTGCGCCCGTGTAATGCCTGGCCCTGACACCCTTCTCCTGACAAGGTGCTCACCCATATAGTACCTGACCCTTATGATACAGTAGTACCTGAATCCTCTCCCCTATAACCCCGTGTGCCCATATAGTACCTGACACCTCCTAACATCACCTGGGCACACATGACACCCTCTCTCATGTGACCCTGATTCAGAAATGGACATAATGGCGATTTTTACGCAGATTCGACAATTGTTTGCTATTGTGCATGTGCGAATGCAGCCCTGTGCATGCGCAGCTATTGCAGCGCTATCGTACAAAGTGAGTGACATGTAGTCAGCATTTGGGGATGGAAATGGGTGGGGGGGTGGTTAGAAAAACTGAGGCGTGTGTGACTATTTAGTGTTCACTCTAGCTCCGGCGGCAGGCTGGGCGTCCGAGTTAGAGAAGGCACAGGTGCGTGCACCCCCGAAAAGGGGGCGTGTCCATTGAAAAAGGGGCATGTCTATAAGACGTGTCACCCTTTTCATCACTCTTGGGGGGGATACTTATCACCGGAGAATTCATCATTGCTCTGATGCAGGGACAGCTGCTCCGAAAAAAAGCTGATCCCCGTATCCCCAGAAGTAGCAACGATCCTTACCTTCCCCGTCACCAGGTTCTACGTATGTGTGACCTGAGGATACACATGTGCAATGTTGCCTGGGAATCAGTGAGGAGGTGGCAGAGGGATCCGCTCGTATTCCTCTTCGCATCCCCAGAACTCCTTCACATAGGAATGAGCGGGGCTACGAGAACAAATGACATCTGAAGATGAAAATTGTTCTCGCTGGCAAACTCCCAAAACTTTCCATTTTCAGAGTTTGCTGGATATCAGGTGGTCCTACCGGACCCCTGATGATGAATGGCCCGTTATCTTAAATATATTTCCGCATGGTTACCGGGCCATTTAAGTGTTGATGAATAGGCCCCTGAAAGGCCTAAAATAAAACTTGGTCTTGGGGCCAGGTACCACTGGATCTATTCATTATCACTTAATTTCAACAAAAGCTGGTACAAATGAAGATTTTTACCTGCTTTTGTAGAAATTAAGTTTTGGGGCCAGTCATCATAAAGGTAACGCAGGAGATATCACAGATATGTACTGCTTACCTTTCACTCCCGATGTGGCCTGCTGTCCCCATACACTAGTATTTGGGATCCCGCCACCTTTGTCTGGCTCCTTCCACCGGACGCTGGGGCTTTGTGCACCTGCACAAACTCTATTTCGCGCAGGCGCACTAGCACTGCCGAGTTAGATTCTGCAATACTAGGTTTCACTGCTCTGAAATAGCAGTGAAAGCTTTTGGGGAGACAGAATATCGGACCCCGATAATTAATATAATGAATAGGAATGTGCGCCGACTCCCGTGTTTTGGTTTTAGTTTTGGATCTGTAACTCCTTCGTGTTTTGGATCTGGATTGGTTTTTGCCAAAACCGCACTTGTGAAAATTGGTTCTGGTTTTACATCTGTATTTTTTCTAAAAAATCATAAAAACAGCTGAAATCACATAAGTTTGCCCTGTTTTTGTTCCTACAGTATTATTAACCTAAATAACATTTATTTCCAGCCATTTCCAGTCAATTTTGACCACCTCACTGCTCACAATATTGATTTCATCCAGTTTAGGCCAAAAGTTTGCATCGAGCTAGCTGTTGGACTAAGCTAAGCGACAGTAGTGGGTGGCACTAAAATGTGTCAGTTCAGTTCAACATTCCAAATTAGGAAACAGATGTTTTTTATTAATCAAGACTGAGGCCAGAGGCAGTTGGAGTGTGAGGTTCTGAATTTGTTGTGGACCTGGGGTGGTGATAGGAGCAGACACAGAAGCCGACTTAAATGAAAAAGTGGGTTTTTTAATAAGTGACTTAGAAGACATGGGAATGACAAATGAAAAAGTCCAGGTATAGCACTAAATTGCACTTGATAACTGTAGTGGGGGTTAATGGAGAAATGTCCAGATAGTGACAGGCAGGAACAGTCCAGTATACAATTATAGTGAGCTGTAACAGAATGCAGGTATGATGAGCTGTAACTGAATGCAGGTATGGTGAACTGTAACAAATGCAGGCTAGAGGTAATGAAATCCAGCTGGGAGTGAAATGAGGCAAGGTGCAGGGAAACAGCAGGTTCAGGTGCTCAGGCAGGTGGGAATGTATATGGAGGGTGCAGGGTAAGTCCAGCAGGTTGGAGCAGGCAAGGTTCAAGCTAGAAGCATATAACAGGCAGGCAGGTAAGGCAAAGGTACTCTCTCTCAGCCGCAGCTGAGAAACATCAGCAGCAGTTCGAGTTGCACTACTTTTGAGTAATATACACTGTGCTCCCCTTTCCTGCACTCCACATCCCACACTGTGCTCCCCATCCCCCCTACACATCCCACACACTGTGCTCCCCTTTCCTGCCTCCATATCTCACACTGTGCTCCCCTTCCCCCCTCTACATCCCACACTGTGCTCCCCTTCCCCCCACTATATCCCACACTGTGCTCCCCTTCCCCATATCCCCCCTCTACTTCCCACACTGTGCTCCACTTCCTCCCTCTAGATCCCACACTGTGCTTCCTTTCCCCCTCCACATCCCACACTGTGCTCCCCTTCCCTCCTCTACATCCCACACTGTGCTCCCCTTCCCTTCTCTACATCCCACACTGTGCTCCCCTTCCCCCCTCTACATCTCACACTGTGCTCCCCTTTCTCCCTCTACATCCCACACTGTGCTCCCCTTCCCCCTCCACATCCCACACTATGCTCCACTTCCCCCCTCCACATCCCACACTGTGCTCCCCTATCCCCTGCTACATCCCACACTGTGCTCCCCTTCCCCCCTCTACATCCCACACTGTGCTCCCCTTCCCTCCTCTACATCCCACACCGTGCTCCCCTTCCCCCTCGACATCCCACACTGTGCTCCCCTTCCCCCTCGACATCCCAAACTGTGCTCCCCTTCCTCCCTCTACATCCCACACTGTGCTCCCATTCCCCTCTGCCAATCTTTGTTATTGTTTCAAATATTTACATTCTTTAGATTAGTTGAATATTTTTTCATAGTAAACATGTATGTATGAGTGCTTTGTAGCCATTATTATGTGATCCTTCATATGCTGAGTGATCCACTAACATACTAATTCTGTATGTAACACGCAGAGCCAGATTAGCAGGGATTGTCAGGGATAAACTGCTATTTAGCACCAGCGGCTCCTAGGCACAGGCATACAATGCTTAGGGCTAAATCCAGGCCTTATATATTACTTTTACAGACATCTTATTGCTACATTCTGAAACCAAGCTATTGACAAGATTAACCTACAGTATATTTTTTGGCTAATGTAAAAATAAGTTGTATATAATTGAGTTTGCAAGGGAAACTTCCATTGCTGAATTGAAATGCCTCCCATCTTTGTCTTCTCTGCTCCAAAGATTATGGAAAGACATTGCTCAGTCGTATACCTCCGCGCATTATTAATATTAAAATGTGGTCAAAATAAGCAACACCCATGAGCCACCTAAATCACACCCCCATCTGCATAAACCAGATCTACATAACCACGCCTTCTTTTTAAAATGTCATGCCAATTTTAGGGGGGAATTCAATTAGCCGCGGTAATTTAACTTGGGCTAATTGATCCCCCGGGGCTTTTCAATTAGCTCTGAAGTGCAGAATTTATCCGGGATTTATTTTCACCACTGCACAAACAGTGAAAATAATCCTGTAAAACTAGGTGGTTATCAGGTACCGCGTCCCTTTTAACTCACGAGTCCATGAACTGTTCACGGTTTCTGTATGTTAACGCCCATTAACTCTTGTTAACGCCCACTAACATGTCAATTTAACAATAGTTAACAAAGGTATAGGGTGAAAAAGTGAATAGCCTTGGGTGATAAAGCCCAAAGATAGTTCAGTTTTTCACTCGTGATAACTTATCACTTGTAAATGAATTCCCCCATAGGTTCTATTAGGACTGTATTGGATGCTATGTAGTTGACTTAAATATGCCCACATACAGTAGCATAACCAGTAATTATTATTATTATTGCCATGTCAAGGAATAGGGGAGGTGCATTTTTAAACACATTTATCACCTTTTACTGCACATGATTCTCAAGACCTTAACATTAATAAATTGTCCAGAGAAGCCCGTTCACCAACATATCCACTTTAATCTCATTGAGGAACCTATTCATCATCAGGGGCCGTATGGCCCCCAATGATTAAGTATCCACCTTGCTTCGGGGGATATTTATCACCGGAGAAATCATCATTGCTCTGATGCAGGGACAGCTGCTCCGAGAAAAAGCTGTCCCCCGTATCCCCAGAAGTAGCAACGATCCTTACCTTCCCCGTCACCAGGTTCTACGTATGTGTGACCTGAGGTCACACATGTGCAATGTCGCCTGGGAATCAGTGAGGAGGTGGCAGAGGGATCCGCTCGTATTCCTCTTCGCATCCCCAGAACTCCTTCACATAGGAATGAGCGGGGCTACGAGAACAAACGACATCTGAAGATGAAGATTGTTCTCGCTGGCAAACTCCAAAAACTTTCCATTTTCAGAGTTTGCTGGATATCAGGTGGTCCTACCGGACCCCTGATGATGAATGGCCCGTTAACTTAAATATATTTCCGCATGGTTACCGGGCCATTTAAGTGTTGATGAATAGGCCCCTGAAAGGCCTAAAATAAAACTTGGTCTTGGGGCCTGGTACCACTGGATCTATTCATTATCACTTAATTTCAACAAAAGCTGGTACAAATGAAGATTTTTACCTGCTTTTGTAGAAATTAAGTTTTGGGGCCAGTCATCATAAAGGTAACGCAGGAGATGTCACAGATATCTACTGCTTACCTTTCACTCCTGATGTGGCCTGCTGTCCCCATACACTAGTATTTGGGATCCCTCCACCTTTGTCTGGCTCCTTCCGCCGGACGCTGGGGCTTTGTGCGCCTGCACAAACTCTATTTCGCGCAGGCGCACTAGCACTGCCGAGTTAGATTCTGCAATACTAGGTTTCACTGCTCTGAAATAGCAGTGAAAGCTTTTGGGGAGACAGAATATCGGACCCCGATAATTAATATAATGAATAGGAATGTGCGCCGACTCCCGTGTTTTGGTTTTAGTTTTGGATCTGTATCTCCTTCGTGTTTTGGATCTGGATTGGTTTTTGCCAAAACCGCACTTGTGAAAATTGGTTCTGGTTTTGCATCTGTATTTTTTCTAAAAAATCATAAAAACAGCTGAAATCACATGTTTGCCCTGTTTTTGTTCCTACAGTATTATTAACCTAAATAACATTTATTTCCAGCTGTTTCCAGTCAATTTTGACCACCTCACTGCTCACAATATTGATTTCATCCAGTTTAGGCCAAAAAGTTGCATCGAGCTAGCTGGTGGACTAAGCTAAGCGACAGTCGTGGGTGGCACTAAAATGTGGCAGTTCAGTTCGACATTCCACATTAGGAAACAAATGTTTTTCATTAATCAAGACTGAGGCCAGAGGCAGTTGGAGTGTGAGGTTCTGAATTTGTTGTGGACCTGGGGTGGTGATAGGAGCAGACACAGAAGCCGACTTAAATGAAAAAGTGGGTTTTTTAATAAGTGACTTAGAAGACATGGGAATGACAAATGAAAAAGTCCAGGTATAGCACTAAAGTGCACTTGATAACTGTAGTGGGGGTTAATGGAGAAATGTCCAGATAGTGACAGGCAGGTACAGTCCAGTATACAATTATAGTGAGCTGTAACAGAATGCAGTTATGATGAGCTGTAACTGAATGCAGGTATGGTGAACTGTAACAAATGCAGGCTAGAGGTAATGAAATCCAGCTGGGAGTGAAATGAGGCAAGGTGCAGGGAAACAGCAGGTTCAGGTGCTCAGGCAGGTGGGAAGGTATATGGAGGGTGCAGGGTAAGTCCAGCAGGTTGGAGCAGGCAAGGTTCAAGCTAGAAGCATATAACAAGCAGGCAGGTAAGGCAAAGGTACTCTCTCTCAGCCGCAGCTGAGAAACACGTTGCACTTGCAAAGGAAGGAAGGCTCTGGACCTTCCTAAATACTCAGTGCCGCGCTGTGACTGGCTGTAATGAGCACAACACCTACCAGGATTGGATTACAGGTAATACGCGGTGACTACCATGCCGAGAAACTCTGGCCATGACATGGAGTACATATGTAGTTGAAGGCAGGAAAAGGAAGGGTTGATTCGTAGTAAATTTAATTTAAGTTTTGTATTCCGAAGCAAATTTATGAGGAAGGAGGGTAGAGCATGGGTGAACAATATGACCCATGTTTTGCCCACAAAATCTACTTGGTGGTTCAAAATATTTTTTTAAATTAAAGGGGCATGCAGGAGATGCTGTCTGTGGCCATAAATATTACTGGACATTTTTGACATTCAGCAACCACATGTAGAAGACTTCAGCGGCTGTGGCAGTGGCACTGCAGTGGCAGAATGGATGGCAGTTTAATAAACTATAAAATTAAAAATGTCAGGCAGTAATAGCCCACACAGCACATAATACAAAGAAAAGAGGTGAAAGATGGAATTGTCCCTCCCACCCATCCTTATTTTGTATATATTAAACAGGACATGCACAGTTTAACAAACCAACCACTTCAGCTACATGGACTGCCAATTGTGGCTGAAGCAATTGGTTTGTTTGAGCCCCCACAAAAGAAGCTACCAATGGGCAGCTGACATTGCTGGCAATGATCTCTGCATTCAAAAACTGACTTTACAATATAGGTATGATCAGATGTCGTAATCGTCATCATCATCCCCATCAGTGTGTACATCCTCTTCTTCACACAATATTAATTTGTCCCCGCTAGAATCCACCATTACAGACGCCTCTGTATTTTTTTTGTCTAAATTGCTAGTACAGGTCTTCCTTGTGGAATTTGTATCTCATTTGGGTGAACATCGTCTTTTCGCTGACAAGGTTCCCGGCTGCGCTGAAAACTCTTTCAGAGTATACACTGGAGGGTGGGCAACATAAGTAAAGCAAAGCCATTTTGTGTAAGGGACTCCAAATTGCTTCTTCTCCCTGCCAGTAGTGAAACGGACTGTCTGACATGCCTATTTTGATGCTATCCCTACAATAATCATCCACCATTCTCTGAATGGTGACAGTATCAGACGAAGTCACGATAGACATATCATTAATTGCAGGCAGTGCTTTCAGACCCGACCAGATGTCATATGGTCATGATTGAGGATGTTTATGATGATGCAGGTGTTGGTGGTTGAGATTGCAGGAGCTTGGATCTAACAGAGCGAATGGAGCAGCTAAGTGGCGCTGGACTGATTGTTACGTTTTTAGCCAATGTTTCTGAATTTGAAAAAGACTTTTCAATTTGATGAATGCGCTGCAATTGACGTAACAGGGAGGAGGTTCCTAGATGGTGAAGTCTTTACCTCTACTCACTCTTGCTTTGCAAATGTTATAGATGGCTTGACAATTGTTGTCCGGATTTGGATGGAAATTATTCCACACATGAGAGGTGGATTTTTTTGCCTTTTGTCCTGACATGACAATAGGATTTTTCATACCATGGGCAACATCTGTTGCCTGATTTACATAAACAATATCTTTGGCATCAACATCCTCATCATCTACATCCTCATCATCCTTATTAGCACCAACTACAGAAATATCCTCATCCTCCTGGTGCAATTCCACAGAAGCATCCTTGATTTCTATGTCAGATTTGTGCTGCTCATCCCCACATTTTGCAGAGGGCAACCAAATGGTGGAAGGAGGATCTTCTTCAAGTAGAGTATTGGAAATGTCAGCCGTCACACATGGCAACCGCGGACACACTTGAACTTTCCTCAGGGATCTGTGACTTTTCTGAGCACACAGTTGGTTCATGTGCCTTAGCAATTTTCATTTTTTTGACACTTCTACAGAGACAAGAGCTAACTTCATCATAAGATGCAGAACCACCAGTCATAAATAAAGGCCAAGGGCTTATCCTTTCCTTGCTACTTCATGTAGTGAATGGCATATTGTAAATTTTTTGTTTCTCGGCAGCATACTTAGCTTTTGATTTTTTTCTTTAACACTGTAAAATATTTCTTGTTTGATTTTACATGCACTGACTTAAACCCTTGGGCACCAGCCTTCGTAGATGACGTCGAGGGCCTTGTATCTTCATTATGACTGCTGGCAGCACTAGTATGTGGTTCCTGCTCCCCTCTCATTTGATTGTCCTCCATATCAACAAACTTACACTGCAGTCTGACCGGCAGTGTCACCGAACAATAATAGTGTAACTACTAAGTAGCACACACACAAAAAATAAATCAAAAGAGATTCTTTTTTTGTGGAATGCTAATTTATTTACCTTTTTTTTTTACACTGGGGAAGAGCACCCCTGGACGAGGCAGCAGCCCCTTAATGAACAACACAGCCCCCTTTATGGACAACAAAGCACCCCTGCTGAGCAGCGGAGTGCGGATGCGGACAGACCACCTGCAGAGTCACAAATATGTGGATGATAAACTGCAGCCTGGCCGGCAGTGTCACCGAACAACAATAGCGTACCTACTGGCTAGAGTACTAAAGTAGCGCACACACACACACACACACACAAAAATCAAAACAGATCTTTTTTTTGTGGAATGCTAATTTATTTAACTTTTTTTTTTACACTGGTGAAGACCACCCCTGAATGAGGCAGCAGCACCTTGATGAAATACACAGCACCCCTTTAAGGACCACAAAGCACCCCTACGGAGCAGCGGAGTGTGGACGGACCACCTGTAGATTCACAAGTATATGGATGATAAACTGTGGTCTGGTTGGCTGTATCACCGTACAATAATAGCTTAACTAGTTACTAACTAGTAGCTACCTAGCACACACAAAAAAATGAAAAAAATAATAAGATTTGAATTTGAACTTTTTTTAACTATTTTTTATACTGGGGAAGAGCACCCCTCGATGACACAGCACCCCTTTACGAACTGTAGCCTTATCCCCTTGATGGGCAGGTTAACACAGCAGCACCCATTTATGTACTGCAGCCCAAGCCCCTTTATGGACAACACAGCAGCAGCCCTTTATGTATTGCAGCCCCTGCCCCTTGATTGAGAGGACAACAGTGAGTGACATAACAGCACCCCCCACTTTATATACTGCAGCCCCAGCCTGACAACACTGCACCATTGAACAAATAGTGACAAGTCACTGACAACAACACACAATACTGACTGCACCCTAGAAGAACAGAGCACGTCTGCTCTGTACACTCTCCACATTTGGAGTGAAAATGGTGCCGATCACCAGGACCTTTATAGAATCTAAAACCTGCAAGAATCCGATCACGGGAGGATGACGTTTTGCCTCGTTTTTAGATACGAGTCACGTGGGAAAACCTAAGCTGGATGAGCTCGTATTACGCTTTTCTCTAATCTATCTATCTATCTATCTATCTATCTATCTATCTATCTATCTATCTATCTATCTATCTATATTATGAATCACTCCTACAATATCAGCTGTTGCTGCACACAGGCAGGGATTTCTGAAAGGACATAGGGCCTCATTCAGAGTTGGGAATAGAGTGAGATATCGTTCTCAACTGTGAACCTGAACAAACCATATTGCAATGCAAGGGGTGTAAATACTTACATTATTTTTTTACATGTGGGGTAAATACTGGCTGCTTTTGCATGTAGACCACAAATACTGCACAGCTTTATTATTACTCTACAATTTAGAAGTCAGATGTCAGTTTGGAAACACTCCTCCCAAATCTAAATCTCTCTGCACATTTTAAATCTGCCCCACCTGCAGTGCAGCATGGTTTCACCAAGATGATCAGTTGAGAGAGATATCTCTCTCTATTCCCAAGTCTGAATCAGGCCCTGAGTCTGTTCACTACCCCATCTGTGTCACCCTTGTCTATCTACTCCTACCCTTTAGAATGTAAGCTCTCACGCACAGGGCCCTTTTCTCCCATGTGCTTTTCCTTCTCTTACTATTACCTTCAGCACCTAACCCTTAACTTCTGCCACTGTACTACTAACTTGAGGGTTATGACCGCTGTTGCAGCAATGTTTATATATCATGTACTTATCCTGTATTGTCTTGTGCTGTAAGTCACTGTTCTCTTGTTCTGCTTTGTAAGGTGCTGCGGATCCCTTGTGGCACCATAGAAATAAAGGCTAATAATAATAATAATAATAATATAATAGTTATGTGCGTGAGATAAAGATCCTATTTTCGGCTCTGCCTGCACCCACTTTTATTCTCTCCCTGTCTCTCCCCCATCTCCCATCTCTCCAGCTCTCAGCCCTGATTTCCCATTTGCCTCTCTCTGTCACAATATGGAGAAGATGAAGTAATGACTACATCAGTGCGCTGGTGAGATGCAGCCATTATTTTGTATCACATCTCCTCATGGTAAATAATACTTTCTAATAAGGCTTGTATGCAATTAGTTTCGCACCCGCAATACTTTTTTGCATGCTGGACTTTTTGCCTACATCGTGTATTTTAGCTGCGAAAACTTATCGCGCACATCCCCGCAATTCGCCATATTCAATTTCAAAACATGCGGAAACGCAATCGGTTAATGCAAACCAGGTGAAAAGTGCTGTCTGAATTGGGGAAATCAACCTGACACCCCTAAAAGATGCACTAACATAAAGCTATTTGGGGTACTTAAGGGGTGTCATTTTCTTCTAATTAGCGTCTTTGAACAATTGGTGAAGAAAAGTATTTTTTTTTTTTTAGGTGAAAATAAGTTGTCCAGTCAAAATTGGGGTAACTGAAAGTGGGTGCAAGTATGATTTAATGTCTTCAAAGTGAACTTTTAAATAATACGAATTTGCACCCCCAAAATGCACTTGCAATCCCCAAAACACTTGACCCCAGCACCTTATTTCGCTAGTTTGAAAACTTGTCCCCCCAATTTGCACTTTTTCACCCCCAAATTCAAACTACTTTTTTGTGGTGTTATTAATTTTGTTTTAGGTTTTTTTTAACTCAGTTGTCCTTTGGGGGCTGTCCCAAGGGTTCTGAGTGGTTTCTCCACCTTTGTACCCTCATACAAAATAATTGCACTTCTTTTCTCCACCCATTCAGAGGCAAAACATTTTCACCTATTACATTGCATTGCGTTTTCACGTATGCAAAAAGCGGATGGTATTGAATACAGGGATACTTTTCCAACAGATGAAAAGTCACAATCGGCGATACTTTATAGTGAATCCCGGCTTTTCGCACCTAATTGAATATGGACCACAGTATGTAAATCCTTTACATTCATTGGTGAAATATAGGCAATGTGAGGATGATTGTGACAGACAGCTTTTGTGATGTCACTAAGCCTATAAAAGTCACTGCCTGGCATAGGACACTGAGTTATTAGCTGAGTGTGTGTAGTATCTATATCTATAGATTGTTTCTTAGTGCTATAACTCTTTCCGTATATTAGATATCTTACAGTCTCAGGTAAGTTTATCTTAACCTAAATAATGTTACTAGCTGTTAGCCTACCAGGCCACAAGTTCTGGTGCTGGGATTAATTTGGTGATTGTGGAGGTGGTGGAGCGGATTACTTTATGTTTTATTTGTTTTTCATTATTTTACCTGCTAGTCATCATCATCATTCATGGGGTTTTATTTATTCACATTTTACTTTTTTGGGGATTTTCACCCTTATAATTTAAAAATTAATCTAAAAACATATTTCAGCAGTTTCAGGATTATAGCTCTTAATTTGCTCTTATGTTCTTTTGCAAATTGTATCCTTAATTGTGCTCCCATAAATTATAATATTAATGTGTTATCTGTGCTAATAAATCATTTGCTATTCTCTATATTATGGAGTTAGATTATATGTAATTATCTTAATCTATATTATGTTAACATACTGTAATTACATGTATTTAATGTGCTTCGGTCATCTCCTAACCTTTAATACGACTGGATCATACAGGGAAGTTCATTAAAACATCCCCCGTCTATTAGAAGTAAATATTTCCGTTATGTGGAGTAAGACAACATTAAGAAAGATGTATTATTAGTTTTTACTTCATAATAACTTCTAATTATGAATCTCATATTGTTCTATGTACTTGTTGTAATTCAAAAATAAAGTGAAATAGTGTATTATAATGCAATTTAAAAAACATAGATTAATAGTATTAAAAAGCAGCTGGCCGGGGAACGGTATAATTAATCATCATTAATTGATCTGATCTGCCAATCACTATATATCTCTGTTTTGCAATGTCAGATTTTCATTTTATATGAATGAATTAGTTGTAGATTAAAATAAAATATAAACTACACTGCTATATATATATATATATATACAAAAGAATTGCTAGGAAAACACCTGCTTTTCTGAGAGCCTCTGTCAGCCCTGCTCACCCTACACTCCGTTCTATGCATTGCTAGTGGGAATATGGCAATAAAGTTTAAAACATGGATCCATCTTTCCACTAAAATGCATATAATAGTGTCTGGTATGTGTATGTATAGTTACACAGCCATCATGTGTCTGCATAATATATATATGTTTTAAATGTTTAAATTTCACTGCTCCTAGCCTGGTCGCTCTAACAGGCGTCTCAGCCACCAGCTTTTAGTAGCATCTGAGCCACCGGATGGCGTTTATCAGCATCTGTGTTATTTTATTATGACTGACGACATTCAGACTGTAGACATTTTGACCCTGTCGACATTTTAGTTGTCATTGTTATGACAGTCAACATTTTAACTGTGTACACTTTGTCTACATTTAGACCCTGTCGACAGATTGAATATCAACATTTTGATTGTTGATATTTCTGTATTCATTGTCAATATTTTGACTGTGTCTGCACTGTTAACCTTATGACCCTGTCAAACTTATGTCCATGTCGACTTCTTTTGTTGTCGACATTTTGCCATTTGACCTTTTGATTGTCTAAGTTTTGACTGTTTGAATTTTGACTACATCCCATTGTAACATTTCCCAGCAGTTTGTCTGCTAACTGACACTATTCAGTTGCTATGCTGCAGTGACAGCTCATTGTACTGTACTTCAGCATCATGTAAGATGAGTCTTGTTTTATGCCCACTATGGAATGGATTGAAAATATCTGTATATATGTAATGTAGGTAAAAAGCCAAAAACATGAATAAGTTATAGCAACGCAAATTATATTTTATTTGTTTCAGTTATTTGACAACCATTGTGTTTATCTTTCAGAAGAGACTTTACCATCAGTTCCACAAATTCTGTGCGCTATTAAATAGCCATGAGTTTAAGACTTCCTTTTAAGAACATGTTTCAAGAGCATCCAGTGTTCTTATTATGTCTATATGGTTTCTTCTTCCACCTGAGACCTGCAGAACCCTTTTACACATCATATATGACTGGGCCTAACAAAAAGTTCACCATGGAAGAGGTACGAGAACACAATTCTTATTTATATCAGTAACATATAAATTATGTGAAATTGTAATGCACTCTATGGGTGAGTTGTATGAAAGTCAGGAAAGTAACTAGGGTAGTGTGACCAGTACCATGGCACAGGGCACCGCAGGGCAGGGGGTGCTGTTTGGGCCTGTCAAATTTCCTGTTTTTTATGAATCTCACTTGTAGTTTTCTCTTCTTTTATCCCCAGCATCTCCTGGCCTCCCCTATCTTTTCCCTGGCCCTTCCCCATGAGGCCATTGCCCTTTTTCAGTTGCCTTTTTTTATGTCCGTATTTAAAAAATGGGGGTCAGATGCTTATTGGAGCAGCTGTCTGGCTAGGAGGTCATTAATAAATTGCCTCGAAAGCAGTTCCATAATATATTTATATGTAAAACTTTCCTAAAATAAAATAATAACAATAATAATATTAATTATATGTCAAAATTAAAAGTTTCCAACACCAGTAGCATATGTGCCAGGTTGATGTCAGGTATACTTACACCCAACAAAGTCATAGACACACGAAAGGTTCTTTAACACTTGACTGATAATTTAAAAAAATAATTTGCTGTTAAATTTAATTTAAATAATAAAAAACACCTATACTACAGCAATTATAATAATCATTCTCATGTATGGATAAAAGTAGCAAATCCACAATCAGCCAATCAGAAGCAACTAGTTAGTACTGGGAACTGTCATTCTCATCATCAATGTGTATGCACCCCAAGTGATACAGCTACTTGTTGGAAATATGTGTGAACAGGTTGGATGATATAGCAGATATGTACACATATGCCCCCCCAGTTGCTTAACCAGTGGAAGGTTTATTGATGTTACATGAGCTACAGCTGTACTCACTGTTATACACACTGGTTGGATGGAGCTCACCAGCCAGTGATTGTATCCAGATACTGGGTAGTGGTGCAGGATCACAGGAAAGTGTCAATATTGCAGGTAATCTCTCAGGTCTCAAGGAGCTAAGTGGAAAACTTGCCTCTCCCATTGTGGCGCACTAACTCAGTGAACAAGATGTCATTGCGCATCTGCAGTAGTAGCCTTAGCAGCCATCTTGGTACGGGGAATGAAGCCTCCCTGGAGGAGTAATATGTAGTCTGCACAGTTTGTGTTTTCCATCATCAACACTACTGACCAGCATATATGCACCTCTGTGAAGGTTTACCTTACCCGTAGTAACATGAATATGCCCTTTCTGTACCTGGACTACATTTCAAATCCCCTTTCCCTGCTCTTCCACTCCAAACAAAAGGATGCGCAAGTGTATGATGTGACCAAGTCTGCATATGGACATAGGCGTGCGCTTTATTGTGGATGAGCATAGTATAAATTTGCATATTTTACATAAAACAAATGGGTGAACGTCTAACTCAGCATTTTTTTTTTTAAAGGAGGAACTCTGTCTGTGAAAATACTCTGATTATATCTCTTATAATGGAATTATAATTCTACTAAGGATCTTGTCTCCTGGTCATACAATGTGTTAATACCTAATTTGCCTTTGAAAATATGACAACTGATACTCAAACTCTGTTTTCACTAACATATTGCTTATAATGTGTCTTCTTTCTCCCCAGGTCACGAATAAGCTCTCCCCAATATGGACCAACAGTTTGCTGCTTCTCCAGCTGCTAGTGCTCCTCTTTACTGACCTCTGCCGATACAAACCAGTCATTGTGTGTCAGGGCCTGTGCCAAGTCATCAGCTACAGCCTACTGTGCTTTGCTTCCAGTTTCCGGGCCATGCAGTTCCTTCAGGTTACCTCAGCCATGGTCTCTGCATGTGACATTGCCATCTTCTCATATGTACACAGTGTGGTGGCTGCTGATCGATATGAGAAGACCATTGTCTATATCCGAGGGTATAGCTTGCTAGGCTACACCATAGGTGCAGTGTGTGGTCAGCTCATGGTGTCAGTTGGTCATTTCTCCTACTATTACCTGAACATTATTACCTTGGAAAGTGCATCAATGGCTTTCATCATCTCCATTTTCTTGCCCATGCCCAGCAAGGATCAGCCATGTTCAGAGTGTACAAATGACCACATCAAACACAGACACATGAACGCTGTGCACAGCTGTTGTAAAATGGTGGCCAAGTTCTTCAAGCAGCAGTGGCTGGACTTCCGCGAGTGCTATTCCTGCAGCATCATTACCTGGTCCTCATTGTGGGCACTTGTGTCAGTTGGATACTACCAAGTGATTGGCTCTTCCCAAACACTCTGGGATAGCTTGGAACACTCTGACAGTGTCTTTGTGCTTAATGGAGGCGTGGAAGCTGCTGCAGCTTTGCTAGGTATGAAATAGATTACACAGTCTGAGTAATTATGTGTCTCCATCACACTAATCTCTAACCCTATAC
Source organism: Taudactylus pleione (assembly GCA_031769625.1). NCBI lineage: Eukaryota > Metazoa > Chordata > Amphibia > Anura > Myobatrachidae > Taudactylus > Taudactylus pleione. Next base: position 3,658,613 of record JAUIMM010000584.1, read on the forward strand.
ACTAACTAGGGAGGACAAGGTCCTAGGCAAATATCCCTTTCTCATTGTGGCTTTTCAAATTTATCTGTCATTGGCTAAACAAAAATAGGGGAGGAGCATACAAAGCCATAGGAAAACCTCTTAGATGTCTTCACAATTATTTCTTATTACATTATAAGTCATATCCCTCACTCTCATGTCAAAACACTGATGGTTAAAATATCTCTGAAAAAAGAAGCAGACTATGTGTATTCCATTCCCTGTGTTGCTTCTGGACCAGATATCTCTCAGCTAAATATAACATATATATTTCTATTAATACATTATCTGTATTAGGCAGAGTTATAAAAAAAAACTTATTAGACCTGCAAATGCAGGATTTCTAGAGGTACATAGGTGCCAGTGGTCCAAATGAGTGTGTGTGGCCGGTCCATGAAGAGGTCTCATAATTAACACTTAATAAGCTATAGACTGCCTCAAAGGGAATCGGTATAAAATCCCCACAGTCGGGATGCCTGCTGTCATTATACCGACAGCGGCATCCCAATGCTCAGGATCCCGACAAGGGTCCGGTACGTATGGTAATTTTCCCCCCTTCTCCCTCTAACACTAACCCTCCCTACCCTGCACCCTAACCCTCCCTGTTAGTGCCTAAACCTAACCCTCCCCTCTAGTGATGCCTAACTCTAGCCCACCCCATGGGGTACCTAACGCTACCCTCACCCCAAAGTCTAACTCTAACATCCATGATGCCTAAACCTAACCCCCTCACGGCTTAGACCTAATCAGCCCCGCTATACTTATGATAAGAATCCCGGCTGTCGGGATTCCGGCGTTGGCATATCCATGACTTTCGGGATTACAGTGCAGGTCTTCCGGCTGGGTAGTGATATTCCGTTGTTGGGATTTCGTCAGACAGGATGCCGGCTGTAGGTATAATAACTGCATCCCGGTAAGACACCTGTCTCCTAGCTGGCAGCTGCTCTCTGTTCTCTCTAAGCTGATTGAGTACTCAGAATCACACACACAGCACACTTGGTATGAGAAACTATGACCACTGGGCATGTACAGCAGCTTTGTACTATCCCCTAAACTGCATATTGTATTAAATCATTTAATATAGTTCTGCTAATGTGGCAACTTGAAACCCCTGTGTTTTCCTATGTGCTATGCCAAATACATGTTTTAAAAATATGTTTTTATAGAGAACCGATACCTGTTCATTGAACATGTTATACATTCTTCAAATTCTATTTCTCTTATGTATCAAAAATGGGTGATAACATTAATTTTAAGTACCTCTGGTCATATCAGGTCAGTAAAATACATGATGTCACCTGATAGCTACTCTGCACCTGTTTTTTTCCTGCAGATATATTTGCACTCTCCGTGATGGACTGCATGAAGACAGACTGGAGCTTCTGGGGAGAGCTGGCTCTGTGTGTCCTCTGTGCAGTGGACAGTGCTGCCATATTCACCATGGCCTACATTAACAATATCTGGGTGGGCTATGCTGGCTACATTGTATGTAAGGCCTCCTATAAGATACTTACCACAATAATAATGTAAGTATGCACTCTGTACCACTACTACTGTCATGCCTATGAATGTCATATTTCTACCATGTATAGATCTGTAACAGTCACTGACTATTTAGTTTCCTTTGCATATAAAATAAGCAACTTCATTATTATTCCCAGTTTGTTAGTCATTATATGCCCCAATGTGCTGTGTACAATGGCCCTGAGTCAGAGATGGACACAATGCTGCTGTTTGCGCAGTTATAGGAATTACCTGTAACCTGCACACACATATGAGTCACACTGCGCATGCGTCTCGTGTCATTACTGATGTCGCTGATGTCACTCGCAGTCAGGATTTATTCACAAAGTGATTGCCTGGAAGGGATCGTTTATGGGCGACAATGCGGAGGTGATGACTGAAATGCAGACGTGACGCGGCCGTTTTCAGTCTCTGTCAGTGACTGAGATCCTGTATGCAGAAAAAATGGCTCCAGCGTCTCAGTTCCTGCGCCCATTCTGTATGACCATAGGGTTACTTTGAAGTCAGATAATCAACTGATCTGCGTCCGAGCTGTTGTTTGGATTTGCCAGGCTGCAGATGTAACGTCTCATTACAAATCCTGGCAGCTGTGGCATTTGCATATTTTTGCACAGCCGCTGTGTACAAATCCGCAGTCACTGTGGCATTAGTGTATATTACTGAATCAGGCCCAGTACCACTTACCCATCAGAACAATCCGCAGTCACTGTGGCATTAGTGTATATTACTGAATCAGTCCCAGTACCACTTACCCATCAGAACAATCCGCAGTCACTGTGGTATTAGTGTACATCTCTGACCTGGGGCATTTTAAGAGAGGAAGGGGCCCGCGTGCACTACTCGTGCGGGGCCCCCTCCTCTCTCCCTGGTGGCTGGCAGCCGACTGACACAGCTGGCCAGCCACCGGAGCATTAGTAGACTCCAGGCACTAGAGTGTGCCCGGAGTCTACTGCGCATGCACAGAATGCCAGAAAATTGGCCGCGGAAGCCATTTTCCGGTGTTCTGTGCATGCGCAGTAGACTCCGGGCACACTCTAGTTCCTGGAGTCTACTGTGCATGTGCAGAACACCGGCAAATGGCCATGGCACCCATTGTTCTGATGTTCTGAGCAGTAGTGACGCCCGACTCGGAACCTCAGACAGGTAAGTTTAAAAAAAATATGGGTGCAGTGTGTGCGGTGCAGGGCCCCCTGGACCCGGGGGCCCGTGTGCCCCGCACACACTGCACCCATTATAGATGTGCCACTGTCGCTGACTCTGGCCCAGTACCACTTACCCATCAGAGCAATGCTGATTTACAGTTGTAGTACCCTACAGTTCTAGCACCAATGATGATTATGTATAAATACTATTGAAATGTACAAATCATCAGTACCAATCACAGCATATAATCAGACATCTGATTTAATGACCTAACTTACACCATACTTACTGACATTAGAAAACTCCTCTTGCGGAGCCCTGTTCCAGTCCTGTATAACACAATGATATATGTCTGGTCACACTGCTATGACTTACAGTACCCACAGTATCACCATGTCTTGTTCTGTGTTATATAACTGGTGCATGTCCCACTCCTATCCTAGGGTGAATATTGCTGTGAGTGTGAGAAAGGAAAGATACGCTTTGGTTTCTGGGATAAACAATTTTGCATCCCTGCTGTTGCTAGCGATTGTGAATATAATAATGACTGGTATCAAGCAAGATATCCACAGTCAGGTAAGGACACCCTGGCCATCATCACATTGCTTCCAATAAATATGTGCAAACTATTAGGTATATTAGGATGTGGCCCTGTGACATGTCCCCATTGTCATCACTCTAATGGTGTGCCCAGCACTCCCAAAGATGCTGGGCTTCCCCCAGGCTCCCAGTGCTCCCCCTAAACTTCCTGCCCTGTCTGCGGGAAACTGTGACCCATGAGTGGGATGGCAGGACAGTCCTAGAAAAGTGGGACAGTTAGGAGGTATGCAATAAATAGGACCCCAGACTACTTGCTACTATAATAATTTCTCTGCTCATACTGTAACTTTACTTTTGTAAGATTATATTTTCTCTGTTGTGTTTCTTTTAGTTTATCATCTATGCCAGCTATTTCCTTATACTATCAGGGATCATTGGTTTCATCGCAGTCTGCATAATGACTAGCAAAAGGAAAAAAAACATCAGAGACCAGCAGATCACCGATAACAGCACAGGGTGTCCATAACACAATGCCATCAAATATTTCTGGTGGGTGGTCCCAGCATCCAGCGTATCTAAGCAGAGCTTCTCCACCCTCTGGCTAAAAACATCTTTACACCCAGAGGATACCCTCAGGCAAGAGCAGCATCCTGCCATGGTCCCTGTATCTATCTCTGACTCAGATTCCAACTCTGCAAGGGTGAGGTGCTGCTATGGTCCCCATTCTTGATCATCAGCTTGGTATATCCCAACACCTGTACTCAGTAGAAGGTGGAAGAGTACCGGGACCTAGGCTGGTGACACTTGGAGAAGGTTCACCAGCAGCGACAAGTCACCAAAGTCATCTATCGAGAGGTAATAATAAGCACTATTACTGTATCAATGTGGGAACAGGGAGGTTACTAAACAGTTGTCTAGAAGCAATCAGCAGTGATGTTTAGTGAGTTTAATAGTTGGGGTAGTTTAGCAGTTACTGATGGTCATGATAAAATGCAAGGACCAATGCAAAGCCCCTCTCACTAAACTGCATGTCATCCAGGCTTGCCTACCCTCCCGATTTGGCCGGGAGTCTCACGATTTTCGGGTGCCGCTCCCTGCCCCCCGGAAAGGCAGGCAAGCCTCCCGGCAGCCAGCAACCCTCCCGACCTCCCCCCAGAATAAACTGGAAACTCCCGCAGTGGGGGTGCCAATGACGCGATTTGCGCTGAATCGCGTCATCGTGGCCCCGCCCCCTGCTTCACAATGCTAAAAATAACGGTATTGTGAAGAGGTGGCGGGACCACGATGACGCGATTGCTCGTCTCCGCCCCCACTGTGACGACAATGACCGGGCACGCCCCCAGCTGTTAGCCGACAATTAGCTCCCTCCCGGAAGAAGGGAGCTAATTGTCATCAAGAATGATGCCATCTACTGTAGTTGGTGCAGCTGGACAGTACAGTTTGAATTAGCAATTAAGCTTTGCTCCAGTGCTGGTCTGAATCATGTCATCTAGAGGGATATATGAAGATCATCTCCCATCACTGCAACTTTGCATGCACTGTCCAATCAGTGTGGAGTATGCAGCACATATTCTTCTCTCCAGTCCTGGACTGCTGGGGGCTGTTGCCCCTCCTCTGTGTACCATGTGACAGGGGCTTTGAAATTGTGACATGTCCAATGGCCATTGTAACAGCATCCAGCTATAGATCATACAATACTACTACTTGTAGTGTTTGGAGCCTCCTACAGGTGAATGTGGTCTGTGCTGACAGTGTTGTCCAAATGTCTGCCAAGAAAAAGTCCAGCACCCTGCCCTGCACTGGCACCCAGGGCACGTTATGCCACTGCACTGGCCCCACCCACATTACACCACTGCCCATCATACATATTCTTAAAAGGCAATACTTGAAGTACTCACAAATAATCACATTCATGTTTGTTTTTTATAATAATTTTATTAAATGAGGACTTTTTTTGCAAACTGCAAATAATACTGATCAACTTAATTTTCAATAAAATATTCCTAAATATATGTAATAGAAAATATTAAAGATTTATTTCACCCTCAAAAATATAAATAAGCACACATAACATAAAACATAACCATAAACTTATTAAAACTACTGTATAACTGTTAACTTTCCAATGAGGCAAGGCCCGCACTGTAGTCCAATGAACTTCTAATCTCAGAAATGGCAGGTGTGGATGTCCTGGTGCAAAGTTGAGTGTTAATATAGGGCCCCTTATATTGGTGGTGCGTTCCCTTTTGAAATGACAGATAGGAGGTAGGGAGGTAAATATGGCGTATAGTGTTCCTGTTGTGGCCTAGGAGGTATCTCCATTAGGACACTATAAGGGGTAAGTAGACCTCTGGTCCCCTTATATAGCACATCAGCCAGTATCCTCTCTGCCTCAGCTCTGTTGCTGTCATTCAATTTTCTCAACTTCTATGCTATATTGGCTGCCACAACGTCATACTCATCTGCATTCTTTTCAATTAGTCAGTTGGTGGACTCCAGAATCCAACAAGTCATGACCTCTGTGCTCTCCCCTAACTCACATAGGGGTCTATTTACTAAGCTGTGTTAGGAGATAAAGTGAACAGAGGTAAGGTACCAGCCAATCAACTCCTGTCGTTTTTCAAACACAGCCTGTGACTTGGCAGTTAGGAGCTGATTGGCTGGTACCTTATCACCGTTCACTTTATCTCCTATCACAGCTTAGTAAATAGACCCCATGGTCTTTTCCTTACAGTATAGAAAAGGCAGATTGTTGTGGGTTAGGCGAGGCAGGAAGTACTGAGATTTGGATGGATGGAGGTAGGGTCACTTGGGTGGCAGTTGTAGCCTCATCTGCTTTAGTCACTATCATAGTTGATGCTTCATCAGTAAAAGCCGATGGTTTTTGGGGAAAAAATATACAAATAATTTAAATTAATGTTCTAACAAATCATTTTGTTCTTGTCATTTAACATTTACATTTTGTCTTTTCAGTTACCATCAACTCCGAGGAATGGCCGCAATGGCCCATTTTCTGGATTTTCCACACTGCAATAAACCTGCACCTTGATAGACTTTGTGGTGCAGGCATGTTGTGCCATACACAACTATATTCATCGCAAAGCCTCAACCGCACAGCACAACATCCTGTTTTAGTGACATTGCAGAATATCCAGAGTATGACGTAGGATTTACACCAGTGGAGCCAAGTGAAGTGCGAAACATCAGTGTTGAGGCAAATTAAATAGGGAGCAGTATTTCAATTACTGCAATGGTGAACTATTGACCCTGTTCTTGTAATGTCTCCATATTTTACATATATCTTGTATAATAAACATTGCATACAAATTTGTTGTTATTCTTTTAATACTTACTATGCCACTGCAAGCTATTTTAACCTTCCAAGTTGGTGACAAATGCTGAAGGAAGCTCCTTGTTGGCCATAAATAATAGCAAATCAATATACCAGAGTCTTGGCTCATCACCTCATCTGCTCCTGCAGCGGATCTTCTGTTCAGTTCTTTCTTGAACACTGTGTGGAGGTTTAAGATCTTTGTCCTAACCCATGTAATGTTGGCAGAAGGGTGATAATGCGGGCATACCTTCTGCTGCTCTTCCATGGCCATAGCCCTCATTATCCTATTATAATAATGCAGTGATTCTGTTTTTCCAAAAGCATAGATGTGCTCTGTAGGCTTCTATCAAATCATGGAGGAAGTCGTGACTTGTTTCTGTAGCCAATTCCTGTGTTAAAATTAATGAATAGACCTGCGGATGGCTTAGATAGAGGATTTCTGTGAAATAACATTGTGAAGTCTCTAGTACAGCCTATGGGATGTAGTCAGGAAGCCGGTGGTCGGCTGTAAACTCCCAGCATGGGACTAATGATAGGCATCTAAATACTACATAATGACGCCTATCATCAGCCCCATGCCGAAATCCCAACATCCGGCATACCGATCATAGGTAAGCCGGGCGTCCAGAGTGGATAGCCGCGCAGTGGGGAGGGTTAGGTTTACGGTCTCCTGGGGGGACTAAAGGCCCCCACACATCAGAACAATATTGTTCCAACCAGCCAACTAGTTGGCTGGTTGGAATGATAATCGTCTAGTGTGTGGGAGCAAACGATTGTCAGCCGTTTGCTCCCACATGCTGAAAAACGTCCAGAAACGGTTGTTCCAACTAGTTGGTGAAAACAAACATGTTTGATTTTCACCAACTATCGTTCTAGTGTAGGGGGAACACTCCCCCCAACTGAACGATAAGTAGGCGGACACCTGGCCGCTAGTGTCCGCCTACTTCACTACCGGCTGTGCTGCCCCTGTCAGCTTTGGATCCCCCTGCCTGTCACTGATACAGATAGCGGGCCCGCCTGAGTGTGAGGAGAGGATCAGTGCAGCTGCTGCACACAGGTCCTCCAGGTAAGTGCTGCCCCCCGCGATCAAAGATGTACCCCCCGCGGGTGCTATCCCCCCGTGATCACAATGTACCCCCCCCGCAGGTGCTGCACCCCGCGATCAAAGATGTACCCCCCGCGGGTTCAACCGCCCCCCCTGCGATCACAATGTACCCCCCCGCTATCAGAATGTACCCCCCCGCAGGTGCTGCCCCCCACGATCAAAGATTCCTCCCGCAGGTGCAACCCCCCGCGATCATCAAAGATGTAAGCCCACCCGTGGGTGCTCCCCCCCCACGGTCACAATGTACCCCCCCGCGAGTGCTGCCCCCCCACGAACAAAGATGTCTCCCCCGCGGATGCTACCCCCCCCACAATCACAGATGTCCTCCCCCCGGTACAGGTGGGGCTTACCTTCAACTCTGCCGCTTGTGAGAAGGGGGGTGGGAGTAGTCTGCAAACAACTCCCGGCCTCTCTATGTGCCCCATCCTCACTCACCTCCTCTCCTGATGGCACCAGTTACAGGTGATGGTTGAGCCTTATTAATTTTTTAGTATTGACATAACAGCTGGTGTGGTAGGTTAGTGGTTACAGTGCAGGTAACTTGATGCAAGGGTCCAGGGTTCAATCCCAGGGATAAACAGCCTATTTTTATTTAAATATTTATATTTATAGACTTAATATTCTTTTTATAGTTTAACAATTTTCCAGGGAGTGAGGGGGAAGCTGGGGACAGAGATGGGGAATGTGCTGGTTACTTAATGTGTCATCCACTGTACTGCCTGACAACCTGTGCGCCCGTGTAATGCCTGGCCCTGACACCCTTCTCCTGACAAGGTGCTCACCCATATAGTACCTGACCCTTATGATACAGTAGTACCTGAATCCTCTCCCCTATAACCCCGTGTGCCCATATAGTACCTGACACCTCCTAACATCACCTGGGCACACAAGACACCCTCTCTCATGTGACCCTGATTCAGAAATGGACATAATGGCGATTTTTACGCAGATTCGACAATTGTTTGCTATTGTGCATGTGCGAATGCAGCCCTGTGCATGCGCAGCTATTGCAGCGCTGTCGCGCATGCAGAGGGCCCACGTACAAAGTGAGTGACATGTAGTCAGCATTTGGGGATGGAAACGGGTGGGGGGGTGGTTAGAAAAACTGAGGCGTGTGTGACTATTTAGTGTTCACTCTAGCTCCGGCGGCAGGCAGGGCGTCGGAGCTAGAGAAGGCACATGTGCGCGCACCCCCGAAAATGGGGCGTGTCCATTGAAAAAGGGGCATGTCTATAAGACGCGTCACCCTTTTCATCACTCTTGGGGGCGTGCCCTGCCCACCTTGCTTCGGGGATACTTATCACCGGAGAATTCATCATTGCTCTGATGCAGGGACAGCTGCTCCGAAAAAAAGCTGACCCCCGTATCCCCAGAAGTAGCAACAATCCTTACCTTCCCCGTCACCAGGTTCTACGTATGTGTGACCTGAGGTCACACATGTGCAATGTCGCCTGGGAATCAGTGAGGAGGTGGCAGAGGGATCCGCTCGTATTCCTCTTCGCATCCCCAGAACTCCTTCACATAGGAATGAGCGGGGCTACGAGAACAAATGACATCTGAAGATGAAGATTGTTCTCGCTGGCAAACTCCCAAAACTTTCCATTTTCAGAGTTTGCTGGATATCAGGTGGTCCTACCGGACCCCTGATGATGAATGGCCCGTTAACTTAAATATATTTCCGCATGGTTACCGGGCCATTTAAGTGTTGATGAATAGGCCCCTGAAAGGCCTAAAATAAAACTTGGTCTTGGGGCCAGGTACCACTGGATCTATTCATTATCAATTAATTTCAACAAAAGCTGGTACAAATGAAGATTTTTACCTGCTTTTGTAGAAATTAAGTTTTGGGGCCAGTCATCATAAAGGTAACGCAGGAGATATCACAGTTATGTACTGCTTACCTTTCACTCCCGATGTGGCCTGCTGTCCCCATACACTAGTATTTGGGATCCCTCCACCTTTGTCTGGCTCCTTCCGCCGGACGCTGGGGCTTTGTGCGCCTGCACAAACTCTATTTCGCGCAGGCGCACTAGCACTGCCGAGTTAGATTCTGCAATACTAGGTTTCACTGCTCTGAAATAGCAGTGAAAGCTTTTGGGGAGACAGAATATCGGACCCCGATAATTAATATAATGAATAGGAATGTGCGCCGACTCCCGTGTTTTGGTTTTAGTTTTGGATCTGTATCTCCTTCGTGTTTTGGATCTGGATTGGTTTTTGCCAAAACCGCACTTGTGAAAATTGGTTCTGGTTTTACATCTGCATTTTTTCTAAAAACAGCTGAAATCACATGTTTGCCCTGTTTTTGTTCCTACAGTATTATTAACCTAAATAATATTTATTTCCAGCCATTTCCAGTCACTGCTCACAATATTGATTTCATCCAGTTTAGGCCAAAAGGTTGCATCGAGCTAGCTGTTGGACTAAGCTAAGCGACAGTAGTGGGTGGCACTAAAATGTGGCAGTTCAGTTCAACATTCCAAATTAGGAAACAAATGTTTTTTATTAATCAAGACTGAGGCCAGAGGCAGTTGGAGTGTGAGGTTCTGAATTTGTTGTGGACCTGGGGTGGTGATAGGAGCAGACACAGAAGCCGACTTAAATGAAAAAGTGGGTTTTTTAATAAGGGACTTAGAAGACATGGGAATGACAAATGAAAAAGTCCAGGTATAGCACTAAAGTGCACTTGATAACTGTAGTGGGGGTTAATGGAGAAATGTCCAGATAGTGACAGGCAGGAACAGTCCAGTATACAATTATAGTGAGCTGTAACAGAATGCAGGTATGATGAGCTGTAACTGAATGCAGGTATGGTGAACTGTAACAAATGCAGGCTAGAGGTAATGAAATCCAGCTGGGAGTGAAATGAGGCAAGGTGCAGGGAAACAGCAGGTTCAGGTGCTCAGGCAGGTGGGAAGGTATATGGAGGGTGCAGGGTAAGTCCAGCAGGTTGGAGCAGGCAAGGTTCAAGCTAGAAGCATATAACAAGTAGGCAGGTAAGGTAAAGGTACTCTCTCTCAGCCGCAGCTGAGAAACATCAGCAGCAGTTCGAGTTGCACTACTTTTGAGTAATACACACTGTGCTCCCCTTTCCTGCACTCCACATCCCACACTGTGCTCCCCTTCCCCCCTACACATCCCACACACTGTGCTCCCCTTTCCTGCCTCCATATCCCACACTGTGCTCCCCTTCCCCCTCCATATCCCACACTGTGCTCCCCTTCCCCCTCCATATCCCACACTGTGCTCCCCTTCCCCCCTCTACATCCCACACTGTGCTCCCCTTCCCCCCACTATATCCCACACTGTGCTCCCCTTCCCCATATCCCCCCTCTACTTCCCACACTGTGCTCCCCTTCCTCCCTCTACATCCCACACTGTGCTTCCTTTCCCCCTCCACATCCCACACTGTGCTCCCCTTCCCCCTCTACATCCTACAATGTGCTCCCCTTCCCTCCTCTACATCCCACACTGTGCTCCCCTTCCCCCTCTACATCTCACACTGTGCTCCCCTTTCTCCCTCTACATCCCACACTGTGCTCCCCTTCCCCCTCCACATCCCACACTGTGCTCCACTTCCCCCCTCTACATCCCACTGTGCTCCCCTATCCCCTTCTACATCCCACACTGTGCTCCCCTTCCCCCCTCTACATCCCACACTGTGCTCCCCTTCCCTCCTCTACATCCCACACCGTGCTCCCCTTCCCCCTCGACATCCCACACTGTGCTCCCCTTCCCCCTCTACATCCCACACTGTGCTCCCCTTCCTCCCTCTACGTCCCACACTGTGCTCCCCTTCCCCCTCTACATGCCACACTGTGCTCCCCTTCCCCCTTTACATCCCACACTCTGCTCCCCTTCCCCTCTCCATATCCCACACTGTGCTCCCCTTCCCCTCTCCACACCCCACACACTGTGCCCCCCCACCACATCCCACACTATGCTTCCCTCCCCCCACCACATCGCACACTGTGCTCCCCTCCCCCCCTCCACATCCCACACTGTGCTCCCCTCCCCCCACCACATCACACACTGTGCTCCCCTCCCCCCTTCACATGCCAAACTGTGCTCCCCTCCCCCCACCACATCCCACACTGTACTCCCCTTCCCCCCTCTACATTCCACACACTGTGCTCCCATTCCCCTCTGCCAATCTTTGTTATTGTTTCAAATATTTACATTCTTTAGATTAGTTGAATATTTTTTCATAGTAAACATGTATGTATGAGTGCTTTGTAGCCATTATTATGTGATCCTTCATATGCTGAGTGATCCACTAACATACTAATTCTGTATGTAACATGCAGAGCCAGATTAGCAGGGATTGTCAGGGATAAACTGCTATTTAGCACCAGCGGCTCCTAGGCATAGGCATACAATGCTTAGGGCTAAATCCAGGCCTTATATATTACTTTTACAGACATCTTATTGCTACATTCTGAAACCAAGCTATTGACAAGATTAACCTACAGTTTATTTTTTGGCTAATGTAAAAATAAGTTGTATATAATTGAGTTTGCAAGGGAAACTTCCATTGCTGAATTGAAATGCCTCCCATCTTTGTCTTCTCTGCTCCAAAGATTATGGAAAGAATTTGCTCAGTCGTATACCTCCGCGCATTATTAATATTAAAATGTGGTCAAAATAAGCCACACCCATGAGCCACCTAAATCACACCCCCATCTGCATAAACCAGATCTACATAACCACGCCTTCTTTTTAAAATGTCATGCCAGTTTTAGGGGGGAATTCAATTAGCCGCGGTAATTTAACTTGGGCTAATTGATCCCCCGGGGCTTTTCAATTAGCTCTGAAGTGCAGAACTTATCCGGGATTTATTTTCACCACTGCACAAACAGTGAAAATAATCCTGTAAAACTAGGTGGTTATCAGGTACCGCGTCCCTTTTAACGCACGAGTCCATGAACTGTTCACGGTTTCTGTATGTTAACACCCATTAACTCTTGTTAACGCCCACTAACATGTCAATTTAACAATAGTTAACAAAGGTATAGGGTGAAAAAGTGAATAGCCTTGGGTGATAAAGCCCAAAGATACTTCAGTTTTTCCCTCGTGATAACTTATCACTTGTAAATGAATTCCCCCATAGGTTCTATCAGGACTGTATTGGATGCTATGTAGTTGACTTAAATATGCCCACATACAGTAGCATAACCAGTAATTATTATTATTATTGCCATGTCAAGGAATAGGGGAGGTGCATTTTTAAACACATTTATCACCTTTTACTGCACATGATTCCCAAGCCCTTAACATTAATAAATTGTCCAGAGAAGCCCGTTCACCAACATATCCACTTTAATCTCATTGAGGGACCTATTCATCATCAGGGGCCGTATGGCCCCCGATGATTAAGTATCCACCTTGCTTCGGGAGATATTTATCACCGGAGAATTCATCATTGCTCTGATGCAGGGACAGCTGCTCTGAAAAAAAGCTGTCCCCCGTATCCCCAGAAGTAGCAACGATCCTTACCTTCCCCGTCACCAGGTTCTACGTATGTGTGACCTGAGGTCACACATGTGCAATGTCGCCTGGGAATCAGTGAGGAGGTGGCAGAGGGATCCGCTCGTATTCCTCTTCGCATCCCCAGAACTCCTTCACATAGGAATGAGCGGGGCTACGAGAACAAATGACATCTGAAGATGAAGATTGTTCTCGCTGGCAAACTCCCAAAACTTTCCATTTTCAGAGTTTGCTGGATATCAGGTGGTCCTACCGGACCCCTGATGATGAATGGCCCGTTAACTTAAATATATTTCCGCATGGTTACCGGGCCATTTAAGTGTTGATGAATAGGCCCCTGAAAGGCCTAAAATAAAACTTGGTCTTGGGGCCAGGTACCACTGGATCTATTCATTATCACTTAATTTCAACAAAAGCTGGTACAAATGAAGATTTTTACCTGCTTTTGTAGAAATTAAGTTTTGGGGCCAGTCATCATAAAGGTAACGCAGGAGATATCACAGATATGTACTGCTTACCTTTCACTCCCGATGTGGCCTGCTGTCCCCATACACTAGTATTTGGGATCCCTCCACCTTTGTCTGGCTCCTTCCGCCGGACGCTGGGGCTTTGTGCGCCTGCACAAACTCTATTTCGCGCAGGCGCACTAGCACTGCCGAGTTAGATTCTGCAATACTAGGTTTCACTGCTCTGAAATAGCAGTGAAAGCTTTTGGGGAGACAGAATATCGGACCCCGATAATTAATATAATGAATAGGAATGTGCGCCGACTCCCGTGTTTTGGTTTTAGTTTTGGATCTGTATCTCCTTCGTGTTTTGGATCTGGATTGGTTTTTGCCAAAACCGCACTTGTGAAAATTGGTTCTGGTTTTACATCTGTATTTTTTCTAAAAAATCATAAAAACAGCTGAAATCACATAAGTTTGCCCTGTTTTTGTTCCTACAGTATTATTAACCTAAATAACATTTATTTCCAGCCATTTCCAGTCAATTTTGACCACCTCACTGCTCACAATATTGATTTCATCCAGTTTAGGCCAAAAGTTTACATCGAGCTAGCTGTTGGACTAAGCTAAGCGACAGTAGTGGGTGGCACTAAAATGTGGCAGTTCAGTTCAACATTCCAAATTAGGAAACAGATGTTTTTTATTAATCAAGACTGAGGCCAGAGGCAGTTGGAGTGTGAGGTTCTGAATTTGTTGTGGACCTGGGGTGGTGATAGGAGCAGACACAGAAGCCGACTTAAATGAAAAAGTGGGTTTTTTAATAAGTGACTTAGAAGACATGGGAATGACAAATGAAAAAGTCCAGGTATAGCACTAAAGTGCACTTGATAACTGTAGTGGGGGTTAATGGAGAAATGTCCAGATAGTGACAGGCAGGTACAGTCCAGTATACAATTATAGTGAGCTGTAACAGAATGCAGGTATGATGAGCTATAACTGAATGCAGGTATGGTGAGCTGTAACAAATGCAGGCTAGAGGTAATTAAATCAAGCTGGGAGTGAAATGAGGCAATGTGCAGGGAAACAGCAGGTTCAGGTGCTCAGGCAGGTGGGAAGGTATATGGAGGGTGCAGGGTTGGAGCAGGCAAGGTTCAAGCTAGAAGCATATAACAAGCAGGCAGGTAAGGCACAGGTACTCTCTCTCAGCCGCAGCTGAGAAACACGTTGCACTTGCAAAGGAAGGAAGGCTCTGGACCTTCCTTAATACTCAGTGCCACGCTGTGACTGGCTGTAATGAGCACAACACCTACCAGGATTGGACAGCCAGAATCACATGGCCACAAGCAAGATGGCAGCACCCATGCCAACGGAATGGAAAGACTGCCAGACCTCACCAGGCCAAGTAACAATGTGCCCGCACAGAACCATGTGCAGCCAATGCCCCTCGCCAAATACCAGCACTGCTGTCAGAGACCCCCCGTCATAACAACCTCACAGGTAATACGCGGTGACTACCATGTCGAGAAACCCTGGCCGTGACATGGAGTACATATGTAGTTGAAGGCAGGAAAAGGAAGGGTTGATTCGTAGTAAATTTAATTTAAGTTTTGTATTCCGAAGCAAATTTATGAGGAAGGAGGGTAGAGCATGGGTGAACAATATGACCCATGTTTTACCCACAAAATCAACTTGGTGGTTCAAAATATTTTTTTAAATTAAAGGGGCGTGCAGGAGATGCTGTCTGTGGCCCTAAATATTACTGGACATTTTCGACATTCAGCAACCACATGTAGAAGACTTCAGCGGCTGTGGCAGTGGCACTGCAGTGGCAGAATGGATTGCAGTTTAATAAACTATAAAATTAAAAATGTCAGGCAGTAATAGCCAAACAGCACATAATACAAAGAAAAGAGGTGAAAGATGGAATTGTCCCTCCCACCCATCCTAATGTTGTATATATTAAACAGGACATGCACAGTTTAACAAACCAACCACTTCAGCTACAGGGACTGCCAATTGTGGCTGAAGCAATTGGTTTGTTTGAGCCCCCACAAAAGAAGCTACCAATGGGCAGCTGACATTGCTGGCAATGATCTCTGCATTCAAAAACTGACTTTACAATATAGGTATGATCAGATGTCGTAATCGTCATCATCATCATCCCCATCTGTGTGTACATCCTCTTCTTCACACAATATTAATTTGTCCCCGCTAGAATCCACCATTACAGACGCCTCTGTATTTTTTTTGTCTAAATTGCTAGTACAGGTCTTCCTTGTGGAATTTGTATCTCATTTGGGTGAACATCATCTTTTCCACATTTTGGGGAAGTAACCTCCTACGCCGATCGCTGACAAGGTTCCCGGCTGCGCTGAAAACTCTTTCAGAGTACACACTGGAGGGTGGGCAACATAAGTAAAGCAAAGCCATTTTGTGTAAGGGACTCCAAATTGCTTCTTCTCCCTGCCAGTAGTGAAACGGACTGTCTGACATGCCTATTTTGATGCTATCCCTACAATAATCATCCACCATTCTCTGAATGGTGACAGTATCAGACGAAGTCACGATAGACATATCATTAATTGCAGGCAGTGCTTTCAGACCCGACCAGATGTCATATGGTCATGATTGAGGATGTTTATGATGATGCAGGTGTTGGTGGTTGAGATTGCAGGAGCTTGGATCTAACAGAGCGAATGGAGCAGCTAAGTGGCGCTGGACTGATTGTTATGTTTTTAGCCAAAGTTTCTGAATTTGAAAAATACTTTTCAATTTGATGAATGCGCTGCAATTGACGTAACAGGGAGGAGGTTCCTAGATGGTGAAGTCCTTACCTCTACTCACTCTTGCTTTGCAAATGTTATAGATGGCTTGACAATTGTTGTCCGTATTTGGATGGAAATTATTCCACACATGAGAGGTGGATTTTTTTGCCTTTTGCCCTGACATGACAATGGGATTTTTCATACCATGGGCAACATCTGTTGCCTGATTTACATAAACAATATCTTTGGCATCAACATCCTCATCATCTACATCCTCATCATCCTTATTAGCGCCAACTACAGAAATATCCTCATCCTCCTGGTGCAATTCCACAGAAGCATCCTTGATTTCTATGTCAGATTTGTGCTGCTCATCCCCACATTTTGCAGAGGGCAACCAAATGGTGGAAGGAGGATCTTCTTCAAGTAGAGTATTGGAAATGTCAGCCTCACACATGGCAACCGTGGACACACTTGAACTTTCCTCAGGGATCTGTGACTTTTCTGAGCACACAGTTGGTTCATGTGCCTTAGCAATTTTAATTTTTTTTACACATCTACAGGGACAAGTGCTAACTTCATCATAAGATGCAGAACCACCAGTCATAAATAAAGGCCAAGGGCTTACCCTTTCCTTGCCACTTCGTGTAGTGAATGGCATATTGTCAATTTTTTGTTTCTCGGCAGCATACTTAGCTTTTGATTTTTTTCTTTAACACTGTAAAATATTGCTTGTTTGATTTTACATGCTCTGACTTAAACCCTTGGGCACCAGCCTTCGTAGATGACGTCGAGGGCCTTGTATCTTCATTATGACTGCTGGCAGCACTAGTATGTGGTTCCTGCTCCCCTCTCATTTGATTGTCCTCCATATCGACAAACTTACACTGCAGTCTGACCGGCAGTGTCACCGAACAATAATAGTGTAACCACTAAGTAGCACACACACAAAAAATAAATCAAAAGAGATTCTTTTTTTGTGGAATGCTAATATATTTACCTTTTTTTTTTTTACACTGGGGAAGAGCACCCCTGGACGAGGCAGCAGCCCCTTAGTGAACAACACAGCACCCCTGCTGAGCAGCGGAGTGCGGATGCGGACAGACTACCTGCAGAGTCACAAATATGTGGATGATAAACTGCAGCCTGGCCGGCAGTGTCACCGAACAACAATAGCGTACCTACTGGCTAGAGTACTAAAGTAGCGCACACACACACACACACACACACACAAAAATCAAAACAGATCTTTTTTTTGTGGAATGCTAATTTATTTAACTTTTTTTTTTACACTGGTGAAGACCACCCCTGAATGAGGCAGCAGCACCTTGATGAAATACACAGCACCCCTTTAAGGACAAGAAAGCACCCCTACGGAGCAGCGGAGTGCGGACGGACCACCTGCAGATTCACAAGTATGTGGATGATAAACTGCGGTCTGGTTGGCTGTATCACCGAACAATAATAGCTTAACTAGTTACTAACTAGTAGCTACCTAGCACACACAAAAAAATGAAAAAAATAATAAGATTTGAATTTGAACTTTTTTTAACAATTTTTTATACTGGGGAAGAGCACCCCTCGATGACACAGCATCCCTTTACGAACTGTAGCCTTAACCCCTTGATGGGCAGGTTAACACAGCAGCACCCATTTATGTACTGCAGCCCAAGCCCCTTTATGGACAACACAGCAGCAGCCCTTTATGTATTGCAGCCCCTGCCCCTTGATTGAGAGGACAACAGTGAGTGACATAACAGCACCCCCCACTTTATGTACTGCAGCCCCAGCCTGACAACACTGCACCATTGAACAAATAGTGACAAGTCACTGACAACAACACACAATACTGACTGCACCCTAGAAGAACAGAGCACGTCTGCTCTGTACACTCTCCACATTTGGAGTGAAAATGGTGCCGATCACCTGGACCTTTATAGAATCCAAAACCTGCAAGAATCCGATCACGGGAGGATGACGTTTTGCCTCATTTTTAGATACGAGTCACGTGGGAAAACCTAAGCTGGATGAGCTCGTATCACGCTTATCTCTAATCTATCTATCTATCTATCTATCTATCTATCTATCTATCTATCTATCTATCTATCTATCTATCTATCTATCTATATTATGAATCACTCCTACAATATCAGCTGTTGCTGCACACAGGCAGGTATTTCTGAAAGGACATAGGACCTGATTCAGAGTTGGGAATAGAGTGAGATATCGTTCTCAACTGTGAACCTGAACAAACCATATTGCAATGCAAGGGGTGTAAATACTTACATTATTTTTTGACATGTGGGGTAAATACTGGCTTCTTTTGCATGTAGACCACAAATACTGCACAGCTTTATTATTACTCTACAATTTAGAAGTCAGATGTCAGTTTGGAAACACTCCTCCCAAATCTAAATCTCTCTGCACATTTTAAATCTGCCCCACCTGCAGTGCAGCATGGTTTCACCAAGATGATCAGTTTAGAGAGATATCTCTCTCTATTCCCAAGTCTGAATCAGGCTCTGAGTCTGTTCACTACCCCATCTGTGTCACCCTTGTCTATCTACTCCTACCCTTTAGAATGTAAGCTCTCACGCACAGGGCCCTTTTCTCCCATGTGCTTTTCCTTCTCTTACTATTACCTTCAGCACCTAACGCTTAACTTCTGCCACTGTACTACTAACTTGAGTGTTATGACCGCTGTTGCAGCAATGTTTATATATCATGTACTTATCCTGTATTGTCTTGTGCTGTAAGTCACTGTTCTCTTGTTCTGCTTTGTAAGGTGCTGCGGATCCCTTGTGGCACCATAGAAATAAAGGCTAATAATAATAATAATAATAATATAATAGTTATGTCCGGGAGACAAAGATCCAAGTTTCGGCTCTGCCTGCACCCACTTTTATTCTCTCCCTGTATCTCCCCCATCTCCCATCTCTCTAGCTCTCAGCCCTGATTTCCCATTTGCCTCTCTCTGTCACAATATGGAGAAGATGAAGTAATGACTACATCAGTGCGCTGGTGAGATGCAGCCATTATTTTGTATCACATCTCCTCATGGTAAATTATACTTTCTAATAAGGCTTGTATGCAATTAGTTTCGCACCCGCAATACTTTTTCGCATGCTGAACTTTTTGCCTACATCGCGTATTTTAGCTGTGAAAACTTATCGCGCACATCCCCGCGATTCGCCATATTCAATTTCAAAACACGCGGAAACGCAATCGGTGAATGCAAACCAGGCGAAAAGTGCTGTCTGAATTGGGGAAATCAACCTGACACCCCTAAAAGATGCACTAACATAAAGCTATTTGGGGTACTTAAGGGGTGTCATTTTCTTCTAATTAGCGTCTTTGAACAATTGGTGAAGAAAAGTATTTAGCAGTTTTTTAGGTGAAAATAAGTTGTCCAGTCAAAATTGGGGTACCTGAAATTGGGTGCAAGCATGATTTAATGTCTTCAAAGTGAACTTTTAAATAATGCGAATTTGCACCCCCCAAAATGCACTTGCAATCCCCAAAACACTTGACCCCAGCACCTTATTTCGCTTGTTTGAAAACTTGTCCCCCAATTTGCACTTTTTCACCCCCAAATTCAAACTACTTTTATGTGGTGTTATTAATTTTTTTTTAGGTTTTTTTTAACTCAGTTGTCCTTTGGGGGCTGTCCCAAGGGTTCTGAGTGGTGTCTCCACCTTTGTACCCTCATACAAAATAATTGCACTTCTTTTCTCCACCCATTCAGAGGCAAAACATTTTCACCTATTACATTGCATTGCGTTTTCACGTATGCAAAAAGCGGATGGTATTGAATACAGCGATACTTTTCCAACAGATGAAAAGTCACAATCGGCGATACTTTATAGTGAATCCCGGCTTTTCGCACCTAATTGAATATGGACCACAGTATGTAAATCCTTTACATTCATTGGTGAAATATAGGCAATGTGAGGATGATTGTGACAGACAGCTTTTGTGATGTCACTAAGCCTATAAAAGTCACTGCCTGGCATAGGACACTGAGTTATTAGCTGAGTGTGTGTTGTATCTATATCTATAGATTGTTTCTTAGCGCTATAACTCTTTCCGTATATTGGATATCTTACAGTCTCAGGTAAGTTTATCTTAACCTAAATAATGTTACTAGCTGTTAGCCTACCAGGC
Organism: Taudactylus pleione; assembly: GCA_031769625.1. NCBI lineage: Eukaryota > Metazoa > Chordata > Amphibia > Anura > Myobatrachidae > Taudactylus > Taudactylus pleione. Next base: position 3,679,139 of record JAUIMM010000584.1, read on the forward strand.
CACAAGTTCTGGTGCTGGGATTAATTTGGTGATTGTGGAGGTGGTGGAGCGGATTACTTTATGTTTTATTTGTTTTTCATTATTTTACCTGCCAGTCATCATCATCATTCATGGGGTTTTATTTATTCACATTTTACTTTTTTGGGGCTTTTCACCCTTATAATTTAAAAATTAATCTAAAAACATATTTCAGCAGTTTCAGGATTATAGCTCTTAATTTGCTCTTATGTTCTTCTGCAAATTGTATTCTTAATTGTGCACCCATAAATTATAATATTAATGTGTTATCTGTGCTAATAAAACATTTGCTATTCTCTATATTATGGAGTTAGATTATATGTAATTATCTTAATCTATATTATGTTAACATACTGTAATTACATGTATTTAATGTGCTTCGGTCGTCTCCTAACCTTTAATACGACTGGATCATAGAGGGAAGTTCATTAAAACATCCCCCGTCTATTAGAAGTAAATATTTCCGTTATGTGGAGTAAGACAACATTAAGAAAGATGTATTATTAGTTTTTACTTCATAATAACTTCTAATTATGAATCTCATATTGTTCTATGTACTTGTTGTAATTCAAAAATAAAATGAAAAAGTGTATTATAATGCAATTTAAAAAACATAGATTAATAGTATTAAAAAGCAGCTGGCCGGGGAACGGTATAATTAATCATCATTAATTGATCTGATCTGCCAATCACTATATATCTCTGTTTTGCAATGTCAGATTTTCATTTTATATGAATGAATTAGTTGTAGATTAAAATAAAATATAAACTACACTGCTATATATATATATATATATACAAAAGAATTGCTAGGAAAACACCTGCTTTTCTGAGAGCCTCTGTCAGCCCTGCTCACCCTACACTCCGTTCTATGCATTGCTAGTGGGAATATGGCAATAAAGTTTAAAACATGGATCCATCTTTCCACTAAAATGCATATAATAGTGTCTGGTATGTGTATGTATAGTTACACAGCCATCATGTGTCTGCATAATATATATATGTTTTAAATGTTTAAATTTCACTGCTCCTAGCCTGGTCGCTCTAACAGGCGTCTCAGCCACCAGCTTTTAGTAGCATCTGAGCCACCGGATGGCGTTTATCAGCATCTGTGTTATTTTATTATGACTGACGACATTCAGACTGTAGACATTTTGACCCTGTCGACATTTTAGTTGTCATTGTTATGACAGTCAACATTTTAACTGTGTACACTTTGTCTACATTTAGACCCTGTCGACAGATTGAATATCAACATTTTGATTGTTGATATTTCTGTATTCATTGTCAATATTTTGACTGTGTCTGCACTGTTAACCTTATGACCCTGTCAAACTTATGTCCATGTCGACTTCTTTTGTTGTCGACATTTTGCCATTTGACCTTTTGATTGTCTAAGTTTTGACTGTTTGAATTTTGACTACATCCCATTGTAACATTTCCCAGCAGTTTGTCTGCTAACTGACACTATTCAGTTGCTGTGCTGCAGTGACAGCTCATTGTACTGTACTTCAGCATCATGTAAGATGAGTCTTGTTTTATGCCCACTATGGAATGGATTGAAAATACCTGTATATATGTAATGTAGGTAAAAAGCCAAAAACATGAATAAGTTATAGCAACGCAAATTATATTTTATTTGTTTCAGTTATTTGACAACCATTGTGTTTATCTTTCAGAAGAGACTTTACCATCAGTTCCACAAATTCTGTGCGCTATTAAATAGCCATGAATTTAAGACTTCCTTTTAAGAACATGTTTCAAGAGCATCCAGTGTTCTTATTATGTCTATATGGTTTCTTCTTCCACCTGAGACCTGCAGAACCCTTTTATACATCATATATGACTGGGCCTAACAAAAAGTTCACCATGGAAGAGGTACGAGAACACAATTCTTATTTATATCAGTAACATATAAATTGTGTGAAATTGTAATGCACTCTATGGGTGAGTTGTATGAAAGTCAGGGCCGTAACTAGGGTAGTGTGACCAGTGCCATGGCACAGGGCACCGCAGGGCAGGGGGTGCTGTTTGGGCCTGTCAAATTTCCTGTTTTTTATGAATCTCACTTGTAGTTTTCTCTTCTTTTATCCCCAGCATCTCCTGGCCTCCCCTATCTCTTCCCTGGCCCTTCCCCATGAGGCCATTGCCCTTTTTCAGTTGCCTTTTTTTATGTCCGTATTTAAAAAATGGGGGTCAGATGCTTATTGGAGCAGCTGTCTGGCTAGGAGGTCATTAATAAATTGCCTCGAAAGCAGTTCCATAATATATTTATATGTAAAACTTTCCTAAAATAAAATAATAACAATAATAATATTAATTATATGTCAAAATTAAAAGTTTCCAACACCAGTAGCATATGTGCCAGGTTGATGTCAGGGGTACTTACACCCAACAAAGTCATAGACACAGGAAAGGTTCTTTAACACTTGACTGATAATTTAAAAAAATAATTTGCTGTTAAATTTAATTTAAATAATAAAAAACACCTATACTACAGCAATTATAATTGGGGAATGAAGCCTCCCTGGAGGAGTAAAATGTAGTCTGCACAGTTTGTGTTTTCCATCATCAACACTACTGACCAGCATATATGCACCTCTGTGAAGGTTTACCTTACCCGTAGTAACATGAATATGCCCTTTCTGTACCTGGACTACATTTCAAATCCCCTTTCCCTGCTCTTCCACTCCAAACAAAAGGATGCGCAAGTGTATGATGTGACCAAGTCTGCATATGGACATAGACGTGCGCTTTATTGTGGATGAGCATAGTATAAATTTGCATATTTTACATAAAACAAATGGGTGAACGTCTAACTCAGCATTTTTTTTTTTAAAGGAGGAACTCTGTCTGTGAAAATACTCTGATTATATCTCTTATAATGGAATTATAATTCTACTAAGGATCTTGTCTCCTGGTCATACAATGTGTTAATACCTAATTTGCCTTTGAAAATATGACAACTGATACTCAAACTCTGTTTTCACTAACATATTGCTTATAATGTGTCTTCTTTCTCCCCAGGTCACGAATAAGCTCTCCCCAATATGGACCAACAGTTTGCTGCTTCTCCAGCTGCTAGTGCTCCTCTTTACTGACCTCTGCCGATACAAACCAGTCATTGTGTGTCAGGGCCTGTGCCAAGTCATCAGCTACAGCCTACTGTGCTTTGCTTCCAGTTTCCGGGCCATGCAGTTCCTTCAGGTTACCTCAGCCATGGTCTCTGCATGTGACATTGCCATCTTCTCATATGTACACAGTGTGGTGGCTGCTGATCGATATGAGAAGACCATTGTCTATATCCGAGGGTATAGCTTGCTAGGCTACACCATAGGTGCTGTGTGTGGTCAGCTCATGGTGTCAGTTGGTCATTTCTCCTACTATTACCTGAACATTATTACCTTGGAAAGTGCATCAATGGCTTTCATCATCTCTATTTTCTTGCCCATGCCCAGCAAGGATCAGCCATGTTCAGAGTGTACAAATGACCACATCAAACACAGACACATGAACACTGTGCACAGCTGTTGTAAAATGGTGGCCAAGTTCTTCAAGCAGCAGTGGCTGGACTTCCGCGAGTGCTATTCCTGCAGCATCATTACCTGGTCCTCATTGTGGGCACTTGTGTCAGTTGGATACTACCAAGTGATTGGCTCTTCCCAAACACTCTGGGATAGCTTGGAACACTCTGACAGTGTCTTTGTGCTTAATGGAGGCGTGGAAGCTGCTGCAGCTTTGCTAGGTATGAAATAGATTACAGTCTGAGTAATTATGTGTCTTCATCACATTAATCTCTAACCCTATACACTAACTAGGGAGGACAAGGTCATAGGCATATATCCCTTTCTCATTGTGGCTTTTCAAATTTATCTGTCATTGGCTAAACAAAAATAGGGGAGGAGCATACAAAGCCATAGGAAAACCTCTTAGATGTCTTCACAATTATTTCTTATTACATTATAAGTCATATCCCTCACTCTCATGTCAAAACACTGATGGTTAAAATATCTCTGAAAAAAGAAGCAGACTGGGTGTATTCCATTCCCTGTGCTGCTTCTGGACCAGATAGCTCTCAGCTAAATATAACATATATATTTCTATTAATACATTATCTGTATTAGGCAGAGTTATAAAAAAAAACTTATTAGACCTGCAAATACAGGATTTCTAGAGGTACATAGGTGCCAGTGGTCCAAATGAGTGTGTGTGGCCGGTCCATGAAGAGGTCTCATAATTAACACTTAATAAGCTATAGTCTGCCTCAAAGGGAATCGGTATAAAATCCCCACAGTCGGGATGCCTGCTGTCATTATAGCGACAGCGGCATCCCAATGCTCAGGATCCCGACAAGGATCCGGTACGTATGGTAATTTTTCCCCCTTCTCCCTCTAACACTAACCCTCCCTACCCTGCACCCTAACCCTCACTGTTAGTGCCTAAACCTAACCCTCCCCTCTAGTGGTGCCTAATTCTAGCCCACCCCATGGGGTTCCTAACGCTACCCTTACCCCAAAGTCTAACTCTAATATCCATGATGCCTAAACCTAACCCCCTCGCGGCTTAGACCTAATCAGCCCCGCTATACTTATGATAAGAATCCCGGCTGTCGGGATTCCGGCGTTGGCATATCCATGACTTTCGGGATTACAGTGCAGGTCTTCCGGCTGGGTAGTGGCATTCCGTTGTCGGGATTCGTTAGACAGGATGCCGGCTGTAGGTATAATAACTGCATCCCGGTAAGACACCTGTCTCCTAGCTGGCAGCTGCTCTCTGTTCTCTCTAAGCTGATGAGTACTCAGAATCACACACACAGCACACTTGGTAAGAGAAACTATGAGCACTGGGCATGTACAGCAGCTTTGTACTATCCCCTAAACTGCATATTGTATTAAATCATTTAATATAGTTCTGATAATGTGGCAACTTGAAACCCCTGTGTTTTCCTATGTGCTATGCCAAATACATGTTTTAAAAATATGTTTTTATAGAGAACCGATACATGTTCATTGAACATGTTATACATTCTTCAAATTCTATTTCTCTTATGTATCAAAAATGGGTGATAACATTAATTTTAAGTACCTCTGGTCATATCAGGTCAGTAAAATACATGATGACACCTGATAGCTACTCTGCACCTGTTTGTTTCCTGCAGATATATTTGCACTCTCCGTGATGGACTGCATGAAGACAGACTGGAGCTTCTGGGGAGAGCTGGCTCTGTGTGTCCTCTGTGCAGTGGACAGTGCTGCCATATTCACCATGGCCTACGTTAACAATATCTGGGTGGGATATGCTGGCTACATTGTATGTAAGGCCTCCTATAAGATACTTACCACAATAATAATGTAAGTATGCACTCTGTACCACTACTACTGTCATGCCTATGAATGTCATATTTCTACCATGTATAGATCTATAACAGTCACAGACTATTTAGTTTCTTTTGCATATAAAATAAGCAACTTCATTATTATCCCGTTTGTTAGTCATTATATGCCCCAATGTGCTGTGTACAATGGCCCTGAGTCAGAGATGGACACAATGCTGCTGTTTGCACAGTTATAGTAATTACCTGTAACCTGCACACACATATGAGTCACACTGCGCATGCGTCTCGTGTCATTACTGATGTCGCTGATGTCACTCGCAGTCAGGATTTATTCACAAAGTGATTGCCTGGAAGGGATCGTTTATGGGCGACAATGCGGAGGTGACGACTGAAATGCAGACGTGACGCGGCCGTTTTCAGTCTCTGTCAGTGACTGAGATCCTGTATGCAGAAAAAATGGCTCCAGCGTCTCAGTTCCTGCGCCCATTCTGTATGACCATAGGGTTACTTTGAAGTCAGATAATCAACTGATCTGCGTCCGAGCTGTTGTTTGGATTTGCCAGGCTGCAGATGTGACGTCTCATTACAAATCCTGGCAGCTGTGGCATTTGCATATTTTTGCACAGCCGCTGTGTACAAATCCGCAGTCACTGTGGCATTAGTGTATATTACTGAATCAGGCCCAGTACCACTTACCCATCAGAACAATCCGCAGTCACTGTGGCATTAGTGTATATTACTGAATCAGGCCCTGTACCACTTACCCATCAGAACAATCCGCAGTCACTGTGGTATTAGTGTACATCTCTGACCTGGGGCATTTTAAGAGAGGAAGGGGTCCGCGTGCACTACACGTGCGGGGCCCCCTCCTCTCTCCCTGGTGGCTGGCAGCCGACTGACGCAGCTGGCCAGCCACCGGAGCATTAGTAGACTCCAGGCACTAGAGTGTGCCCGGAGTCTACTGCGCATGCACAGAACGCCAGAAAATTGGCCACGGCAGCCATTTTCCGGCGTTCTGTGCATGCGCAGTAGACTCTGGGCACACTCTAGTTCCTGGAGTCTACTGTGCATGTGCAGAAGACCGGCAAATGGCCGCGGCGCCCATTGTTCTGGTGTTCTGAGCAGCAGTGACACCCGACTCGGGACCTCAGACAGGTAAGTTTAAAAAAAATATGGGTGCAGTGTGTGCAGTGCAGGGCCCCCTGGACCCGGGGGCCCGTGTGCCCTGCACACACTGCACCCATTATAGATGCGCCACTGTCTCTGACTCTGGCCCAGTACCACTTACCCATCAGAGCAATGCTGATTTACAGTTGTAGTACCCTACAGTTCTAGCACCAATGATGATTATGTATAAATACTATTGAAATGTACAAATCATCAGTACCAATCACAGCATATAATCAGACGTCTGATTTAATGACCTAACTTACACCATACTTACTGACATTAGAAAACTCCTCTTGCGGAGCCCTGTTCCAGTCCTGTATAACACAATGATATATGTCTGGTCACACTGCTATGACTTACAGTACCCACAGTATCACCATGTCTTGTTCTGTGTTATATAACTGGTGCATGTCCCACTCCTATCCTAGGGTGAATATTGCTGTGAGTGTGAGAAAGGAAAGATACGCTTTGGTTTCTGGGATAAACAATTTTGCATCCCTGCTGCTGCTAGCGATTGTGAATATAATAATGACTGGTATCAAGCAAGATATCCACAGTCAGGTAAGGACACCATGGCCACCATCACATTGCTTCCAATAAATATGTGCAAACTATTAGGTATATTAGGATGTGGCCCTGTGACATGTCCCCATTGTCATCACTCTAATGGTGTGCCCAGCACTCCCAAAGATGCTGGGCTGCCCCCAGGCTCCCAGTGCTCCCCCTAAACTTCCTGCCCTGTCTGCGGGAAACTGTGACCCATGAGTGGGATGGCAGGACAGTCCTAGAAAAGTGGGACAGTTAGGAGGTATGCAATAAATAGGCCCCTAGACTACTTGCTACTATAATAATTTCTCTGCTCATACTGTAACTTTACTTTTGTAAGATTATATTTTCTCTGTTGTGTTTCTTTTAGTTTATCATCTATGCCAGCTATTTCCTTATACTATCAGGGATCGTTGGTTTCATCGCAGTCTGCATAATGACTAGCAAAAGGAAAAAAAACATCAGAGACCAGCAGATCACCGATAACAGCACAGGGTGTCCATAACACAATGCCATCAAATATTTCTGGCGGGTGGTCCCAGCATCCAGCGTATCTAAGCAGAGATTCTCCACCCTCCAGGTGGCTAAAACATCTTTACACCCAGAGGATACCCTCAGGCAAGAGCAGCATGCTGCCATGGTCCCTGTATCTATCTCTGACTCAGATTCCAACTCTGCAAGGGTGAGGTGCTGCTATGGTCCCCATTCTTGATCAGCAGCTTGGTATTTCCCAACACCTGTACTCAGTAGAAGGTGGAAGAGTCCCGGGACCTAGGCTGGTAACACTTGGAGAAGGTTCACCAGCAGCGACAAGTCACCAAAGTCATCTATCGAGAGGTAATAATAAGTGCTATTACTGTATCAATGTGGGAATAGGGAGGTTACTAAACAGTTGTCTAGAAGCAATCAGCAGTGATGTTTAGCGAGTTTAATAGTTGGGGTAGTTTAGCAGTTACTGATGGTCATGATAAAATGCAAGGACCAATGCAAAGCCCCTCTCACTAAACTGCATGTCATCCAGGCTTGCCTACCCTCCCGATTTGACCGGGAGTCTCACGATTTTCGGGTGCCGCTCCCTACTCCCCGGAAAGGCAGGCAAGCCTCCCGGCAGCCAGCAACCCTCCCGACCTCAGCCCAGAATAAACTAGAAACTCCTGCAGTGGGGGTGCCAATGACGCGATTTGCGCTGAATTGCGTCATCGTGGCCCCGCCGCCTGCTTCACAATGCTGAAAATAACGGTATTGTGAAGAGGTGGCGGGGCCACGATGACGCAATTGCGCGTCTGTGATGACGATGACCGGGCACGCCCCCAGCTGTTAGCCGACAATTAGCTCCCTCTCGGAAGAAGGGAGCTAATTGTCATCAAGAATGATGTCATCTACTGTAGTTGGTGTAGCTGGACAGCACAGTTTGAATCAGCAATTAAGCTTTGCTCCAGTGCTGGTCTGAATCATGTCATCTAGAGGGATATATGAAGATCATCTCCCATCACTGCAACTTTGCATGCACTGTCCAGTCAGTGTGGAGTGTGCAGCACATATTCTTCTCTCCAGTCCTGGACTGCACTGGCCCCACCCACATTACACCACTGCCCATCATACATATTCTTAAAAGGCAATACTTGAAGTACTCACAAATAATCACATTCATGTTTGTTTTTTATAATAATTATAATAATTTTATTAAATGAGGACTTTTTTTGCAAACTGCAAATAAACGCAAATAATACTGATCAACTTAATTTTCAATAAAATATTCCTAAATATATGTAATAGAAAATATTAAAGATTTATTTCACCCTCAAAAATATAAATAAGCACACATAACATAAAATATACTTATTAAAAGTAAGCTATAACATAATAACATAATAACATAAATAATAAATAATAATAAATAATAACATAAACTTATTAAAACTACTGTATAACTGTTAACTTTCCAATGAGGCAAGGCCCACACTGTAGTCCAATGAACTTCTAATCTCAGAAATGGCAGGTGTGGATGTCCTGGTGCAAAGTTGAGTGTTAATATAGGGCCCCTCATATTGGTGGTGCGTTCCCTTTTGAAATGACAGATAGGAGGTAGGGAGGTAAACATGGCGTATAGTGTTCCTGTTGTAGCCTAGGAGGCATCTCCATTAGGACACTATAAGGGGTAAGTAGGCCTCTGGTCACCTTATATAGCACATCAGCCAATATCCTCTCTGCCTCAGCTCTGTTGCTGTCATTCAATTTTCTCAGCTTCTATGCTATATTGGCTGCCACAACGTCATACTCATCTGCATTCTTTTCAATTAGTCAGTTGGTGGACTCCAGAATCCAACAAGTCATGACCTCTGTGCTCTCCCCTAACTCACATAGGGGTCTATTTACTAAGCTGTGTTAGGAGATAAAGTGAACGGAGGTAAGGTACCAGCCAATCAGCTCCTGTCGTTTTTCAAACACAGCCTGTGACTTGGCAGTTAGGAGCTGATTGGCTGGTACCTTATCACCGTTCACTTTATCTCCTATCACAGCTTAGTAAATAGACCCCATGGTCTTTTCCTTACAGTATAGAAAAGGCAGATTGTTGTGGGTTAGGCGAGGCAGGAAGTACTGAGACTTGGATAGATGGAGGTAGGGTCACTTGGGTGGCAGTTGTAGCCTCATCTGCTTTAGTCACTATCATAGTTGATGCTTCATCAGTAAAAGCCGATGGTTTTTGGGGAAAAAAAATACAAATAATTTAAATTAATGTTCTAACAAATCATTTTGTTCTTGTCATTTAACATTTACATTTTGTCTTTTCAGTTACCATCAACTCCGAGGAATGGCCTGCAATGGCCCATTTTCTGGATTTTCCACACTGCAATAAACCTGCACCTTGATAGACTTTGTGGTGCAGGCATGTTGTGCCATACACACCTATATTCATCGCAAAGCCTCAACCGCACAGCACAACATCCTGTTTTAGTGACATTGCAGAATATCCAGAGTATGACGTAGGATTTACACCAGTGGAGCCAAGTGAAGTGCGAAACATCAGTGTTGAGGCAAATTAAATAGGGAGCAGTATTTCAATTACTGCAATGGTGAACTATTGACCCTGTTCTTGTAATGTTTCCATATTTTACATATATCTTGTATAATAAACATTGCATACAAATTTGTTGTTATTGTTTTTTTTTTTTCAAAATAATTTTTATTGAAACACTGCACATATTCACATTCAAGAATTTCAATCAGATCAGTACAGAGCATTTAAAGACATCAGAAATGTAACACAATTACATAGTATTGTCACTATGTTCACAAGTTTTTGAGATCATATAAACCTTATAGCCGTATTGCTCTGTCAGATGTTACATAATACAGACTTCATAATAGTATATTGTAATATTCAATCTAGTCACATCACAATTTTTCATATAACATAAGAAATTCTTAATATGCATACAAATACAGTCAATAATGAACATTAACTAAAGAAAATAAAGAAAAATAAATAAATAGAAACTCTCTCTTGCCCTCCCCCCCTGACCAAAACCAGAAGAGTCCAGATTCCGTATGTTTAGTGACCAACCGAAGTGACATCTATTGGAGGGTTGTTTCCAATGGTTTGAAGTGTGTACCATGAGGTATCCTTCACACTATTATAAATTTGCCATCGCATTTCCAGGGACAGAGTAGATATAAATGATTCCCATGTGTTAAAAAATGTCTCCACTTTGATTTCTTTTTCTAATATTACCTCTACCCAATCCATTCGAAAAACATTAAATAATTTTATCTTAAATAATGCAAAAGATGGGGCAGTGGACGAGATCCACTCTTGTAGTATCGTCTTGCGTGCTGCCGCACTGATTGCTAAGAGCATTCTCCTACTCCCCTTACTCGCCCTCATATCTGTGGGAATAATGGCAAAGATTGCCCACTCTGCCATGAAAGGGACATAATTGAGTATTGATGATTCCGCATATCTTTTTATTTGTAACCAGAATCCTCTAACCAATGGGCACGACCAAAAACAATGATATAAATCGGCATTACTTTCCCCACACCTATAGCAGCAATGAGAAGTCGTGCGTCCCATTAAGTAACTTCTGTGCGGTGATAATTAAGCTCTGTGGAAAATGTTTAAGAACATCTCCACATAGATAGTTGATGTTAGAGTTTTACAAGAGTAATTAAGGGCAGCCATTAAATCTTCAATTGTGTACGTAGGAGATTTCTGAATCCACTGCGACAGTCCCCTAGTATTGGATGCATGATCCATGTTTGTTTTAAAACACAGATAATAGTTAGAAATGGCTTTCCTCAAAATTGGTGGTTTGGAAAGAAGACTATCTATTGGATTGTTCCAATCTCCCTCTGCAAACACCTGTATCACAGAATTAACATAATGTTTTGCCTGTAGGAAGGCCACAGGGTATCCTGATAAAGTATTATATTTTTCCAAGGCTTCACAATATGTCCTATGTGCCTCTCTATCTACCAAACATCCTATTCTCTGTATACCTCCTACTTGCCATAGTGTAAATGGGTATGTTGCCTGTCCATTTTGAAAATCGGGGTTTCTTACAAACGGAAGAAATAATGATTTATGTGAATTTAGACCTGCCTCATGTCTCAATTGATGCCATAGTCGTTTTGTATTCCACAATAGTGGGTTATTCCTCACAGAGGCAGAAAGTTCTTGATCGTGAAGATGCAAAAATGTAATTAGGTCCCTTTGTTCAAGAAACTCCCGTTCAAGTGATGTGTTGGCATAGTTTTCTGTTTCGTTTATCCAGTCGGACAGATAACGAAACATAACTGCTTTATTATATAACTTGATATCTGGAAAGCCTATTCCCCCATTTAATTTAGATTGTTGTAATTTCAAGAGGCTTATCTTAGGTCGCTTACCATTCCAAACAAAAGATCGAAAAATCTTATTCAGGAGTTGCAAATCTTTTGCTGTAACAAACAAAGGCAAGGCCTGAAGCAAGTACATCAGTCTCGGGAATGAGATCATTTTGATTAAACATGCACGTCCCATATATGATAAGCAGAGGTCCCTCCATCCCTCTAGCTCGTCCGAGATTTTTTTTATAATAGGTTTGTAGTTAAAGGAATATAAATTTGCTAAGGTTTTAGGAAGTATAATACCCAAATATGTGATCCTGTCACTAGCCCACCTAAGTGATATGTTTTCTGGTAGGTGTGGTATTGTATTGCGCGTACCGAGATAGAGCGCTTCCGATTTACTTATATTAACTGCAAATCCTGAAATTTCTTCAAAACTTTTTAACACTTCAAATATGTGGATCATACTTTCATGAGGATTAGCGATATAGAGCATTATATCATCAGCGAATGCTGTTAGTTTTATTGTTCTGGAGCCTATATTAATCCCCTTAAAAATACTATCTTTTTCTAATATTCTTATTAACGGGTCTATGGCCAAATCGAATAAAAAGGGTGAAAGGGGTCACCCCTGTCTTGTACCCCTAAACAACTCTATTGGGGTGCTGATATAACCATTTATTAGAAGTGTCGTCATGGGGGATAAATATAAATATTTAATTAAATCAATAAATGTTGACCCAAATCCACGCATTTGTAATATCTTAAATAAGTGAGGCCATAGCACTGTGTCAAACGCCCTTGACGTGTCAAGACTCAACAGGGTATTAGTGGAACTTGAGGATATTCCTGACGTTACCGCCACTGCTGCTATTGCCGCTCTAACCCCACGGACCGAATGTCGCCCTTTCACAAATCCCAGTTGATGGGGAGTTAATATATCAGGTAAAATAGTTTGCAAACGATTCGCCATGATTTTGGCCAATAGTTTGGCATCCGTATTTAACAGATTAATCGGTCTGTACGAATCTAGTTTTTGTGTGTCTCTTTGTGGTTTGGGAATCAACACTGTAGTAGTATTTGTGAAGTATTGAAATGGGGATTTGTTATCTATCATATCATTAAACAACTCCTTAAGGATCGGAGCCACCTGTTGCTGCAATAGTTTGTAGTATTCATTTGAGAATCCGTCTGGTCCAGACGACTTCCCTAGTTTTAGTTCTGATATGACAGACAGCACTTCAGTTAATGTCACTTCTCCTGAAAGTGCCTCTTGTTGTTCTGTAGTTAATGGAGGCAACAAATCCTCAGTGATTAAAGTATCATGTTGGAGCTGATTAAAGGAAAGATCGCTATATAATTCCCTATAGTATTCCTCGAATTTCTGTACAATATCATTATTGGTAGTGAGTAAAGTGTTAGTGCGTGGATCCCTAATGGCTGTGATATAATTCCTTTTCCGCCATGATTTGGACATGTTAGCAAGCAGCTTTCCTGCTTTGTTCCCCCATCTGTAAAACTTATGCTTAGCATATAGTACATCTTTTTTAGCTTGGGACAGGAGGTGTGTGTCTAATATTTGCTTCGCCTGAACATATGTTTCTCTAGTTAGCTCAGTAGGATCTGCAATATAATTCTGTAGAGCTAAAGTGAGGGCCTCTGACATTGATCTATACTCAGCGGTTTGTGCCTTACGTTGTTTAGAAACAAAATCGATGATCCGTCCTCGCATTACAGCTTTAGATGCACCCCAACAAATGGTTGGTGTATCCCACGCTTCTAAGTTGTCATCCTGATAGTTCATCCACTGTGTAAGTAAATATTCCTTAAAGTTAGTTGATTTGTATAAATAGGACTGAAATCGCCAATGTCTTAGGCCGCCCGTTGATTGCGGTATAGTCAATGTTATGGTAATGGGTGCGTGATCAGAGATTAAAATTGAATGTATCCCGGAATCTTTTATTTTAGACACTATGCTGTCCGACACAAGAAATAGATCAATTCTTGACCAAGATCTATGTACGGCAGAGTAAAAGGTGTATGATTTATCTGTGGGGTTTAATAATCTCCAGACATCTGTAATGTGATGGTTTGCTTTAAGAGACTGGAATTGTCTCCATACTGCCGAATTAGATGATTGTGGGGTCGGTTGTCTATCTATTGATGGGTTTTCTACCGAATTGAAATCTCCTGCAACTATTAAGGAGTAATTAGTGCGCTGTGCCAAAATACCCATTATCTGTCCGATAAAATCTTGAGGTGAAACATTCGGTGCATATAAGTTTACTAGGGTATACCGGGAGCCCCAAATTTCCACATCTATAATTAAAAACCTACCATTGGGGTCGGCTATGGTGTTTATGATAGTATACTGTAAATTTCTCTGAAATAGTATAGCAACCCCTCTGACTCTTCTGCCGCAACCAGCTTTTACGCACTCCCCTATCCAGGATGCCTTCAAAGTAGAGAAGTCGCCCTCTGCCCAATGCGTTTCTTGTAAAAACATAATATCTGCTTTAAATTTTTTTAGGTGAGTAATTACTCTTTTTCGCTTAATTGTGGAATTTAAACCCCCCACATTCCAGGATAAAAATTTCAGCTTACCATCATGTATCCCAGAAATCCTGGTGCTCATGTTTAGGGACATATATTATCCAATACCCTGTTGTGAGATAAAAAATGTATTGAACATTATCAAAGCAAAGTACGGAACTCTGCCCCAGCCAACAGAGACCGTCATTTTTGATACAATGAAACCCCATATTCCCAGTATCCTCCAGGATGGGAGGGTGAGAGCGAGAGAGAATCCAACAAAAACAAAACAATAAAGAACATAGAAAAGAATAAACCAACTGAAATCAAAGGCATTACACAATTTTGTGCAGCGCTTCCACCTTTTTCTTTTATTTTCCCAACTATATTTCCATGTGGTGTTCATCACCTGTAACTTGTGATGTACACCAGAACTTTGTAACATATTCTACTCATTGAAATGAGGAATGCCTCTTCATGTGAATAAAACACAACATTTTAAATAGCAATTATCATCTTGCAGATTATCATCAAGTATAGAAATGACAACAATCCACTCCTGTACATATCCCTATTGATTACTGAATTAGAACTATACTCTGAACTGTATCAGTACTGTCCATCTTTTCATCTACGTGGTGATCTTTCTCGGTTCACGTCAATACCAAAGTGAGTCTTGGCTGTCTTAGGATCAGGGAAATATAACGTTTGATCTCCATCTTCCACTCTCAATTTGGCTGGGTATAGTAGTGCAAATTTAGTATTGCGCTCATACAGTAACTTGCAAACCTCAGTGAATTCCCTTCTTTTCTGTGTAACTGCTGCTGAAAAGTCTTGGAATATTAGTACCTTATAACCATCTATCATCAGTGTGGATGTTTTTCGGTATCCAATAAGAATCCTCTCTTTCATTCTATAATCTAGATACTTTGCTATTACTGGTCTGGATCTGGCATTTGGCCCTGGTCTATCTGGGCCTATTCTATGCACTCTTTCTACATGAGGCAGGATTGGGCTCTCAGATAAATTTAAGGCTTCAGGTATTTTATGAACTACAAGTTGCACCAAGGCTTGGCCACTTATTTGTTCAGGTATCCCAATGAACCTTAAGTAACTGCGCCTAAGTCTATTTTCCATGTCATCAATTTTAACCATGTGTTGTTATTGTTTTAATACTTACTATGCCACTGCAAGCTATTTTAAACTTCCAAGTTGGTGACAAATGCTGAAGGAAGCTCCTTGTTGGCCATAAATAATAGCAAATCAATATACCAGAGTCTTGGCTCATGCACTTCATCTGCTCCTGCAGCGGATCTTCTGTTCAGTTCTTTCTTGAACACTGTGTGAAGGTTTGAGATCTTTGTCCTAACCCATGTAATGTTGGCAGAAGGGTGATAATGCGGGCATACCTTCTGCTGCTCTTCCATGGCCATAGCCCTCATTATCCTATTATAATAATGCAGTGATTTTGTTTTCCAAAAGCATAGATGTGCTCTGTAGGCTTCTATCAAATCATGGAGGAAGTCGTGACTTGTTTCTGTAGCCAATTCCTGTGTTAAAATTAATGAATAGACCTGCGGATGGCTTAGATAGAGGATTTCTGTGAAATAACATTGTGAAGTCTCTAGTACAGCCTATGGGATGTAGTCAGGAAGCCGGTGGTCGGCTGTAAACTCCCGGCATGGGACTAATGATAGGCATCTAAATACTACATAATGACGCCTATCATCAGCCCCATGCCGAAATCCCAACATCCGGCATACCGATCGTAGGTAAGCCGGGCGTCCAGAGTGGATAGCCGCGCAGTGGGGAGGGTTAGGTTTACAGTCTCCTGGGGGGACTAAAGGCCCCCACACATCAGAACAATATTGTTCCAACCAGCCAACTAGTTGGCTGGTTGGAATGATAATCGTCTAGTGTGTGGGAGCAAACGATTGTCAGCCGTTTGCTCCCACATGCTGAAAAACGTCCAGAAATGGTCGTTCCAACTAGTTGGTGAAAATCAAACATGTTTGATTTTCACCAACTATCGTTCTAGTGTAGGGGGAACACTCCCCCCAACTGAACGATAAGTGTAGGCGGACACCTGGCCGCTAGTGTCCGCCTACTTCACAACCGGCTGTGCTGCCCCTGTCAGCTTTGGATCCCCCTGCCTGTCACTGATACAGATAGCGGGCCTGCCTGAGTGTGAGGAGAGGATCAGTGCAGCTGCTGCACACAGGTCCTCAAGGTAAGTCTCTCCAACCCCCTACGATCACAGATGTACACCCACCCCCTGCAGGTGCTGCCCCCCTGCCCCCATGCGATCAAAGATGTCCCCTCCCCACGGGTGCTGCTCCCCCATGATCAAAGATGTACACCCTGCGAGTGCTGCCCCCCGCCACGATCAAA
Organism: Taudactylus pleione; assembly: GCA_031769625.1. NCBI lineage: Eukaryota > Metazoa > Chordata > Amphibia > Anura > Myobatrachidae > Taudactylus > Taudactylus pleione. The sequence goes on from JAUIMM010000584.1 coordinate 3,695,961, forward strand.
GATGTACCCCCTGCGGGTGCCACCCCCCCATGATCACAATGTCCCCCCCGTGGGTGCTACCCCCCCGCGATCACAATGTACCCCCCCGCGGGTGCTGCCCCCCCGCGATCAAAGATGTACCCCCCGCGGGTTCAACCGCCCCCCCTGCGATCACAATGTACCCCCCACTATCACAATGTACCCCCCCATGGGTGCTGTCCCCCGCGATCAAAGATTCCCCCCGCAGGTGCTACCCCCCGCGATCATCGAAGATGTAAGCCCACCCGCGGGTGCTGCACCCCCCCCCCACAGTCACAATGTACCCCCCCACGAGTGCTGCCCCCCCACGATCAAAGATGTCTCCCCCGCGGATGCCCCCCCCCGCAATCACAGATGTCCTCCCCCCAGTACAGGTGGGGCTTACCTTCAACTCTGCCGCTTGTGAGAAGGGGGGTGGGAGTAGTCTGCAAACAACTCTCGGCCTCTCTATGTGCCCCATCCTCACTCACCTCCTCTCCTACAGTTACAGGCGATGGCTGAGCCTTATTAATTTTTTAGTATTGACATAACAGCTGGTGTGGTAGGCTAGTGGTTACAGTGCAAGGGTCCAGGCTTCAATCCCAGGGATAAACAGCCTATTTTTATTTAAATATTTATATTTATAGACTTAATATTCTTTTTATAGTTTAACAATTTTCCAGGGAGTGAGGGGGAAGCTGGGGACAGAGATGGGGAATGTGCTGATTACTTAATGTGTCATCCACTGTACTGCCTGACAACCTGTGCGCCCGTGTAATGCCTGGCCCTGACACCCTTCTCCTGACAAGGTGCTCACCCATATAGTACCTGACCCTTATGATACAGTAGTACCTGAATCCTCTCCCCTATAACCCCGTGTGCCCATATAGTACCTGACACCTCCTAACATCACCTGGGCACACATGACACCCTCTCTCATGTGACCCTGATTCAGAAATGGACATAATGGTGATTTTTACGCAGATTCGACAATTGTTTGCTATTGTGCATGTGCGAATGCAGCCCTGTGCATGCGCAGCTATTGCAGCGCTATCGTACAAAGTGAGTGACATGTAGTCAGCATTTGGGGATGGAAATGGGTGGGGGGTTGGTTAGAAAAACTGAGGCGTGTGTGACTATTTAGTGTTCACTCTAGCTCCGGCGGCAGGCAGGGCGTCCGAGTTAGAGAAGGCACATGTGCGTGCACCCCCGAAAAGGGGGCGTGTCCATTGAAAAAGGGGCATGTCTATAAGACGTGTGACCCTTTTCATCACTCTTGGGGGGGATACTTATCACCGGAGAATTCATCATTGCTCTGATGCAGGGACAGCTGCTCCGAAAAAAAGCTGACCCCCGTATCCCCAGAAGTAGCAACGATCCTTACCTTCCCCGTCACCAGGTTCAACGTATGTGTGACCTGAGGTCACACATGTGCAATGTCGCCTGGGAATCAGTGAGGAGGTGGCAGAGGGATCCGTTCGTATTCCTCTTCGCATCCCCAGAACTCCTTCACATAGGAATGAGCGGGGCTACGAGAACAAATGACATCTGAAGATGAAGATTGTTCTCGCTGGCAAACTCCCAAAACTTTCCATTTTCAGAGTTTGCTGGATATCAGGTGGTCCTACCGGACCCCTGATGATGAATGGCCCGTTAACTTAAATATATTTCCGCATGGTTACTGGGCCATTTAAGTGTTGATGAATAGGCCCCTGAAAGGCCTAAAATAAAACTTGGTCTTGGGGCCAGGTACCACTGGATCTATTCATTATCACTTAATTTCAACAAAAGCTGGTACAAATGAAGATTTTTACCTGCTTTTGTAGAAATTAAGTTTTGGGGCCAGTCATCATAAAGGTAACGCAGGAGATATCACAGATATGTACTGCTTACCTTTCACTCCCGATGTGGCCTGCTGTCCGCATACACTAGTATTTGGGATCCCGCCACCTTTGTCTGGCTCCTTCCGCCGGACGCTGGGGCTTTGTGCACCTGCACAAACTCTATTTCGCGCAGGCGCACTAGCACTGCCGAGTTAGATTCTGCAATACTAGGTTTCACTGCTCTGAAATAGCAGTGAAAGCTTTAGGGGAGACAGAATATCGGACCCCGATAATTAATATAATGAATAGGAATGTGCGCCGACTCCCGTGTTTTGGTTTTAGTTTTGGATCTGTATCTCCTTCGTGTTTTGGATCTGGATTGGTTTTTGCCAAAACCGCACTTGTGAAAATTGGTTCTGGTTTTACATCTGTATTTTTTCTAAAAAATCATAAAAACAGCTGAAATCACATAAGTTTGCCCTGTTTTTGTTCCTACAGTATTATTAACCTAAATAACATTTATTTCCAGCCATTTCCAGTCAATTTTGACCACCTCACTGCTCACAATATTGATTTCATCCAGTTTAGGCCAAAAGTTTGCATCGAGCTAGCTGTTGGACTAAGCTAAGCGACAGTAGTGGGTGGCACTAAAATGTGGCAGTTCAGTTCAACATTCCAAATTAGGAAACAGATGTTTTTTATTAATCAAGACTGAGGCCAGAGGCAGTTGGAGTGTGAGGTTCTGAATTTGTTGTGGACCTGGGGTGGTGATAGGAGCAGACACAGAAGCCGACTTAAATGAAAAAGTGGGTTTTTTAATAAGTGACTTAGAAGACATGGGAATGACAAATGAAAAAGTCCAGGTATAGCACTAAAGTGCACTTGATAACTGTAGTGGGGGTTAATGGAGAAATGTCCAGATAGTGACAGGCAGGAACAGTCCAGTATACAATTATAGTGAGCTGTAACAGAATGCAGGTATGATGAGCTGTAACTGAATGCAGGTATGGTGAACTGTAACAAATACAGGCTAGAGGTAATGAAATCCAGCTTGGAGTGAAATGAGGCAAGGTGCAGGGAAACAGCAGGTTCAGGTGCTCAGGCAGGTGGGAATGTATATGGAGGGTGCAGGGTAAGTCCAGCAGGTTGGAGCAGGCAAGGTTCAAGCTAGAAGCATATAACAGGCAGGCAGGTAAGGCAAAGGTACTCTCTCTCAGCCGCAGCTGAGAAACATCAGCAGCAGTTCGAGTTGCACTACTTTTGAGTAATATACACTGTGCTCCCCTTTCCTGCACTCCACATCCCACACTGTGCTCCCCATCCCCCCTACACATCCCACACACTGTGCTCCCCTTTCCTGCCTCCATATCTCACACTGTGCTCCCCTTCCCCCCTCTACATCCCACACTGTGCTCCCCTTCCCCCCACTATATCCCACACTGTGCTCCCCTTCCCCATATCCCCCCTCTACTTCCCACACTGTGCTCCACTTCCTCCCTCTACATCCCACACTGTGCTTCCTTTCCCCCTCCACATCCCACACTGTGCTCCCCTTCCCTCCTCTACATCCCACACTGTGCTCCCCTTCCCCCTCTACATCCCACACTGTGCTCCCCTTCCCCCCTCTACATCTCACACTGTGCTCCCCTCTCTCCCTCTACATCCCACACTGTGCTCCCCTTCCCCCTCCACATCCCACACTATGCTCCACTTCCCCCTTCTACATCCCACACTGTGCTCCCCTATCCCCTGCTACATCCCACACTGTGCTCCCCTTCCCCCCTCTACATCCCACACTGTGCTCCCCTTCCCTCCTCTACATCCCACACCGTGCTCCCCTTCCCCCTCGACATCCCACACTGTGCTCCCCTTCCCCCTCGACATCCCAAACTGTGCTCCCCTTCCTCCCTCTACATCCCACACTGTGCTCCCATTCCCCTCTGCCAATCTTTGTTATTGTTTCAAATATTTACATTCTTTAGATTAGTTGAATATTTTTTCATAGTAAACATGTATGTATGAGTGCTTTGTAGCCATTATTATGTGATCCTTCATATGCTGAGTGATCCACTAACATACTAATTCTGTATGTAACACGCAGAGCCAGATTAGCAGGGATTGTCAGGGATAAACTGCTATTTAGCACCAGCGGCTCCTAGGCACAGGCATACAATGCTTAGGGCTAAACCCAGGCCTTATATATTACTTTTACAGACATCTTATTGCTACATTCTGAAACCAAGCTATTGACAAGATTAACCTACAGTATATTTTTTGGCTAATGTAAAAATAAGTTGTATATAATTGAGTTTGCAAGGGAAACTTCCATTGCTGAATTGAAATGCCTCCCATCTTTGTCTTCTCTGCTCCAAAGATTATGGAAAGACATTGCTCAGTCGTATACCTCCGCGCATTATTAATATTAAAATGTGGTCAAAATAAGCAACACCCATGAGCCACCTAAATCACACCCCCATCTGCATAAACCAGATCTACATAACCACGCCTTCTTTTTAAAATGTCATGCCAGTTTTAGGGGGGAATTCAATTAGCTGCGGTAATTTAACTTGGGCTAATTGATCCCCCGGGGCTTTTCAATTACCTCTGAAGTGCAGAATTTATCCGGGATTTATTTTCACCACTGCACAAACAGTGAAAATAATCCTGTAAAACTAGGTGGTTATCAGGTACCGCGTCCCTTTTAACTCACGAGTCCATGAACTGTTCACGGTTTCTGTATGTTAATGCCCATTAACTCTTGTTAACGCCCACTAACATGTCAATTTAACAATAGTTAACAAAGGTATAGGGTGAAAAAGTGAATAGCCTTGGGTGATAAAGCCCAAAGATACTTCAGTTTTTCACTCGTGATAACTTATCACTTGTAAAAGAATTCCCCCATAGGTTCTATCAGGACTGTATTGGATGCTATGTAGTTGACTTAAATATGCCCACATACAGTAGCATAACCAGTAATTATTATTATTATTGCCATGTCAAGGAATAGGGGAGGTGCATTTTTAAACACATTTATCACCTTTTACTGCACATGATTCTCAAGACCTTAACATTAATAAATTGTCCAGAGAAGCCCGTTCACCAACATATCCACTTTAATCTCATTGAGGAACCTATTCATCATCAGGGGCCGTATGGCCCCCAATGATTAAGTATCCACCTTGCTTCGGGGGATATTTATCACCGGAGAAATCATCATTGCTCTGATGCAGGGACAGCTGCTCCGAGAAAAAGCTGTCCCCCGTATCCCTAGAAGTAGCAACGATCCTTACCTTCCCCGTCACCAGGTTCTACGTATGTGTGACCTGAGGTCACACATGTGCAATGTCGCCTGGGAATCAGTGAGGAGGTGGCAGAGGGATCCGCTCGTATTCCTCTTCGCATCCCCAGAACTCCTTCACATAGGAATGAGCAGGGCTATGAGAACAAACGACATCTGAAGATGAAGATTGTTCTCGCTGGCAAACTCCACAAACTTTCCATTTTCAGAGTTTGCTGGATATCAGGTGGTCCTACCGGACCCCTGATGATGAATGGCCCGTTAACTTAAATATATTTCCGCATGGTTATCGGGCCATTTAAGTGTTGATGAATAGGCCCCTGAAAGGCCTAAAATAAAACTTGGTCTTGGGGCCAGGTACCACTGGATCTATTCATTATCACTTAATTTCAACAAAAGCTGGTACAAATTAAGATTTTTACCTGCTTTTGTAGAAATTAAGTTTTGGGGCCAGTCATCATAAAGGTAACGCAGGAGATATCACAGATATCTACTGCTTACCTTTCACTCCTGATGTGGCCTGCTGTCCCCATACACTAGTATTTGGGATCCCTCCTCCTTTGTCTGGCTCCTTCCGCCGGACGCTGGGGCTTTGTGCGCCTGCACAAACTCTATTTCGCGCAGGCGCACTAGCACTGCCGAGTTAGATTCTGCAATACTAGGTTTCACTGCTCTGAAATAGCAGTGAAAGCTTTTGGGGAGACAGAATATCGGACCCCGATAATTAATATAATGAATAGGAATGTGCGCCGACTCCCGTGTTTTGGTTTTAGTTTTGGATCTGTATCTCCTTCATGTTTTGGATCTGGATTGGTTTTTGCCAAAACCGCACTTGTGAAAATTGGTTCTGGTTTTGCATCTGTATTTTTTCTAAAAAATCATAAAAACAGCTGAAATCACATGTTTGCCCTGTTTTTGTTCCTACAGTATTATTAACCTAAATAACATTTATTTCCAGCCGTTTCCAGTCAATTTTGACCACCTCACTGCTCACAATATTGATTTCATCCAGTTTAGGCCAAAAAGTTGCATCGAGCTAGCTGGTGGACTAAGCTAAGCGACAGTCGTGGGTGGCACTAAAATGTGGCAGTTCAGTTCGACATTCCACATTAGGAAACAAATGTTTTTCATTAATCTAGACTGAGGCCAGAGGCAGTTGGAGTGTGAGGTTCTGAATTTGTTGTGGACCTGGGGTGGTGATAGGAGCAGACACAGAAGCCGACTTAAATGAAAAAGTGGGTTTTTTAATAAGTGACTTAGAAGACATGGGAATGACAAATGAAAAAGTCCAGGTATAGCACTAAAGTGCACTTGATAACTGTAGTGGGGGTTAATGGAGAAATGTCCAGATAGTGACAGGCAGGTACAGTCCAGTATACAATTATAGTGAGCTGTAACAGAATGCAGTTATGATGAACTGTAACAAATGCAGGCTAGAGGTAATGAAATCCAGCTGGGAGTGAAATGAGGCAAGGTGCAGGGAAACAGCAGGTTCAGGTGCTCAGGCAGGTGGGAAGGTATATGGAGGGTGCAGGGTAAGTCCAGCAGGTTGGAGCAGGCAAGGTTCAAGCTAGAAGCATATAACAGGCAGGCAGGTAAGGCAAAGGTACTCTCTCTCAGCCGCAGCTGAGAAACACGTTGCACTTGCAAAGGAAGGAAGGCTCTGGACCTTCCTAAATACTCAGTGCCGCGCTGTGACTGGCTGTAATGAGCACAACACCTACCAGGATTGGATTACAGGTAATACGCGGTGACTACCATGCTGAGAAACTCTGGCCATGACATGGAGTACATATGTAGTTGAAGGCAGGAAAAGGAAGGGTTGATTCGTAGTAAATTTAATTTAAGTTTTGTATTCCGAAGCAAATTTATGAGGAAGGAGGGTAGAGCATGGGTGAACAATATGACCCATGTTTTGCCCACAAAATCTACTTGGTGGTTCAAAATATTTTTTTAAATTAAAGGGGCATGCAGGAGATGCTGTCTGTGGCCATAAATATTACTGGACATTTTTGACATTCAGCAACCACATGTAGAAGACTTCATCGGCTGTGGCAGTGGCACTGCAGTGGCAGAATGGATGGCAGTTTAATAAACTATAAAATTAAAAATGTCAGGCAGTAATAGCCACACAGCACATAATACAAAGAAAAGAGGTGAAAGATGGAATTGTCCCTCCCACCCATCCTTATTTTGTATATATTAAACAGGACATGCACAGTTTAACAAACCAACCACTTCAGCTACATGGACTGCCAATTGTGGCTGAAGCAATTGGTTTGTTTGAGCCCCCACAAAAGAAGCTACCAATGGGCAGCTGACATTGCTGGCAATGATCTCTGCATTCAAAAACTGACTTTACAATATAGGTATGATCAGATGTCGTAATCGTCATCATCATCCCCATCAGTGTGTACATCCTCTTCTTCACACAATATTAATTTGTCCCCGCTATAATCCACCATTACAGACGCCTCTGTATTTTTTTTGTCTAAATTGCTAGTACAGGTCTTCCTTGTGGAATTTGTATCTCATTTGGGTGAACATCGTCTTTTCGCTGACAAGGTTCCCGGCTGCGCTGAAAACTCTTTCAGAGTATACACTGGAGGGTGGGCAACATAAGTAAAGCAAAGCCCTTTTGTGTAAGGGACTCCAAATTGCTTCTTCTCCCTGCCAGTAGTGAAACGGACTGTCTGACATGCCTATTTTGATGCTATCCCTACAACAATCATCCACCATTCTCTGAATGGTGACAGTATCAGACGAAGTCACGATAGACATATCATTAATTGCAGGCAGTGCTTTCAGACCCGACCAGATGTCATATGGTCATGATTGAGGATGTTTATGATGATGCAGGTGTTGGTGGTTGAGATTGCAGGAGCTTGGATCTAACAGAGCGAATGGAGCAGCTAAGTGGCGCTGGACTGATTGTTACGTTTTTAGCCAATGTTTCTGAATTTGAAAAATACTTTTCAATTTGATGAATGCGCTGCAATTGACGTAACAGGGAGGAGGTTCCTAGATGGTGAAGTCTTTACCTCTACTCACTCTTGCTTTGCAAATGTTATAGATGGCTTGACAATTGTTGTCCGGATTTGGATGGAAATTATTCCACACATGAGAGGTGGATTTTTTTGCCTTTTGTCCTGACATGACAATGGGATTTTTCATACCATGGGCAACATCTGTTGCCTGATTTACATAACCAATATCTTTGGCATCAACATCCTCATCATCTACATCCTCATCATCCTTATTAGCACCAACTACAGAAATATCCTCATCCTCCTGGTGCAATTCCACAGAAGCATCCTTGATTTCTATGTCAGATTTGTGCTGCTCATCCCCACATTTTGCAGAGGGCAACCAAATGGTGGAAGGAGGATCTTCTTCAAGTAGAGTATTGGAAATGTCAGCCGTCACACATGGCAACCGCGGACACACTTGAACTTTCCTCAGGGATCTGTGACTTTTCTGAGCACACAGTTGGTTCATGTGCCTTAGCAATTTTCATTTTTTTTACACTTCTACAGAGACAAGAGCTAACTTCATCATAAGATGCAGAACCACCAGTCATAAATAAAGGCCAAGGGCTTATCCTTTCCTTGCTACTTCATGTAGTGAATGGCATATTGTAAATTTTTTGTTTCTCGGCAGCATACTTAGCTTTTGATTTTTTTCTTTAACACTGTAAAATATTGCTTGTTTGATTTTACAAGCACTGACTTAAACCCTTGGGCACCAGCCTTCGTAGATGACGTCGAGGGCCTTGTATCTTCATTATGACTGCTGGCAGCACTAGTATGTGGTTCCTGCTCCCCTCTCATTTGATTGTCCTCCATATCAACAAACTTACACTGCAGTCTGACCGGCAGTGTCACCGAACAATAATAGTGTAACTACTAAGTAGCACACACACAAAAAATAAATCAAAAGAGATTCTTTTTTTGTGGAATGCTAATTTATTTACCTTTTTTTTTTACACTGGGGAAGAGCACCCCTGGACGAGGCAGCAGCCCCTTAATGAACAACACAGCCCCCCTTTATGGACAACAAAGCACCCCTGCTGAGCAGCGGAGTGTGGATGCGGACAGACCACCTGCAGAGTCACAAATATGTGGATGATAAACTGCAGCCTGGCCGGCAGTGTCACCGAACAACAATAGCGTACCTACTGGCTAGAGTACTAAAGTAGCGCACACACACACACACACACACACAAAAATCAAAACAGATCTTTTTTTTGTGGAATGCTAATTTATTTAACTTTTTTTTTACACTGGTGAAGACCACCCCTGAATGAGGCAGCAGCACCTTGATGAAATACACAGCACCCCTTTAAGGACAACAAAGCACCCCTATGGAGCAGCGGAGTGTGGACGGACCACCTGTAGATTCACAAGTATATGGATGATAAACTGTGGTCTGGTTGGCTGTATCACCGTACAATAATAGCTAATTACTAACTAGTAGCTACCTAGCACACACAAAAAAATGAAAAAAATAATAAGATTTGAATTTGAACTTTTTTTAACTATTTTTTATACTGGGGAAGAGCACCCCTGGATGACACAGCACCCCTTTACGAACTGTAGCCTTATCCCCTTGATGGGCAGGTTAACACAGCAGCACCCATTTATGTACTGCAGCCCAAGCCCCTTTATGGACAACACAGCAGCAGCCCTTTATGTATTGCAGCCCCTGCCCCTTGATTGAGAGGACAACAGTGAGTGACATAACAGCACCCCCCACTTTATATACTGCAGCCCCAGCCTGACAACACTGCACCATTGAACAAATAGTGACAAGTCACTGACAACAACACACAATACTGACTGCACCCTAGAAGAACAGAGCACGTCTGCTCTGTACACTCTCCACATTTGGAGTGAAAATGGTGCCGATCACCAGGACCTTTATAGAATCTAAAACCTGCAAGAATCCGATCACGGGAGGATGACGTTTTGCCTCGTTTTTAGATACGAGTCACGTGGGAAAACCTAAGCTGGATGAGCTCGTATCACGCTTATCTCTAATCTATCTATCTATCTATCTATCTATCTATCTATCTATCTATCTATCTATCTATCTATCTATCTGTCTATCTATCTATCTATCTATCTATCTATCTATCTATCTATCTATATTATGAATCACTCCTACAATATCAGCTGTTGCTGCACACAGGCAGGGATTTCTGAAAGGACATAGGGCCTCATTCAGAGTTGGGAATAGAGTGAGATATCGTTCTCAACTGTGAACCTGAACAAACCATATTGCAATGAAAGGGGTGTAAATACTTACATTATTTTTTTACATGTGGGGTAAATACTGGCTGCTTTTGCATGTAGACCACAAATACTGCACAGCTTTATTATTACTCTACAATTTAGAAGTCAGATGTCAGTTTGGAAACACTCCTCCCAAATCTAAATCTCTCTGCACATTTTAAATCTGCCCCACCTGCAGTGCAGCATGGTTTCACCAAGATGATCAGTTGAGAGAGATATCTCTCTCTATTCCCAAGTCTGAATCAGGCCCTGAGTCTGTTCACTACCCCATCTGTGTCACCCTTGTCTATCTACTCCTACCCTTTAGAATGTAAGCTCTCACGCACAGGGCCCTTTTCTCCCATGTGCTTTTCCTTCTCTTACTATTACCTTCAGCACCTAACCCTTAACTTCTGCCACTGTACTACTAACTTGAGGGTTATGACCGCTGTTGCAGCAATGTTTATATATCATGTACTTATCCTGTATTGTCTTGTGCTGTAAGTCACTGTTCTCTTGTTCTGCTTTGTAAGGTGCTGCGGATCCCTTGTGGCACCATAGAAATAAAGGCTAATAATAATAATAATAATAATAATATAATAGTTATGTGCGGGAGACAAAGATCCTATTTTCGGCTCTGCCTGCACCCACTTTTATTCTCTCCCTGTCTCTCCCCCATCTCCCATCTCTCTAGCTCTCAGCCCTGATTTCCCATTTGCCTCTCTCTGTCACAATATGGAGAAGATGAAGTAATGACTACATCAGTGCGCTGGTGAGATGCAGCCATTATTTTGTATCACATCTCCTCATGGTAAATAATACTTTCTAATAAGGCTTGTATGCAATTAGTTTCGCACCCGCAATACTTTTTTGCATGCTGGACTTTTTGCCTAAATCGCGTATTTTAGCTGCGAAAACTTATCGCGCACATCCCCGCAATTCGCCATATTCAATTTCAAAACACGCGGAAACGCAATCGGTTAATGCAAACCAGGTGAAAAGTGCTGTCTGAATTGGGGAAATCAACCTGACACCCCTAAAAGATGCACTAACATAAAGCTATTTGGGGTACTTAAGGGGTGTCATTTTCTTCTAATTAGCGTCTTTGAACAATTGGTGAAGAAAAGTATTTTTTTTTTTTAGGTGAAAATAAGTTGTCCAGTCAAAATTGGGGTACCTGAAAGTGGGTGCAAGTATGATTTAATGTCTTCAAAGTGAACTTTTAAATAATACGAATTTGCACCCCCCAAAATGCACTTGCAATCCCCAAAACACTTGACCCCAGCACCTTATTTCGCTAGTTTGAAAACTTGTCCCCCCAATTTGCACTTTTTCACCCCCAAATTCAAACTACTTTTTTGTGGTGTTATTAATTTTGTTTTAGGTTTTTTTAACTCAGTTGTCCTTTGGGGGCTGTCCCAAGGGTTCTGAGTGGTTTCTCCACCTTTGTACCCTCATACAAAATAATTGCACTTCTTTTCTCCACCCATTCAGAGGCAAAACATTTTCACCTATTACATTGCATTGCGTTTTCACGTATGCAAAAAGCGGATGGTATTGAATACAGCGATACTTTTCCAACAGATGAAAAGTCACAATCGGCGATACTTTATAGTGAATCCCGGCTTTTCGCACCTAATTGAATATGGACCACAGTATGTAAATCCTTTACATTCATTGGTGAAATATTGGCAATGTGAGGATGATTGTGACAGACAGCTTTTGTGATGTCACTAAGCCTATAAAAGTCACTGCCTGGCATAGGACACTGAGTTATTAGCTGAGTGTGTGTAGTATCTATATCTATAGATTGTTTCTTAGCGCTATAACTCTTTCCGTATATTAGATATCTTACAGTCTCAGGTAAGTTTATCTTAACCTAAATAATGTTACTAGCTGTTAGCCTACCTGGCCACAAGCACTGGTGCTGGGATTAATTTGGTGATTGTGGAGGTGGTGGAGCGGATTACTTTATGTTTTATTTGTTTTTCATTATTTTACCTGCTAGTCATCATCATCATTCATGGGGTTTTATTTATTCACATTTTACTTTTTTGGGGCTTTTCACCCTTATAATTTAAAAATTAATCTAAAAACATATTTCAGCAGTTTCAGGATTATAGCTCTTAATTTGCTCTTATGTTCTTTTGCAAATTGTATTCTTAATTGTGCACCCATAAATTATAATATTAATGTGTTATCTGTGCTAATAAAACATTTGCTATTCTCTATATTATGGAGTTAGATTATATGTAATTATCTTAATCTATATTATGTTAACATACTGTAATTACATGTATTTAATGTGCTTCGGTCGTCTCCTAACCTTTAATACGACTGGATCATAGAGGGAAGTTCATTAAAACATCCCCCGTCTATTAGAAGTAAATATTTCCGTTATGTGGAGTAAGACAACATTAAGAAAGATGTATTATTAGTTTTTACTTCATAATAACTTCTAATTATGAATCTCATATTGTTCTATGTACTTGTTGTAATTCAAAAATAAAAAGAAAAAGTGTATTATAATGCAATTTAAAAAACATAGATTAATAGTATTAAAAAGCAGCTGGCCGGGGAACGGTATAATTAATCATCATTAAATGATCTGATCTGCCAATCACTATATATCTCTGTTTTGCAATGTCAGATTTTCATTTTATATGAATGAATTAGTTGTTGATTAAAATAAAATATAAACTACACTGTTATTTATATATATACAAAAGAATTGCTAGCCAAACACCTGCTTTTCTGAGAGCCTCTGTCAGCCCTGCTCACCCTACACTCCGTTCTATGCATTGCTAGTGGGAATATGGCAATAAAGTTTAAAACATGGATCCATCATTCCACTAAAATGCATATCTTAGGTCCTTTGCTATTCTCAATCTATACCACCTCTCTTGGCAAACTAATCCGCTCTTTTGGATTTCAGTACCATCTGTATGCGGATGATACTCAAATCTACCTATCCTCTCCAGATTTATCACCATCTGTATTGGTCCGTGTCACTGAATGTATTTCTGCCATTTCATCTTGGATGTCATCTCGCTACCTGAAACTTAATATTTCTAAAATAGAATTAATTATATTTCCACCGGCCAATAACAGTTACCAATCTGATCTCTTTATCACTGTTGATAACTCAACAATCCACCCCACCCCACAAGCTCGCTGCCTTGATGTCATCCTTGATTCTGAATTGTCCTTTGTTCCCCACATTCAATCTGTCTCAAAATCATGTTACATACATCTAAAAAACATATACAAAATTCGACCATATCTCACACAAGACACTGCAAAAACTCTAATCCATGCACTCATTATTTCCCGCATTGACTATTGCAATAGTCTCCTTACTGGTCTTCCCAAAAACAGGCTATCGCCATTACAATCCATTATGAATGCAGCTGCGAGGCTTATCTTCCTTGCCAAACGTTCATCGTCTGCTGCCCCGCTCTGTCAGTCCCTCCATTGGTTGCCAGTTTTCTACCGTATTCAATACAAAATACTGTTACTTACACATAAGGCCATTAACCGAATTACACCAACATACATCTCTTCACTCATCTCAAAATATCTCCCAACCCGACCTCTCCGCTCAGCACAAGAACTGCGTCTCTCATCCCCACGCATTACTTGCTCCCATTTACAGTTACAGGACTTTCTTCGGGCTGCACCCACTCTATGGAATGCCTTACCACACACAATAAGACTTACCTCTACTCTTCAATCCTTCAAGCGTTCCCTGAAAACTCACCTCTTCAGACAAGCTTATCAGATTCCAGAACCGACCACATAACCTTCATAGCTTCCATGTCTTATCACATCCCCTCTCACAGTCCACACATAACCTCACATATTGTCTTTCTTTCACATACTCCGGACATTTTGCCGACATTCCTATGTGACTGGATCATGCAGCCCACCAAGAAACTCTGCATTCTGGCCAGACCAAATTGCAATATATATAGCACCTATCCTTGTGTATCAATGCCTGTTTCCCTATAGATTGTAAGCTTGCAAGCAGGGCCCTCTTACCTCTATGTCTGTCTGTTATTACCCTGTTTTGTTCTATCAATGTTTCCAATTGTAAAGCGCAACGGAATATGCTGCGCTATATAAGAAACTGTTAATAAATAAATAAATAAATAATAGTGTCTGGTATGTGTATGTATAGTTACACAGCCATCATGTGTCTGCTTAATATATATATTTTTTAAATGTTTAAATTTCACTGCTCCTAGCCTGGTCGCTCTAACAGGCGTCTCAGCCACCAGCTTTTAGTAGCATCTGAGCCACCGGAAGGCGTTTATCAGCATCTGTGTTATTTTATTATGACTGACGACATTCAGACTGTAGACATTTTGACCCTGTCGACATTTTAGTTGTCATTGTTATGACAGTCAACATTTTAACTGTGTACACTTTGTCTACATTTAGACCCTGTCGACAGATTGAATATCAACATTTTGATTGTTGACATTTCTGTATTCATTGTCAATATTTTGACTGTCTGCATCCTGTTAACCTTATGACCCTGTCAAACTTATGTCCATGTCGACTTCTTTTGTTGTCGACATTTTGCCATTTGACCTTTTGATTGTCTAAGTTTTGACTGTTTGAATTTTGACTACATCCCATTGTAACATTTCCCAGCAGTTTGTCTGCTAACTGACACTATTCAGTTGCTGTGCTGCAGTGACAGCTCATTGTACAGTACTTCAGCATCATGTAAGATGAGTCTTGTTTTATGCCCACTATGGAATGGATTGAAAATACCTGTATATATGTAATGTAGGTAAAAAGCCAAAAACATGAATAAGTTATAGCAACGCAAATTATATTTTATTTGTTTCAGTTATTTGACAACCATTGTGTTTATCTTTCAGAAGAGACTTTACCATCAGTTCCACAAATTCTGTGCGCTATTAAATAGCCATGAATTTAAGACTTCCTTTTAAGAACATGTTTCAAGAGCATCCAGTGTTCTTATTATGTCTATATGGTTTCTTCTTCCACCTGAGACCTGCAGAACCCTTTTACACATCATATATGACTGGGCCTAACAAAAAGTTCACCATGGAAGAGGTACGAGAACACAATTCTTATTTATATCAGTAACATATAAATTATGTGAAATTGTAATGCACTCTATGGGTGAGTTGTATGAAAGTCAGGAAAGTAACTAGGGTAGTGTGCCAGTGCCATGGCACAGGGCACCGCAGGGCAGGGGGTGCTTTTTGGGTCTGTCAAATTTCCTGTTTTTTATGAATCTCACTTGCAGTTTTCTCTTCTTTTATCCCCAGCATCTCCTGGCCTCCCCTATCTTTTCCCTGGCCCTTCCCCATGAGGCCATTGCCCTTTTTCAGTTGCCTTTTTTTATGTCCGTATTTAAAAAATGGGGGTCAGATGCTTATTGGAGCAGCTGTCTGGCTAGGAGGTCATTAATAAATTGCCTCGAAAGCAGTTCCATAATATATTTATATGTAAAACTTTCCTAAAATAAAATAATAACAATAATAATATTAATTCTATGTCAAAATTAAAAGTTTCCAACACCAGTAGCATATGTGCCAGGTTGATGTCAGGTATACTTACACCCAACAAAGTCATAGACACAGGAAAGGTTCTTTAACACTTGACTGATAATTTAAAAAAATAATTTGCTGTTAAATTTAATTTAAATAATAAAAAACACCTATACTACAGCAATTATAATAATCATTCTCATGTATGGATAAAAGTAGCAAATCCACAATCAGCCAATCAGAAGCAACTAGTTAGTACTGGGAACTGTCATTCTCATCATCAATGTGTATGCACCCCAAGTGATACAGCTACTTGTTGGAAATATGTGTGAACAGGTTGGATGATATAGCAGATATGTACACATATGCCCCCCCAGTTGCTTAACCAGTGGAAGGTTTATTGATGTTACATGAGCTACAGCTGTACTCACTGTTATACACACTGGTTGGATGGAGCTCACCAGCCAGTGATTGTATCCAGATACTGGGTAGTGGTGCAGGATCACAGGAAAGTGTCAATATTGCAGGTAATCTCTCAGGTCTCAAGGAGCTAAGTGGAAAACTTGCCTCTCCCATTGTGGCGCACTAACTCAGTGAACAAGATGTCATTGCGCATCTGCAGTAGTAGCCTTAGCAGCCATCTTGGTACGGGGAATGAAGCCTCCCTGGAGGAGTAATATGTAGTCTGCACAGTTTGTGTTTTCCATCATCAACACTACTGACCAGCATATATGCACCTCTGTGAAGGTTTACCTTACCCGTAGTAACATGAATATGCCCTTTCTGTACCTGGACTACATTTCAAATCCCCTTTCCCTGCTCTTCCACTCCAAACAAAAGGATGCGCAAGTGTATGATGTGACCAAGTCTGCATATGGACATAGGCGTGCGCTTTATTGTGGATGAGAATAGTATAAATTTGCATATTTTACATAAAACAAATGGGTGAACGTCTAACTCAGCATTTTTTTTTTTTAAAGGAGGAACTCTGTCTGTGAAAATACTCTGATTATATCTCTTATAATGGAATTATAATTCTACTAAGGATCTTGTCTCCTGGTCATACAATGTGTTAATACCTAATTTGCCTTTGAAAATATGACAACTGATACTCAAACTCTGTTTTCACTAACATATTGCTTATAATGTGTCTTCTTTCTCCCCAGGTCACGAATAAGCTCTCCCCAATATGGACCAACAGTTTGCTGCTTCTCCAGCTGCTAGTGCTCCTCTTTACTGACCTCTGCCGATACAAACCAGTCATTGTGTGTCAGGGCCTGTGCCAAGTCATCAGCTACAGCCTACTGTGCTTTGCTTCCAGTTTCCGGGCCATGCAGTTCCTTCAGGTTACCTCAGCCATGGTCTCTGCATGTGACATTGCCATCTTCTCATATGTACACAGTGTGGTGGCTGCTGATCGATATGAGAAGACCATTGTCTATATCCGAGGGTATAGCTTGCTGGGCTACACCATAGGTGCTGTGTGTGGTCAGCTCATGGTGTCAGTTGGTCATTTCTCCTACTATTACCTGAACATTATTACCTTGGAAAGTGCATCAATGGCTTTCATCATCTCCATTTTCTTGCCCATGCCCAGCAAGGATCAGCCATGTTCAGAGTGTACAAATGACCACATCAAACACAGACACATGAACGCTGTGCACAGCTGTTGTAAAATGGTGGCCAAGTTCTTCAAGCAGCAGTGGCTGGACTTCCGCGAGTGCTATTCCTGCAGCATCATTACCTGGTCCTCATTGTGGGCACTTGTGTCAGTTGGATACTACCAAGTGATTGGCTCTTCCCAAACACTCTGGGATAGCTTGGAACACTCTGACAGTGTCTTTGTGCTTAATGGAGGCGTGGAAGCTGCTGCAGCTTTGCTAGGTATGAAATAGATTACACAGTCTGAGTAATTATGTGTCTCCATCACACTAATCTCTAACCCTATACACTAACTAGGGAGGACAAGGTCCTAGGCAAATATCCCTTTCTCATTGTGGCTTTTCAAATTTATCTGTCATTGGCTAAACAAAAATAGGGGAGGAGCATACAAAGCCATAGGAAAACCTCTTAGATGTCTTCACAATTATTTCTTATTACATTATAAGTCATATCCCTCACTCTCATGTCAAAACACTGATGGTTAAAATATCTCTGAAAAAAGAAGCAGACTGGGTGTATTCCATTCCCTGTGTTGCTTCTGGACCAGATATCTCTCAGCTAAATATAACATATATATTTCTATTAATACATTATCTGTATTAGGCAGAGTTATAAAAAAAATCTTATTAAACCTGCAAATGCAGGATATCTAGAGGTACATAGGTGCCAGTGGTCCAAATGAGTGTGTGTGGCCGGTCCATGAAGAGGTCTCATAATTAACACTTAATAAGCTATAGTCTGCCTCAAAGGGAATCGGTATAAAATCCCCACAGTCGGGATGCCTGCTGTCATTATACCGACAGCGGCATCCCAATGCTCAGGATCCCGACAAGGGTCCGGTACGTATGGTAATTTTCCCCCCTTCTCCCTCTAACACTAACCCTCCCTACCCTGCACCCTAACCCTCCCTATTAGTGCCTAAACCTAACCCTCCCCTCTAGTGATGCCTAACTCTAGCCCACCCCATGGGGTACCTAACGCTACCCTCACCCCAAAGTCTAACTCTAACATCCATGATGCCTAAACCTAACCCCCCCGCGGCTTAGACCTAATCAGCCCCGCTATACTTATGATAAGAATCCCGGCTGTCGGGATTCCGGCGTTGGCATATCCATGGCTTTCGGGATTACAGTGCAGGTCTTCCGGCTGGGTAGTGATATTCCGTTGTCGGGATTTCGTCAGACAGGATGCCGGCTGTAGGTATAATAACTGCAGCCCGGTAAGACACCTGTCTCCTAGCTGGCAGCTGCTCTCTGTTCTCTCTAAGCTGATTGAGTACTCAGAATCACACACACAGCACACTTGGTATGAGAAACCTTGACCACTGGGCATGTACAGCAGCTTAGTACTATCCCCTAAACTGCATATTGTATTAAATCATTTAATATAGTTCTGCTAATGTGGCAACTTGAAACCCCTGTGTTTTCCTATGTGCTATGCCAAATACATGTTTTAAAAATATGTTTTTATAGAGAACCGATACCTGTTCATTGAACATGTTATACATTCTTCAAATTCTATTTCTCTTATGTATCAAAAATGGGTGATAACATTAATTTTAAGTACCTCTGGTCATATCAGGTCAGTAAAATACATGATGTCACCTGATAGCTACTCTGCACCTGTTTGTTTCCTGCAGATATATTTGCACTCTCCGTGATGGACTGCATGAAGACAGACTGGAGCTTCTGGGGAGAGCTGGCTCTGTGTGTCCTCTGTGCAGTGGACAGTGCTGCCATATTCACCATGGCCTACATTAACAATATCTGGGTGGGCTATGCTGGCTACATTGTATGTAAGGCCTCCTATAAGATACTTACCACAATAATAATGTAAGTATGCACTCTGTACCACTACTACTGTCATGCCTATGAATGTCATATTTCTACCATGTATAGATCTGTAACAGTCACTGACTATTTAGTTTCCTTTGCAAATAAAATAAGCAACTTCATTATTATTCCCAGTTTGTTAGTCATTATATGCCCCAATGTGCTGTGTACAATGGCCCTGAGTCAGAGATGGACACAATGCTGCTGTTTGCGCAGTTATAGGAATTACCTGTAACCTGCACACACATATGAGTCACACTGTGCATGCGTCTCATGTCATTACTGATGTCGCTGATGTCACTCGCAGTCAGGATTTATTCACAAAGTGATTGCCTGGAAGGGATCGTTTATGGGCGACAATGCGGAGGTGATGACTGAAATGCAGACGTGACGCGGCCGTTTTCAGTCTCTGTCAGGGACTGAGATCCTGTATGCAGAAAAAATGGCTCCAGCATCTCAGTTCCTGCGCCCATTCTGTATGACCATAGGGTTACTTTGAAGTCAGATAATCAACTGATCTGCGTCCGAGCTGTTGTTTGGATTTGCCAGGCTGCAGATGTGACGTCTCATTACAAATCCTGGCAGCTGTGGCATTTGCATATTTTTGCACAGCCGCTGTGTACAAATCCGCAGTCACTGTGGCATTAGTGTATATTACTGAATCAGGCCCAGTACCACTTACCCATCAGAACAATCCGCAGTCACTGTGGCATTAGTGTATATTACTGAATCAGTCCCAGTACCACTTACCCATCAGAACAATCCGCAGTCACTGTGGTATTAGTGTACATCTCTGACCTGGGGCATTTTAAGAGAGGAAGGGGCCCGCGTGCACTACTCGTGCGGGGCCCCCTCCTCTCTCCCTGGTGGCTGGCAGCCGATTGACACAGCTGGCCATCCACCGGAGCATTAGTAGACTCCAGGCACTAGAGTGTGCCCGGAGTCTACTGCGCATGCACAGAATGCCAGAAAATTGGCCGTGGAAGCCATTTTCCGGCGTTCTGTGCATGCGCAGTAGACTCCAGGCACACTCTAGTTCCTGGAGTCTACTGTGCATGTGCAGAACACCGGCAAATGGCCGTGGCGCCCATTGTTCTGGTGTTCTGAGCAGCAGTGACACCCGACTCGGGACCTCAGACAGGTAAGTTTAAAATAAATATGGGTGCAGTGTGTGCGGTGCAGGGCCCCCCTGGACCCGGGGGCCCGTGTGCCCCGCACACACTGCACCCATTATAGATGCGCCACTGTCTCTGACTCTGGCCCAGTACCACTTACCCATCAGAGCAATGCTGATTTACAGTTGTAGTACCCTACAGTTCTAGCACCAATGATGATTATGTATAAATACTATTGAAATGTACAAATCATCAGTACCAATCACAGCATATAATCAGACGTCTGATTTAATGACCTAACTTACACCATACTTACTGACATTAGAAAACTCCTCTTGCGGAGCCCTGTTCCAGTCCTGTATAACACAATGATATATGTCTGGTCACACTGCTATGACTTACAGTACCCACAGTATCACCATGTCTTGTTCTGTGTTATATAACTGGTGCATGTCCCACTCCTATCCTAGGGTGAATATTGCTGTGAGTGTGTTAAAGGAAAGATACGCTTTGGTTTCTGGGATAAACAATTTTGCATCCCTGCTGTTGCTAGCGATTGTGAATATAATAATGACTGGTATCAAGGAAGATATCCACAGTCAGGTAAGGACACCTTGGCCATCATCACATTGCTTCCAATAAATATGTGCAAACTATTAGGTATATTAGGATGTGGCCCTGTGACATGTCCCCATTGTCATCACTCTAATGGTGTGCCCAGCACTCCCAAAGATGCTGGGCTTCCCCCAGGCTCCCAGTGCTCCCCCTAAACTTCCTGCCCTGTCTGCGGGAAACTGTGACCCATGAGTGGGATGGCAGGACAGTCCTAGAAAAGTGGGACAGTTAGGAGGTATGCAATAAATAGGACCCCAGACTACTTGCTACTATAATAATTTCTCTGCTCATACTGTAACTTTACTTTTGTAAGATTATATTTTCTCTGTTGTGTTTCTTTTAGTTTATCATCTATGCCAGCTATTTCCTTATACTATCAGGGATCATTGGTTTCATCGCAGTCTGCATAATGACTAGCAAAAGGAAAAAAAACATCAGAGACCAGCAGATCACCGATAACAGCACAGGGTGTCCATAACACAATGCCATCAAATATTTCTGGCGGGTGGTCCCAGCATCCAGCGTATCTAAGCAGAGCTTCTCCACCCTCTGGCTAAAAACATCTTTACACCCAGAGGATACCCTCAGGCAAGAGCAGCATCCTGCCATGGTCCCTGTATCTATCTCTGACTCAGATTCCAACTCTGCAAGGGTGAGGTGCTGCTATGGTCCCCATTCTTGATCAGCAGCTTGGTATATCCCAACACCTGTACTCAGTAGAAGGTGAAAGAGTACCGGGACCTAGGCTGGTGACACTTGGAGAAGGTTCACCAGCAGCGACAAGTCACCAAAGTCATCTATCGAGAGGTAATAATAAGCGCTATTACTGTATCAATGTGGGAACAGGGAGGTTACTAAACAGTTGTCTAGAAGCAATCAGCAGTGATGTTTAGCGAGTTTAATAGTTGGGGTAGTTTAGCAGTTACTGATGGTCATGATAAAATGCAAGGACCAATGCAAAGCCCCTCTCACTAAACTGCATGTCATCCAGGCTTGCCTACCCTCCCGATTTGGCCGGGAGTCTCACGATTTTCGGGTGCCGCTCCCTGCCCCCCGGAAAGGCAGGCAAGCCTCCCGGCAGCCAGCAACCCTCCAGACCTCCCCCCAGAATAAACTGGAAACTCCCGCAGTGGGGGTGCCAATGACGCGATTTGCACTGAATCGCGTCATCGTGGCCCCGCCCCCTGCTTCACAATGCTAAAAATAACGGTATTGTGAAGAGGTGGCGGGACCACGATGACGCAATTGCTCGTCTCCGCCCCCACTGTGACGACAATGACCGGGCACGCCCCCAGCTGTTAGCCGACAATTAGCTCCCTCCCGGAAGAAGGGAGCTAATTGTCATCAAGAAAGATGTCATCTACTGTAGTTGGTGCAACTGGACAGTACAGTTTGAATTAGCAATTAAGCTTTGCTCCAGTGCTGGTCTGAATCATGTCATCTAGAGGGATATATGAAGATCATCTCCCATCACTGCAACTTTGCGTGCACTGTCCAATCAGTGTGGAGTATGCAGCACATATTCTTCTCTCCAGTCCTGGACTGCTGGGGGCTGTTGCCCCTCCTCTGTGTACCATGTGACAGGGGCTTTGAAATTGTGACATGTCCAATGGCCATTGTAACAGCATCCAGCTATAGATCATACAATACTACTACTTGTAGTGTTTGGAGCCTCCTACAGGTGAATGTGGTCTGTGCTGACAGTGTTGTCCAAATGTCTGCCAAGAAAAAGTCCAGCACCCTGCCCTGCACTGGCACCCAGGGCACGTTACGCCACTGCACTGGCCCCACCCACATTACACCACTGCCCATCATACATATTCTTAAAAGGCAATACTTGAAGTACTCACAAATAATCACGTTCATGTTTGTTTTTTATAATAATTTTATTAAATGAGGACTTTTTTTGCAAACTGCAAATAATACTGATCAACTTAATTTTCAATAAAATATTCCTAAATATATGTAATAGAAAATATTAAAGATTTATTTCACCCTCAAAAATATAAATAAGCACACATAACATAAAACATAACCATAAACTTATTAAAACTACTGTATAACTGTTAACTTTCCAATGAGGCAAGGCCCGCACTGTAGTCCAATGAACTTCTAATCTCAGAAATGGCAGGTGTGGATGTCCTGGTGCAAAGTTGAGTGTTAATATAGGGCCCCTTATATTGGTGGTGCGTTCCCTTTTGAAATGACAGATAGGAGGTAGGGAGGTAAATATGGCGTATAGTGTTCCTGTTGAGGCCTAGGAGGTATCTCCATTAGGACACTATAAGGGGTAAGTAGACCTCTGGTCCCCTTATATAGCACATCAGCCAGTATCCTCTCTGCCTCAGCTCTGTTGCTGTCATTCAATTTTCTCAACTTCTATGCTATATTGGCTGCCACAACGTCATACTCATCTGCATTCTTTTCAATTAGTCAGTTGGTGGACTCCAGAATCCAACAAGTCATGACCTCTGTGCTCTTCCCTAACTCACATAGGGGTCTATTTACTAAGCTGTGTTAGGAGATAAAGTGAACAGAGGTAAGGTACCAGCCAATCAACTCCTGTCGTTTTTCAAACACAGCCTGTGACTTGGCAGTTAGGAGCTGATTGGCTGGTACCTTTTCACCGTTCACTTTATCTCCTATCACAGCTTAGTAAATAGACCCCATGGTCTTTTCCTTACAGTATAGAAAAGGCAGATTGTTGTGGGTTAGGCGAGGCAGGAAGTACTGAGATTTGGATGGATGGAGGCAGGGTCACTTGGGTGGCAGTTGTAGCCTCATCTGCTTTAGTCACTATCATAGTTGATGCTTCATCAGTAAAAGCCGATGGTTTTTGGGGAAAAAAAATACAAATAATTTAAATTAATGTTCTAACAAATCATTTTGTTCTTGTCATTTAACATTTACATTTTGTCTTTTCAGTTACCATCAACTCCGAGGAATGGCCGCAATGGCCCATTTTCTGGATTCTCCACACTGCAATAAACCTGCACCTTGATAGACTTTGTGGTGCAGGCATGTTGTGCCATACACAACTATATTCATCGCAAAGCCTCAACCGCACAGCACAACATCCTGTTTTAGTGACATTGCAGAATATCCAGAGTATGACGTAGGATTTACACCAGTGGAGCCAAGTGAAGTGCGAAACATCAGTGTTGAGGCAAATTAAATAGGGAGCAGTATTTCAATTACTGCAATGGTGAACTATTGACCCTGTTCTTGTAATGTCTCCATATTTTACATATATCTTGTATAATAAACATTGCATACAAATTTGTTGTTATTCTTTTAATACTTACTATGCCACTGCAAGCTATTTTAACCTTCCAAGTTGGTGACAAATGCTGAAGGAAGCTCCTTGTTGGCCATAAATAATAGCAAATCAATATACCAGAGTCTTGGCTCATCACCTCATCTGCTCCTGCAACGGATCTTCTGTTCAGTTCTTTCTTGAACACTGTGTGGAGGTTTGAGATCTTTGTCCTAACCCATGTAATGTTGGCAGAAGGGTGATAATGCGGGCATACCTTCTGCTGCTCTTCCATGGCCATAGCCCTCATTATCCTATTATAATAATGCAGTGATTTTGTTTTTCCAAAAGCATAGATGTGCTCTGTAGGCTTCTATCAAATCATGGAGGAAGTCGTGACTTGTTTCTGTAGCCAATTCCTGTGTTAAAATTAATGAATAGACCTGCGGATGGCTTAGATAGAGGATTTCTGTGAAATAACATTGTGAAGTCTCTAGTACAGCCTATGGGATGTAGTCAGGAAGCCGGTGGTCGTCTGTAAACTCCCGGCATGGTACTAATGATAGGCATCTAAATACTACATAATGACGCCTATCATCAGCCCCATGCCGAAATCCCAACATCCGGCATACCGATCATAGGTAAGCCGGGCGTCCAGAGTGGATAGCCGCGCAGTGGGGAGGGTTAGGTTTACAGTCTCCTGGGGGGACTAAAGGCCCCCACACATCAGAACAATATTGTTCCAACCAGCCAACTAGTTGGCTGGTTGGAATGATAATCGTCTAGTGTGTGGGAGCAAACGATTGTCAGCCATTTGCTCCCACATGCTGAAAAACGTCCAGAAACGGTTGTTCCAACTAGTTGGTGAAAACAAACATGTTTGATTTTCACCAACTATCGTTCTAGTGTAGGGGGAACACTCCCCCCAACTGAACGATAAGTAGGCGGACACCTGGCCGCTAGTGTCCGCCTACTTCACTACCGGCTGTGCTGCCCCTGTCAGCTTTGGATCCCCCTGCCTGTCACTGATACAGATAGCCCGCCTGAGTGTGAGGAGAGGATCAGTGCAGCTGCTGCACAC
Source organism: Taudactylus pleione (assembly GCA_031769625.1). NCBI lineage: Eukaryota > Metazoa > Chordata > Amphibia > Anura > Myobatrachidae > Taudactylus > Taudactylus pleione. The sequence goes on from JAUIMM010000584.1 coordinate 3,721,444, forward strand.
AGGTCCTCCAGGTAAGTGCTGCCCCCCCGCAATCAAAGATGTACCCCCCGTGGGTGCTATCCCCCCGTGATCACAATGTACCCCCCCCCGCAGGTGCTGCCCCCCGCGATCAAAGATGTACCCCCCATGGGTTCAACCGCCCCCCCTGCGATCACAATGTACCCCCCCGCTATCAGAATGTACCCCCCCGCGGGTGCTGCCCCCCGCGATCAAAGATTCCCCCCGCAGGTGCAACACCCCGCGATCATCGAAGATGTAAGCCCACCCACGGGTGCTCCCCCCCCACAGTCACAATGTACCCCCCCGCGAGTGCTGCCCCCCCACGAACAAAGATGTCTCCCCCGCGGATGCTACCCCCCCCCACAATCACAGATGTCCTCCCCCCGGTACAGGTGGGGCTTACCTTCAACTCTGCCGCTTGTGAGAAGGGGGGTGGGAGTAGTCTGCAAACAACTCCCGGCCTCTCTATGTGCCCCATCCTCACTCACCTCCTCTCCTGATGGCACCAGTTACAGGTGATGGTTGAGCCTTATTAATTTTTTAGTATTGACATAACAGCTGGTGTGGTAGGTTAGTGGTTACAGTGCAGGTAACTTGATGCAAGGGTCCAGGGTTCAATCCCAGGGATAAACAGCCTATTTTTATTTAAATATTTATATTTATATTATAGACTTAATATTCTTTTTATAGTTTAACAATTTTCCAGGGAGTGAGGGGGAAGCTGGGGACAGAGATGGGGAATGTGCTGGTTACTTAATGTGTCATCCACTGTACTGCCTGACAACCTGTGCGCCCGTGTAATGCCTGGCCCTGACACCCTTCTCCTGACAAGGTGCTCACCCATATAGTACCTGACCCTTATGATACAGTAGTACCTGAATCCTCTCCCCTATAACCCCGTGTGCCCATATAGTACCTGACACCTCCTAACATCACCTGGGCACACAAGACACCCTCTCTCATGTGACCCTGATTCAGAAATGGACATAATGGCGATTTTTACGCAGATTCGACAATTGTTTGCTATTGTGCATGTGCGAATGCAGCCCTGTGCATGCGCAGCTATTGCAGCGCTGTCGCGCATGCAGAGGGCCCACGTACAAAGTGAGTGACATGTAGTCAGCATTTGGGGATGGAAACGGGTGGGGGGGTGGTTAGAAAAACTGAGGCGTGTGTGACTATTTAGTGTTCACTCTAGCTCCGGCGGCAGGCGGGGCGTCGGAGCTAGAGAAGGCACATGTGCGCGCACCCCCGAAAATGGGGTGTGTCCATTGAAAAAGGGGCATGTCTATAAGACGCGTCACCCTTTTCATCACTCTTGGGGGCGTGCCCTGCCCACCTTGCTTCGGGGATACTTATCACCGGAGAATTCATCATTGCTCTGATGCAGGGACAGCTGCTCCGAAAAAAAGCTGACCCCCGTATCCCCAGAAGTAGCAACGATCCTTACCTTCCCCGTCACCAGGTTCTACGTATGTGTGACCTGAGGTCACACATGTGCAATGTCGCCTGGGAATCAGTGAGGAGGTGGCAGAGGGATCCGCTCGTATTCCTCTTCGCATCCCCAGAACTCCTTCACATAGGAATGAGCGGGGCTATGAGAACAAACGACATCTGACGATGAAGATTGTTCTCGCTGGCAAACTCCAAAAACTTTCCATTTTCAGAGTTTGCTGGATATCAGGTGGTCCTACCGGACCCCTGATGATGAATGGCCCGTTAACTTAAATATATTTCCGCATGGTTACCGGGCCATTTAAGTGTTGATGAATAGGCCCCTGAAAGGCCTAAAATAAAACTTGGTCTTGGGGCCAGGTACCACTGGATCTATTCATTATCAATTAATTTCAACAAAAGCTGGTACAAATGAAGATTTTTACCTGCTTTTGTAGAAATTAAGTTTTGGGGCCAGTCATCATAAAGGTAACGCAGGAGATATCACAGATATGTACTGCTTACCTTTCACTCCCGATGTGGCCTGCTGTCCCCATACACTAGTATTTGGGATCCCTCCACCTTTGTCTGGCTCCTTCCGCCGGACGCTGGGGCTTTGTGCGCCTGCACAAACTCTATTTCGCGCAGGCGCACTAGCACTGCCGAGTTAGATTCTGCAATACTAGGTTTCACTGCTCTGAAATAGCAGTGAAAGCTTTTGGGGAGACAGAATATCGGACCCCGATAATTAATATAATGAATAGGAATGTGCGCCGACTCCCGTGTTTTGGTTTTAGTTTTGGATCTGTATCTCCTTTGTGTTTTGGATCTGGATTGGTTTTTGCCAAAACCGCACTTGTGAAAATTGGTTCTGGTTTTACATCTGCATTTTTTCTAAAAACAGCTGAAATCACATGTTTGCCCTGTTTTTGTTCCTACAGTATTATTAACCTAAATAACATTTATTTCCAGCCATTTCCAGTCACTGCTCACAATATTGATTTCATCCAGTTTAGGCCAAAAGGTAGCATCGAGCTAGCTGTTGGACTAAGCTAAGCGACAGTAGTGGGTGGCACTAAAATGTGGCAGTTCAGTTCAACATTCCAAATTAGGAAACAAATGTTTTTTATTAATCAAGACTGAGGCCAGAGGCAGTTGGAGTGTGAGGTTCTGAATTTGTTGTGGACCTGGGGTGGTGATAGGAGCAGACACAGAAGCCGACTTAAATGAAAAAGTGGGTTTTTTAATAAGTGACTTAGAAGACATGGGAATGACAAATGAAAAAGTCCAGGTATAGCACTAAAGTGCACTTGATAACTGTAGTGGGGGTTAATGGAGAAATGTCCAGATAGTGACAGGCAGGAACAGTCCAGTATACAATTATAGTGAGCTGTAACAGAATGCAGGTATGATGAGCTGTAACTGAATGCAGGTATGGTGAACTGTAACAAATGCAGGCTAGAGGTAATGAAATCCAGCTGGGAGTGAAATGAGGCAAGGTGCAGGGAAACAGCAGGTTCAGGTGCTCAGGCAGGTGGGAAGGTATATGGAGGGTGCAGGGTAAGTCCAGCAGGTTGGAGCAGGCAAGGTTCAAGCTAGAAGCATATAACAAGCAGGCAGGTAAAGCAAAGGTACTCTCTCTCAGCCGCAGCTGTGAAACATCAGCAGCAGTTCGAGTTGCACTACTTTTGAGTAATACACACTGTTCTCCCCTTTCCTGCACTCCACATCCCACACTGTGCTCCCCTTCCCCCCTACACATCCCACACACTGTGCTCCCCTTCCCTGCCTCCATATCCCACACTGTGCTCCCCTTCCCCCTCCATATCCCACACTGTGCTCCCCTTCCCCCTCCATATCCCACACTGTGCTCCCCTTCCCCCTCTACATCCCACACTGTGCTCCCCTTCCCCCCACTATATCCCACACTGTGCTCCCCTTCCCCATATCCCCCCTCTACTTCCCACACTGTGCTCCCCTTCCTCCCTCTACATCCCACACTGTGCTTCCTTTCCCCCTCCACATCCCACACTGTGCTCCCCTTCCCCCTCTACATCCTACAATGTGCTCCCCTTCCCTCCTCTACATCCCACACTGTGCTCCCCTTCCCCCTCTACATCTCACACTGTGCTCCCCTTTCTCCCTCTACATCCCACACTGTGCTCCCCTTCCCCCTCCACATCCCACACTGTGCTCCACTTCCCCCTCTACATCCCACTGTGCTCCCCTATCCCCTTCTACATCCCACACTGTGCTCCCCTTCCCCCCTCTACATCCCACACTGTGCTCCCCTTCCCTCCTCTACATCCCACACCGTGCTCCCCTTCCCCCTCGACATCCCACACTGTGCTCCCCTTCCCCCCTACACATCCCACACACTGTGCTCCCCTTTCCTGCCTCCATATCCCACACTGTGCTCCCCTTCCCCCTCCATATCCCACACTGTGCTCCCCTTCCCCCCTCTACATCCCACACTCTGCTCCCCTTCGCCCCACTATATCCCACACTGTGCTCCCCTTCCCCATATCCCCCCTCTACTTCCCACACTGTGCTCCCCTTCCTCCCTCTACATCCCACACTGTGCTTCCTTTCCCCCTCCACATCCCACACTGTGCTCCCCTTCCCCCCTCTACATCCTACACTGTGCTCCCCTTCCCTCCTCTACCTCCCACACTGTGCTCCCCTTCCCCCTCTACATCTCACACTGTGCTCCCCTTTCTCACTCTACATCCCACACTGTGCTCCCCTTCCCCCTCCACATCCCACACTGTGCTCCACTTCCCCCCTCTACATCCCACACTGTGCTCCCCTATCCCCTTCTACATCCCACACTGTGCTCCCCTTCCCCCCTCTACATCCCACACTGTGCTCCCCTTCCCTCCTCTACATCCCACACCGTGCTCCCCTTCCCCCTCGAAATCCCACACTGTGCTCCCCTTCCCCCTCAACATCCCACACTGTGCTCCCCTTCCTCCCTCTACATCCCACACTGTGCTCCCCTTCCCCCTCTACATCCCACACTGTGCTCCCCTTCCCCCTTTACATCCCACACTCTGCTCCCCTTCCCCTCTCCATATCCCACACTGTGCTCCCCTTCCCCTCTCCACACCCCACACACTGTGCTCCCCCACCACATCCCACACTGTGCTTCCCTCCCCCCTCCACATGCCACACTGTGCTCCCCTCCCCCCACCACATCCCACACTGTGCTCCCCTCCCCCCCTCCACATCCCACACTGTGCTCCCATTCCCCTCTGCCAATCTTTGTTATTGTTTCAAATATTTACATTCTTTAGATTAGTTGAATATTTTTTCATAGTAAACATGTATGTATGAGTGCTTTGTAGCCATTATTATGTGATCCTTCATATGCTGAGTGATCCACTAACATACTAATTCTGTATGTAACACGCAGAGCCAGATTAGCAGGGATTGTCAGGGATAAACTGCTATTTAGCACCAGCGGCTCCTAGGCACAGGCATACAATGCTTAGGGCTAAACCCAGGCCTTATATATTACTTTTACAGACATCTTATTGCTACATTCTGAAACCAAGCTATTGACAAGATTAACCTACAGTATATTTTTTGGCTAATGTAAAAATAAGTTGTATATAATTGAGTTTGCAAGGGAAACTTCCATTGCTGAATTGAAATGCCTCCCATCTTTGTCTTCTCTGCTCCAAAGATTATGGAAAGACATTGCTCAGTCGTATACCTCCGCGCATTATTAATATTAAAATGTGGTCAAAATAGGCCACACCCATGAGCCACCTAAATCACACCCCCATCTGCATAAACCAGATCTACATAACCACGCCTTCTTTTTAAAATGTCATGCCAGTTTTAGGGGGGAATTCAATTAGCCGCGGTAATTTAACTTGGGCTAATTGTTCCCCCGGGGCTTTTCAATTAGCTCTGAAGTGCAGAACTTATCCGGGATTTATTTTCACCACTGCACAAACAGTGAAAATAATCCTGTAAAACTAGGTGGTTATCAGGTACCGCGTTCCTTTTAACGCACGAGTCCATGAACTGTTCACGGTTTCTGTATGTTAACACCCATTAACTCTTGTTAACGCCCACTAACATGTCAATTTAACAATAGTTAACAAAGGTATAGGGTGAAAAAGTGAATAGCCTTGGGTGATAAAGCACAAAGATACTTCAGTTTTTCCCTCGTGATAACTTATCACTTGTAAATGAATTCCCCCATAGGTTCTATCAGGACTGTATTGGATGCTATGTAGTTGACTTAAATATGCCCACATACAGTAGCATAACCAGTAATTATTATTATTATTGCCATGTCAAGGAATAGGGGAGGTGCATTTTTAAACACATTTATCACCTTTTACTGCACATGATTCCCAAGCCCTTAACATTAATAAATTGTCCAGAGAAGCCCGTTCACCAACATATCCACTTTAATCTCATTGAGGGACCTATTCATCATCAGGGGCCGTATGGCCCCCGATGATTAAGTATCCACCTTGCTTCGGGAGATATTTATCACCGGAGAATTCATCATTGCTCTGATGCAGGGACAGCTGCTCTGAAAAAAAGCTGTCCCCCGTATCCCCAGAAGTAGCAACGATCCTTACCTTCCCCGTCACCAGGTTCTATGTATGTGTGACCTGAGGTCACACATGTGCAATGTCGCCTGGGAATCAGTGAGGAGGTGGCAGAGGGATCCGCTCGTATTCCTCTTCGCATCCCCAGAACTCCTTCACATAGGAATGAGCGGGGCTACGAGAACAAACGACATCTGAAGATGAATATTGTTCTCGCTGGCAAACTCCAAAAACTTTCCATTTTCAGAGTTTGCTGGATATCAGGTGGTCCTACCGGACCCCTAATGATGAATGGCCCGTTAACTTAAATATATTTCCGCATGGTTACCGGGCCATTTAAGTGTTGATGAATAGGCCCCTGAAAGGCCTAAAATAAAACTTGGTCTTGGGGCCAGTTACCACTGGATCTATTCATTATCACTTAATTTCAACAAAAGCTGGTACAAATGAAGATTTTTACCTGCTTTTGTAGAAATTAAGTTTTGGGGCCAGTCATCATAAAGGTAATGCAGGAGATATCACAGATATCTACTGCTTACCTTTCACTCCTGATGTGGCCTCATACACTAGTATTTGGGATCCCTCCTCCTTTGTCTGGCTCCTTCCGCCGGACGCTGGGGCTTTGTGCGCCTGCACAAACTCTATTTCACGCAGGTGCACTAGCACTGCCGCGTTAGATTCTGCAATACCAGGTTTCACTGCTCTGAAATAGCAATGAAAGCTTTTGGGGAGACAGAATATCGGACCCCGATAATTAATATAATGAATAGGAATGTGCGCCGACTCCCGTGTTTTGGTTTTAGTTTTGGATCTGTATCTCCTTCGTGTTTTGGATCTGGATTGTTTTTTTGCCAAAACCGCACTTGTGAAAATTGGTTCTGGTTTTGCATCTGTATCTTTTCTAAAAAATCATAAAAACAGCTGAAATCATGTTTGCCCTGTTTTTGTTCCTACAGTATTATTAACCTAAATAACATTTATTTCCAGCCATTTCCAGTCAATTTTGACCACCTCACTGCTCACAATATTGATTTTATCCAGTTTAGGCCAAAAGGTTGCATCGAGCTAGCTGGTGGACTAAGCTAAGCGACAGTAGTGGGTGGCACTAAAATGTGGCAGTTCAGTTCAACATTCCACATTAGGAAACAAATGTTTTTTATTAATCAAGACTGAGGCCAGAGGCAGTTGGAGTGTGAGGTTCTGAATTTGTTGTGGACCTGGGGTGGTGATAGGAGCAGACACAGAAGCCGACTTAAATGAAAAAGTGGGTTTTCTAATAAGTGACTTAGAAGACATGGGAATGACAAATGAAAAAGTCCAGGTATAGCACTAAAGTGCACTTGATAACTGTAGTGGGGGTTAATGGAGAAATGTCCAGATAGTGACAGGCAGGTACAGTCCAGTATACAATTATAGTGAGCTGTAACAGAATGCAGGTATGATGAGCTATAACTGAATGCAGGTATGGTGAGCTGTAACAAATGCAGGCTAGAGGTAATTAAATCAAGCTGGGAGTGAAATGAGGCAATGTGCAGGGAAACAGCAGGTTCAGGTGCTCAGGCAGGTGGGAAGGTATATGGAGGGTGCAGGGTTGGAGCAGGCAAGGTTCAAGCTAGAAGCATATAACAAGCAGGCAGGTAAGGCACAGGTACTCTCTCTCAGCCGCAGCTGAGAAACACGTTGCACTTGCAAAGGAAGGAAGGCTCTGGACCTTCCTTAATACTCAGTGCCACGCTGTGACTGGCTGTAATGAGCACAACACCTACCAGGATTGGACAGCCAGAATCACATGGCCACAAGCAAGATGGCGGCGCCCATGCCAACGGAATGGAAAGACTGCCAGACCTCACCAGGCCAAGTAACAATGTGCCCGCACAGAACCACGTGCAGCCAATGCCCCTCGCCAAACACCAGCACTGCTGTCAGAGACCCCCCATCATAATGTCAGAGACCTCACATGTAATACGCGGTGACTACCATGTCGAGAAACCCTGGCCATGACATGGAGTACATATGTAGTTGAAGGCAGGAAAAGGAAGGGTTGATTCATAGTAAATTTAATTTAAGTTTTGTATTCCGAAGCAAATTTATGAGGAAGGAGGGTAGAGCATGGGTGAACAATATGACCCATGTTTTACCCACAAAATCAACTTGGTGGTTCAAAATATTTTTAAAAATTAAAGGGGCATGCAGGAGATACTGTCTGTGGCCATAAATATTACTGGACATTTTCGACATTCAGCAACCACATGTAGAAGACTTCAGCGGCTGTGGCAGTGGCACTGCAGTGGCAGAATGGATGGCAGTTTAATAAACTATAAAATTAAAAATGTCAGGCAGTAATAGCCCAAACAGCACATAATACAAAGAAAAGAGGTGAAAGATGGAATTGTCCCTCCCACCCATCCTAATGTTGTATATATTAAACAGGACATGCACAGTTTAACAAACCAACCACTTCAGCTACAGGGACTGCCAATTGTGACTGAAGCAATTGGTTTGTTTGAGCCCCCACAAAAGAAGCTACCAATGGGCAGCTGACATTGCTGGCAATGATCTCTGCATTCAAAAACTGACTTTACAATATAGGTATGATCAGATGTCGTAATCGTCATCATCATCATCCCCATCAGTGTGTACATCCTCTTCTTCACACAATATTAATTTGTCCCCGCTAGAATCCACCATTACAGACGCCTCTGTATTTTTTTTGTCTAAATTGCTAGTACAGGTCTTCCTTGTGGAATTTGTATCTCATTTGGGTGAACATCGTCTTTTTGCTGACAAGGTTCCCGGCTGCGCTGAAAACTCTTTCAGAGTACACACTGGAGGGTGGGCAACATAAGTAAAGCAAAGCCATTTTGTGTAAGGGACTCCAAATTGCTTCTTCTCCCTGCAAGTAGTGAAACGGACTGTCTGACATGCCTATTTTGATGCTATCCCTACAATAATCATCCACCATTCTCTGAATGGTGACAGTATCAGACGAAGTCACGATAGACATATCATTAATTGCAGGCAGTGCTTTCAGACCCGACCAGATGTCATATGGTCATGATTGAGGATGTTTATGATGATGCAGGTGTTGGTGGTTGAGATTGCAGGAGCTTGGATCTAACAGAGCGAATGGAGCAGCTAAGTGGCGCTGGACTGATTGTTATGTTTTTAGCCAAAGTTTCTGAATTTGAAAAATACTTTTCAATTTGATGAATGCGCTGCAATTGACGTAACAGGGAGGAGGTTCCTAGATGGTGAAGTCCTTACCTCTACTCACTCTTGCTTTGCAAATGTTATAGATGGCTTGACAATTGTTGTCCATATTTGGATGGAAATAATTCCACACATGAGAGGTGGATTTTTTTGCCTTTTGCCCTGACATGACAATGGGATTTTTCATACCATGGGCAACATCTGTTGCCTGATTTACATAAACAATATCTTTGGCATCAACATCCTCATCATCTACATCCTCATCATCCTTATTAGCGCCAACTACAGAAATATCCTCATCCTCCTGGTGCAATTCCACAGAAGCATCCTTGATTTCTATGTCAGATTTGTGCTGCTCATCCCCACATTTTGCAGAGGGCAACCAAATGGTGGAAGGAGGATCTTCTTCAAGTAGAGTATTGGAAATGTCAGCCTCACACATGGCAACCGTGGGCACACTTGAACTTTCCTCAGGGATCTGTGACTTTTCTGAGCACACAGTTGGTTCATGTGCCTTAGCAATTTTCATTTTTTTGACACATCTACAGGGACAAGTGCTAACTTCATCATAAGATGCAGAACCACCAGTCATAAATAAAGGCCAAGGGCTTATCCTTTCCTTGCCACTTCGTGTAGTGAATGGCATATTGTCAATTTTTTGTTTCTCGGCAGCATACTTAGCTTTTGAATTTTTTCTTTAACACTGTAAAATATTGCTTGTTGAATTTAAAATGGCCTGACTTAAACCCTTGGGCACCAGCCTTCGTAGATGACGTCGAGGGCCTTGTACACAAAAATCAAAACAGATCTTTTTTTTGTGGAATGCTAATTTATTTAACTTTTTTTTTTACACTGGTGAAGACCACCCCTGAATGAGGCAGCAGCACCTTGATGAAATACACAGCACCCCTTTAAGGACAAGAAAGCACCCCTACGGAGCAGCGGAGTGCGGACGGACCACCTGCAGATTCACAAGTATGTGGATGATAAATTGCGGTCTGGTTGGCTGTATCACCGTACAATAATAGCTTAACTAGTTACTAACTAGTAGCTACCTAGCACACACAAAAAAATGAAAAAAATAATAAGATTTGAATTTGAACTTTTTTTAACAATTTTTTATAATGGGGAAGAGCACCCCTCGATGACACAGCATCCCTTTACGAACTGTAGCCTTAACCCCTTGATGGGCAGGTTAACACAGCAGCACCCATTTATGTACTGCAGCCCAAGCCCCTTTATGGACAACACAGCAGCAGCCCTTTATGTATTGCAGCCCCTGCCCCTTGATTGAGAGGACAACAGTGAGTGACATAACAGCACCCCCCACTTTATGTACTGCAGCCCCAGCCTGACAACACTGCACCATTGAACAAATAGTGACAAGTCACTGACAACAACACACAATACTGACTGCACCCTAGAAGAACAGAGCACGTCTGCTCTGTACACTCTCCACATTTAGAGTGAAAATGGTGCCGATCACCAGGACCTTTATAGAATCCAAAACCTGCAAGAATCCGATCACGGGAGGATGACGTTTTGCCTCATTTTTAGATACGAGTCACGTGGGAAAACCTAAGCTGGATGAGCTCGTATCACGCTTATCTCTAATCTATCTATCTATCTATCTATCTATCTATCTATCTATCTATCTATCTATCTATCTATCTATCTATCTATCTATCTATCTATATTATGAATCACTCCTACAATATCAGCTGTTGCTGCACACAGGCAGGGATTTCTGAAAGGACATAGGACCTGATTCAGAGTTGGGAATAGAGTGAGATATCGTTCTCAACTGTGAACCTGAACAAACCATATTGCAATGCAAGGGGTGTAAATACTTACATTATTTTTTGACATGTGGGGTAAATACTGGCTGCTTTTGCATGTAGACCACAAATACTGCACAGATTTATTATTACTCTACAATTTAGAAGTCAGATGTCAGTTTGGAAACACTCCTCCCAAATCTAAATCTCTCTGCACATTTTAAATCTGCCCCACCTGCAGAGCAGCATGGTTTCACCAAGATGATCAGTTGAGAGAGATATCTCTCTCTATTCCCAAGTCTGAATCAGGCTCTGAGTCTGTTCACTACCCCATCTGTGTCACCCTTGTCTATCTACTCCTACCCTTTAGAATGTAAGCTCTCACGCACAGGGCCCTTTTCTCCCATGTGCTTTTCCTTCTCTTACTATTACCTTCAGCACCTAACGCTTAACTTCTGCCACTGTACTACTAACTTGAGTGTTATGACCGCTGTTGCAGCAATGTTTATATATCATGTACTTATCCTGTATTGTCTTGTGCTGTAAGTCACTGTTCTCTTGTTCTGCTTTGTAAGGTGCTGCGGATCCCTTGTGGCACCATAGAAATAAAGGCTAATAATAATAATAATAATAATAATATAATAGTTATGTCCGGGAGACAAAGATCCTAGTTTCGGCTCTGCCTGCACCCACTTTTATTCTCTCCCTGTCTCTCCCCCATCTCCCATCTCTCTAGCTCTCAGCCCTGATTTCCCATTTGCCTCTCTCTGTCACAATATGGAGAAGATGAAGTAATGACTACATCAGTGCGCTGGTGAGATGCAGCCATTATTTTGTATCACATCTCCTCATGGTAAATGATACTTTTTAATAAGGCTTGTATGCAATTAGTTTTGCACCCGCAATACTTTTTCGCATGCTGAACTTTTTGCCTACATCGCGTATTTTAGCTGCGAAAACTTATCGCGCACATCCCCGCGATTCGCCATATTCAATTTCAAAACACGCGGAAACGCAATCGGTGAATGCAAACCAGGCGAAAAGTGCTGTCTGAATTGGGGAAATCAACCTGACACCCCTAAAAGATGCACTAACATAAAGCTATTTGGGGTACTTAAGGGGTGTCATTTTCTTCTAATTAGCGTCTTTGAACAATTGTTGAAGAAAAGTATTTAGCAGTTTTTTTAGGTGAAAATAAGTTGTCCAGTCAAAATTGGGGTACCTGAAAGTGGGTGCAAGCATGATTTAATGTCTTCAAAGTGAACTTTTAAATAATGCGAATTTGCACCCCCCAAAATGCACTTGCAATCCCCAAAACACTTGACCCCAGCACCTTATTTCGCTAGTTTGAAAACTTGTCCCCCCAATTTGCACTTTTTCACCCCCAAATTCAAACTACTTTTTTGTGGTGTTATTAAAAAAATTTTAGGTTTTTTTTTAACGCAGTTGTCCTTTGGGGGCTGTCCCAAGGGTTCTGAGTGGTTTCTCCACCTTTGTACCCTCATACAAAATAATTGCACTTCTTTTCTCCACCCATTCAGAGGCAAAACATTTTCACCTATTACATTGCATTGCGTTTTCACGTATGCAAAAAGCGGATGGTATTGAATACAGCGATACTTTTCCAACAGACGAAAAGTCGTAATCGGCGATACTTTATAGCGAATCCCGGCTTTTCGCACCTAATTGAATATGGACCACAGTATGTAAATCCTTTACATTCATTGGTGAAATATAGGCAATGTGAGGATGATTGTGACAGACAGCTTTTGTGATGTCACTAAGCTTATAATAGTCACTGCCTGGCATAGGACACTGAGTTATTAGCTGAGTGTGTGTAGTATCTATATCTATAGATTGTTTCTTAGCGCTATAACTCTTTCCGTATATTGGATATCTTACAGTCTCAGGTAAGTTTATCTTAACCTAAATAATGTTACTAGCTGTTAGCCTACCAGGCCACAAGTTCTGGTGCTGGGATTAATTTGGTGATTGTGGAGGTGGTGGAGCGGATTACTTTATGTTTTATTTGTTTTTCATTATTTTACCTGCCAGTCATCATCATCATTCATGGGGTTTTATTTATTCACATTTTACTTTTTTGGGGCTTTTCACCCTTATAATTTAAAAATTAATCTAAAAACATATTTCAGCAGTTTCAGGATTATAGCTCTTAATTTGCTCTTATGTTCTTCTGCAAATTGTATTCTTAATTGTGCACCCATAAATTATAATATTAATGTGTTATCTGTGCTAATAAAACATTTGCTATTCTCTATATTATGGAGTTAGATTATATGTAATTATCTTAATCTATATTATGTTAACATACTGTAATTACATGTATTTAATGTACTTCGGTTGTCTCCTAACCTTTAATACGACTGGATCATAGAGGGAAGTTCATTAAAACATCCCCCGTCTATTAGAAGTAAATATTTCCGTTATGTGGAGTAAGACAACATTAAGAAAGATGTATTATTAGTTTTTACTTCATAATAACTTCTAATTATGAATCTCATATTGTTCTATGTACTTGTTGTAATTCAAAAATAAAAAGAAAAAGTGTATTATAATGCAATTTAAAAAACATAGATTAATAGTATTAAAAAGCAGCTGGCCGGGGAACGGTATAATTAATCATCATTAATTGATCTGATCTGCCAATCACTATATATCTCTGTTTTGCAATGTCAGATTTTCATTTTATATGAATGAATTAGTTGTAGATTAAAATAAAATATAAACTACACTGCTATATATATATATATACAAAAGAATTGCTAGGAAAACACCTGCTTTTCTGAGAGCCTCTGTCAGCCCTGCTCACCATACACTCCGTTCTATGCATTGCTAGTGGGAATATGGCAATAAAGTTTAAAACATGGATCCATCTTTCCACTAAAATGCATATAATAGTGTCTGGTATGTGTATGTATAGTTACACAGCCATCATGTGTCTGCATAATATATATATGTTTTAAATGTTTAAATTTCACTGCTCCTAGCCTGGTCGCTCTAACAGGCGTCTCAGCCACCAGCTTTTAGTAGCATCTGAGCCACCGGATGGCGTTTATCAGCATCTGTGTTATTTTATTATGACTGATGACATTCAGACTGTAGACATTTTGACCCTGTCGACATTTTAGTTATCATTGCTATGACAGTCAACATTTTAACTGTGTACACTTTGTCTACATTTAGACCCTGTCGACAGATTGAATATCAACATTTTGATTGTTGACATTTCTGTATTCATTGTCAATATTTTGACTGTGTCTGCACTGTTAACCTTATGACCATGTCAAACTTATGTCCATGTCGACTTGTTTTGTTGTCGACATTTTGCCATTTGACCTTTTGATTGTCTAAGTTTTGACTGTTTGAATTTTGACTACATCCCATTGTAACATTTCCCAGCAGTTTGTCTGCTAACTGACACTATTCAGTTGCTATGCTGCAGTGACAGCTCATTGTACAGTACTTCAGCATCATGTAAGATGAGTCTTGTTTTATGCCCACTATGGAATGGATTGAAAATACCTGTATATATGTAATGTAGGTAAAAAGCCAAAAACATGAATAAGTTATAGCAACTCAAATTATATTTTATTTGTTTCAGTTATTTGACAACCATTGTGTTTATCTTTCAGAAGAGACTTTACCATCAGTTCCACAAATTCTGTGCGCTATTAAATAGCCATGAATTTAAGACTTCCTTTTAAGAACATGTTTCAAGAGCATCCAGTGTTCTTATTATGTCTATATGGTTTCTTCTTCCACCTGAGACCTGCAGAACCCTTTTATACATCATATATGACTGGGCCTAACAAAAAGTTCACCATGGAAGAGGTACGAGAACACAATTCTTATTTATATCAGTAACATATAAATTGTGTGAAATTGTAATGCACTCTATGGGTGAGTTGTATGAAAGTCAGGGCCGTAACTAGGGTAGTGTGACCAGTGCCATGGCACAGGGCACCGCAGGGCAGGGGGTGCTGTTTGGGCCTGTCAAATTTCCTGTTTTTTATGAATCTCACTTGTAGTTTTCTCTTCTTTTATCCCCAGCATCTCCTGGCCTCCCCTATCTCTTCCCTGGCCCTTCCCCATGAGGCCATTGCCCTTTTTCAGTTGCCTTTTTTTATGTCCGTATTTAAAAAATGGGGGTCAGATGCTTATTGGAGCAGCTGTCTGGCTAGGAGGTCATTAATAAATTGCCTCGAAAGCAGTTCCATAATATATTTATATGTAAAACTTTCCTAAAATAAAATAATAACAATAATAATATTAATTATATGTCAAAATTAAAAGTTTCCAACACCAGTAGCATATGTGCCAGGTTGATGTCAGGGGTACTTACACCCAACAAAGTCATAGACACAGGAAAGGTTCTTTAACACTTGACTGATAATTTAAAAAAATAATTTGCTGTTAAATTTAATTTAAATAATAAAAAACACCTATACTACAGCAATTATAATTGGGGAATGAAGCCTCCCTGGAGGAGTAAAATGTAGTCTGCACAGTTTGTGTTTTCCATCATCAACACTACTGACCAGCATATATGCACCTCTGTGAAGGTTTACCTTACCCGTAGTAACATGAATATGCCCTTTCTGTACCTGGACTACATTTCAAATCCCCTTTCCCTGCTCTTCCACTCCAAACAAAAGGATGCGCAAGTGTATGATGTGACCAAGTCTGCATATGGACATAGACGTGCGCTTTATTGTGGATGAGCATAGTATAAATTTGCATATTTTACATAAAACAAATGGGTGAACGTCTAACTCAGCATTTTTTTTTTTAAAGGAGGAACTCTGTCTGTGAAAATACTCTGATTATATCTCTTATAATGGAATTATAATTCTACTAAGGATCTTGTCTCCTGGTCATACAATGTGTTAATACCTAATTTGCCTTTGAAAATATGACAACTGATACTCAAACTCTGTTTTCACTAACATATTGCTTCTAATGTGTCTTCTTTCTCCCCAGGTCACGAATAAGCTCTCCCCAATATGGACCAACAGTTTGCTGCTTCTCCAGCTGCTAGTGCTCCTCTTTACTGACCTCTGCCGATACAAACCAGTCATTGTGTGTCAGGGCCTGTGCCAAGTCATCAGCTACAGCCTACTGTGCTTTGCTTCCAGTTTCCGGGCCATGCAGTTCCTTCAGGTTACCTCAGCCATGGTCTCTGCATGTGACATTGCCATCTTCTCATATGTACACAGTGTGGTGGCTGCTGATCGATATGAGAAGACCATTGTCTATATCCGAGGGTATAGCTTGCTAGGCTACACCATAGGTGCTGTGTGTGGTCAGCTCATGGTGTCAGTTGGTCATTTCTCCTACTATTACCTGAACATTATTACCTTGGAAAGTGCATCAATGGCTTTCATCATCTCCATTTTCTTGCCCATGCCCAGCAAGGATCAGCCATGTTCAGAGTGTACAAATGACCACATCAAACACAGACACATGAACGCTGTGCACAGCTGTTGTAAAATGGTGGCCAAGTTCTTCAAGCAGCAGTGGCTGGACTTCCGCGAGTGCTATTCCTGCAGCATCATTACCTGGTCCTCATTGTGGGCACTTGTGTCAGTTGGATACTACCAAGTGATTGGCTCTTCCCAAACACTCTGGGATAGCTTGGAACACTCTGACAGTGTCTTTGTGCTTAATGGAGGCGTGGAAGCTGCTGCAGCTTTGCTAGGTATGAAATAGATTACAGTCTGAGTAATTATGTGTCTTCATCACATTAATCTCTAACCCTATACACTAACTAGGGAGGACAAGGTCCTAGGCATATATCCCTTTCTCATTGTGGCTTTTCAAATTTATCTGTCATTGGCTAAACAAAAATAGGGGAGGAGCATACAAAGCCATAGGAAAACCTCTTAGATGTCTTCACAATTATTTCTTATTACATTATAAGTCATATCCCTCACTCTCATGTCAAAACACTGATGGTTAAAATATCTCTGAAAAAAGAAGCAGACTGGGTGTATTCCATTCCCTGTGCTGCTTCTGGACCAGATAGCTCTCAGCTAAATATAACATATATATTTCTATTAATACATTATCTGTATTAGGCAGAGTTATAAAAAAAAACTTATTAGACCTGCAAATACAGGATTTCTAGAGGTACATAGGTGCCAGTGGTCCAAATGAGTGTGTGTGGCCGGTCCATGAAGAGGTCTCATAATTAACACTTAATAAGCTATAGTCTGCCTCAAAGGGAATCGGTATAAAATCCCCACAGTCGGGATGCCTGCTGTCATTATAGCGACAGCGGCATCCCAATGCTCAGGATCCCGACAAGGATCCGGTACGTATGGTAATTTTTCCCCCTTCTCCCTCTAACACTAACCCTCCCTACCCTGCACCCTAACCCTCACTGTTAGTGCCTAAACCTAACCCTCCCCTCTAGTGGTGCCTAATTCTAGCCCACCCCATGGGGTACCTAACGCTACCCTCACCCCAAAGTCTAACTCTAATATCCATGATGCCTAAACCTAACCCCCTCGTGGCTTAGACCTAATCAGCCCCGCTATACTTATGATAAGAATCCCGGCTGTCGGGATTCCGGCGTTGGCATATCCATGACTTTCGGGATTACAGTGCAGGTCTTCCGGCTGGGTAGTGGCATTCCGTTGTCGGGATTCGTTAGACAGGATGCCGGCTGTAGGTATAATAACTGCATCCCGGTAAGACACCTGTCTCCTAGCTGGCAGCTGCTCTCTGTTCTCTCTAAGCTGATGAGTACTCAGAATCACACACACAGCACACTTGGTAAGAGAAACTATGAGCACTGGGCATGTACAGCAGCTTTGTACTATCCCCTAAACTGCATATTGTATTAAATCATTTAATATAGTTCTGCTAATGTGGCAACTTGAAACCCCTGTGTTTTCCTATGTGCTATGCCAAATACATGTTTTAAAAATATGTTTTTATAGAGAACCGATACATGTTCATTGAACATGTTATACATTCTTCAAATTCTATTTCTCTTATGTATCAAAAATGGGTGATAACATTAATTTTAAGTACCTCTGGTCATATCAGGTCAGTAAAATACATGATGACACCTGATAGCTACTCTGCACCTGTTTGTTTCCTGCAGATATATTTGCACTCTCCGTGATGGACTGCATGAAGACAGACTGGAGCTTCTGGGGAGAGCTGGCTCTGTGTGTCCTCTGTGCAGTGGACAGTGCTGCCATATTCACCATGGCCTACGTTAACAATATCTGGGTGGGATATGCTGGCTACATTGTATGTAAGGCCTCCTATAAGATACTTACCACAATAATAATGTAAGTATGCACTCTGTACCACTACTACTGTCATGCCTATGAATGTCATATTTCTACCATGTATAGATCTATAACAGTCACAGACTATTTAGTTTCTTTTGCATATAAAATAAGCAACTTCATTATTATCCCGTTTGTTAGTCATTATATGCCCCAATGTGCTGTGTACAATGGCCCTGAGTCAGAGATGGACACAATGCTGCTGTTTGCACAGTTATAGTAATTACCTGTAACCTGCACACACATATGAGTCACACTGCGCATGCGTCTCGTGTCATTACTGATGTCGCTGATGTCACTCGCAGTCAGGATTTATTCACAAAGTGATTGCCTGGAAGGGATCGTTTATGGGCGACAATGCGGAGGTGACGACTGAAATGCAGACGTGACGCGGCCGTTTTCAGTCTCTGTCAGTGACTGAGATCCTGTATGCAGAAAAAATGGCTCCAGCGTCTCAGTTCCTGCGCCCATTCTGTATGACCATAGGGTTACTTTGAAGTCAGATAATCAACTGATCTGCGTCCGAGCTGTTGTTTGGATTTGCCAGGCTGCAGATGTGATGTCTCATTACAAATCCTGGCAGCTGTGGCATTTGCATATTTTTGCACAGCCGCTGTGTACAAATCCGCAGTCACTGTGGCATTAGTGTATATTACTGAATCAGGCCCAGTACCACTTACCCATCAGAACAATCCGCAGTCACTGTGGCATTAGTGTATATTACTGAATCAGGCCCTGTACCACTTACCCATCAGAACAATCCGCAGTCACTGTGGTATTAGTGTACATCTCTGACCTGGGGCATTTTAAGAGAGGAAGGGGTCCGCGTGCACTACACGTGCGGGGCCCCCTCCTCTCTCCCTGGTGGCTGGCAGCCGACTGACGCAGCTGGCCAGCCACCGGAGCATTAGTAGACTCCAGGCACTAGAGTGTGCCCGGAGTCTACTGCGCATGCACAGAACGCCAGAAAATTGGCCACGGCAGCCATTTTCCGGCGTTCTGTGCATGCGCAGTAGACTCCGGGCACACTCTAGTTCCTGGAGTCTACTGTGCATGTGCAGAAGACCGGCAAATGGCCGCGGCGCCCATTGTTCTGGTGTTCTGAGCAGCAGTGACACCCGACTCGGGACCTCAGACAGGTAAGTTTAAAAAAAATATGGGTGCAGTGTGTGCAGTGCAGGGCCCCCTGGACCTGGGGGCCCGTGTGCCCTGCACACACTGCACCCATTATAGATGCGCCACTGTCTCTGACTCTGGCCCAGTACCACTTACCCATCAGAGCAATGCTGATTTACAGTTGTAGTACCCTACAGTTCTAGCACCAATGATGATTATGTATAAATACTATTGAAATGTACAAATCATCAGTACCAATCACAGCATATAATCAGACGTCTGATTTAATGACCTAACTTACACCATACTTACTGACATTAGAAAACTCCTCTTGCGGAGCCCTGTTCCAGTCCTGTATAACACAATGATATATGTCTGGTCACACTGCTATGACTTACAGTACCCACAGTATCACCATGTCTTGTTCTGTGTTATATAACTGGTGCATGTCCCACTCCTATCCTAGGGTGAATATTGCTGTGAGTGTGAGAAAGGAAAGATACGCTTTGGTTTCTGGGATAAACAATTTTGCATCCTTCTGTTGCTAGCGATTGTGAATATAATAATGACTGGTATCAAGCAAGATATCCACAGTCAGGTAAGGACACCCTGGCCATCATCACATTGCTTCCAATAAATATGTGCAAACTATTAGGTATATTAGGATGTGGCCCTGTGACATGTCCCCATTGTCATCACTCTAATGGTGTGCCCAGCACTCCCAAAGATGCTGGGCTTCCCCCAGGCTCCCAGTGCTCCCCCTAAACTTCCTGCCCTGTCTGCGGGAAACTGTGACCCATGAGTGGGATGGCAGGACAGTCCTAGAAAAGTGGGACAGTTAGGAGGTATGCAATAAATAGGACCCCAGACTACTTGCTACTATAATAATTTCTCTGCTCATACTGTAACTTTACTTTTGTAAGATTATATTTTCTCTGTTGTGTTTCTTTTAGTTTATCATCTATGCCAGCTATTTCCTTATACTATCAGGGATCATTGGTTTCATCGCAGTCTGCATAATGACTAGCAAAAGGAAAAAAAACATCAGAGACCAGCAGATCACCGATAACAGCACAGGGTGTCCATAACACAATGCCATCAAATATTTCTGGCGGGTGGTCCCAGCATCCAGCGTATCTAAGCAGAGCTTCTCCACCCTCCAGGTGGCTAAAACATCTTTACACCCAGAGGATACCCTCAGGCAAGAGCAGCATGCTGCCATGGTCCCTGTATCTATCTCTGACTCAGATTCCAACTCTGCAAGGGTGAGGTGCTGCTATGGTCCCCATTCTTGATCAGCAGCTTGGTATTTCCCAACACCTGTACTCAGTAGAAGGTGGAAGAGTCCCGGGACCTAGGCTGGTAACACTTGGAGAAGGTTCACCAGCAGCGACAAGTCACCAAAGTCATCTATCGAGAGGTAATAATAAGTGCTATTACTGTATCAATGTGGGAATAGGGAGGTTACTAAACAGTTGTCTAGAAGCAATCAGCAGTGATGTTTAGCGAGTTTAATAGTTGGGGTAGTTTAGCAGTTACTGATGGTCATGATAAAATGCAAGGACCAATGCAAAGCCCCTCTCACTAAACTGCATGTCATCCAGGCTTGCCTACCCTCCCGATTTGACCGGGAGTCTCACGATTTTCGGGTGCCGCTCCCTGCTCCCCGGAAAGGCAGGCAAGCCTCCCGGCAGCCAGCAACCCTCCCGACCTCAGCCCAGAATAAACTGGAAACTCCTGCAGTGGGGGTGCCAATGACGCGATTTGCGCTGAATTGTGTCATCGTGGCCCCGCCGCCTGCTTCACAATGCTGAAAATAACGGTATTGTGAAGAGGTGGCGGGGCCACGATGACGCAATTGTGCGTCTCCGCCCCCACTGTGATGACGATGACCGGGCACGCCCCCAGCTGTTAGCCGACAATTAGCTCCCTCTCGGAAGAAGGGAGCTAATTGTCATCAAGAATGATGTCATCTACTGTAGTTGGTGTAGCTGGACAGCACAGTTTGAATCAGCAATTAAGCTTTGCTCCAGTGCTGGTCTGAATCATGTCATCTAGAGGGATATATGAAGATCATCTCCCATCACTGCAACTTTGCATGCACTGTCCAGTCAGTGTGGAGTGTGCAGCACATATTCTTCTCTCCAGTCCTGGACTGCACTGGCCCCACCCACATTACACCACTGCCCATCATACATATTCTTAAAAGGCAATACTTGAAGTACTCACAAATAATCACATTCATGTTTGTTTTTTATAATAATTATAATAATTTTATTAAATGAGGACTTTTTTTGCAAACTGCAAATAAACGCAAATAATACTGATCAACTTAATTTTCAATAAAATATTCCTAAATATATGTAATAGAAAATATTAAAGATTTATTTCACCCTCAAAAATATAAATAAGCACACATAACATAAAATATACTTATTAAAAGTAAGCTATAACATAATAACATAATAACATAAATAATAAATAATAATAAATAATAACATAAACTTATTAAAACTACTGTATAACTGTTAACTTTCCAATGAGGCAAGGCCCACACTGTAGTCCAATGAACTTCTAATCTCAGAAATGGCAGGTGAGGATGTCCTGGTGCAAAGTTGAGTGTTAATATAGGGCCCCTCATATTGGTGGTGCGTTCCCTTTTGAAATGACAGATAGGAGGTAGGGAGGTAAACATGGCGTATAGTGTTCCTGTTGTAGCCTAGGAGGCATCTCCATTAGGACACTATAAGGGGTAAGTAGGCCTCTGGTCACCTTATATAGCACATCAGCCAATATCCTCTCTGCCTCAGCTCTGTTGCTGTCATTCAATTTTCTCAGCTTCTATGCTATATTGGCTGCCACAACGTCATACTCATCTGCATTCTTTTCAATTAGTCAGTTGGTGGACTCCAGAATCCAACAAGTCATGACCTCTGTGCTCTCCCCTAACTCACATAGGGGTCTATTTACTAAGCTGTGTTAGGAGATAAAGTGAACGGAGGTAAGGTACCAGCCAATCAGCTCCTGTCGTTTTTCAAACACAGCCTGTGACTTGGCAGTTAGGAGCTGATTGGCTGGTACCTTATCACCGTTCACTTTATCTCCTATCACAGCTTAGTAAATAGACCCCATGGTCTTTTCCTTACAGTATAGAAAAGGCAGATTGTTGTGGGTTAGGCGAGGCAGGAAGTACTGAGACTTGGATAGATGGAGGTAGGGTCACTTGGGTGGCAGTTGTAGCCTCATCTGCTTTAGTCACTATCATAGTTGATGCTTCATCAGTAAAAGCCGATGGTTTTTGGGGAAAAAAAATACAAATAATTTAAATTAATGTTCTAACAAATCATTTTGTTCTTGTCATTTAACATTTACATTTTGTCTTTTCAGTTACCATCAACTCCGAGGAATGGCCTGCAATGGCCCATTTTCTGGATTTTCCACACTGCAATAAACCTGCACCTTGATAGACTTTGTGGTGCAGGCATGTTGTGCCATACACACCTATATTCATCGCAAAGCCTCAACCGCACAGCACAACATCCTGTTTTAGTGACATTGCAGAATATCCAGAGTATGACGTAGGATTTACACCAGTGGAGCCAAGTGAAGTGCGAAACATCAGTGTTGAGGCAAATTAAATAGGGAGCAGTATTTCAATTACTGCAATGGTGAACTATTGACCCTGTTCTTGTAATGTTTCCATATTTTACATATATCTTGTATAATAAACATTGCATACAAATTTGTTGTTATTGTTTTTTTTTTTTCAAAATAATTTTTATTGAAACACTGCACATATTCACATTCAAGAATTTCAATCAGATCAGTACAGAGCATTTAAAGACATCAGAAATGTAACACAATTACATAGTATTGTCACTATGTTCACAAGTTTTTGAGATCATATAAACCTTATAGCCGTATTGCTCTGTCAGATGTTACATAATACAGACTTCATAATAGTATATTGTAATATTCAATCTAGTCACATCACACTTTTTCATATAACATAAGAAATTCTTAATATGCATACAAATACAGTCAATAATGAACATTAACTAAAGAAAATAAAGAAAAATAAATAAATAGAAACTCTCTCTTGCCCTCCCCCCCTGACCAAAACCAGAAGAGTCCAGATTCCGTATGTTTAGTGACCAACCGAAGTGACATCTATTGGAGGGTTGTTTCCAATGGTTTGAAGTGTGTACCATGAGGTATCCTTCACACTATTATAAATTTGCCATCGCATTTCCAGGGACAGAGTAGATATAAATGATTCCCATGTGTTAAAAAATGTCTCCACTTTGATTTCTTTTTCTAATATTACCTCTACCCAATCCATTCGAAAAACATTAAATAATTTTATCTTAAATAATGCAAAAGATGGGGCAGTGGACGAGATCCACTCTTGTAGTATCGTCTTGCGTGCTGCCGCACTGATTGCTAAGAGCATTCTCCTACTCCCCTTACTCGCCCTCATATCTGTGGGAATAATGCCAAAGATTGCCCACTCTGCCATGAAAGGGACATAATTGAGTATTGATGATTCCGCATATCTTTTTATTTGTAACCAGAATCCTCTAACCAATGGGCACGACCAAAAACAATGATATAAATCGGCATTACTTTCCCCACACCTATAGCAGCAATGAGAAGTCGTGCGTCCCATTAAGTAACTTCTGTGCGGTGATAAATAAGCTCTGTGGAAAATGTTTAAGAACATCTCCACATAGATAGTTGATGTTAGAGTTTTACAAGAGTAATTAAGGGCAGCCATTAAATCTTCAATTGTGTACGTAGGAGATTTCTGATTCCACTGCGACAGTCCCCTAGTATTGGATGCATGATCCATGTTTGTTTTAAAACACAGATAATAGTTAGAAATGGCTTTCCTCAAAATTGGTGGTTTGGAAAGAAGACTATCTATTGGATTGTTCCAATCTCCCTCTGCAAACACCTGTATCACAGAATTAACATAATGTTTTGCCTGTAGGAAGGCCACAGGGTATCCTGATAAAGTATTATATTTTTCCAAGGCTTCACAATATGTCCTATGTGCCTCTCTATCTACCAAACATCCTATTCTCTGTATACCTCCTACTTGCCATAGTGTAAATGGGTATGTTGCCTGTCCATTTTGAAAATCGGGGTTTCTTACAAACGGAAGAAATAATGATTTATGTGAATTTAGACCTGCCTCATGTCTCAATTGATGCCATAGTCGTTTTGTATTCCACAATAGTGGGTTATTCCTCACAGAGGCAGAAAGTTCTTGATCGTGAAGATGCAAAAATGTAATTAGGTCCCTTTGTTCAAGAAACTCCCGTTCAAGTGACGTGTTGGCATAGTTTTCTGTTTCGTTTATCCAGTCGGACAGATAACGAAACATAACTGCTTTATTATATAACTTGATATCTGGAAAGCCTATTCCCCCATTTAATTTAGATTGTTGTAATTTCAAGAGGCTTATCTTAGGTCGCTTACCATTCCAAACAAAAGATCGAAAAATCTTATTCAGGAGTTGCAAATCTTTTGCTGTAACAAACAAAGGCAAGGCCTGAAGCAAGTACATCAGTCTCGGGAATGAGATCATTTTGATTAAACATGCACGTCCCATATATGATAAGCAGAGGTCCCTCCATCCCTCTAGCTCGTCCGAGATTTTTTTTATAATAGGTTTGTAGTTAAAGGAATATAAATTTGCTAAGGTTTTAGGAAGTATAATACCCAAATATGTGATCCTGTCACTAGCCCACCTAAGTGATATGTTTTCTGGTAGGTGTGGTATTGTATTGCGCGTACCGAGATAGAGCGCTTCCGATTTACTTATATTAACTGCAAATCCTGAAATTTCTTCAAAACTTTTTAACACTTCAAATATGTGGATCATACTTTCATGAGGATTAGCGATATAGAGCATTATATCATCAGCGAATGCTGTTAGTTTTATTGTTCTGGAGCCTATATTAATCCCCTTAAAAATACTATCTTTTTCTAATATTCTTATTAACGGGTCTATGGCCAAATCGAATAAAAAGGGTGAAAGGGGGCACCCCTGTCTTGTACCCCTAAACAACTCTATTGGGGTGCTGATATAACCATTTATTAGAAGTGTCGTCATGGGGGATAAATATAAATATTTAATTAAATCAATAAATGTTGACCCAAATCCACGCATTTGTAATATCTTAAATAAGTGAGGCCATAGCACTGTGTCAAACGCCCTTGACGTGTCAAGACTCAACAGGGTATTAGTGTAACTTGAGGATATTCCTGACGTTACCGCCACTACTGCTATTGCCGCTCTAACCCCACGGACCGAATGTCGCCCTTTCACAAATCCCAGTTGATGGGGAGTTAATATATCAGGTAAAATAGTTTGCAAACGATTCGCCATGATTTTGGCCAATAGTTTGGCATCCGTATTTAACAGATTAATCGGTCTGTACGAATCTAGTTTTTGTGTGTCTCTTTGTGGTTTGGGAATCAACACTGTAGTAGTATTTGTGAAGTATTGAAATGGGGATTTGTTATCTATCATATCATTAAACAACTCCTTAAGGATCGGAGCCACCTGTTGCTGCAATAGTTTGTAGTATTCATTTGAGAATCCGTCTGGTCCAGACGACTTCCCTAGTTTTAGTTCTGATATGACAGACAGCACTTCAGTTAATGTCACTTCTCCTGAAAGTGCCTCTTGTTGTTCTGTAGTTAATGGAGGCAACAAATCCTCAGTGATTAAAGTATCATGTTGGAGCTGATTAAAGGAAAGATCGCTATATAATTCCCTATAGTATTCCTCGAATTTCTGTACAATATCATTATTGGTAGTGAGTAAAGTGTTAGTGCGTGGATCCCTAATGGCTGTGATATAATTCCTTTTCCGCCATGATTTGGACATGTTAGCAAGCAGCTTTCCTGCTTTGTTCCCCCATCTGTAAAACTTATGCTTAGCATATAGTACATCTTTTTTAGCTTGGGACAGGAGGTGTGTGTCTAATATTTGCTTCGCCTGAACATATGTTTCTCTAGTTAGCTCAGTAGGATCTGCAATATAATTCTGTAGAGCTAAAGTGAGGGCCTCTGACATTGACCTATACTCAGCGGTTTGTGCCTTACGTTGTTTAGAAACAAAATCGATGATCCGTCCTCGCATTACAGCTTTAGATGCACCCCAACAAATGGTTGGTGTATCCCACGCTTCTAAGTTGTCATCCTGATAGTTCATCCACTGTGTAAGTAAATATTCCTTAAAGTTAGTTGATTTGTATAAATATGGGACGGAAATCGCCAATGTCTTAGGCCGCCCGTTGATTGCGGTATAGTCAATGTTATGGTAATGGGTGCGTGATCAGAGATTAAAATTGAATGTATCCCGGAATCTTTTATTTTAGACACTATGCTGTCCGACACAAGAAATAGATCAATTCTTGACCAAGATCTATGTACGGCAGAGTAAAAGGTGTATGATTTATCTGTGGGGTTTAATAATCTCCAGACATCTGTAATGTGATGGTTTGCTTTAAGAGACTGGAATTGTCTCCATACTGCCGAATTAGATGATTGTGGGGTCGGTTGTCTATCTATTGATGGGTTTTCTACCGAATTGAAATCTCCTGCAACTATTAAGGAGTAATTAGTGCGCTGTGCCAAAATACCCATTATCTGTCCGATAAAATCTTGAGGTGAAACATTCGGTGCATATAAGTTTACTAGGGTATACCGGGAGCCCCAAATTTCCACATCTATAATTAAAAACCTACCATTGGGGTCGGCTATGGTGTTTATGATAGTATACTGTAAATTTCTCTGAAATAGTATAGCAACCCCTCTGACTCTTCTGCCGCAACCAGCTTTTACGCACTCCCCTATCCAGGATGCCTTCAAAGTAGAGAAGTCGCCCTCTGCCCAATGCGTTTCTTGTAAAAACATAATATCTGCTTTAAATTTTTTTAGGTGAGTAATTACTCTTTTTCGCTTAATTGTGGAATTTAAACCCCCCACATTCCAGGATAAAAATTTCAGCTTACCATCATGTATCCCAGAAATCCTGGTGCTCATGTTTAGGGACATATCTTATCCAATACCCTGTTGTGAGATAAAAAATGTATTGAACATTATCAAAGCAAAGTACGGAACTCTGCCCCAGCCAACAGAGACCGTCATTTTTGATACAATGAAACCCCATATTCCCAGTATCCTCCAGGATGGGAGGGTGAGAGCGAGAGAGAATCCAACAAAAACAAAACAATAAAGAACATAGAAAAGAATAAACCAACTGAAATCAAAGGCATTACACAATTTTGTGCAGCGCTTCCACCTTTTTCTTTTATTTTCCCAACTATATTTCCATGTGGTGTTCATCACCTGTAACTTGTGATGTACACCAGAACTTTGTAACATATTCTACTCATTGAAATGAGGAATGCCTCTTCATGTGAATAAAACACAACATTTTAAATAGCAATTATCATCTTGCAGATTATCATCAAGTATAGAAATGACAACAATCCACTCCTGTACATATCCCTATTGATTACTGAATTAGAACTATACTCTGAACTGTATCAGTACTGTCCATCTTTTCATCTACGTGGTGATCTTTCTCGGTTCACGTCAATACCAAAGTGAGTCTTGGCTGTCTTACGATCAGTGAAATATAACGTTTGATCTCCATCTTCCACTCTCAATTTGGCTGGGTATAGTAGTGCAAATTTAGTATTGCGCTCATACAGTAATTTGCAAACCTCAGTGAATTCCCTTCTTTTCTGTGTAACTGCTGCTGAAAAGTCTTGGAATATTAGTACCTTATAACCATCTATCATCAGTGTGGATGTTTTTTGGTACCCAATAAAAATCCTCTCTTTCATTCTATAATCTAGATACTTTGCTATTACTGGTCTGGATCTGGCATTTGGCCCTGGTCTATCTGGGCCTATTCTATGCACTCTTTCTACATGAGGCAGGATTGGGCTCTCAGATAAATTTAAGGCTTCAGGTATTTTATGAACTACAAGTTGCACCAAGGCTTGGCCACTTGTTTGTTCAGGTATCCCAATGAACCTTAAGTTACTGCGCCTAAGTCTATTTTCCATGTCATCAATTTTAACCATGTGTTGTTATTGTTTTAATACTTACTATGCCACTGCAAGCTATTTTAAACTTCCAAGTTGGTGACAAATGCTGAAGGAAGCTCCTTGTTGGCCATAAATAATAGCAAATCAATATACCAGAGTCTTGGCTCATGCACCTCATCTGCTCCTGCAGCGGATCTTCTGTTCAGTTCTTTCTTGAACACTGTGTGAAGGTTTGAGATCTTTGTCCTAACCCATGTAATGTTGGCAGAAGGGTGATAATGCGGGCATACCTTCTGCTGCTCTTCCATGGCCATAGCCCTCATTATCCTATTATAATAATGCAGTGATTTTGTTTTCCAAAAGCATAGATGTGCTCTGTAGGCTTCTATCAAATCATGGAGGAAGTCGTGACTTGTTTCTGTAGCCAATTCCTGTGTTAAAATTAATGAATAGACCTGCGGATGGCTTAGATAGAGGATTTCTGTGAAATAACATTGTGAAGTCTCTAGTACAGCCTATGGGATGTAGTCAGGAAGCCGGTGGTCAGCTGTAAACTCCCGGCATGGGACTAATGATAGGCATCTAAATACTACATAATGACGCCTATCATCAGCCCCATGCCGAAATCCCAACATCCGGCATACCGATCGTAGGTAAACCGGGCGTACAGAGGGGATAGCAGCGCAGTGGGGAGGGTTAGGTTTACAGTCTCCTGGGGGGACTAAAGGCCCCCACACATCAGAACGATATTGTTCCAACCAGCCACCCACCCCCTGCAGGTGCTGCCCCCCTGTCCCCATGTGATCAAAGATGTCCCCTCCCCACTGGTGCTGCTATTGCAGCGCTTTCTTACAAAGTGAGCGACATGTAGTCAGCATTTGGGGATGGAAATGGGTGGGGGGGTGGTTAGAAAAACTGAGGCGTGTGTGACTATTTAGTGTTCACTCTAGCTCCGGCGGCAGGCAGGGCGTCCGAGTTAGAGAAGGCACATGTGCGTGCACCCCCGAAAAGGGGGCGTGTCCATTGAAAAAGGGGCATGTCTATAAGACGTGTCACCCTTTTCATCACTCTTGGGGGGGATACTTATCACCGGAGAATTCATCATTGCTCTGATGCAGGGACAGCTGCTCCAAAAAAAAGCTGACCCCCGTATCCCCAGAAGTAGCAACGATCCTTACCTTCCCCGTCACCAGGTTCTACGTATGTGTGACCTGAGGTCACACATGTGCAATGTCGCCTGGGAATCAGTGAGGAGGTGGCAGAGGGATCCGCTCGTATTCCTCTTCGCATCCCCCTTCACATAGGAATGAGCGGGGCTACGAGAACAAATGACATCTGAAGATGAAGATTGTTCTCGCTGGCAAACTCCCAAAACTTTCCATTTTCAGAGTTTGCTGGATATCAGGTGGTCCTACCGGACCCCTGATGATGAATGGCCCGTTAACTTAAATATATTTCCGCATGGTTACCGGGCCATTTAAGTGTTGATGAATAGGCCCCTGAAAGGCCTAAAATAAAACTTGGTCTTGGGGCCAGGTACCACTGGATCTATTCATTATCACTTAATTTCAACAAAAGCTGGTTCAAATGAAGATTTTTACCTGCTTTTGTAGAAATTAAGTTTTGGGGCCAGTCATCATAAAGGTAACGCAGGAGATATCACAGATATGTACTGCTTACCTTTCACTCCCGATGTGGCCTGCTGTCCCCATACACTAGTATTTGGGATCCCTCCACCTTTGTCTGGCTCCTTCCACCGGACGCTGGGGCTTTGTGCACCTGCACAAACTCTATTTCGCGCAGGCGCACTAGCACTGCCGAGTTAGATTCTGCAATACTAGGTTCCACTGCTCTGAAATAGCAGTGAAAGCTTTTGGGGAGACAGAATATCGGACCCCGATAATTAATTTAATGAATAGGAATGTGCGCCGACTCCCGTGTTTTGGTTTTAGTTTTGGATCTGTATCTCCTTCGTGTTTTGGATCTGGATTGGTTTTTGCCAAAACCGCACTTGTGAAAATTGGTTCTGGTTTTACATCTGTATTTTTTCTAAAAAATCATAAAAACTGCTGAAATCACATAAGTTTGCCCTGTTTTTGTTCCTACAGTATTATTAACCTAAATAACATTTATTTTCAGCCATTTCCAGTCAATTTTGACCACCTCACTGCTCACAATATTGATTTCATCCAGTTTAGGCCAAAAGTTTGCATCGAGCTAGCTGTTGGACTAAGCTAAGCGACAGTAGTGGGTGGCACTAAAATGTGGCAGTTCAGTTCAACATTCCAAATTAGGAAACAGATGTTTTTTATTAATCAAGACTGAGGCCAGAGGCAGTTGGAGTGTGAGGTTCTGAATTTGTTGTGGACCTGGGGTGGTGATAGGAGCAGACACAGAAGCCGACTTAAATGAAAAAGTGGGTTTTTTAATAAGTGACTTAGAAGACATGGGAATGACAAATGAAAAAGTCCAGGTATAGCACTAAAGTGCACTTGATAACTGTAGTGGGGGTTAATGGAGAAATGTCCAGATAGTGACAGGCAGGAACAGTCCAGTATACAATTATAGTGAGCTGTAACAGAATGCAGGTATGATGAGCTGTAACTGAATGCAGGTATGGTGAACTGTAACAAATGCAGGCTAGAGGTAATGAAATCCAGCTGGGAGTGAAATGAGGCAAGGTGCAGGGAAACAGCAGGTTCAGGTGCTCAGGCAGGTGGGAATGTATATGGAGGGTGCAGGGTAAGTCCAGCAGGTTGGAGCAGGCAAGGTTCAAGCTAGAAGTATATAACAGGCAGGCAGGTAAGGCAAAGGTACTCTCTCTCAGCCGCAGCTGAGAAACATCAGCAGCAGTTCGAGTTGCACTACTTTTGAGTAGGGGTGTGCACCGGCCACTTTTCGTGTTTTGTGTTTTGGTTTTGGATCTGGATCTTTCTTCGTGTTTTGGATCTGGATTGGTTTTGCCAAAACCACCCTTCCGTGTTTTGGGTTCTGGGTTTTGTGTTTTGGATCTGTATTTTTTTGAAAAAAAGCATAAAAACAGCTA
This sequence comes from Taudactylus pleione, assembly GCA_031769625.1. Classification (NCBI taxonomy): domain Eukaryota; kingdom Metazoa; phylum Chordata; class Amphibia; order Anura; family Myobatrachidae; genus Taudactylus; species Taudactylus pleione. The sequence continues at coordinate 3,753,004 of JAUIMM010000584.1, forward strand.
AAATCACAGAATTTGTAGGTTTTTCTGCTCCTATGCTATTATTAACCTCAATAACCTTAATTTCCACTCATTTCCAGTCTATTCTGAATACCTCACACCTCACAATAGTGTTTTTATGTCCAAAAGGTTGCACCGAGGTAGCTGGATGACTATGCTAAGCGACACGAGTGGGCGGCACAAACACGTGACCCATCTAGGCGTGAAACTGCAGTGGCAGACAGGATGGCATTGAAAAACTAGGCCCCAAACTGTACATAATGCAAAGAAAAAAAAGAGGTGCAAGATGGAATTGTCCTTGGGCCCTCCCACCCACCCTTATGTTGTATAAACAGGACATGCACACTTTAACAAACCAATCATTTCAGCACCAGGGTCTGCCACACAACTGTGGCTGAAATGATTGGTTCGTTTGGGCCCCCACAAAACAAGCTGGCAATTTATCTGTCCCTGCACAAACTGGCTCTACGGAGGGAAGATGTCATCCTCATCCTCCTCATCCACCGATTCCTCACCCTCTTCAGTGTGTACATCCTCATCCTCACAGAGTATTAATTCGTCCCTGCTGGAACCACAGGTCCCTCTGTACGTTCTGGAGGCTGGTCTCCCTGGAAGAGTTGATAATTCATTTTATGAACATCATCTTCTCCACATTTTGTGGAAGCAACCTCCTACGCCTTTCGCTGACAAGGTTCCCGGCTGCACTAAACACTCTTTCGGAGTACACACTGGAGGGGGGGCAACTCAGGTAAAATAGAGCCAGTTTGTACAGGGACCTCCAAATTGCTTCTTTTTCCTGCCAGTACAGCTACGGACTGTCTGACATGCCTACTTGGATGCTGTCACCGATGTAATCCTTTAACAGACAGACGCACACTTGTCGCTGCTGCTTTGAGGATTCAAGTGCGGCTACAGCCCACACAATTCACAAAGACAGAAAAAAAAAAAGAATATTTTTATTGTTTGTTTAGCACACTTTGAGGGTTACACCACCCTTTAACAGACAGACGCACGCTTGTCGCTGCTGCTTTGAGGATGCAAGTGCGGCTACAGCCCACACAATTCACAAAGACAGAAAAAAGAAGAAGAATATTTTTATTGTTTGTGTAGCACACTTTGAGGGTGTCACCACCCTTTAACAGATAGACGCACGCTTGTCGCTGCTGCTTTAAGGATGCAGGTGCTGCTACAGCCCACACATTTCACAAAGACCAAAAAAAAAAGAACAATATTTTAATTGTTTGTGTAGCACACTTTGAGGGTGTCACCACCCTTTAACAGACAGACGCACGCTTGTCGCTGCTGCTTTGAGGATGCAAGTGCGGCTACATCGCACACAAGTCACAAACACATTAAAAAAATTGTTTTTTATTTTTTGGAGCACTTTGAGAGTTACACCACCCTTTAACAGACAGACGCACGCTTGTCGCTGCTGCTTTAAGGATGCAGGTGCGGCTACAGCTCACACATTTCACAAAGACCGAAAAAAAAAGAACAATATTTTAATTGTTTGTGTAGAACACTTTGAGGTGTCACCACCCTTTAACAGACAGACGCACGCTTGTCGCTGCTGCTTTAAGGATGCAGGTGCGGCTACAGCCCACACAATTCACATAGACAGAAAAAAGAAGAAGAATATTTTTATTGTTTGTGTAGCACACTTTGAGGGTGTCACCACCCTTTAACAGACAGACGCACGCTTGTCGCTGCTGCTTTAAGGATGCAGGTGCGGCTTCAGCCCACACAATTCACATAGACAGAAAAAAGAAGAAGAATATTTTTATTGTTTGTGTAGCACACTTTGAGGGAGTCACCACCCTTTAACAGACAGACGCACGCTTGTCGCTGCTGCTTTAAGGATGCAGGTGCGGCTACAGCCCACACATTTCACAAAGACAGAAAAAAAAAGAACAATATTTTAATTGTTTGTGTAGCACACTTTGAGGGTGTCACCACCCTTTAACAGACAGACGCACGCTTGTCGCTGCTGCTTTAAGGATGCAGGTGCGGCTACAGCCCACACAATTCACAAAGACAGAAAAAAGAACAATATTTTAATTGTTTGTGTAGCACACTTTGAGGGTGTCACCACCCTTTAACAGACAGACGCACGCTTGTCGCTGCTGCTTTAAGGATGCAGGTGCGGCTACAGCCCACACAATTCACAAAGACAGAAAAAAGAAGAAGAATATTTTTATTGTTTGTGTAGCACACTTTGAGGGTGTCACCACCCTTTAACAGACAGACGCACGCTTGTCGCTGCTGCTTTAAGGATGCAGGTGCGGCTACAGCCCACACATTTCACAAAGACCGAAAAAAAAGAACAATATTTTAATTGTTTGTGTAGCACACTTTGAGGGTGTCACCACCCTTTAACAGACAGACGCACGCTTGTCGCTGCTGCTTTAAGGATGCAGGTGCGGCTACAGCCCACACATTTCACAAAGACCGAAAAAAAAAGAACAATATTTTAATTGTTTGTGTAGCACACTTTGAGGGTGTCACCACCCTTTAACAGACAGACGCACGCTTGTCGCTGCTGCTTTAAGGATGCAGGTGCGGCTACAGCCCACACAATTCACAAACACAGAAAATAATTTTTTTTTTGGTTTGGACTGGAGTGTACTTTGGGGGTTACAGCACCCTTTAACGGTCAAGCCAGCCGGCCCTTTACTTATGACACAGGCGCACGCTTGGCACTACTTTGTTGATGCACGTGCGGCTACTGCGCACACAATTCACAAACACAGAAAATAATTTTTTTTTGGTTTTGGACTGGACTGTACTTTCGGGGGTTACAGCACCCTTTAATGGTCAAGGCAGCCGGCCCTTTACTTATGACAGTAGTGCACACATGGCACTACTTTGTTGATGCACGTGCGGCTACTGCGCACACAATTCACAAACACAGAAAATAATTTTTTTTTTGGTTTGGACTGGAGTGTACTTTGGGGGTTACAGCACCCTTTAACGGTCAAGCCAGCCGGCCCTTTACTTATGACACAGGCGCACGCTTGGCACTACTTTGTTGATGCACGTGCGGCTACTGCGCACACAATTCACAAACACAGAAAAAAATTTTTTTTTGGTTTGGACTGGAGTGTACTTTCGGGGGTTACAGCACCCTTTAACGGTCAAGCCAGCCGGCCCTTTACTTATGACACAGGCGCACGCTTGGCACTACTTTGTTGATGCACGTGCGGCTACTGCGCACACAATTCGCAAACACAGAAAATAATTTTTTTTTTGGTTTGGACTGGACTGTACTTTCGGGGGTTACAGCACCCTTTAAGGGTCAAGGCAGCCGGCCCTTTACTTATGACACAGGCGCACACTTGGCACTACTTTGTTGATGCACGTGCGGCTACTGCGCACACAATTCACAAACACAGAAAATAATTTTTTTTTTGGTTTGGACTGGAGTGTACTTTGGGGGTTACAGCACCCTTTAACGGTCAAGCCAGCCGGCCCTTTACTTATGACACAGGCGCACGCTTGGCACTACTTTGTTGATGTACGTGCGGCTACTGCGCACACAATTCACAAACACAGAAAATTATTTTTTTTTTGGTTTGGACTGGAGTGTACTTTCGGGGGTTACAGCACCCTTTAACGGTCAAGCCAGCCGGCCCTTTACTTATGACACAGGCGCACGCTTGGCACTACTTTGTTGATGCACGTGCGGCTACTGCGCACACAATTCGCAAACACAGAAAATAATTTTTTTTTTGGTTTGGTCTGGAGTGTACTTTGGGGGTTACAGCACCCTTTAACGGTCAAGCCAGCCGGCCCTTTACTTATGACACAGGCGCACGCTTGGCACTACTTTGTTGATGCACATGCGGCTACTGCGCACACAATTCACAAACACAGAAAATAATTTTTTTTTTGGTTTGGACTGGAGTGTACTTTGGGTTTACAGCACCCTTTAACGGTCAAGCCAGCCGGCCCTTTACTTATGACACAGGCGCACGCTTGGCACTACTTTGTTGATGCACGTGCGGCTACTGCGCACACAATTCACAAACACAGAAAATAATTTTTTTTTTGGTTTGGTCTGGAGTGTACTTTGGGGGTTACAGCACCCTTTAACGGTCAAGCCAGCTGGCCCTTTACTTATGACACAGGCGCACGCTTGGCACTACTTTGTTGATGCACGTGCGGCTACTGCGCACACAATTCACAAACACAGAAAATAATTTTTTTGGGGGTTTGGACTGGAGTGTACTTTCGGGGGTTACAGCACCCTTAACGGTCAAGCCAGCCAGCCCTTTACTTATGACACAGGCGCACGCTTGGCACTACTTTGTTGATGCACGTGCGGCTACTGCGCACACAATTCACAAACACAGAAAATAATTTTTTTTTTGGTTTGGACTGGAGTGTACTTTTGGGGGTTACAGCACCCTTAACGGTCAAGCCAGCCGGCCCTTTACTTATGACACAGGCGCACGCTTGGCACTACTTTGTTGATGCACATGCGGCTACTGCGCACACAATTCACAAACACAGAAAATAATTTTTTTTTTGGTTTGGACTGGAGTGTACTTTCGGGGGTTACAGCACCCTTAACGGTCAAGCCAGCCGGCCCTTTACTTATGACACAGGCGCACGCTTGGCACTACTTTGTTGATGCACGTGCGGCTACTGCGCACACAATTCACAAACACAGAAAATAATTTTTTTTTTGGTTTGGACTGGAGTGTACTTTTGGGGGTTACAGCACCCTTAACGGTCAAGCCAGCCGGCCCTTTACTTATGACACAGGCGCACGCTTGGCACTACTTTGTTGATGCACGTGCGGCTACTGCGCACACAATTCACAAACACAGAAAATCATTTTTTTTTTGGTTTGGACTGGAGTGTACTTTGGGGGTTACAGCACCCTTTAACGGTCAAGCCAGCCGGCCCTTTACTTATGACACAGGCGCACGCTTGGCACTACTTTGTTGATGCACATGCGGCTACTGCGCACACAATTCACAAACACAGAAAATAATTTTTTTTTTGGTTTGGACTGGAGTGTACTTTCGGGGGTTACAGCACCCTTAACGGTCAAGCCAGACGGCCCTTTACTTATGACACAGGCGCACGCTTGGCACTACTTTGTTGATGCACGTGCGGCTACTGCGCACACAATTCACAAACACAGAAAATAATTTTTTTTTTGGTTTGGACTGGAGTGTACTTTCGGGGGTTACAGCACCCTTAACGGTCAAGCCAGCCAGCCCTTTACTTATGACACAGGCGCACGCTTGGCACTACTTTGTTGATGCACGTGCGGCTACTGCGCACACAATTCACAAACACAGAAAATATATTATTTTTTTAGCACTTGGGGGGAGCACCCCTGATGGACAGAGCACCCCATGGACAACACTAGAGCACCCCTTTAGGACTGGGACACTGCACAGGACTTTGGAGTGGACACAGCCCCTATGGAGAACTGACTGCACAACACAGTCCAGCCAGCCCCTATGGACTTTGAAGTAGTGGACACAGCCCGTATTAACAACAGCAGCACAGCACAACACAGCCAGCCCCTATGGACTTTGAAGTAGTGGACAACAGCAGCACTACACTACACTACACTACACAGCCCTAACTCCCACCCTCCCTCTTCACTGTCCACAGCCGAGTGAGAAAATGGCGCCGACGCGGGTACCTTATATAGGATCCAAAACCCGCGAGACTCGGAAGGCTGGATGATGACGTTTTGCCTCGATTTCAGATCCGAGTCAGGCCGGAAAAGTCGAGCCTGATTCGGATCGGACTCGGATCGGGGGGGCTCGGGGGGGTTCGGATTTCAGAAATCCGAACCCGCTCACCCCTACTTTTGAGTAATATACACTGTGCTCCCCATTCCTGCACTCCACATCCCACACTGTGCTCCCCATCCCCCCTACACATCCCACACACTGTGCTCCCCTTTCCTGCCTCCATATCTCACACTGTGCTCCCCTTCCCCCCTCTACATCCCACACTGTGCTCCCCTTCCCCCCACTATATCCCACACTGTGCTCCCCTTCCCCATATCCCCCCTCTACTTCCCACACTGTGCTCCACTTCCTCCCTCTACATCCCACACTGTGCTTCCTTTCCCCCTCCACATCCCACACTGTGCTCCCCTTCCCTCCTCTACATCCCACACTGTGCTCCCCTTCCCTTCTCTACATCCCACACTGTGCTCCCCTTCCCCCTCTACATCTCACACTGTGCTCCCCTTTCTCCCTCTACATCCCACACTGTGCTCCCCTTCCCCCTCCACATCCCACACTATGCTCCACTTCCCCCCTCTACATCCCACACTGTGCTCCCCTATCCCCTGCTACATCCCACACTGTGCTCCCCTTCCCCCCTCTACATCCCACACTGTGCTCCCCTTCCCTCCTCTACATCCCACACCGTGCTCCCCTTCCCCCTCGACATCCCACACTGTGCTCCCCTTCCCCCTCGACATCCCAAACTGTGCTCCCCTTCCTCCCTCTACATTCCACACTGTGCTCCCATTCCCCTCTGCCAATCTTTGTTATTGTTTCAAATATTTACATTCTTTAGATTAGTTGAATATTTTTTCATAGTAAACATGTATGTATGAGTGCTTTGTAGCCATTATTATGTGATCCTTCATATGCTGAGTGATCCACTAACATACTAATTCTGTATGTAACACGCAGAGCCAGATTAGCAGGGATTGTCAGGGATAAACTGCTATTTAGCACCAGCGGCTCCTAGGCACAGGCATACAATGCTTAGGGCTAAATCCAGGCCTTATATATTACTTTTACAGACATCTTATTGCTACATTCTGAAACCAAGCTATTGACAAGATTAACCTACAGTATATTTTTTGGCTAATGTAAAAATAAGTTGTATATAATTGAGTTTGCAAGGGAAACTTCCATTGCTGAATTGAAATGCCTCCCATCTTTGTCTTCTCTGCTCCAAAGATTATGGAAAGACATTGCTCAGTCGTATACCTCCGCGCATTATTAATATTAAAATGTGGTCAAAATAAGCAACACCCATGAGCCACCTAAATCACACCCCCATCTGCATAAACCAGATCTACATAACCACGCCTTCTTTTTAAAATGTCATGCCAGTTTTAGGGGGGAATTCAATTAGCCGCGGTAATTTAACTTGGGCTAATTGATCCCCCGGGGCTTTTCAATTACCTCTGAAGTGCAGAATTTATCCGGGATTTATTTTCACCACTGCACAAACAGTGAAAATAATCCTGTAAAACTAGGTGGTTATCAGGTACCGCGTCCCTTTTAACGCACGAGTCCATGAACTGTTCACGGTTTCTGTATGTTAACGCCCATTAACTCTTGTTAACGCCCACTAACATGTCAATTTAACAATAGTTAACAAAGGTATAGGGTGAAAAAGTGAATAGCCTTGGGTGATAAAGCCCAAAGATACTTCAGTTTTTCACTCGTGATAACTTATCACTTGTAAATGAATTCCCCCATAGGTTCTATCAGGACTGTATTGGATGCTATGTAGTTGACTTAAATATGCCCACATACAGTAGCATAACCAGTAATTATTATTATTATTGCCATGTCAAGGAATAGGGGAGGTGCATTTTTAAACACATTTATCACCTTTTACTGCACATGATTCTCAAGACCTTAACATTAATAAATTGTCCAGAGAAGCCCATTCACCAACATATCCACTTTAATCTCATTGAGGAACCTATTCATCATCAGGGGCCGTATGGCCCCCAATGATTAAGTATCCACCTTGCTTCGGGGGATATTTATCACCGGAGAAATCATCATTGCTCTGATGCAGGGACAGCTGCTCTGAAAAAAAGCTGTCCCCCGCATCCCCAGAAGTAGCAACGATCCTTACCTTCCCCGTCACCAGGTTCTACGTATGTGTGACCTGAGGTCACACATGTGCAATGTCGCCTGGGAATCAGTGAGGAGGTGGCAGAGGGATCCGCTCGTATTCCTCTTCGCATCCCCAGAACTCCTTCACATAGGAATGAGCAGGGCTACGAGAACAAACGACATCTGAAGATGAAGATTGTTCTCGCTGGCAAACTCCAAAAACTTTCCATTTTCAGAGTTTGCTGGATATCAGGTGGTCCTACCGGACCCCTGATGATGAATGGCCCGTTAACTTAAATATATTTCCGCATGGTTACCGGGCCATTTAAGTGTTGATGAATAGGCCCCTGAAAGGCCTAAAATAAAACTTGGTCTTGGGGCCAGGTACCACTGGATCTATTCATTATCACTTAATTTCAACAAAAGCTGGTACAAATGAAGATTTTTACCTGCTTTTGTAGAAATTAAGTTTTGGGGCCAGTCATCATAAAGGTAACGCAGGAGATATCACAGATATCTACTGCTTACCTTTCACTCCTGATGTGGCCTGCTGTCCCCATACACTAGTATTTGGGATCCCTCCACCTTTGTCTGGCTCCTTCCGCCGGACGCTGGGGCTTTGTGCGCCTGCACAAACTCTATTTCGCGCAGGCGCACTAGCACTGCCGAGTTAGATTCTGCAATACTAGGTTTCACTGCTCTGAAATAGCAGTGAAAGCTTTTGGGGAGACAGAATATCGGACCCCGATAATTAATATAATGAATAGGAATGTGCGCCGACTCCCGTGTTTTGGTTTTAGTTTTGGATCTGTATCTCCTTCGTGTTTTGGATCTGGATTGGTTTTTGCCAAAACCGCACTTGTGAAAATTGGTTCTGGTTTTGCATCTGTATTTTTTCTAAAAAATCATAAAAACAGCTGAAATCACATGTTTGCCCTGTTTTTGTTCCTACAGTATTATTAACCTAAATAACATTTATTTCCAGCCGTTTCCAGTCAATTTTGACCACCTCACTGCTCACAATATTGATTTCATCCAGTTTAGGCCAAAAAGTTGCATCGAGCTAGCTGGTGGACTAAGCTAAGCGACAGTCGTGGGTGGCACTAAAATGTGGCAGTTCAGTTCGACATTCCACATTAGGAAACAAATGTTTTTCATTAATCAAGACTGAGGCCAGAGGCAGTTGGAGTGTGAGGTTCTGAATTTGTTGTGGACCTGGGGTGGTGATAGGAGCAGACACAGAAGACGACTTAAATGAAAAAGTGGGTTTTTTAATAAGTGACTTAAAAGACATGGGAATGACAAATGAAAAAGTCCAGGTATAGCACTAAAGTGCACTTGATAACTGTAGTGGGGGTTAATGGAGAAATGTCCAGATAGTGACAGGCAGGTACAGTCCAGTATACAATTATAGTGAGCTGTAACAGAATGCAGTTATGATGAGCTGTAACTGAATGCAGGTATGGTGAACTGTAACAAATGCAGGCTAGAGGTAATGAAATCCAGCTGGGAGTGAAATGAGGCAAGGTGCAGGGAAACAGCAGGTTCAGGTGCTCAGGCAGGTGGGAAGGTATATGGAGGGTGCAGGGTAAGTCCAGCAGGTTGGAGCAGGCAAGGTTGAAGCTAGAAGCATATAACAAGCAGGCAGGTAAGGCAAAGGTACTCTCTCTCAGCCGCAGCTGAGAAACACGTTGCACTTGCAAAGGAAGGAAGGCTCTGGACCTTCCTAAATACTCAGTGCCGCGCTGTGACTGGCTGTAATGAGCACAACACCTACCAGGATTGGATTACAGGTAATACGCGGTGACTACCATGCCGAGAAACTCTGGCCATGACATGGAGTACATATGTAGTTGAAGGCAGGAAAAGGAAGGGTTGATTCGTAGTAAATTTAATTTAAGTTTTGTATTCCGAAGCAAATTTATGAGGAAGGAGGGTAGAGCATGGGTGAACAATATGACCCATGTTTTGCCCACAAAATCTACTTGGTGGTTCAAAATATTTTTTTAAATTAAAGGGGCATGCAGGAGATGCTGTCTGTGGCCATAAATATTACTGGACATTTTTGACATTCAGCAACCACATGTAGAAGACTTCAGCGGCTGTGGCAGTGGCACTGCAGTGGCAGAATGGATGGCAGTTTAATAAACTATAAAATTAAAAATGTCAGGCAGTAATAGCCCACACAGCACATAATACAAAGAAAAGAGGTGAAAGATGGAATTGTCCCTCCCACCCATCCTTATTTTGTATATATTAAACAGGACATGCACAGTTTAACAAACCAAACACTTCAGCTACATGGACTGCCAATTGTGGCTGAAGCAATTGGTTTGTTTGAGCCCCCACAAAAGAAGCTACCAATGGGCAGCTGACATTGCTGGCAATGATCTCTGCATTCAAAAACTGACTTTACAATATAGGTATGATCAGATGTCGTAATCGTCATCATCATCCCCATCAGTGTGTACATCCTCTTCTTCACACAATATTAATTTGTCCCCGCTAGAATCCACCATTACAGACGCCTCTGTATTTTTTTTGTCTAAATTGCTAGTACAGGTCTTCCTTGTGGAATTTGTAAACAAGGTTCCCGGCTGCGCTGAAAACTCTTTCAGAGTATACACTGGAGGGTGGGCAACATAAGTAAAGCAAAGCCATTTTGTGTAAGGGACTCCAAATTGCTTCTTCTCCCTGCCAGTAGTGAAACGGACTGTCTGACATGCCTATTTTGATGCTATCCCTACAATAATCATCCACCATTCTCTGAATGGTGACAGTATCAGACGAAGTCACGATAGACATATCATTAATTGCAGGCAGTGCTTTCAGACCCGACCAGATGTCATATGGTCATGATTGAGGATGTTTATGATGATGCAGGTGTTGGTGGTTGAGATTGCAGGAGCTTGGATCTAACAGAGCGAATGGAGCAGCTAAGTGGCGCTGGACTGATTGTTACGTTTTTAGCCAATGTTTCTGAATTTGAAAAATACTTTTCAATTTGATGAATGCGCTGCAATTGACGTAACAGGGAGGAGGTTCCTAGATGGTGAAGTCTTTACCTCTACTCACTCTTGCTTTGCAAATGTTATAGATGGCTTGACAATTGTTGTCCGGATTTGGATGGAAATTATTCCACACATGAGAGGTGGATTTTTTTGCCATTTGTCCTGACATGACAATGGGATTTTTCATACCATGGGCAACATCTGTTGCCTGATTTACATAAACAATATCTTTGGCATCAACATCCTCATCATCTACATCCTCATCATCCTTATTAGCACCAACTACAGAAATATCCTCATCCTCCTGGTGCAATTCCACAGAAGCATCCTTGATTTCTATGTCAGATTTGTGCTGCTCATCCCCACATTTTGCAGAGGGCAACCAAATGGTGGAAGGAGGATCTTCTTCAAGTAGAGTATTGGAAATGTCAGCCGTCACACATGGCAACCGTGGACACACTTGAACTTTCCTCAGGGATCTGTGACTTTTCTGAGCACACAGTTGGTTCATGTGCCTTAGCAATTTTCATTTTTTTGACACTTCTACAGAGACAAGAGCTAACTTCATCATAAGATGCAGAACCACCAGTCATAAATAAAGGCCAAGGGCTTATCCTTTCCTTGCTACTTCATGTAGTGAATGGCATATTGTCAATTTTTTGTTTCTCGGCAGCATACTTAGCTTTTGATTTTTTTCTTTAACACTGTAAAATATTGCTTGTTTGATTTTACATGCACTGACTTAAACCCTTGGGCACCAGCCTTCGTAGATGACGTCGAGGGCCTTGTATCTTCATTATGACTGCTGGCAGCACTAGTATGTGGTTCCTGCTCCCCTCTCATTTGATTGTCCTCCATATCAACAAACTTACACTGCAGTCTGACCGGCAGTGTCACCGAACAATAATAGTGTAACTACTAAGTAGCACACACACAAAAAATAAATCAAAAGAGATTCTTTTTTTGTGGAATGCTAATTTATTTACCTTTTTTTTTTACACTGGGGAAGAGCACCCCTGGACAAGGCAGCAGCCCCTTAATGAACAACACAGCCCCCCTTTATGGACAACAAAGCACCCCTGCTGAGCAGCGGAGTGTGGATGCGGACAGACCACCTGCAGAGTCACAAATATGTGGATGATAAACTGCAGCCTGGCCGCCAGTGTCACCGAACAACAATAGCGTACCTACTGGCTAGAGTACTAAAGTAGCGCACACACACACACACACACACACACACAAAAATCAAAACAGATCTTTTTTTTGTGGAATGCTAATTTATTTAACTTTTTTTTTTACACTGGTGAAGACCACCCCTGAATGAGGCAGCAGCACCTTGATGAAATACACAGCACCCCTTTAAGGACAACAAAGCACCCCTACGGAGCAGCGGAGTGTGGACGGACCACCTGTAGATTCACAAGTATATGGATGATAAACTGTGGTCTGGTTGGCTGTATCACCGTACAATAATAGCTTAACTAGTTACTAACTAGTAGCTACCTAGCACACACAAAAAAATGAAAAAAATAATAAGATTTGAATTTGAACTTTTTTTAACTATTTTTTATACTGGGGAAGAGCACCCCTGGATGACACAGCACCCCTTTACGAACTGTAGCCTTATCCCCTTGATGGGCAGGTTAACACAGCAGCACCCATTTATGTACTGCAGCCCAAGCCCCTTTATGGACAACACAGCAGCAGCCCTTTATGTATTGCAGCCCCTGCCCCTTGATTGAGAGGACAACAGTGAGTGACATAACAGCACCCCCCACTTTATATACTGCAGCCCCAGCCTGACAACACTGCACCATTGAACAAATAGTGACAAGTCACTGACAACAACACACAATACTGACTGCACCCTAGAAGAACAGAGCACGTCTGCTCTGTACACTCTCCACATTTGGAGTGAAAATGGTGCCGATCACCGGGACCTTTATAGAATCTAAAACCTGCAAGAATCCGATCACGGGAGGATGACGTTTTGCCTCGTTTTTAGATACGAGTCACGTGGGAAAACCTAAGCTGGATGAGCTCGTATCACGCTTATCTCTAATCTATCTATCTATCTATCTATCTATCTATCTATCTATCTATCTATCTATCTATCTATCTATCTATCTATATTATGAATCACTCCTACAATATCAGCTGTTGCTGCACACAGGCAGGGATTTCTGAAAGGACATAGGGCCTCATTCAGAGTTGGGAATAGAGTGAGATATCGTTCTCAACTGTGAACCTGAACAAACCATATTGCAATGCAAGGGGTGTAAATACTTACATTATTTTTTTACATGTGGGGTAAATACTGGCTGCTTTTGCATGTAGACCACAAATACTGCACAGCTTTATTATTACTCTACAATTTAGAAGTCAGATGTCAGTTTGGAAACACTCCTCCCAAATCTAAATCTCTCTGCACATTTCAAATCTGCCCCACCTGCAGTGCAGCATGGTTTCACCAAGATGATCAGTTGAGAGAGATATCTCTCTCTATTCCCAAGTCTGAATCAGGCCCTGAGTCTGTTCACTACCCCATCTGTGTCACCCTTGTCTATCTACTCCTACCCTTTAGAATGTAAGCTCTCACGCACAGGGCCCTTTTCTCCCATGTGCTTTTCCTTCTCTTACTATTACCTTCAGCACCTAACCCTTAACTTCTGCCACTGTACTACTAACTTGAGGGTTATGACCGCTGTTGCAGCAATGTTTATATATCATGTACTTATAATGTATTGTCTTGTGCTGTAAGTCACTGTTCTCTTGTTCTGCTTTGTAAGGTGCTGCGGATCCCTTGTGGCACCATAGAAATAAAGGCTAATAATAATAATAATAATAATATAATAGTTATGTGCGGGAGACAAAGATCCTATTTTCGGCTCTACCTGCACCCACTTTTATTCTCTCCCTGTCTCTCCCCCATCTCCCATCTCTCTAGCTCTCAGCCCTGATTTCCCATTTGCCTCTCTCTGTCACAATATGGAGAAGATGAAGTAATGACTACATCAGTGCGCTGGTGAGATGCAGCCATTATTTTGTATCACATCTCCTCATGGTAAATAATACTTTCTAATAAGGCTTGTATGCAATTAGTTTCGCACCCGCAATACTTTTTTGCATGCTGGACTTTTTGCCTACATCGCGTATTTTAGCTGCGAAAACTTATCGCGCACATCCCCGCAATTCGCCATATTCAATTTCAAAACACGCGGAAACGCAATCGGTTAATGCAAACCAGGTGAAAAGTGCTGTCTGAATTGGGGAAATCAACCTGACACCCCTAAAAGATGCACTAACATAAAGCTATTTGGGGTACTTAAGGGGTGTCATTTTCTTCTAATTAGCGTCTTTGAACAATTGGTGAAGAAAAGTATTTTGTTTTTTTAGGTGAAAATAAGTTGTCCAGTCAAAATTGGGGTACCTGAAAGTGGGTGCAAGTATGATTTAATGTCTTCAAAGTGAACTTTTAAATAATACGAATTTGCACCCCCCAAAATGCACTTGCAATCCCCAAAACACTTGACCCCAGCACCTTATTTCGCTAGTTTGAAAACTTGTCCCCCCAATTTGCACTTTTTCACCCCCAAATTCAAACTACTTTTTTGTGGTGTTATTAATTTTGTTTTAGGTTTTTTTTAACTCAGTTGTCCTTTGGGGGCTGTCCCAAGGGTTCTGAGTGGTTTCTCCACGTTTGTACCCTCATACAAAATAATTGCACTTCTTTTCTCCACCCATTCAGAGGCAAAACATTTTCACCTATTACATTGCATTGCGTTTTCACGTATGCAAAAAGCGGATGGTATTGAATACAGCGATACTTTTCCAACAGATGAAAAGTCACAATCGGCGATACTTTATAGCGAATCCCGGCTTTTCGCACCTAATTGAATATGGACCACAGTATGTAAATCCTTTACATTCATTGGTGAAATATAGGCAATGTGAGGATGATTGTGACAGACAGCTTTTGTGATGTCACTAAGCCTATAAAAGTCAATGCCTGGCATAGGACACTGAGTTATTAGCTGAGTGTGTGTAGTATCTATATCTATAGATTGTTTCTTAGCGCTATAACTCTTTCCATATATTGGATATCTTACAGTCTCAGGTAAGTTTATCTTAACCTAAATAATGTTACTAGCTGTTAGCCTACCAGGCCACAAGTTCTGGTGCTGGGATTAATTTGGTGATTGTGGAGGTGGTGGAGCGGATTACTTTATGTTTTATTTGTTTTTCATTATTTTACCTGCCAGTCATCATCATCATTCATGGGGTTTTATTTATTCACATTTTACTTTTTTGGGGCTTTTCACCCTTATAATTTAAAAATTAATCTAAAAACATATTTCAGCAGTTTCAGGATTATAGCTCTTAATTTGCTCTTATGTTCTTTTGCAAATTGTATCCTTAATTGTGCTCTCATAAATTATAATATTAATGTGTTATCTGTGCTAATAAAACATTTGCTATTCTCTATATTATGGAGTTAGATTATATGTAATTATCTTAATCTATATTATGTTAACATACTGTAATTACATGTATTTAATGTGCTTCGGTCGTCTCCTAACCTTTAATACGACTGGATCATAGAGGGAAGTTCATTAAAACATCCCCCGTCTATTAGAAGTAAATATTTCCGTTATGTGGAGTAAGACAACATTAAGAAAGATGTATTATTAGTTTTTACTTCATAATAACTTCTAATTATGAATCTCATATTGTTCTATGTACTTGTTGTAATTCAAAAATAAAATGAAAAAGTGTATTATAATGCAATTTAAAAAACATAGATTAATAGTATTAAAAAGCAGCTGGCCGGGGAACGGTATAATTAATCATCATTAATTGATCTGATCTGCCAATCACTATATATCTCTGTTTTGCAATGTCAGATTTTCATTTTATATGAATGAATTAGTTGTAGATTAAAATAAAATATAAACTACACTGTTATTTATATATATACAAAAGAATTGCTAGCAAAACACCTGCTTTTCTGAGAGCCTCTGTCAGCCCTGCTCACCCTACACTCCGTTCTATGCATTGCTAGTGGGAATATGGCAATAAAGTTTAAAACATGGATCCATCTTTCCACTAAAATGCATATAATAGTGTCTGGTATGTGTATGTATAGTTACACAGCCATCATGTGTCTGCTTAATATATATATTTTTTAAATGTTTAAATTTCAC
The DNA here is from genome assembly GCA_031769625.1 of Taudactylus pleione. Lineage (NCBI taxonomy): Eukaryota > Metazoa > Chordata > Amphibia > Anura > Myobatrachidae > Taudactylus > Taudactylus pleione. Next base: position 3,769,063 of record JAUIMM010000584.1, read on the forward strand.
TGCTCCTAGCCTGGTCGCTCTAACAGGCGTCTCAGCCACCAGCTTTTAGTAGCATCTGAGCCACCGAATGGCGTTTATCAGCATCTGTGTTATTTTATTATGACTGACGACATTCAGACTGTAGACATTTTGACCCTGTCGACATTTTAGTTGTCATTGTTATGACAGTCAACATTTTAACTGTGTACACTTTGTCTACATTTAGACCCTGTCGACAGATTGAATATCAACATTTTGATTGTTGACATTTCTGTATTCATTGTCAATATTTTGACTGTCTGCATCCTGTTAACCTTATGACCCTGTCAAACTTATGTCCATGTCGACTTCTTTTGTTGTCGACATTTTGCCATTTGACCTTTTGATTGTCTAAGTTTTGACTGTTTGAATTTTGACTACATCCCATTGTAACATTTCCCAGCAGTTTGTCTGCTAACTGACACTATTCAGTTGCTGTGCTGCAGTGACAGCTCAGTGTACTGTACTTCAGCATCATGTAAGATGAGTTTTGTTTTATGCCCACTATGGAATGGATTGAAAATACCTGTATATATGTAATGTAGGTAAAAAGCCAAAAACATGAATAAGTTATAGCAACGCAAATTATATTTTATTTGTTTCAGTTATTTGACAACCATTGTGTTTATCTTTCAGAAGAGACTTTACCATCAGTTCCACAAATTCTGTGCGCTATTAAATAGCCATGAATTTAAGAATTCCTTTTAAGAACATGTTTCAAGAGCATCCAGTGTTCTTATTATGTCTATATGGTTTCTTCTTCCACCTGAGACCTGCAGAACCCTTTTATACATCATATATGACTGGGCCTAACAAAAAGTTCACCATGGAAGAGGTACGAGAACACAATTCTTATTTATATCAGTAACATATAAATTATGTGAAATTGTAATGCACTCTATGGGTGAGTTGTATGAAAGTCAGGAAAGTAACTAGGGTAGTGTGACCAGTGCCATGGCACAGGGCACCGCAGGGCAGTGGGTGCTGTTTGGGCCTGTCAAATTTCCTGTTTTTTATGAATCTCACTTGTAGTTTTCTCTTCTTTTATCCCCAGCATCTCCTGGCCTCCCCTATCTTTTCCCTGGCCCTTCCCCATGAGGCCATTGCCCTTTTTCAGTTGCCTTTTTTTATGTCCGTATTTAAAAAATGGGGGTCAGATGCTTATTGGAGCAGCTGTCTGGCTAGGAGGTCATTAATAAATTGCCTCGAAAGCAGTTCCATAATATATTTATATGTAAAACTTTCCTAAAATAAAATAATAACAATAATAATATTAATTATATGTCAAAATTAAAAGTTTCCAACACCAGTAGCATATGTGCCAGGTTGATGTCAGGTATACTTACACCCAACAAAGTCATAGACACAGGAAAGGTTCTTTAACACTTGACTGATAATTAAAAAAAATAATTTGCTGTTAAATTTAATTTAAATAATAAAAAACACCTATACTACAGCAATTATAATAATCATTCTCATGTATGGATAAAAGTAGCAAATCCACAATCAGCCAATCAGAAGCAACTAGTTAGTACTGGGAACTGTCATTCTCATCATCAATGTGTATGCACCCCAAGTGATACAGCTACTTGTTGGAAATATGTGTGAACAGGTTGGATGATATAGCAGATATGTACACATATGCCCCCCCAGTTGCTTAACCAGTGGAAGGTTTATTGATGTTACATGAGCTACAGCTGTACTCACTGTTATACACACTGGTTGGATGGAGCTCACCAGCCAGTGATTGTATCCAGATACTGGGTAGTGGTGCAGGATCACAGGAAAGTGTCAATATTGCAGGTAATCTCTCAGGTCTCAAGGAGCTAAGTGGAAAACTTGCCTCTCCCATTGTGGCGCACTAACTCAGTGAACAAGATGTCATTGCGCATCTGCAGTAGTAGCCTTAGCAGCCATCTTGGTACAGGGAATGAAGCCTCCCTGGAGGAGTAATATGTAGTCTGCACAGTTTGTGTTTTCCATCATCAACACTACTGACCAGCATATATGCACCTCTGTGAAGGTTTACCTTACCCGTAGTAACATGAATATGCCCTTTCTGTACCTGGACAACATTTCAAATCCCCTTTCCCTGCTCTTCCACTCCAAACAAAAGGATGCGCAAGTGTATGATGTGACCAAGTCTGCATATGGACATAGGCGTGCGCTTTATTGTGGATGAGAATAGTATAAATTTGCATATTTTACATAAAACAAATGGGTGAACGTCTAACTCAGCATTTTTTTTTTTTAAAGGAGGAACTCTGTCTGTGAAAATACTCTGATTATATCTCTTATAATGGAATTATAATTCTACTAAGGATCTTGTCTCCTGGTCATACAATGTGTTAATACCTAATTTGCCTTTGAAAATATGACAACTGATACTCAAACTCTGTTTTCACTAACATATTGCTTATAATGTGTCTTCTTTCTCCCCAGGTCACGAATAAGCTCTCCCCAATATGGACCAACAGTTTGCTGCTTCTCCAGCTGCTAGTGCTCCTCTTTACTGACCTCTGCCGATACAAACCAGTCATTGTGTGTCAGGGCCTGTGCCAAGTCATCAGGGAGGAGCATACAAAGCCATAGGAAAACCTCTTAGATGTCTTCACAATTATTTCTTATTACATTATAAGTCATATCCCTCACTCTCATGTCAAAACACTGATGGTTAAAATATCTCTGAAAAAAGAAGCAGACTGGGTGTATTCCATTCCCTGTGTTGCTTCTGGACCAGATATCTCTCAGCTAAATATAACATATATATTTCTATTAATACATTATCTGTATTAGGCAGAGTTATAAAAAAAATCTTATTAAACCTGCAAATGCAGGATATCTAGAGGTACATAGGTGCCAGTGGTCCAAATGAGTGTGTGTGGCCGGTCCATGAAGAGGTCTCATAATTAACACTTAATAAGCTATAGTCTGCCTCAAAGGGAATCGGTATAAAATCCCCACAGTCGGGATGCCTGCTGTCATTATACCGACAGCGGCATCCCAATGCTCAGGATCCCGACAAGGGTCCGGTACGTATGGTAATTTTCCCCCCTTCTCCCTCTAACACTAACCCTCCGTACCCTGCACCCTAACCCTCCCTATTAGTGCCTAAACCTAACCCTCCCCTCTAGTGATGCCTAACTCTAGCCCACCCCATGGGGTACCTAACGCTACCCTCACCCCAAAGTCTAACTCTAACATCCATGATGCCTAAACCTAACCCCCCCGCGGCTTAGACCTAATCAGCCCCGCTATACTTATGATAAGAATCCCGGCTGTCGGGATTCTGGCGTTGGCATATCCATGGCTTTCGGGATTACAGTGCAGGTCTATCCGGCTGGGTAGTGATATTCCGTTGTCGGGATTTCGTCAGACAGGATGCCGGCTGTAGGTATAATAACTGCATCCCGGTAAGACACCTGTCTCCTAGCTGGCAGCTGCTCTCTGTTCTCTCTAAGCTGATTGAGTACTCAGAATCACACACACAGCACACTTGGTATGAGAAACCTTGACCACTGGGCATGTACAGCAGCTTTGTACTATCCCCTAAACTGCATATTGTATTAAATCATTTAATATAGTTCTGCTAATGTGGCAACTTGAAACCCCTGTGTTTTCCTATGTGCTATGCCAAATACATGTTTTAAAAATATGTTTTTATAGAGAACCGATACCTGTTCATTGAACATGTTATACATTCTTCAAATTCTATTTCTCTTATGTATCAAAAATGGGTGATAACATTAATTTTAAGTACCTCTGGTCATATCAGGTCAGTAAAATACATGATGTCACCTGATAGCTACTCTGCACCTGTTTGTTTCCTGCAGATATATTTGCACTCTCCGTGATGGACTGCATGAAGACAGACTGGAGCTTCTGGGGAGAGCTGGCTCTGTGTGTCCTCTGTGCAGTGGACAGTGCTGCCATATTCACCATGGCCTACATTAACAATATCTGGGTGGGCTATGCTGGCTACATTGTATGTAAGGCCTCCTATAAGATACTTACCACAATTATAATGTAAGTATGCACTCTGTACCACTACTACTGTCATGCCTATGAATGTCATATTTCTACCATGTATAGATCTGTAACAGTCACAGACTATTTAGTTTCCTTTGCATATAAAATAAGCAACTTCATTATTATTCCCAGTTTGTTAGTCATTATATGCCCCAATGTGCTGTGTACAATGGCCCTGAGTCAGAGATGGACACAATGCTGCTGTTTGCACAGTTATAGTAATTACCTGTAACCTGCACACACATATGAGTCACACTGCGCATGCGTCTCGTGTCATTACTGATGTCGCTGATGTCACTCGCAGTCAGGATTTATTCACAAAGTGATTGCCTGGAAGGGATCGTTTATGGGCGACAATGCGGAGGTGATGACTGAAATGCAGACGTGACGTGGCCGTTTTCAGTCTCTGTCAGTGACTGAGATCCTGTATGCAGAAAAAATGGCTCCAGCGTCTCAGTTCCTGCGCCCATTCTGTATGACCATAGGGTGACTTTGAAGTCAGATAATCAACTGATCTGCGTCCGAGCTGTTGTTTGGATTTGCCAGGCTGCAGATGTGACATCTCATTACAAATCCTGGCAGCTGTGGCATTTGCATATTTTTGCACAGCCGCTGTGTACAAATCCGCAGTCACTGTGGCATTAGTGTATATTACTGAATCAGGCCCAGTACCACTTACCCATCAGAACAATCCGTAGTCACTGTGGCATTAGTGTATATTACTGAATCAGTCCCAGTACCACTTACCCATCAGAACAATCCGCAGTCACTGTGGTATTAGTGTACATCTCTGACCTGGGGCATTTTAAGAGAGGAAGGGGCCCGCGTCCACTACTCGTGTGGGGCCCCCTCCTCTCTCCCTGGTGGCTGGCTGCCGACTGACACAGCTGGCCAGCCACCGGAGCATTAGTAGACTCCAGGCACTAGAGTGTGCCCGGAGTCTACTGCGCATGCACAGAATGCTAGAAAATTGGCCGCGGAAGCCATTTTCCGGCGTTCTGTGCATGCGCAGTAGACTCCGGGCACACTCTAGTTCCTGGAGTCTACTGTGCATGTGCAGAACACCGGCAAATGGCCGTGGCGCCCATTGTTCTGGTGTTCTGAGCAGCAGTGACACCCGACTCGGGACCTCAGACAGGTAAGTTTAAAAAAAATATGGGTGCAGTGTGTGCGGTGCAGGGCCCCCTGGACCCGGCAGCCCGTGTGCCCCACACACACTGCACCCATTATAGATGCGCCACTGTCTCTGACTCTGGCCCAGTACCACTTACCCATCAGAGCAATGCTGATTTACAGTTGTAGTACCCTACAGTTCTAGCACCAATGATGATTATGTATAAATACTATTGAAATGTACAAATCATCAGTACCAATCACAGCATATAATCAGACGTCTGATTTAATGACCTAACTTACACCATACTTACTGACATTAGAAAACTCCTCTTGCGGAGCCCTGTTCCAGTCCTGTATAACACAATGATATATGTCTGGTCACACTGCTATGACTTACAGTACCCACAGTATCACCATGTCTTGTTCTGTGTTATATAACTGGTGCATGTCCCACTCCTATCCTAGGGTGAATATTGCTGTGAGTGTGAGAAAGGAAAGATACGCTTTGGTTTCTGGGATAAACAATTTTGCATCCCTGCTGTTGCTAGCGATTGTGAATATAATAATGACTGGTATCAAGCAAGATATCCACAGTCAGGTAAGGACACCCTGGCCATCATCACATTGCTTCCAATAAATATGTGCAAACTATTAGGTATATTAGGATGTGGCCCTGTGACATGTCCCCATTGTCATCACTCTAATGGTGTGCCCAGCACTCCCAAAGATGCTGGGCTTCCCCCAGGCTCCCAGTGCTCCCCCTAAACTTCCTGCCCTGTCTGCGGGAAACTGTGACCCATGAGTGGGATGGCAGGACAGTCCTAGAAAAGTGGGACAGTTAGGAGGTATGCAATAAATAGGACCCCAGACTACTTGCTACTATAATAATTTCTCTGCTCATACTGTAACTTTACTTTTGTAAGATTATATTTTCTCTGTTGTGTTTCTTTTAGTTTATCATCTATGCCAGCTATTTCCTTATACTATCAGGGATCATTGGTTTCATCGCAGTCTGCATAATGACTAGCAAAAGGAAAAAAAACATCAGAGACCAGCAGATCACCGATAACAGCACAGGGTGTCCATAACACAATGCCATCAAATATTTCTGGCGGGTGGTCCCAGCATCCAGCGTATCTAAGCAGAGCTTCTCCACCCTCTGGCTAAAAACATCTTTACACCCAGAGGATACCCTCAGGCAAGAGCAGCATCCTGCCATGGTCCCTGTATCTATCTCTGACTCAGATTCCAACTCTGCAAGGGTGAGGTGCTGCTATGGTCCCCATTCTTGATCATCAGCTTGGTATATCCCAACACCTGTACTCAGTAGAAGGTGGAAGGGTACCGGGACCTAGGCTGGTGACACTTGGCGAAGGTTCACCAGCAGCGACAAGTCACCAAAGTCATCTATCGAGAGGTAATAATAAGTGCTATTACTGTATCAATGTGGGAATAGGGAGGTTACTAAACAGTTGTCTAGAAGCAATCAGCAGTGATGTTTAGCGAGTTTAATAGTTGGGGTAGTTTAGCAGTTACTGATGGTCATGATAAAATGCAAGGACCAATGCAAAGCCCCTCTCACTAAACTGCATGTCATCCAGGCTTGCCTACCCTCCCGATTTGGCCGGGAGTCTCACGATTTTCGGGTGCCGCTCCCTGCCCCCCGGAAAGGCAGGCAAGCCTCCCGGCAGCCAGCAACCCTCCAGACCTCCCCCCAGAATAAACTGGAAACTCCCGCAGTGGGGGTGCCAATGACGCGATTTGCGCTGAATCGCGTCATCGTGGCCCCGCCCCCTGCTTCACAATGCTAAAAATAACGGTATTGTGAAGAGGTGGCGGGACCACGATGACACGATTGCTCGTCTCCGCCCCCACTGTGACGACAATGACCGGGCATGCCCCCAGCTGTTAGCCGACAATTAGCTCCCTCCCGGAAGAAGGGAGCTAATTGTCATCAAGAATGATGTCATCTACTGTAGTTGGTGCAGCTGGACAGTACAGTTTGAATTAGCAATTAAGCTTTGCTCCAGTGCTGGTCTGAATCATGTCATCTAGAGGGATATATGAAGATCATCTCCCATCACTGCAACTTTGCATGCACTGTCCAATCAGTGTGGAGTATGCAGCACATATTCTTCTCTCCAGTCCTGGACTGCTGGGGGCTGTTGCCCCTCCTCTGTGTACCATGTGACAGGGGCTTTGAAATTGTGACATGTCCAATGGCCATTGTAACAGCATCCAACTATAGATCATACAATACTACTACTTGTAGTGTTTGGAGCCTCCTACAGGTGAATGTGGTCTGTGCTGACAGTGTTGTCCAAATGTCTGCCAAGAAAAAGTCCAGCACCCTGCCCTGCACTGGCACCCAGGGCACGTTACGCCACTGCACTGGCCCCACCCACATTACACCACTGCCCATCATACATATTCTTAAAAGGCAATACTTGAAGTACTCACAAATAATCACATTCATGTTTGTTTTTTATAATAATTTTATTAAATGAGGACTTTTTTTGCAAACTGCAAATAATACTGATCAACTTAATTTTCAATAAAATATTCCTAAATATATGTAATAGAAAATATTAAAGATTTATTTCACCCTCAAAAATATAAATAAGCACACATAACATAAAACATAACCATAAACTTATTAAAACTACTGTATAACTGTTAACTTTCCAATGAGGCAAGGCCCGCACTGTAGTCCAATGAACTTCTAATCTCAGAAATGGCAGGTGTGGATGTCCTGGTGCAAAGTTGAGTGTTAATATAGGGCCCCTTATATTGGTGGTGCGTTCCCTTTTGAAATGACAGATAGGAGGTAGGGAGGTAAATATGGCGTATAGTGTTCCTGTTGAGGCCTAGGAGGTATCTCCATTAGGACACTATAAGGGGTAAGTAGACCTCTGGTCCCCTTATATAGCACATCAGCCAGTATCCTCTCTGCCTCAGCTCTGTTGCTGTCATTCAATTTTCTCAACTTCTATGCTATATTGGCTGCCACAACGTCATACTCATCTGCATTCTTTTCAATTAGTCAGTTGGTGGACTCCAGAATCCAACAAGTCATGACCTCTGTGCTCTCCCCTAACTCACATAGGGGTCTATTTACTAAGCTGTGTTAGGAGATAAAGTGAGCAGAGGTAAGGTACCAGCCAATCAACTCCTGTCGTTTTTCAAACACAGCCTGTGACTTGGCAGTTAGGAGCTGATTGGCTGGTACCTTATCACCGTTCACTTTATCTCCTATCACAGCTTAGTAAATAGACCCCATGGTCTTTTCCTTACAGTATAGAAAAGGCAGATTGTTGTGGGTTAGGCGAGGCAGGAAGTACTGAGATTTGGATGGATGGAGGTAGGGTCACTTGGGTGGCAGTTGTAGCCTCATCTGCTTTAGTCACTATCATAGTTGATGCTTCATCAGTAAAAGCCGATGGTTTTTGGGGAAAAAAAATACAAATAATTTAAATTAATGTTCTAACAAATCATTTTGTTCTTGTCATTTAACATTTACATTTTGTCTTTTCAGTTACCATCAACTCCGAGGAATGGCCGCAATGGCCCATTTTCTGGATTTTCCACACTGCAATAAACCTGCACCTTGATAGACTTTGTGGTGCAGGCATGTTGTGCCATACACAACTATATTCATCGCAAAGCCTCAACCGCACAGCACAACATCCTGTTTTAGTGACATTGCAGAATATCCAGATTATGACGTAGGATTTACACCAGTGGAGCCAAGTGAAGTGCGAAACATCAGTGTTGAGGCAAATTAAATAGGGAGCAGTATTTCAATTACTGCAATGGTGAACTATTGACCCTGTTCTTGTAATGTCTCCATATTTTCCATATATCTTGTATAATAAACATTGCATACAAATTTGTTGTTATTCTTTTAATACTTACTATGCCACTGCAAGCTATTTTAACCTTCCAAGTTGGTGACAAATGCTGAAGGAAGCTCCTTGTTGGCCATAAATAATAGCAAATCAATATACCAGAGTCTTGGCTCATCACCTCATCTGCTCCTGCAGCGGATCTTCTGTTCAGTTCTTTCTTGAACACTGTGTGGAGGTTTGAGATCTTTGTCCTAACCCATGTAATGTTGGCAGAAGGGTGATAATGCGGGCATACCTTCTGCTGCTCTTCCATGGCCATAGCCCTCATTATCCTATTATAATAATGCAGTGATTTTGTTTTTCCAAAAGCATAGATGTGCTCTGTAGGCTTCTATCAAATCATGGAGGAAGTCGTGACTTGTTTCTGTAGCCAATTCCTGTGTTAAAATTAATGAATAGACCTGCGGATGGCTTAGATAGAGGATTTCTGTGAAATAACATTGTGAAGTCTCTAGTACAGCCTATGGGATGTAGTCAGGAAGCCGGTGGTCGTCTGTAAACTCCCGGCATGGGACTAATGATAGGCATCTAAATACTACATAATGACGCCTATCATCAGCCCCATGCCGAAATCCCAACATCCGGCATACCGATCATAGGTAAGCCGGGCGTCCAGAGTGGATAGCCGCGCAGTGGGGAGGGTTAGGTTTACAGTCTCCTGGGGGGACTAAAGGCCCCCACACATCAGAACGATATTGTTCCAACCAGCCAACTAGTTGGCTGGTTGGAATGATAATCGTCTAGTGTGTGGGAGCAAACGATTGTCAGCCGTTTGCTCCCACATGCTGAAAAACGTCCAGAAACGGTTGTTCCAACTAGTTGGTGAAAACAAACATGTTTGATTTTCACCAACTATCGTTCTAGTGTAGGGGGAACACTCCCCCCAACTGAACGATAAGTAGGCGGACACCTGGCCGCTAGTGTCCGCCTACTTCACTACCGGCTGTGCTGCCCCTGTCAGCTTTGGATCCCCCTGCCTGTCACTGATACAGATAGTGGGCCCGCCTGAGTGTGAGGAGAGGATCAGTGCAGCTGCTGCACACAGGTCCTCCAGGTAAGTGCTGCCCCCCCGCGATCAAAGATGTACCCCCCGCGGGTGCTATCCCCCCGTGATCACAATGCACCCCCCCCCGCAGGTGCTGCCCCCCGCGATCAAAGATGTACCCCCCACGGGTTCAACCGCCCCCCCTGCGATCACAATGTACCCCCCCGCTATCAGAATGTACCCCCCCGCGGGTGCTGCCCCCCGCGATCAAAGATTCCCCCCGCAGGTGCAACCCCCCGCAATCATCGAAGATGTAAGCCCCCCAGTGGGTGCTCCCCCCCCACGGTCACAATGTACCCCCCCGCGAGTGCTGCCCCCCCACGAACAAAGATGTCTCCCCCGCGGATGCTACCCCCCCACAATCACAGATGTCCTCCCCCTGGTACAGGTGGGGTTTACCTTCAACTCTGCCGCTTGTGAGAAGGGGGGTGGGAGTAGTCTGCAAACAACTCCCAGCCTCTCTATGTGCCCCATCCTCACTCACCTCCTCTCCTGATGGCACCAGTTACAGGTGATGGTTGAGCCTTATTAATTTTTTAGTATTGACATAACAGCTGGTGTGGTAGGCTAGTGGTTACAGTGCAGGTAACTTGATGCAAGGGTCCAGGCTTCAATCCCAGGGATAAACAGCCTATTTTTATTTAAATATTTATATTTATAGACTTAATATTCTTTTTATAGTTTAACAATTTTCCAGGGAGTGAGGGGGAAGCTGGGGACAGAGATGGGGAATGTGCTGGTTACTTAATGTGTCATCCACTGTACTGCCTGACATCCTGTGCGCCCGTGTAATGCCTGGCCCTGACACCCTTCTCCTGACAAGGTGCTCACCCATATAGTACCTGACCCTTATGATACAGTAGTACCTGAATCCTCTCCCCTATAACCCCGTGTGCCCATATAGTACCTGACACCTCCTAACATCACCTGGGCACACAAGACACCCTCTCTCATGTGACCCTGATTCAGAAATGGACATAATGGCGATTTTTACGCAGATTCGACAATTGTTTGCTATTGTGCATGTGCGAATGCAGCCCTGTGCATGCGCAGCTATTGCAGCGCTGTCGCGCATGCAGAGGGCCCACGTACAAAGTGAGTGACATGTAGTCAGCATTTGGGGATGGAAACGGGTGGGGGGGTGGTTAGAAAAACTGAGGCGTGTGTGACTATTTAGTGTTCACTCTAGCTCCGGCGGCAGGCAGGGCTTCGGAGCTAGAGAAGGCACATGTGCGCGCACCCCCGAAAATGGGGCGTGTCCATTGAAAAAGGGGCATGTCTATAAGACGCATCACCCTTTTCATCACTCTTGGGGGCGTGCCCTGCCCACCTTGCTTCGGGGATACTTATCACCGGAGAATTCATCATTGCTCTGATGCAGGGACAGCTGCTCCGAAAAAAAGCTGACCCCCGTATCCCCAGAAGTAGCAACGATCCTTACCTTCCCCGTCACCAGGTTCTACGTATATGTGACCTGAGGTCACACATGTGCAATGTCGCCTGGGAATCAGTGAGGAGGTGGCAGAGGGATCCGCTCGTATTCCTCTTCGCACCCCCAGAACTCCTTCACATAGGAATGAGCGGGGCTACGAGAACAAATGACATCTGAAGATGAAGATTGTTCTCGCTGGCAAACTCCAAAAACTTTCCATTTTCAGAGTTTGCTGGATATCAGGTGGTCCTACCGGACCCCTGATGATGAATGGCCCGTTAACTTAAATATATTTCCGCATGGTTACCGGGCCATTTAAGTGTTGATGAATAGGCCCCTGAAAGGCCTAAAATAAAACTTGGTCTTGGGGCCAGGTACCACTGGATCTATTCATTATCAATTAATTTCAACAAAAGCTGGTACAAATGAAGATTTTTACCTGCTTTTGTAGAAATTAAGTTTTGGGGCCAGTCATCATAAAGGTAACGCAGGAGATATCACAGATATGTACTGCTTACCTTTCACTCCCGATGTGGCCTGCTGTCCCCATACACTAGTATTTGGGATCCCTCCAACTTTGTCTGGCTCCTTCCGCCGGACGCTGGGGCTTTGTGCGCCTGCACAAACTCTATTTCGCGCAGGCGCACTAGCACTGCCGAGTTAGATTCTGCAATACTAGGTTTCACTGCTCTGAAATAGCAGTGAAAGCTTTTGGGGAGACAGAATATCGGACCCCGATAATTAATATAATGAATAGGAATGTGCGCCGACTCCCGTGTTTTGGTTTTAGTTTTGGATCTGTATCTCCTTCGTGTTTTGGATCTGGATTGGTTTTTGCCAAAACCGCACTTGTGAAAATTGGTTCTGGTTTTACATCTGCATTTTTTCTAAAAACAGCTGAAATCACATGTTTGCCCTGTTTTTGTTCCTACAGTATTATTAACCTAAATAACATTTATTTCCAGCCATTTCCAGTCACTACTCACAATATTGATTTCATCCAGTTTAGGCCAAAAGGTTGCATCGAGCTAGCTGTTGGACTAAGCTAAGGGACAGTAGTGGGTGGCACTAAAATGTGGCAGTTCAGTTCAACATTCCAAATTAGGAAACAAATGTTTTTTATTAATCAAGACTGAGGCCAGAGGCAGTTGGAGTGTGAGGTTCTGAATTTGTTGTGGACCTGGGGTGGTGATAGGAGCAGACACAGAAGCCGACTTAAATGAAAAAGTGGGTTTTTTAATAAGTGACTTAGAAGACATGGGAATGACAAATGAAAAAGTCCAGGGATAGCACTAAAGTGCACTTGATAACTGTAGTGGGGGTTAATGGAGAAATGTCCAGATAGTGACAGGCAGGAACAGTCCAGTATACAATTATAGTGAGCTGTAACAGAATGCAGGTATGATGAGCTGTAACTGAATGCAGGTATGGTGAACTGTAACAAATGCAGGCTAGAGGTAATGAAATCCAGCTGGGAGTGAAATGAGGCAAGGTGCAGGGAAACAGCAGGTTCAGGTGCTCAGGCAGGTGGGAAGGTATATGGAGGGTGCAGGGTAAGTCCAGCAGGTTGGAGCAGGCAAGGTTCAAGCTAGAAGCATATAACAAGCAGGCAGGTAAGGCAAAGGTACTCTCTCTAAGCCGCAGCTGAGAAACATCAGCAGCAGTTCGAGTTGCACTACTTTTGAGTAATACACACTGTGCTCCCCTTTCCTGCACTCCACATCCCACACTGTGCTCCCCTTCCCCCCTACACATCCCACACACTGTGCTCCCCTTTCCTGCCTCCATATCCCACACTGTGCTCCCCTTCCCCCTCCATATCCCACACTGTGCTCCCCTTCCCCCTCCATATCCCACACTGTGCTCCCCTTCCCCCCTTTACATCCCACACTGTGCTCCCCTTCCCCCCACTATATCCAACACTGTGCTCCCCTTCCCCATATCCCCCCTCTACTTCCCACACTGTGCTCCCCTTCCTCCCTCTACATCCCACACTGTGCTTCCTTTCCCCCTCCACATCCCACACTGTGCTCCCCTTCCCCCTCTACATCCTACAATGTGCTCCCCTTCCCTCCTCTACATCCCACACTGTGCTCCCCTTCCCCCACTACATCTCACACTGTGCTCCCCTTTCTCGCTCTACATCCCACACTGTGCTCCCCTTCCCCCTCCACATCCCACACTGTGCTCCACTTCCCCCCTCTACATCCCACTGTGCTCCCCTATCCCCTTCTACATCCCACACTGTGCTCCCCTTCCCCCCTCTACATCCCACACTGTGCTCCCCTTCCCTCCTCTATATCCCACACCGTGCTCCCCTTACCCCTCGACATCCCACACTGTGCTCCCCTTCCCCCTCTACATCCCACACTGTGCTCCCCTTCCACCCTCTACATCCCACACTGTGCTCCCCTTCCCCCTCTACATCCCACACTGTGCTCCCCTTCCCCCTTTACATCCCACACTCTGCTCCCCTTCCCCTCTCCATATCCCACACTGTGCTCCCCTTCCCCTCTCCACACCCCACACACTGTGCCCCCCCACCACATCCCACACTATGCTTCCCTCCCCCCACCACATCGCACACTGTGCTCCCCTCCCCCCCCTCCACATCCCACACTGTGCTCCCCTCCCCCCACCACATCACACACTGTGCTCCCCTCCCCCCTTCACATGCCACACTGTGCTCCCCTCCCCCCACCACATCCCACACTGTACTCCCCTTCCCCCCTCTACATTCCACACACTGTGCTCCCATTCCCCTCTGACAATCTTTGTTATTGTTTCAAATATTTACATTCTTTAGATTAGTTGAATATTTTTTCATATTAAACATGTATGTATGAGTGCTTTGTAGCCATTATTATGTGATCCTTCATATGCTGAGTGATCCACTAACATACTAATTCTGTATGTAACACGCAGAGCCAGATTAGCAGGGATTGTCAGGGATAAACTGCTATTTAGCACCAGCGGCTCCTAGGCACAGGCATACAATGCTTAGGGCTAAACCCAGGCCTTATATATTACTTTTACAGACATCTTATTGCTACATTCTGAAACCAAGCTATTGACAAGATTAACCTACAGTATATTTTTTGGCTAATGTAAAAATAAGTTGTATATAATTGAGTTTGCAAGGGAAACTTCCATTGCTGAATTGAAATGCCTCCCATCTTTGTCTTCTCTGCTCCAAAGATTATGGAAAGACATTGCTCAGTCGTATACCTCCGCGCATTATTAATATTAAAATGTGGTCAAAATAAGCCACACCCATGAGCCACCTAAATCACACCCCCATCTGCATAAACCAGATCTACATAACCACGCCTTCTTTTTAAAATGTCATGCCAGTTTTAGGGGGGAATTCAATTAGCCGCAGTAATTTAACTTGGGCTAATTGATCCCCCGGGGCGTTTCAATTAGCTCTGAAGTGCAGAAATTATCCAGGATTTATTTTCACCACTGCACAAACAGTGAAAATAATCCTGTAAAACTAGGTGGTTATCAGGTACCGCGTCCCTTTTAACGCACGAGTCCATGAACTGTTCACGGTTTCTGTATGTTAACACCCATTAACTCTTGTTAACGCCCACTAACATGTCAATTTAACAATAGTTAACAAAGGTATAGGGTGAAAAAGTGAATAGCCTTGGGTGATAAAGCCCAAAGATAGTTCAGTTTTTCCCTCGTGATAACTTATCACTTGTAAATGAATTCCCCCATAGGTTCTATCAGGACTGTATTGGATGCTATGTAGTTGACTTAAATATGCCCACATACAGTAGCATAACCAGTAATTATTATTATTATTGCCATGTCAAGGAATAGGGGAGGTGCATTTTTAAACACATTTATCACCTTTTACTGCACATGATTCCCAAGCCCTTAACATTAATAAATTGACCAGAGAAGCCCGTTCACCAACATATCCACTTTAATCTCATTGAGGGACCTATTCATCATCAGGGGCCGTATGGCCCCCGATGATTAAGTATCCACCTTGCTTCGGGGGATATTTATCACCGGAGAATTCATCATTGCTCTGATGCAGGGACAGCTGCTCTGAAAAAAAGCTGTTCCCCGTATCCCCAGAAGTAGCAACGATCCTTACCTTCCCCGTCACCAGGTTCTACGTATGTGTGACCTGAGGTCACACATGTGCAATGTCGCCTGGGAATCAGTGAGGTGGTGGCAGAGTGATCCGCTCGTATTCCTCTTCGCATCCCCAGAACTCCTTCACATAGGAATGAGCGGGGCTACGAGAACAAACGACATCTGAAGATGAAGATTGTTCTCGCTGGCAAACTCAAAAAACTTTCCATTTTCAGAGTTTGCTGGATATCAGGTGGTCCTACCGGACCCCTAATGATGAATGGCCCGTTAACTTAAATATATTTCCGCATGGTTACCGGGCCATTTAAGTGTTGATGAATAGGCCCCTGAAAGGCCTAAAATAAAACTTGGTCTTGGGGCCAGGTACTACTGGATCTATTCATTATCACTTAATTTCAACAAAAGCTGGTACAAATGAAGATTTTTACCTGCTTTTGTAGAAATTAAGTTTTGGGGCCAGTCATCATAAACGTAACGCAGGAGATATCACAGATATGTACTGCTTACCTTTCACTCCCGATGTGGCCTGCTGTCCCCATACACTAGTATTTGGAATCCCTCCACCTTTGTCTGGCTCCTTCCGCCGGACGCTGGGGCTTTGTGCGCCTGCACAAACTCTATTTCACGCAGGCGCACTAGCACTGCTGAGTTAGATTCTGCAATACTAGGTTTCACTGCTCTGAAATAGCAGTGAAAGCTTTTGGGGAGACAGAATATCGGACCCCGATAATTAATATAATGAATAGGAATGTGCGCCGACTCCCATGTTTTGGTTTTAGTTTTGGATCTGTATCTCCTTCGTGTTTTGGATCTGGATTGGTTTTTGCCAAAACCGCACTTGTGAAAATTGGTTCTGGTTTTACATCTGTATTTTTTCTTAAAAAATCATAAAAACAGCTGAAATCACATGTTTGCCCTGTTTTTGTTCCTACAGTATTATTAACCTAAATAACATTTATTTCCAGCCATTTCCAGTCAATTTTGACCACCTCACTGCTCACAATATTGATTTCATCCAGTTTAGGCCAAAGGTTGCATCGAGCTAGCTGTTGGACTAAGCTAAGCGACAGTAGTGGGTGGCACTAAAATGTGGCAGTTCAGTTCAACATTCCAAATTAGGAAACAAATGTTTTTTATTAATCAAGACTGAGGCCAGAGGCAGTTGGAGTGTGAGGTTCTGAATTTGTTGTGGACCTGGGGTGGTGATAGGAGCAGACACAGAAGCCGACTTAAATGAAAAAGTGGTTTTTTTAATAAGTGACTTAGAAGACATGGGAATGACAAATGAAAAAGTCCAGGTATAGCACTAAAGTGCACTTGATAACTGTAGTGGGGGTTAATGGAGAAATGTCCAGATAGTGACAGGCAGGAACAGTCCAGTATACTATTATAGTGAGCTGTAACAGAATGCAGGTATGGTGAACTGTAACAAATGCAGGCTAGAGGTAATGAAATCCAGCTGGGAGTGAAATGAGGCAAGGTGCAGGGAAACAGCAGGTTCAAGTGCTCAGGCAGGTGGGAAGGTATATGGAGGGTGCAGGGTAAGTCCAGAAGGTTGGAGCAGGCAAGGTTCAAGCTAGAAGCATATAACAAGCAGGCAGGTAAGGCAAAGGTACTCTCTCTCAGCCGCAGCTGAGAAACATCGGCAGCAGTTCGAGTTGCACTACTTTTGAGTAATACACACTGTGCTCCCCTTTCCTGCACTCCACATCCCACACTGTGCTCCCCTTCCCCCCTACACATCCCACACACTGTGCTCCCCTTTCCTGCCTCCATATCCCACACTGTGCTCCCCTTCCCCCTCCATATCCCACACTGTGCTCCCCTTCCCCCCTCTACATCCCACACTGTGCTCTCCTTCCCCCCACTATATCCCACACTGTGCTCCCCTTCCCCATATCCCCCCTCTACTTCCCACACTGTGCTCCCCTTCCTCCCTCTACATCCCACACTGTGCTTCCTTTCCCCCTCCACATCCCACACTGTGCTCCCCTTCCCCCCTCTACATCCTACACTGTGCTCCCCTTTCCTCCTCTACATCCCACACTGTGCTCCCCTTCCCCCTCTACATCTCACACTGTGCTCCCCTTTCTCACTCTACATCCCACACTGTGCTCCCCTTCCCCCTCCACATCCCACACTGTGCTCCACTTCCCCCCTCTACATCCCACACTGTGCTCCCCTATCCCCTTCTACATCCCACACTGTGCTCCCCTTCCCCCCTCTACATCCCACACTGTGCTCCCCTTCCCTCCTCTACATCCCACACCGTGCTCCCCTTCCCCCTCAAAATCCCACACTGTGCTCCCCTTCCCCCTCAACATCCCACACTGTGCTCCCCTTCCTCCCTCTACATCCCACACTGTGCTCCCCTTCCCCCTCTACATCCCACACTGTGCTCCCCTTCCCCCTTTACATCCCACACTCAGCTCCCCTTCCCCTCTCCATATCCCACACTGTGCTCCCCTTCCCCTCTCCACACCCCACACACTGTGCTCCCCCACCACATCCCACACTGTGCTTCCCTCCCCCCTCCACGTGCCACACTGTGCTCCCCTCCCCCCACCACATCCCACACTGTGCTCCCCTCCCCCCCTCCACATCCCACACTGTGCTCCCATTCCCCTCTGCCAATCTTTGTTATTGTTTCAAATATTTACATTCTTTAGATTAGTTGAATATTTTTTCATAGTAAACATTTATGTATGAGTGCTTTGTAGCCATTATTATGTGATCCTTCATATGCTGAGTGATCCACTAACATACCAATTCTGTATGTAATACGCAGAGCCAGATTAGCAGGGATTGTCAGGGATAAACTGCTATTTAGCACCAGCGGCTCCTAGGCACAGGCATACAATGCTTAGGGCTAAACCCAGGCCTTATATATTACTTTTACAGACATCTTATTGCTACATTCTGAAACCAAGCTATTGACAAGATTAACCTACAGTATATTTTTTGGCTAATGTAAAAATAAGTTGTATATAATTGAGTTTGCAAGAGAAACTTCCATTGCTGAATTGAAATGCCTCCCACCTTTGTCTTCTCTGCTCCAAAGATTATGGAAAGACATTGCTCAGTCGTATACCTCCGCGCATTATTAATATTAAAATGTGGTCAAAATAAGCCACACCCATGAGCCACCTAAATCACACCCCCATCTGCATAAACCAGATCTACATAACCACGCCTTCTTTTTAAAATGTCATGCCAGTTTTAGGGGGGAATTCAATTAGCCGCGGTAATTTAACTTGGGCTAATTGATCCCCCGGGGCTTTTCAATTAGCTCTGAAGTGCAGAATTTATCCGGGATTTATTTTCACCACTGCACAAACAGTGAAAATAATCTTGTAAAACTAGGTGGTTATCAGGTACCGCGTCCCTTTTAACGCACGAGTCCATGAACTGTTCACGGTTTCTGTATGTTAACACCCATTAACTCTTGTTAACGCCCACTAACATGTCAATTTAACAATAGTTAACAAAGGTATAGGGTGAAAAAGTGAATAGCCTTGGGTGATAAAGCCCAAAGATACTTCAGTTTTTCCCTCGTGATAACTTATCACTTGTAAATGAATTCCCCCATAGGTTCTATCAGGACTGTATTGGATGCTATGTAGTTGACTTAAATATGCCCACATACAGTAGCATAACCAGTAATTATTATTATTATTATTGCCATGTCAAGGAATAGGGGAGGTGCATTTTTAAACACATTTATCACCTTTTACTGCACATGATTCCCAAGCCCTTAACATTAATAAATTGTCCAGAGAAGCCCGTTCACCAACATATCCACTTTAATCTCATTGAGGGACCTATTCATCATCAGGGGCCGTATGGCCCCCGATGATTAAGTATCCACCTTGCTTCAGGAGATATTTATCACCGGAGAATTCATCATTGCTCTGATGCAGGGACAGCTGCTCTGAAAAAAAGCTGTCCCCCGTATCCCCAGAAGTAGCAACGATCCTTACCTTCCCCGTCACCAGGTTCTACGTATGTGTGACCTGAGGTCACACATGTGCAATGTCGCCTGGGAATCAGTGAGGAGGTGGCAGAGGGATCCGCTCGTATTCCTCTTCGCATCCCCAGAACTCCTTCACATAGGAATGAGCGGGGCTACGAGAACAAACGACATCTGAAGATGAATATTGTTCTCGCTGGCAAACTCAAAAAACTTTCCATTTTCAGAGTTTGCTGGATATCAGGTGGTCCTACCGGACCCCTAATGATGAATGGCCCGTTAACTTAAATATATTTCCGCATGGTTACAGGGCCATTTAAGTGTTGATGAATAGGCCCCTGAAAGGCCTAAAATAAAACTTGGTCTTGGGGCCAGGTACCACTGGATCTATTCATTATCACTTAATTTCAACAAAAGCTGGTACAAATGAAGATTTTTACCTGCTTTTGTAGAAATTAAGTTTTGGGGCCAGTCATCATAAAGGTAACGCAGGAGATATCACAGATATCTACTGCTTACCTTTCACTCCTGATGTGGCCTCATACACTAGTATTTGGGATCCCTCCTCCTTTGTCTGGCTCCTTCCGCCGGACGCTGGGGCTTTGTGCGCCTGCACAAACTCTATTTCGCGCAGGCGCACTAGCACTGCCGAGTTAGATTCTGCAATACCAGGTTTCACTGCTCTGAAATAGCAATGAAAGCTTTTGGGGAGACAGAATATCGGACCCCGATAATTAATATAATGAATACGAATGTGCGCCGACTCCCGTGTTTTGGTTTTAGTTTTGGATCTGTATCTCCTTCGTGTTTTGGATCTGGATTGGTTTTTGCCAAAACCGCACTTGTGAAAATTGGTTCTGGTTTTGCATCTGTATCTTTTCTAAAATATCATAAAAACAGCTGAAATCATGTTTGCCCTGTTTTTGTTCCTACAGTATTATTAACCTAAATAACATTTATTTCCAGCCATTTCCAGTCAATTTTGACCACCTCACTGCTCACAATATTGATTTTATCCAGTTTAGGCCAAAAGGTTGCATCGAGCTAGCTGGTGGACTAAGCTAAGCGACAGTAGTGGGTGGCACTAAAATGTGGCAGTTCAGTTCAACATTCCAAATTAGGAAACAAATGTTTTTTATTAATCAAGACTGAGGCCAGAGGCAGTTTGAGTGTGAGGTTCTGAATTTGTTGTGGACCTGGGGTGGTGATAGGAGCAGACACAGAAGCCGACTTAAATGAAAAAGTGGGTTTTCTAATAAGTGACTTAGAAGACATGGGAATGACAAATGAAAAAGTCCAGGTATAGCACTAAAGTGCACTTGATAACTGTAGTGGGGGTTAATGGAGAAATGTCCAGATAGTGACAGGCAGGTACAGTCCAGTATACAATTATAGTGAGCTGTAACAGAATGCAGGTATGATGAGCTATAACTGAATGCAGGTATGGTGAGCTGTAACAAATGCAGGCTAGAGGTAATTAAATCAAGCTGGAAGTGAAATGAGGCAATGTGCAGGGAAACAGCAGGTTCAGGTGCTCAGGCAGGTGGGAAGGTATATGGAGGGTGCAGGGTTGGAGCAGGCAAGGTTCAAGCTAGAAGCATATAACAAGCAGGCAGGTAAGGCACAGGTACTCTCTCTCAGCCGCAGCTGAGAAACACGTTGCACTTGCAAAGGAAGGAAGGCTCTGGACCTTCCTTAATACTCAGTGCCACGCTGTGACTGGCTGTAATGAGCACAACACCTACCAGGATTGGACAGCCAGAATCACATGGCCACAAGCAAGATGGCGGCGCCCATGCCAATGGAATGGAAAGACTGCCAGACCTCACCAGGCCAAGTAACAATGTGCCCGCACAGAGCCACGTGCAGCCAATGCCCCTCGCCAAACACCAGCACTGCTGTCAGAGACCCCCCATCATAACGACCTCACAGGTAATACGCGGTGACAACCATGTCGAGAAACCCTGGCCGTGACATGGAGTACATATGTAGTTGAAGGCAGGAAAAGGAAGGGTTGATTCGTAGTAAATTTAATTTAAGTTTTGTATTCCGAAGCAAATTTATGAGGAAGGAGGGTAGAGCATGGGTGAACAATATGACCCATGTTTTACCCACAAAATCAACTTGGTGGTTCAAAATATTTTTTTAAATTAAAGGGGCATGCAGGAGATGCTGTCTGTGGCCATAAATATTACTGGACATTTTCGACATTCAGCAACCACATGTAGAAGACTTCAGCGGCTGTGGCAGTGGCACTGCAGTGGCAGAATGGATGGCAGTTTAATAAACTATAAAATTAAAAATGTCAGGCAGTAATAGCCCAAACAGCACATAATACAAAGAAAAGAGGTGAAAGATGGAATTGTCCCTCCCACCCATCCTAATGTTGTATATATTAAACAGGACATGCACAGTTTAACAAACCAACCACTTCAGCTACAGGGACTGCCAATTGTGGCTGAAGCAATTGGTTTGTTTGAGCCCCCACAAAAGAAGCTACCAATGGGCAGCTGACATTGCTGGCAATGATCTCTGCATTCAAAAACTGACTTTACAATATAGGTATGATCAGATGTCGTAATCGTCATCATCATCATCCCCATCAGTGTGTACATCCTCTTCTTCTCACAATATTAATTTGTCCCCGCTAGAATCCACCATTACAGACGCCTCTGTATTTTTTTTGTCTAAATTGCTAGTACAGGTCTTCCTTGTGGAATTTGTATCTCATTTGGGTGAACATCATCTTTTTGCTGACAAGGTTCCCGGCTGCGCTGAAAACTCTTTCAGAGTACACACTGGAGGGTGGGCAACATAAGTAAAGCAAAGCCATTTTGTGTAAGGGACTCCAAATTGCTTCTTCTCCCTGCCAGTAGTGAAACGGACTGTCTGACATGCCTATTTTGATGCTATCCCTACAATAATCATCCACCATTCTCTGAATGGTGACAGTATCAGACGAAGTCACGATAGACATATCATTAATTGCAGGCAGTGCTTTCAGACCCGACCAGATGTCATATGGTCATGATTGAGGATGTTTATGATGATGCAGGTGTTGGTGGTTGAGATTGCAGGAGCTTGGATCTAACAGAGCGAATGGAGCAGCTAAGTGGCGCTGGACTGATTGTTATGTTTTTAGCCAAAGTTTCTGAATTTGAAAAATACTTTTCAATTTGATGAATGCGCTGCAATTGACGTAACAGGGAGGAGGTTCCTAGATGGTGAAGTCCTTACCTCTACTCACTCTTGCTTTGCAAATGTTATAGATGGCTTGACAATTGTTGTCCGTATTTGGATGGAAATTATTCCACACATGAGAGGTGGATTTTTTTGCCTTTTGCCCTGACATGGCAATGGGATTTTTCATACCATGGGCAACATCTGTTGCCTGATTTACATAAACAATATCTTTGGCATCAACATCCTCATCATCTACATCCTCATCATCCTTATTAGCGCCAACTACAGAAATATCCTCATCCTCCTGGTGCAATTCCACAGAAGCATCCTTGATTTCTATGTCAGATTTGTGCTGCTCATCCCCACATTTTGCAGAGGGCAACCAAATGGTGGAAGGAGGATCTTCTTCAAGTAGAGTATTGGAAATGTCAGCCTCACACATGGCGACCGTGGACACACTTGAACTTTCCTCAGGGATCTGTGACTTTTCTGAGCACACAGTTGGTTCATGTGCCTTAGCAATTTTCATTTTTTTGACACATCTACAGGGACAAGTGCTAACTTCATCATAAGATGCAGAACCACCAGTCATAAATAAAGGCCAAGGGCTTATCCTTTCCTTGCCACTTCGTGTAGTGAATGGCATATTGTCAATTTTTTGTTTCTCGGCAGCATACTTAGCTTTTGATTTTTTTCTTTAACACTGTAAAATATTGCTTGTTTGATTTTACATGCCCTGACTTAAACCCTTGGGCACCAGCCTTCGTAGATGACGTCGAGGGCCTTGTATCTTCATTATGACTGCTGGCAGCACTAGTATGTGGTTCCTGCTCCCCTCTCATTTGATTGTCCTCCATATCGACAAACTTACACTGCAGTCTGACCGGCAGTGTCACCGAACAATAATAGTGTAACCACTAAGTAGCACACACACAAAAAATAAATCAAAAGAGATTCTTTTTTTGTGGAATGCTAATTTATTTACCTTTTTTTTTTTTACACTGGGGAAGAGCACCCCTGGACGAGGCAGCAGCCCCTTAGTGAACAACACAGCACCCCTGCTGAGCAGCGGAGTGCGAATGCGGACAGACCACCTGCAGAGTCACAAATATGTGGATGATAAACTGCAGCCTGGCCGGCAGTGTCACCGAACAACAATAGCGTACCTACTGGCTAGAGTACTAAAGTAGCGCACACACACACACACACACACACACACACAAAAATCAAAACAGATCCTTTTTTTGTGGAATGCTAATTTATTTAACTTTTTTTTTTTACACTGGTGAAGACCACCCCTGAATGAGGCAGCAGCACCTTGATGAAATACACAGCACCCCTTTAAGGACAAGAAAGCACCCCTACGGAGCAGCGGAGTGCGGACGGACCACCTGCAGATTCACAAGTATGTGGATGATAAACTGCGGTCTGGTTGGCTGTATCACCGAACAATAATAGCTTAACTAGTTACTAACTAGTAGCTACCTAGCACACACAAAAAAATGAAAAAAATAATAAGATTTGAATTTGAACGTTTTTTAACAATTTTTTATACTGGGGAAGAGCACCCCTCGATGACACAGCATCCCTTTACGAACTGTAGCCTTAACCCCTTGATGGGCAGGTTAACACAGCAGCACCCATTTATGTACTGCAGCCCAAGCCCCTTTATGGACAACACAGCAGCAGCCCTTTATGTATTGCAGCCCCTGCCCCTTGATTGAGAGGACAACAGTGAGTGCCATAACAGCACCCCCCACTTTATGTACTGCAGCCCCAGCCTGACAACACTGCACCATTGAACAAATAGTGACAAGTCACTGACAACAACACACAATACTGACTGCACCCTAGAAGAACAGAGCACGTCTGCTCTGTACACTCTCCACATTTAGAGTGAAAATGGTGCCGATCACCAGGACCTTTATAGAATCCAAAACCTGCAAGAATCCGATCACGGGAGGATGACGTTTTGCCTCATTTTTAGATACGAGTCACGTGGGAAAACCTAAGCTGGATGAGCTCATATCACGCTTATCTCTAATCTATCTATCTATCTATCTATCTATCTATCTATCTATCTATATTATGAATCACTCCTACAATATCAGCTGTTGCTGCACACAGGCAGGGATTTCTGAAAGGACATAGGACCTGATTCAGAGTTGGGAATAGAGTGAGATATCGTTCTCAACTGTGAACCTGAACAAACCATATTGCAATGCAAGGGGTGTAAATACTTACATTATTTTTTTACATGTGGGGTAAATACTGGCTGCTTTTGCATGTAGACCACAAATACTGCACAGCTTTATTATTACTCTACAATTTAGAAGTCAGATGTCAGTTTGGAAACACTCCTCCCAAATCTAAATCTCTCTGCACATTTTAAATCTGCCCCACCTGCAGAGCAGCATGGTTTCACCAAGATGATCAGTTGAGAGAGATATCTCTCTCTATTCCCAAGTCTGAATCAGGCTCTGAGTCTGTTCACTACCCCATCTGTGTCACCCTTGTCTATCTACTCCTACCCTTTAGAATGTAAGCTCTCACGCACAGGGCCCTTTTCTCCCATGTGCTTTTCCTTCTCTTACTATTACCTTCAGCACCTAACGCTTAACTTCTGCCACTGTACTACTAACTTGAGTGTTATGACCGCTGTTGCAGCAATGTTTATATATCATGTACTTATCCTGTATTGTCTTGTGCTGTAAGTCACTGTTCTCTTGTTCTGCTTTGTAAGGTGCTGCGGATCCCTTGTGGCACCATAGAAATAAAGGCTAATAATAATAATAATAATATAATAGTTATGTCCGGGAGACAAAGATCCTAGTTTCGGCTCTGCCTGCACCCACTTTTATTCTCTCCCTGTCTCTCCCCCATCTCCCATCTCTCTAGCTCTCAGCCCTGATTTCCCATTTGCCTCTCTCTGTCACAATATGGAGAAGATGAAGTAATGACTACATCAGTGCGCTGGTGAGATGCAGCCATTATTTTGTATCACATCTCCTCATGGTAAATGATACTTTCTAATAAGGCTTGTATGCAATTAGTTTCGCACCCGCAATACTTTTTCGCATGCTGAACTTTTTGCCTACATCGCGTATTTTAGCTGCGAAAACTTATCGCGCACATCCCCGCGATTCGCCATATTCAATTTCAAAACACGCGGAAACGCAATCGGTGAATGCAATCCAGGCGAAAAGTGCTGTCTGAATTGGGGAAATCAACCTGACACCCCTAAAAGATGCACTAACATAAAGCTATTTGGGGTACTTAAGGGGTGTCATTTTCTTCTAATTAGCGTCTTTGAACAATTGGTGAAGAAAAGTATTTAGCAGTTTTTTCAGGTGAAAATAAGTTGTCCAGTCAAAATTGGGGTACCTGAAAGTGGGTGCAAGCATGATTTAATGTCTTCAAAGTGAACTTTTAAATAATGCGAATTTGCACCCCCCAAAATGCACTTGCAATCCCCAAAACACTTGACCCCAGCACCTTATTTCGCTAGTTTGAAAACTTGTCCCCCCAATTTGCACTTTTTCACCCCCAAATTCAAACTACTTTTTTGTGGTGTTATTAAAAAAATTTTAGGTTTTTTTTTAACGCAGTTGTCCTTTGGGGGCTGTCCCAAGGGTTCTGAGTGGTTTCTCCACCTTTGTACCCTCATACAAAATAATTGCACTTCTTTTCTCCACCCATTCAGAGGCAAAACATTTTCACCTATTACATTGCATTGCGTTTTCACGTATGCAAAAAGCGGATGGTATTGAATACAGCGATACTTTTCCAACAGACGAAAAGTCGCAATCGGCGATACTTTATAGCGAATCCCGGCTTTTCGCACCTAATTGAATATGGACCACAGTATGTAAATCCTTTACATTCATTGGTGAAATATAGGCAATGTGAGGATGATTGTGACAGACAGCTTTTGTGATGTCACTAAGCCTATAAAAGTCACTGCCTGGCATAGGACACTGAGTTATTAGCTGAGTGTGTGTTGTATCTATATCTATAGATTGTTTCTTAGCGCTATAACTCTTTCCGTATATTGGATATCTTACAGTCTCAGGTAAGTTTATCTTAACCTAAATAATGTTACTAGCTGTTAGCCTACCAGGCCACAAGTTCTGGTGCTGGGATTAATTTGGTGATTGTGGAGGTGGTGGAGCGGATTACTTTATGTTTTATTTGTTTTTCATTATTTTACCTGCTAGTCATCATCATCATTCATGGGGTTTTATTTATTCACATTTTACTTTTTTGGGGCTTTTCACCCTTATAATTTAAAAATTAATCTAAAAACATATTTCAGCAGTTTCAGGATTATAGCTCTTAATTTGCTCTTATGTTCTTCTGCAAATTGTATTCTTAATTGTGCACCCATAAATTATAATATTAATGTGTTATCTGTGCTAATAAAACATTTGCTATTCTCTATATTATGGAGTTAGATTATATGTAATTATCTTAATCTATATTATGTTAACATACTGTAATTACATGTATTTAATGTGCTTCGGTCGTCTCCTAACCTTTAATACGACTGGATCATAGAGGGAAGTTCATTAAAACATCCCCCGTCTATTAGAAGTAAATATTTCCGTTATGTGGAGTAAGACAACATTAAGAAAGATGTATTATTAGTTTTTACTTCATAATAACTTCTAATTATGAATCTCATATTGTTCTATGTACTTGTTGTAATTCAAAAATAAAATGAAAAAGTGTATTATAATGCAATTTAAAAAACATAGATTAATAGTATTAAAAAGCAGCTGGCCGGGGAACGGTATAATTAATCATCATTAATTGATCTGATCTGCCAATCACTATATATCTCTGTTTTGCAATGTCAGATTTTCATTTTATATGAATGAATTAGTTGTAGATTAAAATAAAATATAAATTACACTGCTATATATATATATATATACAAAAGAATTGCTAGGAAAACACCTGCTTTTCTGAGAGCCTCTGTCAGCCCTGCTCACCCTACACTCCGTTCTATGCATTGCTAGTGGGAATATGGCAATAAAGTTTAAAACATGGATCCATCTTTCCACTAAAATGCATATAATAGTGTCTGGTATGTGTATGTATAGTTACA
This sequence comes from Taudactylus pleione, assembly GCA_031769625.1. NCBI lineage: Eukaryota > Metazoa > Chordata > Amphibia > Anura > Myobatrachidae > Taudactylus > Taudactylus pleione. Next base: position 3,796,990 of record JAUIMM010000584.1, read on the forward strand.
CAGCCATCATGTGTCTGCATAATATATATATGTTTTAAATGTTTAAATTTCACTGCTCCTAGCCTGGTCGCTCTAACAGGCGTCTCAGCCACCAGCTTTTAGTAGCATCTGAGCCACCGGATGGCGTTTATCAGCATCTGTGTTATTTTATTATGACTGACGACATTCAGACTGTAGACATTTTGACCCTGTCGACATTTTAGTTATCATTGCTATGACAGTCAACATTTTAACTGTGTACACTTTGTCTACATTTAGACCCTGTCGACAGATTGAATATCAACATTTTCATTGTTGACATTTCTGTATTCATTGTCAATATTTTGACTGTGTCTGCACTGTTAACCTTATGACCCTGTCAAACTTATGTCCATGTCGACTTCTTTTGTTGTCGACATTTTGCCATTTGACCTTTTGATTGTCTAAGTTTTGACTGTTTGAATTTTGACTACATCCCATTGTAACATTTCCCAGCAGTTTGTCTGCTAACTGACACTATTCAGTTGCTGTGCTGCAGTGACAGCTCATTGTACAGTACTTCAGCATCATGTAAGATGAGTCTTGTTTTATGCCCACTATGGAATGGATTGAAAATACCTGTATATATGTAATGTAGGTAAAAAGCCAAAAACATGAATAAGTTATAGCAACTCAAATTATATTTTATTTGTTTCAGTTATTTGACAACCATTGTGTTTATCTTTCAGAAGAGACTTTACCATCAGTTCCACAAATTCTGTGCGCTATTAAATAGCCATGAATTTAAGACTTCCTTTTAAGAACATGTTTCAAGAGCATCCAGTGTTCTTATTATGTCTATATGGTTTCTTCTTCCACCTGAGACCTGCAGAACCCTTTTATACATCATATATGACTGGGCCTAACAAAAAGTTCACCATGGAAGAGGTACGAGAACACAATTCTTATTTATATCAGTAACATATAAATTATGTGAAATTGCAATGCACTCTATGGGTGAGTTGTATGAAAGTCAGGGCCGTAACTAGGGTAGTGTGACCAGTGCCATGGCACAGGGCACCGCAGGGCAGGGGGTGCTGTTTGGGCCTGTCAAATTTCCTGTTTTTTATGAATCTCACTTGTAGTTTTCTCTTCTTTTATCCCCAGCATCTCCTGGCCTCCCCTATCTCTTCCCTGGCCCTTCCCCATGAGGCCATTGCCCTTTTTCAGTTGCCTTTTTTTATGTCCGTATTTAAAAAATGGGGGTCAGATGCTTATTGGAGCAGCTGTCTGGCTAGGAGGTCATTAATAAATTGCCTCGAAAGCAGTTCCATAATATATTTATATGTAAAACTTTCCTAAAATAAAATAATAACAATAATAATATTAATTATATGTCAAAATTAAAAGTTTCCAACACCAGTAGCATATGTGCCAGGTTGATGTCAGGGGTACTTACACCCAACAAAGTCATAGACACAGGAAAGGTTCTTTAACACTTGACTGATAATTTAAAAAAATAATTTGCTGTTAAATTTAATTTAAATAATAAAAAACACCTATACTACAGCAATTATAATTGGGGAATGAAGCCTCCCTGGAGGAGTAAAATGTAGTCTGCACAGTTTGTGTTTTCCATCATCAACACTACTGACCAGCATATATGCACCTCTGTGAAGGTTTACCTTACCCGTAGTAACATGAATATGCCCTTTCTGTACCTGGACTACATTTCAAATCCCCTTTCCCTGCTCTTCCACTCCAAACAAAAGGATGCGCAAGTGTATGATGTGACCAAGTCTGCATATGGACATAGACGTGCGCTTTATTGTGGATGAGCATAGTATAAATTTGCATATTTTACATAAAACAAATGGGTGAACGTCTAACTCAGCATTTTTTTTTTTAAAGGAGGAACTCTGTCTGTGAAAATACTCTGATTATGTCCCTCATTCAGAGCCACTCGCAAACAGCAGTACGCTCGTTGCGTTCCGATGTTGACTAACCACGCATGCGTCGGTGTTACACTGCGCATGTGCGTACGGCAGATTGCGAGCTTTTTATCTGTCGTTCCTAAAATAGCGTACAGGAAGTGACATGTCAAATGTGATTGACAGAACAGGGCGTTTTTGGGTGTTGACGGGGGTGGAGATGGAAAAACGCAGGCGTGGCGAGGCGTTTTTGGGGCGTACATACATTAGCAGATGCGAACGTCAAATGTGTTCGGACCGTCACATACGTCACTGGAACATCCTCTTTCCCTTCAAAATGCTCGCACAGTTTCGGGTCTGGATTACTCGACCACATTGGCGATGGCCTTCTCCTCCGTCCCGGGACTCCACGATGTTGCAGCGATTAATCGCGGGTGGTCACAAAAGCAATTAGTGTTGTATTGAAAACCGGCTTGGTATGTGTTTGGAAAGCAGTTTATTGGGATAGCACAAAACCGTACGCAGGTGGAAATCATACCTGCTAATGTCAGGATTACACAATCAATTGGCGTACATTTTTTGGGGTTTTTTTTGGCCTCAATTTGTTGTTTATGGCCTATTGTGACAATAATGTCATCATGTTTTAATTAGCTCCCCTTTTTATTTTTAATGTGCAATTTGCATCGTTATGTGTTTTTTTAAACGTTCCTTCAAGAGGCCTTTTTTTTATACAAATGAAATGGTTTTTGGTGTCCTTTTTTGCCTTTAGGGCCAGGATTAAATGTAACCCATTTGTCCAATAATGTCACAATACAATGTCATATTTTTTTCATAAATTTATTGTTTAAACACAAACCAATTGGCATAATATTTTTTTTTAGTTTTTCTGCCAAAGATACTTTTTTTCAAAAATAAATAATCAATAACTGATAACATAAACGTACAAAAATAACTTAAAAATATTTCACAAGAAAGGAGAGGGAAGTTTTGACCAGAAAGGAATATGAGCCAAGCACAGAAGGAGTGTGGGAAAAGTCGCCATTGCTGTCACCGTTTTTTCGCCCGTTTGGATGGGGGAGGGTGGGCGCCAGACCGGGTCCGGGATGCCATCGGGCTGGCCTGTCCAGAGGCAGATGTTGTGGCCTCTGGACTAGGCACAGGGCTAGGCACATTTGGAGGATTGGCTGATGTTGTGCCAGAGGTGGAGGATCCTGATGTTCCGGCAGGAAGGGAGGTCGGCTCCACCATGTGCTGGCAAACGAGCTGCTCCAGGGCATCGGCGATGCGGATGTTGGCCCTGGTATTTTCCGCCAGGGCCTGACCAATGGTCACGTTGGCCGCAGCATTTTGCTCCAGGGCCTCAGCCACCCGTAGCAGACTGGCGTCCATCCTCTGCAGAATCTCCGTATGGAAATCCGATTTGAAATTGAGTTCTGTGAGGAGGCCCACTGCCTGCGAGGGGGCACGCCCTGGACTGGCTTCTGCAGGGTCCTCAGCCGGATGTACTGGTTCCTCCCCTGCAGAGCCAGCAGAAATTCTGTGGCCAAGGCTTCCCTCTGGAGCAGACTCATCCGCCTGTGTCTCTGTTGGAAAAATGAGAAAAGACTCACATTAGAATCTACATATTGGCACAATAGCATTTCAGAGTTGGTGACATCACAATACTTACCTGGGCCAACATGAGGAGCCGCAAAGTCTGGCATGTCCATATCCATGTTGGACACGCCAAACACCTCCACAGGCTGCACACACCCCTGTGCCAGCTCTTCTAAATCCATCAACTCCAATGACACAGGGGTGGGACCCCCACCTGTCCCCCTTGCATGCCTAGCCCTGTCCGCGAGTTTTTGCTTTAGGCGATATTTGAAGTCGCCCCATCTGTGGGGAAAAATGGAAGCCATTATCCTTTGGTTTAAAATGGTGTTTGTTTTTAGGGGGGGCAAGGGTTTACTTACCGCCGTTTGACATCCCGGGCTAGACGGACATAATCACCCACCGTATTGACAGCAACGGCTACCTCTTCCCACATTCTCCACTTCTGGCTTAGACTCATATTCCTGTCTGCCTGTGGCAGGATGTCCACACACTTCTGGATCAAAACCTCCATCTCCTTTCTTGTGAAATGTGGCTGCCTTTTTTTTTTGGCCGCTTTGGCCGGAATACTGGGCCCAGCAGCCTCTTCCATGTCATCCTCCTCACCTATTTGTGTAAATTTACAGAATTCACAAAATCACAACTTGCCTCATCTTATGTTTCAAATTAATCGTTGATAGAAAATGCATGAAAGACTTACCGCCTGACTCTTGGGCATTTTTTCCCTGGTCTGTCGCCATGTCTGCGGTCCAAACAAGAAATACACCAGAATTTGAATGTGTTTTCGTGACGTATTTATACATGCGTCCTTATTTTGCGGCCGCATCATTGATTGTGCGGCCCTATGATCCCTCCTTAATTTGTGCGGGAAACGAAACACTATTTATGGCTTGGTGTGTCTCAAGTCGAGGTGGCGTTTTTGGATTGTTGGAGGTTATCTTGGCTGGAGTTTATTGATTGTGTAGAAAGGAGTTGGAGGTTGGAGAATCGTTTGTTGTTTAGATTTGCGGTTTTTTTTCCGTTATCTTTGTTGGTTTATATTTTTGGGACCTCGTTTGTTGATTTGGTAAGTTTTGTGAAGTCTAACTTTTGTTCAATTGTTGTTTCATTGTGTTTTGTATATTTTGTAATTTTTGGATACCTAATTTATTCTATTTTAGATTTTGTTTATTTTCGACCCCAAAGACCTTTTGATTTTGCATCTTAGATATTTGCTCTTGGTAAGTCCATTTTTTATCTTGTATTAGCGAACTAATTAGCGCATTTTTAGTAGTTACTCTTGTGACTTGTATTAGCGAACTAATTAGCGCATTTTTAGTAGTTACTCTTGTGACTTGTATTAGCGAACTAATTAGCGCATTTTTAGTAGTTACTCTTGTGACTTGTATTAGCGAACTAATTAGCGCATTTTTAGTAGTTACTCTTGTGACTTGTATTAGCGAACTAATTAGCGCATTTTTAGTAGTTACTCTTGTGACTTGTATTAGCGAACTAATTAGCGCATTTTTAGTAGTTACTCTTGTGACTTGTATTAGCGAACTAATTAGCGCATTTTTAGTAGTTACTCTTGTGACTTGTATTAGCGAACTAATTAGCGCATTTTAAACAGCTTAATAATCATTCTAACTTTTTGATGGTTTAGCTTTCGCTTTTTGAGCCAACATTTCGACCCGTTTTGATGTACTGTGTTAAATGTCGCTTTGCGGTTTTGCTAAATGGGTGTTTGGCATATTTGAACTTTGGTCTAGCACAAAATGTATCCACAAAAATGCACAGAGTGAAATGTGTCAAGTAATTTTGTTGTTTATTTTCAGTTTGGACGTATCATGACAATACCCCGGCATGTAAGCAGCAATAGATGGTATCATCAAGCTAAGTTGTTTTAATATAGTTTGGGGGTGGGTCAAAAGCCTTACTTTTAAATTTTGGAATTTCAGGTTGATCTGGGGAGGATTGTTCTGGCCATGCTCCCGGAAGCCGACCAACCTCAATCTCATCCCAGGCGTAGGCATCGTAGGCATGCAAGGCCCCAGATATTTCGAACACGTGTCACCCTTTTTGGAATGCCCGATGATGAGGTTTTAAGACGCTACCGTCTACCTCCCAAAATCATCATAGACACTCTCTCATTAATAGAAAGTGATCTTGAGCGGCAAATTGACAGTCCAACAGCAATACCACCACTGACGCAATTTATGGCGGTGTTACATTTCTGTGCCTCAGGATCGTTTCAAACAACGGTGGGAATAGTGGCGGGCATCTCCCAATCCTCCTTTTCCCGGATCCTGAGGGCAGTGATGGAGGCACTTTTCAAGCACCTCCATCATTTTATTCAAATGCCTTTGGATATGGGTGCCCTTAGTGTGGCCAAGGCCAATTTTTACCAAATAGCTGGCTTCCCACACATCATAGGGGTTGTGGATAGTACTCACATACCACTTCAGCCTCCAGCACGGCTGGAGGCAATATTTAGAAACTGTAAACACTATCACTCCCTGAATGTAATGGTGGTATGTGATGCCTCCCTCCAGATCCTGTCCCTGAATGCTAAGTTACCAGGAAGTGCACATGACTCCTTCGTCATCCGGCAATCAGGGATATGGCAGAAATTAACCAACCTACAAGCTGGTGATGCGTGGCTTCTGGGTAAGTGGAGACCTTTAGTACATAACAATGTTAAGCTTGATACACAGTGTTCCTGATGTTGTCTCTTATTTTTCACAGGAGACAGTGGATACCCTTGCATGTCCTGGCTGCTCACTCCTTATTTGGCTCCCACACCAGGCCCACAAAGTGAGTATAATTCCGCACTTACAGCCACCAGGCAAGTTGTGGAGCGCTGTATCGGCCTTTTAAAAGGCCGATTCAGATGCCTCCACCGCTCTGGTGGCGAGCTCATGTATTTGCCGGATATGGTGTCGAAAATTGTGGTCCTGTGTGGGATATTTCACAACATCGCCATAAGGAGTGGTGTCCCAATGCAGCCAGAGGATGCCTTACCTGAGGATGGCCCCCCGAGGTTGGTCGGAGGTCAGTATGTGGGGGGGCCATACGCGATGATGTGGTGGCCAGATTTTTTAGGTAAGTTTGACCCAAACTACAGTGTTTATACCTAATGTGTTTGTGTTTGTTTGCGAACATCTAATTTATTTTTATTTTTTCACCATCTTCTGTTTGTTCACATAATCTTTGCCACTCCAATGCTCACTACTTCCTGCTACCCTTACCAAACCTGGATCTGGTGATTTTGGCCATATATTCTGGAACCCATATCGCAACGCCATGTTTGTGGAATCATGTTGGCATGGTCCTTCGTCAACCAGTTCTTGATTGTTTTTTTTAATTAAATATTTTATTTGTATGTGTTGTATTTGAGATTATCACTGTTTTTTTGTTTTGGGACTGACCACTTTGATTTCTCATTTATGTTGTGAATAAATGTTTGGAGAGTGAAATGGTCTTCCTTTTTTTGGACGTTAACAGCAAGTGGAACCAGGTTAACACACCTTACAATTGACTAAGGGGTAATCCAGTACTGACACCAGTTGATGTAAACTGAAATATGTTTGCAGGTTCCCAACCCACACCAAAAGGAAGCCTGTCCAAACCTTTGGATTTTGAAGATTGGCCTAAGCAGCTTGCACACCAACTAGGAACCTGTAAAATGGCGAAATATCTAATTGACACTACACCCAAAAAGGGAAATGACATTGTTACTGTTATGTGTTTCTTGTGGCTGTTTAACATACAAATACAAAATACAATCTAACTTTTAAAAAATGGAAATCCGTGCAGGAACAGTCTACTTATGTCAGGGAAAACTATTTGTGTTTTAGAAAAAAAGAATGAGCCAGAACGTATATTAGAACTACAAAATTTATTTACAAAACGAAAAAAAAAAAAAAAAACTACTGGCGAAGGATGCCAGACAGCCGGTCAAGGGCCACAAGAAGGCCAATTACATGTTGGCGCATCTGGCCAACACAATCCTCCACCTCTTGACGACGCCTCTGTTCCTCTGTGGGTGAGAAAAGTGTGTGGATTAATAAAACAATAGGGAATCCACATTAAAAAAACAAAAACACAACAAAATCACTCCTAAACCGAAAAAAAAAACAAAAAAACAAAAAGGGGGTGCTGGCAAAAATACAAGGCCTATGTACAAATTCACACAGGTGTGATATGTGTATGTTGAAATCAGCAGGAAGAGGTAAAGGCAAACTGCTAAATCACCAAAAGTAAACCAAACAAGCACGAATAAAGGCACGACACATGATTACATACAAACAGTTTGTGGTTAAAAAAAATGAGAAATAAAAACATACCGGGAGCCAAAACGGGAGCTCCGGAAGTCCCTCCATGTTCCTCCTCGGAGGAGTCTTCATTCCCCAAAGAACGGGGAGGGGTAATGATGGACTCCGGGGAGGGGGTAATTGGAAGAGGGGTGGGTGGAGGAGAGGGGGAAGTGGGACGGAGGGGAAGGAGGCCCGACAGTTCCGGGAGAGGGTCTGGGAAGGCTGGGGAGGAGTGGGGTATAGGGGAAATATTTGGGGTGGAGTGTTGGCTGGGGGTTGGGGATAGTGGCCGGGAACGCCGTCTGGCCGGACGGTGACGGCGTAGTCTTGGCTGTCCTCCTAAAATATGTCAAACAAATTGAGGTTAGTTTCTGGGCAAATCCGGGGCCCAAATAAAAAAAAAATAACCAGCAACAAAAAACATGCAAAAAGGAGTAGAATGAAAAAAAAAGAAATAGAGGGAAAACAAGCACACGCTGATATGAGGACAAATAATTAATAGGACAGACAGGAAAACATGCACACGCAGATATGAGGACAAATAATTAATAGGACAGACAGGAAAATAAGCACACGCAGATATGAGGACAAATAATTAATAGGACAGACAGGAAAACATGCACACGCAGATATGAGGACAAATAATTAATAGGACAGACAGGAAAACATGCACACGCAGATATGAGGACAAATAATTAATAGGACAGACAGGAAAACATGCACACGCAGTTTGCCCCACAAACACAAACATGAAAACCACAATACATAACACTTACTTTCAACGATCTGCATGCGAAAGCATGCCAGCAAGCGGGGCGTTCGCCGTTGCAGGTCTGACCACCTGCGCTCAAGTTGCCCGATGTTGTGGCGTGAACCCATCGACCGCAGGCGGGACCGTGCCTCCGCATACGCGGAGCGCTTCTGCCGGTTGGTGATGGGTGGAGGCTGGCTGGTGATCCGCCTATCCATCACCTCCGTAAGCACCAGCAGCTTGCGCCTGGGGAATGCGGAGGCTCTCATGATGGCAATGGAGTTTTTCATACAAAACATTTTTGATAAAGTGTGGCCAAAATTTCTGATTGGCTAATGTATTTTGGAAATTAACAGGAGCAATTTTATTGGTTAGTGTATGAGTCATGTGTTCAACAGGGCCAGAAATCTCTGGAGAGTTATGATAGGCTTGATGCAGTGACATGCGTTTGCAAATTTAAATAAAGAAATGAACCCCGGAAAATATGCGGGGATCCACAGCAATAGAACAATTGTTTAATTGTGGTTCACATGTTTTTTGAACAATAAAAGCGAATGTTCCATCCGTACGTATTCTGCGGGTAAACACAAACACGGACAAGAGTAAAGTTTCTTGCATTGTGTTGAAAAAAAACAAACAATTAAGCTAATTGATACATTGATTGGCATGATACGATTGAGGGAGGAAGGCAGAATAAAGGAGCAGGTAATCGACATCTGACAAGGCCACTTCCGGTTTCCCTTGTGCGTGCGTTCCCTTCAAGCCATTTCGGGGATGTACGCTCGCTATTTTGCACGCTCGTTAGTTAGAGGAGGGGTCGCCTGAGTTTAGGGAGGAATTTTAGATGCGAACGAAAATACGAGCGAGCCATTGAATTTAAATATTTTTGTACGTACGCCTAACGTACGTGCGCCCGCTTGCGAGTGGGTCTGAATGAGGGCCTATATCTCTTATAATGGAATTATAATTCTACTAAGGATCTTGTCTCCTGGTCATACAATGTGTTAATACCTAATTTGCCTTTGAAAATATGACAACTGATACTCAAACTCTGTTTTCACTAACATATTGCTTATAATGTGTCTTCTTTCTCCTCAGGTCACGAATAAGCTTTCCCCAATATGGACCAACAGTTTGCTGCTTCTCCAGCTGCTAGTGCTCCTCTTTACTGACCTCTGCCGATACAAACCAGTCATTGTGTGTCAGGGCCTGTGCCAAGTCATCAGCTACAGCCTACTGTGCTTTGCTTCCAGTTTCCGGGCCATGCAGTTCCTTCAGGTTACCTCAGCCATGGTCTCTGCATGTGACATTGCCATCTTCTCATATGTACACAGTGTGGTGGCTGCTGATCGATATGAGAAGACCATTGTCTATATCCGAGGGTATAGCTTGCTAGGCTACACCATAGGTGCTGTGTGTGGTCAGCTCATGGTGTCACTTGGTCATTTCTCCTACTATTACCTGAACATTATTACCTTGGAAAGTGCATCAATGGCTTTCATCATCTCCATTTTCTTGCCCATGCCCAGCAAGGATCAGCCATGTTCAGAGTGTACAAATGACCACATCAAACACAGACACATGAACGCTGTGCACAGCTGTTGTAAAATGGTGGCCAAGTTCTTCAAGCAGCAGTGGCTGGACTTCCGCGAGTGCTATTCCTGCAGCATCATTACCTGGTCCTCATTGTGGGCACTTGTGTCAGTTGGATACTACCAAGTGATTGGCTCTTCCCAAACACTCTGGGATAGCTTGGAACACTCTGACAGTGTCTTTGTGCTTAATGGAGGCGTGGAAGCTGCTGCAGCTTTGCTAGGTATGAAATAGATTACACAGTCTGAGTAATTATGTGTCTTCATCACATTAATCTCTAACCCTATACACTAACTAGGGAGGACAAGGTCCTAGGCAAATATCCCTTTCTCATTGTGGCTTTTCAAATTTATCTGTCATTGGCTAAACAAAAATAGGGGAGGAGCATACAAAGCCATAGGAAAACCTCTTAGATGTCTTCACAATTATTTCTTATTACATTATAAGTCATATCCCTCACTCTCATGTCAAAACACTGATGGTTAAAATATCTCTGAAAAAAGAAGCAGACTGGGTGTATTCCATTCCCTGTGCTGCTTCTGGACCAGATAGCTCTCAGCTAAATATAACATATATATTTCTATTAATACATTATCTGTATTAGGCAGAGTTATAAAAAAAAACTTATTAGACCTGCAAATGCAGGATTTCCAGAGGTACATAGGTGCCAGTGGTCCCAATGAGTGTGTGTGGCCGGTCCATGAAGAGGTCTCATAATTAACACTTAATAAGCTATAGTCTGCCTCAAAGGGAATCGGTATAAAATCCCCACAGTCGGGATGCCTGCTGTCATTATACCGACAGCGGCATCCCAATGCTCAGGATCCCGACAAGGATCCGGTACGTATGGTAATTTTTCCCCCTTCTCCCTCTAACACTAACCCTCCCTACCCTGCACCCTAACCCTCACTGTTAGTGCCTAAACCTGACCCTCCCCTCTAGTGGTGCCTAATTCTAGCCCACCCCATGGGGTACCTAACGCTACCCTCACCCCAAAGTCTAACTCTAATATCCATGATGCCTAAACCTAACCCCCTCGCGGCTTAGACCTAATCAGCCCCGCTATACTTATGATAAGAATCCCGGCTGTCGGGATTCCGGCGTTGGCATATCCATGACTTTCGGGATTACAGTGCAGGTCTTCCGGCTGGGTAGTGGCATTTCGTTGTCGGGATTTCGTTAGACAGGATGCCGGCTGTAGGTATAATAACTGCATCCCGGTAAGACACCTGTCTCCTAGCTGGCAGCTGCTCTCTGTTCTCTCTAAGCTGATGAGTACTCAGAATCACACACACAGCACACTTGGTAAGAGAAACTATGAGCACTGGGCATGTACAGCAGCTTTGTACTATCCCCTAAACTGCATATTGTATTAAATCATTTAATATAGTTCTGATAATGTGGCAACTTGAAACCCCTGTGTTTTCCTATGTGCTATGCCAAATACATGTTTTAAAAATATGTTTTTATAGAGAACCGATACATGTTCATTGAACATGTTATACATTCTTCAAATTCTATTTCTCTTATGTATCAAAAATGGGTGATAACATTAATTTTAAGTACCTCTGGTCATATCAGGTCAGTAAAATACATGATGACACCTGATAGCTACTCTGCACCTGTTTGTTTCCTGCAGATATATTTGCACTCTCCGTGATGGACTGCATGAAGACAGACTGGAGCTTCTGGGGAGAGCTGGCTCTGTGTGTCCTCTGTGCAGTGGACAGTGCTGCCATATTCACCATGGCCTACGTTAACAATATCTGGGTGGGATATGCTGGCTACATTGTATGTAAGGCCTCCTATAAGATACTTACCACAATAATAATGTAAGTATGCACTCTGTACCACTACTACTGTCATGCCTATGAATGTCATATTTCTACCATGTATAGATCTATAACAGTCACAGACTATTTAGTTTCTTTTGCATATAAAATAAGCAACTTCATTATTATCCCGTTTGTTAGTCATTATATGCCCCAATGTGCTGTGTACAATGGCCCTGAGTCAGAGATGGACACAATGCTGCTGTTTGCACAGTTATAGTAATTACCTGTAACCTGCACACACATATGAGTCACACTGCGCATGCGTCTCGTGTCATTACTGATGTTGCTGATGTCACTCGCAGTCAGGATTTATTCACAAAGTGATTGCCTGGAAGGGATCGTTTATGGGCGACAATGCGGAGGTGACGACTGAAATGCAGACGTGACGCGGCCGTTTTCAGTCTCTGTCAGTGACTGAGATCCTGTATGCAGAAAAAATGGCTCCAGCGTCTCAGTTCCTGCGCCCATTCTGTATGACCATAGGGTTACTTTGAAGTCAGATAATCAACTGATCTGCGTCCGAGCTGTTGTTTGGATTTGCCAGGCTGCAGATGTGACGTCTCATTACAAATCCTGGCAGCTGTGGCATTTGCATATTTTTGCACAGCCGCTGTGTACAAATCCGCAGTCACTGTGGCATTAGTGTATATTACTGAATCAGGCCCAGTACCACTTACACATTAGAACAATCCGCAGTCACTGTGGCATTAGTGTATATTACTGAATCAAGCCCTGTACCACTTACCCATCAGAACAATCCGCAGTCACTGTGGTATTAGTGTACATCTCTGACCTGGGGCATTTTAAGAGAGGAAGGGGTCCGCGTGCACTACACGTGCGGGGCCCCCTCCTCTCTCCCTGGTGGCTGGCAGCCGACTGACGCAGCTGGCCAGCCACCGGAGCATTAGTAGACTCCAGGCACTAGAGTGTGCCCGGAGTCTACTGCGCATGCACAGAACGCCAGAAAATTGGCCACGGCAGCCATTTTCCGGCGTTCTGTGCATGCGCAGTAGACTCCGGGCACACTCTAGTTCCTGGAGTCTACTGTGCATGTGCAGAACACCGGCAAATGGCCGCGGCGCCCATTGTTCTGGTGTTCTGAGCAGCAGTGACACCCGACTCGGGACCTCAGACAGGTAAGTTTAAAAAAAATATGGGTGCAGTGTGTGCGGTGCAGGGCCCCCCTGGACCCGGGGGCCCGTGTGCCCTGCACACACTGCACCCATTATAGATGCGCCACTGCCTCTGACTCTGGCCCAGTACCACTTACCCATCAGAGCAATGCTGATTTACAGTTGTAGTACCCTACAGTTCTAGCACCAATGATGATTATGTATAAATACTATTGAAATGTACAAATCATCAGTACCAATCACAGCATATAATCAGACGTCTGATTTAATGACCTAACTTACACCATACTTTCTGACATTAGAAAACTCCTCTTGCGGAGCCCTGTTCCAGTCCTGTATAACACAATGATATATGTCTGGTCACACTGCTATGACTTACAGTACCCACAGTATCACCATGTCTTGTTCTGTGTTATATAACTGGTGCATGTCCCACTCCTATCCTAGGGTGAATATTGCTGTGAGTGTGAGAAAGGAAAGATACGCTTTGGTTTCTGGGATAAACAATTTTGCATCCCTGCTGCTGCTAGCGATTGTGAATATAATAATGACTGGCATCAAGCAAGATATCCACAATCAGGTAAGGACACCATGGCCACCATCACATTGCTTCCAATAAATATGTGCAAACTATTAGGTATATTAGGATGTGGCCCTGTGACATGTCCCCATTGTCATCACTCTAATGGTGTGCCCAGCACTCCCAAAGATGCTGGGCTGCCCCCAGGCTCCCAGTGCTCCCCCTAAACTTCCTGCCCTGTCTGCGGGAAACTGTGACCCATGAGTGGGATGGCAGGACAGTCCTAGAAAAGTGGGACAGTTAGGAGGTATGCAATAAATAGGCCCCTAGACTACTTGCTACTATAATAATTTCTCGGCTCATACTGTAACTTTACTTTTGTAAGATTATATTTTCTCTGTTGTGTTTCTTTTAGTTTATCATCTATGCCAGCTATTTCCTTATACTATCAGGGATCATTGGTTTCATCGCAGTCTGCATAATGACTAGCAAAAGGAAAAAAAACATCAGAGACCAGCAGATCACCGATAACAGCACAGGGTGTCCATAACACAATGCCATCAAATATTTCTGGCGGGTGGTCCCAGCATCCAGCGTATCTAAGCAGAGCTTCTCCACCCTCCAGGTGGCTAAAACATCTTTACACCCAGAGGATACCCTCAGGCAAGAGCAGCATGCTGCCATGGTCCCTGTATCTATCTCTGACTCAGATTCCAACTCTGCAAGGGTGAGGTGCTGCTATGGTCCCCATTCTTGATCAGCAGCTTGGTATTTCCCAACACCTGTACTCAGTAGAAGGTGGAAGAGTCCCGGGACCTAGGCTGGTAATACTTGGAAAAGGTTCACCAGCAGCGACAAGTCACCAAAGTCATCTATCGAGAGGTAATAATAAGTGCTATTACTGTATCAATGTGGGAATAGGGAGGTTACTAAACAGTTGTCTAGAAGCAATGAGCAGTGATGTTTAGCGAGTTTAATAGTTGGGGTAGTTTAGCAGTTACTGATGGTCATGATAAAATGCAAGGACCAATGCAAAGCCCCTCTCACTAAACTGCATGTCATCCAGGCTTGCCTACCCTCCCGATTTGGCCGGGAGTCTCACGATTTTCGGGTGCCGCTCCCTGCTCCCCGGAAAGGCAGGCAAGCCTCCCGGCAGCCAGCAACCCTCCCGACCTCAGCCCAGAATAAACTGGAAACTCCCGCAGTGGGGGTGCCAATGACACGATTTGCGCTGAATTGCGTCATCGTGGCCCCGCCGCCTGCTTCACAATGCTGAAAATAACGGTATTGTGAAGAGGTGGCAGGGCCACGATGACGCGATTGCGCATCTCCGCCCCCACTGTGATGACGATGACCGGGCACGCCCCCAGCTGTTAGCCGACAATTAGCTCCCTCTCGGAAGAAGGGAGCTAATTGTCATCAAGAATGATGTCATCTACTGTAGTTGGTGTAGCTGGACAGCACAGTTTGAATCAGCAATTAAGCTTTGCTCCAGTGCTGGTCTGAATCATGTCATCTAGAGGGATATATGAAGATCATCTCCCATCACTGCAACTTTGCATGCACTGTCCAGTCAGTGTGGAGTGTGCAGCACATATTCTTCTCTCCAGTCCTGGACTGCTGGGGGCTGTTGCCCCTCCTCTGTGTACCATGTGACAGGGGCTTTGAAATTGTGACATGTCCAATGGCCATTGTAACAGCATCCAGCTATAGATCATACAATACTACTACTTGCAGTGTTTGGAGCCTCCTACCGGTGAATGTGGTCTGTGCTGACAGTGTTGTCCAAATGTCTGCCTAGAAAAAGTCCAGCACCCTGCCCTGCACTGGCACCCAGGGCACATTACGCCACTGCACTGGCCCCACCCACATTACACCACTGCCCATCATACATATTCTTAAAAGGCAATACTTGAAGTACTCACAAATAATCACATTCATGTTTGTTTTTTATAATAATCTTATTAAATGAGGACTTTTTTTGCAAACTGCAAATAAATGCAAATAATACTGATCAACTTAATTTTCAATAAAATATTCCTAAATATATGTAATAGAAAATATTAAAGATTTATTTCACCCTCAAAAATATAAATAAGCACACATAAGATAAAACATACTTATTAAAAGTAAGCTATAACATAATAACATAATAACATAAATAATAAATAATAATAAATAATAACATAAACTTATTAAAACTACTGTATAACTGTTAACTTTCCAATGAGGCAAGGCCCACACTGTAGTCCAATGAACTTCTAATCTCAGAAATGGCAGGTGTGGATGTCCTGGTGCAAAGTTGAGTGTTAATATAGGGCCCCTCATATTGGTGGTGTGTTCCCTTTTGAAATGACAGATAGGAGGTAGGGAGGTAAACATGGCGTATAGTGTTCCTGTTGTAGCCTAGGAGGCATCTCCATTAGGACACTATAAGGGGTAAGTAGGCCTCTGGTCCCCTTATATAGCACATCAGCCAATATCCTCTCTGCCTCAGCTCTGTTGCTGTCATTCAATTTTCTCAGCTTCTATGCTATATTGGCTGCCACAACGTCATACTCATCTGCATTCTTTTCAATTAGTCAGTTGGTGGACTCCAGAATCCAACAAGTCATGACCTCTGTGCTCTCCCCTAACTCACATAGGGGTCTATTTACTACGCTGTGTTAGGAGATAAAGTGAACGGAGGTAAGGTACCAGCCAATCAGCTCCTGTCGTTTTTCAAACACAGCCTGTGACTTGGCAGTTAGGAGCTGATTGGCTGGTACCTTATCACCGTTCACTTTATCTCCTATCACAGCTTAGTAAATAGACCCCATGGTCTTTTCCTTACAGTATAGAAAAGGCAGATTGTTGTGGGTTAGGCGAGGCAGGAAGTACTGAGACTTGGATAGATGGAGGTAGGGTCACTTGGGTGGCAGTTGTAGCCTCATCTGCTTTAGTCACTATCATAGTTGATGCTTCATCAGTAAAAGCCGATGGTTTTTGGGGAAAAAAAATACAAATAATTTAAATTAATGTTCTAACAAATCATTTTGTTCTTGTCATTTAACATTTACATTTTGTCTTTTCAGTTACCATCAACTCCGAGGAATGGCCTGCAATGGCCCATTTTCTGGATTTTCCACACTGCAATAAACCTGTACCTTGATAGACTTTGTGGTGCAGGCATGTTGTGCCATACACACCTATATTCATCGCAAAGCCTCAACCGCACAGCACAACATCCTGTTTTAGTGACATTGCAGAATATCCAGAGTATGACGTAGGATTTACACCAGTGGAGCCAAGTGAAGTGCGAAACATCAGTGTTGAGGCAAATTAAATAGGGAGCAGTATTTCAATTACTGCAATGGTGAACTATTGACCCTGTTCTTGTAATGTTTCCATATTTTACATATATCTTGTATAATAAACATTGCATACAAATTTGTTGTTATTGTTTTTTTTTTTTCAAAATAATTTTTATTGAAACACTGCACATATTCACATTCAAGAATTTCAATCAGATCAGTACACAGCATTTAAAGACATCAGAAATGTAACACAATTACATAGTATTGTCACTATGTTCACAAGTTTTTGAGATCATATAAACCTTATAGCCGTATTGCTCTGTCAGATGTTACATAATACAGACTTCATAATAGTATATTGTAATATTCAATCTAGTCACATCACAATTTTTCATATAACATAAGAAATTCTTAATATGCATACAAATACAGTCAATAATGAACATTAACTAAAGAAAATAAAGAAAAATAAATAAATAGAAACTCTCTCTTGCCCTCCCCCCGACCAAAACCAGAAGAGTCCAGATTCCGTATGTTTAGTGACCAACCGAAGTGACATCTATTGGAGGGTTATTTCCAATGGTTTGAAGTGTGTACCATGAGGTATCCTTCACACTATTATAAATTTGCCATCGCATTTCCAGGGACAGAGTAGATATAAATGATTCCCATGTGTTAAAAAATTTCTCCACTTTGATTTCTTTTTCTAATATTACCTCTACCCAATCCATTCGAAAAACATTAAATAATTTTATCTTAAATAATGCAAAAGATGGGGCAGTGGACGAGATCCACTCTTGTAGTATCGTCTTGCATGCTGCCGCACTGATTGCTAAGAGCATTCTCCTACTCCCCTTACTCGCCCTCATATCTGTGGGAATAATGCCAAAGATTGCCCACTCTGCCATGAAAGGGACATAATTGAGTATTGATGATTCCGCATATCTTTTTATTTGTAACCAGAATCCTCTAACCAATGGGCACGACCAAAAACAATGATATAAATCGGCATTACTTTCCCCACACCTATAGCAGCAATGAGAAGTCGTGCGTCCCATTAAGTAACTTCTGTGCGGTGATAAATAAGCTCTGTGGAAAATGTTTAAGAACATCTCCACATAGATAGTTGATGTTAGAGTTTTACAAGAGTAATTAAGGGCAGCCATTAAATCTTCAATTGTGTACGTAGGAAATTTCTGAATCCACTGCGACAGTCCCCTAGTATTGGATGCATGATCCATGTTTGTTTTAAAACACAGATAATAGTTAGAAATGGCTTTCCTCAAAATTGGTGGTTTGGAAAGAAGACTATCTATTGGATTGTTCCAATCTCCCTCTGCAAACACCTGTATCACAGAATTAACATAATGTTTTGCCTGTAGGAAGGCCACAGGGTATCCTGATAAAGTATTATATTTTTCCAAGGCTTCACAATATGTCCTATGTGCCTCTCTATCTACCAAACATCCTATTCTCTGTATACCTCCTACTTGCCATAGTGTAAATGGGTATGTTGCCTGTCCATTTTGAAAATCGGGGTTTCTTACAAACGGAAGAAATAATGATTTATGTGAATTTAGACCTGCCTCATGTCTCAATTGATGCCATAGTCGTTTTGTTTTCCACAATAGTGGGTTATTCCTCACAGAGGCAGAAAGTTCTTGATCGTGAAGATGCAAAAATGTAATTAGGTCCCTTTGTTCAAGAAACTCCCGTTCAAGTGACGTGTTGGCATAGTTTTCTGTTTCGTTTATCCAGTCGGACAGATAACGAAACATAACTGCTTTATTATATAACTTGATATCTGGAAAGCCTATTCCCCCATTTAATTTAGATTGTTGTAATTTCAAGAGGCTTATCTTAGGTCGCTTACCATTCCAAACAAAAGATCGAAAAATCTTATTCAGGAGTTGCAAATCTTTTGCTGTAACAAACAAAGGCAAGGCCTGAAGCAAGTACATCAGTCTCGGGAATGAGATCATTTTGATTAAACATGCACGTCCCATATATGATAGGCAGAGGTCCCTCCATCCCTCTAGCTCGTCCGAGATTTTTTTTATAATAGGTTTGTAGTTAAAGGAATATAAATTTGCTAAGTTTTTAGGAAGTATAATACCCAAATATGTGATCCTGTCACTAGCCCACCTAAGTGATATGTTTTCTGGTAGGTGTGGTATTGTATTGCGCGTACCGAGATAGAGCGCTTCCGATTTACTTATATTAACTGCAAATCCTGAAATTTCTTCAAAACTTTTTAACACTTCAAATATGTGGATCATACTTTCATGAGGATTAGCGATATAGAGCATTATATCATCAGCGAATGCTGTTAGTTTTATTGTTCTGGAGCCTATATTAATCCCCTTAAAAATACTATCTTTTTCTAATATTCTTATTAACGGGTCTATGGTCAAATCGAATAAAAAGGGTGAAAGGGGGCACCCCTGTCTTGTACCCCTAAACATCTCTATTGGGGTGCTGATATAACCATTTATTAGAAGTGTCATCATGGGGGATAAATATAAATATTTAATTAAATCAATAAATGTTGACCCAAATCCACGCATTTGTAATATCTTAAATAAGTGAGGCCATAGCACTGTGTCAAACGCCCTTGACGTGTCAAGACTCAACAGGGTATTAGTGGAACTTGAGGATATTCCTGACGTTACCACCACTGCTGCTATTGCCGCTCTAACCCCACGGACCGAATGTCGCCCTTTCACAAATCCCAGTTGATGGGGAGTTAATATATCAGGTAAAATAGTTTGCAAACGATTCGCCATGATTTTGGCCAATAGTTTGGCATCCGTATTTAACAGATTAATCGGTCTGTACGAATCTAGTTTTTGTGTGTCTCTTTGTGGTTTGGGAATCAACACTGTAGTAGTATTTGTGAAGTATTGAAATGGGGATTTGTTATCTATCATATCATTAAACAACTCCTTAAGGATCGGAGCCACCTGTTGCTGCAATAGTTTGTAGTATTCATTTGAGAATCCGTCTGGTCCAGACGACTTCCCTAGTTTTAGTTCTGATATGACAGACAGCACTTCAGTTAATGTCACTTCTCCTGAAAGTGCCTCTTGTTGTTCTGTAGTTAATGGAGGCAACAAATCCTCAGTGATTAAAGTATCATGTTGGAGCTGATTAAAGGAAAGATCGCTATATAATTCCCTATAGTATTCCTCGAATTTCTGTACAATATCATTATTGGTAGTGAGTAAAGTGTTAGTGCGTGGATCCCTAATGGCTGTGATATAATTCCTTTTCCGCCATGATTTGGACATGTTAGCAAGCAGCTTTCCTGCTTTGTTCCCCCATCTGTAAAACTTATGCTTAGCATATAGTACATCTTTTTTAGCTTGGGACAGGAGGTGTGTGTCTAATATTTGCTTCGCCTGAACATATGTTTCTCTAGTTAGCTCAGTAGGATCTGCAATATAATTCTGTAGAGCTAAAGTGAGGGCCTCTGACATTGATCTATACTCAGCGGTTTGTGCCTTACGTTGTTTAGAAACAAAATCGATGAACCGTCCTCGCATTACAGCTTTAGATGCACCCCAACAAATGGTTGGTGTATCCCACGCTTCTAAGTTGTCATCCTGATAGTTCATCCACTGTGTAAGTAAATATTCCTTAAAGTTAGTTGATTTGTATAAATAGGACGGAAATCGCCAATGTCTTAGGCCGCCCGTTGATTGCGGTATAGTCAATGTTATGGTAATGGGTGCGTGATCAGAGATTAAAATTGAATGTATCCCGGAATCTTTTATTTTAGACACTATGCTGTCCGACACAAGAAATAGATCAATTCTTGACCAAGATCTATGTACGGCAGAGTAAAAGGTGTATGATTTATCTGTGGGGTTTAATAATCTCCAGACATCTGTAATGTGATGGTTTGCTTTAAGAGACTGGAATTGTCTCCATACTGCCGAATTAGATGATTGTGGGGTCGGTTGTCTATCTATTGATGGGTTTTCTACCGAATTGAAATCTCCTGCAACTATTAAGGAGTAATTAGTGCGCTGTGCCAAAATACCCATTATCTGTCCGATAAAATCTTGAGGTGAAACATTCGGTGCATATAAGTTTACTAGGGTATACCGGGAGCCCCAAATTTCCACATCTATAATTAAAAACCTACCATTGGGGTCGGCTATGGTGTTTATGATAGTATACTGTAAATTTCTCTGAAATAGTATAGTAACCCCTCTGACTCTTCTGCCGCAACCAGCTTTTACGCACTCCCCTATCCAGGATGCCTTCAAAGTAGAGAAGTCGCCCTCTGCCCAATGCGTTTCTTGTAAAAACATAATATCTGCTTTAAATTTTTTTAGGTGAGTAATTACTCTTTTTCGCTTAATTGTGGAATTTAAACCCCCCACATACCAGGATAAAAATTTCAGCTTACCATCATGTATCCCAGAAAACCTGGTGCTCATGTTTAGGGACATATCTTATCCAATACCCTGTTGTGAGATAAAAAATGTATTGAACATTATCAAAGCAAAGTACAGAACTCTGCCCCAGCCAACAGAGACCGTCATTTTTGATACAATGAAACCCCATATTCCCAGTATCCTCCAGGATGGGAGGGTGAGAGCGAGAGAGAATCCAACAAAAACAAAACAATAAAGAACATAGAAAAGAATAAACCAACTGAAATCAAAGGCATTACACAATTTTGTGCAGCGCTTCCACCTTTTTCTTTTATTTTCCCAACTATGGCCCTCATTCAGAGCCGTTCGCTATTTGTGGTCGCTCGTTTAAAAACAAGGGGTGGCTATTCAAATGATCCGTACGCACATTGTAGTCTGTTCACACCTCTAAGTCTGAACGAGCGAGCAAAACATACGCTCGTTTATTTGTTAAAAACGCCCCCTGGCCGCTCGCATCCTACGTCATGTCCGCTATTTATTAGATTAATCGAGTACATCGACCAGCGTATGAACTGCTCGCTATTCTTGTGGTTGGTGTTTGCTACCACAAGTTTGCGAGCAGTTCTGGCTAAAAAATAACCCAGTGACGTGGTCACTGACGCTGCTGTTTTAAATATGCACACCCATAAAACGCCCGTTTTGACCTTTAAGCACGCCTGCGTTCGGATCTCCACTCCCCATTTTCAAGCACCTTCCCCTGTTACCACCCACATACGCCTCATTCTGTCACTCAAAATAGCAGGCACTCGCTATATTGCGTACCAACGATTTTCGGCCGCACTGACTGGTTCGCGCATGCGTACTAAAAACCGTACGCATGCGCAGATGTGCAAACATCGCTCGGAACGAGCGTACTGCCGCTAACGAGCGGCTCTGAATGAGGGCCTATATTTCCATGTGGTGTTCATCACCTGTAACTTGTGATGTACACCAGAACTTTGTAACATATTCTACTCATTGAAATGAGGAATGCCTCTTCATGTGAATAAAACACAACATTTTAAATAGCAATTATCATCTTGCAGATTATCATCAAGTATAGAAATGACAACAATCCACTCCTGTACATATCCCTATTGATTACTGAATTAGAACTATACTCTGAACTGTATCAGTACTGTCCATCTTTTCATCTACGTGGTGATCTTTCTCGGTTCACGTCAATACCAAAGTGAGTCTTGGCTGTCTTAGGATCAGTGAAATATAACGTTTGATCTCCATCTTCCACTCTCAATTTGGCTGGGTATAGTAGTGCAAATTTAGTATTGCGCTCATACAGTAATTTGCAAACCTCAGTGAATTCCCTTCTTTTCTGTGTAACTGCTGCTGAAAAGTCTTGGAATATTAGTACCTTATAACCATCTATCATCAGTGTGGATGTTTTTCGGTATCCAATAAGAATCCTCTCTTTCATTCTATAATCTAGATACTTTGCTATTACTGGTCTGGATCTGGCATTTGGCCCTGGTCTATCTGGGCCTATTCTATGCACTCTTTCTACATGAGGCAGGATTGGGCTCTCAGATAAATTTAAGGCTTCAGGTATTTTATGAACTACAAGTTGCACCAAGGCCTGGCCACTTATTTGTTCAGGTATCCCAATGAACCTTAAGTTACTGCGCCTAAGTCTATTTTCCATGTCATCAATTTTAACCATGTGTTGTTATTGTTTTAATACTTACTATGCCACTGCAAGCTATTTTAAACTTCCAAGTTGGTGACAAATGCTGAAGGAAGCTCCTTGTTGGCCATAAATAATAGCAAATCAATATACCAGAGTCTTGGCTCATGCACCTCATCTGCTCCTGCAGCGGATCTTCTGTTCAGTTCTTTCTTGAACACTGTGTGAAGGTTTGAGATCTTTGTCCTAACCCATGTAATGTTGGCAGAAGGGTGATAATGCGGGCATACCTTCTGCTGCTCTTCCATGGCCATAGCCCTCATTATCCTATTATAATAATGCAGTGATTTTGTTTTCCAAAAGCATAGATGTGCTCTGTAGGCTTCTATCAAATCATGGAGGAAGTCGTGACTTGTTTCTGTAGCCAATTCCTGTGTTAAAATTAATGAATAGACCTGCGGATGGCTTAGATAGAGGATTTCTGTGAAATAACATTGTGAAGTCTCTAGTACAGCCTATGGGATGTAGTCAGGAAGCCGGTGGTCGGCTGTAAACTCCCGGCATGGGACTAATGATAGGCATCTAAATACTACATAATGACGCCTATCATCAGCCCCATGCCGAAATCCCAACATCCGGCATACCGATCGTAGGTAAGCCGGGCGTCCAGAGTGGATAGCCGTGCAGTGGGGAGGGTTAGGTTTACAGTCTCCTGGGGGGACTAAAGGCCCCCACACAACTAGTTGGCTGGTTGGAATGATAATCGTCTCTAGTGTGTGGGAGCAAACGATTGTCAGCCGTTTGCTCCCACATGCTGAAAAACGTCCAGAAACGGTCGTTCCAACTAGTTGGTGAAAATCAAACATGTTTGATTTTCACCAACTATCGTTCTAGTGTAGGGGGAACACTCCCCCCAACTGAACGATAAGTAGGCGGACACCTGGCCGCTAGTGTCCGCCTACTTCACTACCGGCTGTGCTGCCCCTGTCAGCTTTGGATCCTCCTGCCTGTCACTGATACAGATAGCGGGCCTGCCTGAGTGTGAGGAGAGGATCAGTGCAGCTGCTGCACACAGGTCCTCAAGGTAAGTCTCTCCAACCCCCTACGATCACAGATGTACACCCACCCCCTGCAGGTGCTTCCCCCCTGCCCCCATGCGATCAAAGATGTCCCCTCCCCGCGGGTGCTGCTCCCCCATGATCAAAGATGTACACCCTGCGAGTGCTGCCCCCCGCCACGATCAAAGATGTACCCCCTGCGGGTGCCACCCCCCCATGATCACAATGTCCCCCCCGTGGGTGCTACCCCCCCGCGATCACAATGTACCCCCCCGCGGGTGCAGCCCCCCCGCGATCAAAGATGTACCCCCCGTGGGTTCAACTGCCCCCCCTGCGATCACAATGTACCCCCCACTGTCACAATGTACCCCCCCGTGGGTGCTGCCCCCCGCGATCAAAGATTCCCCCCGCAGGTGCTACCCCCCGCGATCATCGAAGATGTAAGCCCACCCGCGGGTGCTGCACCCCCCCAATGGTCACAATGTACCCCCCCATGAGTGCTGCCCCCCCACGATCAAAGATCTCCCCCGCGGATGCCCCCCCCCGCAATCACAGATGTCCTCCCCCCAGTACATGTGGGGCTTACCTTCAACTCTGCCGCTTGTGAGAAGGGGGGTGGGAGTAGTCTGCAAACAACTCTCGGCCTCTCTATGTGCCCCATCCTCACTCACCTCCACTCCTACAGTTACAGGCGATGGCTGAGCCTTATTAATTTTTTAGTATTGACATAACAGCTGGTGTGGTAGGCTAGTGGTTACAGTGCAGGTAACTTGATGCAAGGGTCCAGGCTTCAATCCCAGGGATAAACAGACTATTTTTATTTAAATATTTATATTTATAGACTTAATATTCTTTTTATAGTTTAACAATTTTCCAGGGAGTGAGGGGGAAGCTGGGGACAGAGATGGGGAATGTGCTGATTACTTAATGTGTCATCCACTGTACTGCCTGACAACCTGTGCGCCCGTGTAATGCCTGGCCCTGACACCCTTCTCCTGACAAGGTGCTCACCCATATAGTACCTGACCCTTATGATACAGTAGTACCTGAATCCTCTCCCCTATAACCCCGTGTGCCCATATAGTACCTGACACCTCCTAACATCACCTGGGCACACATGACACCCTCTCTCATGTGACCCTGATTCAGAAATGGACATAATGGCGATTTTTACGCAGATTCGACAATTGTTTGCTATTGTGCATGTGCGAATGCAGCCCTGTGCATGCGCAGCTATTGCAGCGCTATCATACAAAGTGAGTGACATGTAGTCAGCATTTGGGGATGGAAATGGGTGGGGGGGTGGTTAGAAAAACTGAGGCGTGTGTGACTATTTAGTGTTCACTCTAGCTCCGGCGGCAGGCTGGGCGTCCGAGTTAGAGAAGGCACAGGTGCGTGCACCCCCGAAAAGGGGGCGTGTCCATTGAAAAAGGGGCATGTCTATAAGACGTGTCACCCTTTTCATCACTCTTGGGGGGGATACTTATCACCGGAGAATTCATCATTGCTCTGATGCAGGGACAGCTGCTCCGAAAAAAAGCTGACCCCCGTATCCCCAGAAGTAGCAACGATCCTTACCTTCCCCGTCACCAGGTTCTACGTATGTGTGACCTGAGGTCACACATGTGCAATGTCGCCTGGGAATCAGTGAGGAGGTGGCAGAGGGATCCGCTCGTATTCCTCTTCACATCCCCAGAACTCCTTCACATAGGAATGAGCGGGGCTACGAGAACAAATGACATCTGAAGATGAAGATTGTTCTCGCTGGCAAACTCCAAAAACTTTCCATTTTCAGAGTTTGCTGGATATCAGGTGGTCCTACCGGACCCCTGATGATGAATGGCCCGTTAACTTAAATATATTTCCGCATGGTTACCGGGCCATTTAAGTGTTGATGAATAGGCCCCTGAAAGGCCTAAAATAAAACTTGGTCTTGGGGCCAGGTACCACTGGATCTATTCATTATCAATTAATTTCAACAAAAGCTGGTACAAATGAAGATTTTTACCTGCTTTTGTAGAAATTAAGTTTTGGGGCCAGTCATCATAAAGGTAACGCAGGAGATATCACAGTTATGTACTGCTTACCTTTCACTCCCGATGTGGCCTGCTGTCCCCATACACTAGTATTTGGGATCCCTCCACCTTTGTCTGGCTCCTTCCGCCGGACGCTGGGGCTTTGTGCGCCTGCACAAACTCTATTTCGCGCAGGCGCACTAGCACTGCCGAGTTAGATTCTGCAATACTAGGTTTCACTGCTCTGAAATAGCAGTGAAAGCTTTTGGGGAGACAGAATATCGGACCCCGATAATTAATATAATGAATAGGAATGTGCGCCGACTCCCGTGTTTTGGTTTTAGTTTTGGATCTGTATCTCCTTCGTGTTTTGGATCTGGATTGGTTTTTGCCAAAACCGCACTTGTGAAAATTGGTTCTGGTTTTACATCTGCATTTTTTCTAAAAACAGCTGAAATCACATGTTTGCCCTGTTTTTGTTCCTACAGTATTATTAACCTAAATAACATTTATTTCCAGCCATTTCCAGTCACTGCTCACAATATTGATTTCATCCAGTTTAGGCCAAAAGGTTGCATCGAGCTAGCTGGTGGACTAAGCTAAGCGACAGTCGTGGGTGGCACTAAAATGTGGCAGTTCAGTTCAACATTCCAAATTAGGAAACAAATGTTTTTTATTAATCAAGACTGAGGCCAGAGGCAGTTGGAGTGTGAGGTTCTGAATTTGTTGTGGACCTGGGGTGGTGATAGGAGCAGACACAGAAGCCGACTTAAATGAAAAAGTGGGTTTTTTAATAAGGGACTTAGAAGACATGGGAATGACAAATGAAAAAGTCCAGGTATAGCACTAAAGTGCACTTGATAACTGTAGTGGGGGTTAATGGAGAAATGTCCAGATAGTGACAGGCAGGAACAGTCCAGTATACAATTATAGTGAGCTGTAACAGAATGCAGGTATGATGAGCTGTAACTGAATGCAGGTATGGTGAACTGTAACAAATGCAGGCTAGAGGTAATGAAATCCAGCTGGGAGTGAAATGAGGCAAGGTGCATGGAAACAGCAGGTTCAGGTGCTCAGGCAGGTGGGAAGGTATATGGAGGGTGCAGGGTAAGTCCAGCAGGTTGGAGCAGGCAAGGTTCAAGCTAGAAGCATATAACAAGCAGGCAGGTAAGGTAAAGGTACTCTCTCTCAGCCGCAGCTGAGAAACATCAGCAGCAGTTCGAGTTGCACTACTTTTGAGTAATACACACTGTGCTCCCCTTTCCTGCACTCCACATCCCACACTGTGCTCCCCTTCCCCCCTACACATCCCACACACTGTGCTCCCCTTTCCTGCCTCCATATCCCACACTGTGCTCCCCTTCCCCCTCCATATCCCACACTGTGCTCCCCTTCCCCCTCCATATCCCACACTGTGCTCCCCTTCCCCCCTCTACATCCCACACTGTACTCCCCTTCCCCCCACTATATCCCACACTGTGCTCCCCTTCCCCATATCCCCCCTCTACTTCCCACACTGTGCTCCCCTTCCTCCCTCTACATCCCACACTGTGCTTCCTTTCCCCCTCCACATCCCACACTGTGCTCCCCTTCCCCCTCTACATCCTACAATGTGCTCCCCTTCCCTCCTCTACATCCCACACTGTGCTCCCCTTCCCCCTCTACATCTCACACTGTGCTCCCCTTTCTCCCTCTACATCCCACACTGTGCTCCCCTTCCCCCTCCACATCCCACACTGTGCTCCACTTCCCCCCTCTACATCCCACTGTGCTCCCCTATCCCCTTCTACATCCCACACTGTGCTCCCCTTCCCCCCTCTACATCCCACACTGTGCTCCCCTTCCCTCCTCTACATCCCACACCGTGCTCCCCTTCCCCCTCGACATCCCACACTGTGCTCCCCTTCCCCCTCTACATCCCACACTGTGCTCCCCTTCCTCCCTCTACGTCCCACACTGTGCTCCCCTTCCCCCTCTACATCCCACACTGTGCTCCCCTTCCACCTTTACATCCCACACTCTGCTCCCCTTCCCCTCTCCATATCCCACACTGTGCTCCCCTTCCCCTCTCCACACCCCACACACTGTGCCCCCCCACCACATCCCACACTATGCTTCCCTCCCCCCACCACATCGCACACTGTGCTCTCCTCCCCCCCTCCACATCCCACACTGTGCTCCCCTCCCCCCACCACATCACACACTGTGCTCCCCTCCCCCCTTCACATGCCAAACTGTGCTCCCCTCCCCCCACCACATCCCACACTGTACTCCCCTTCCCCCCTCTACATTCCACACACTGTGCTCCCATTCCCCTCTGCCAATCTTTGTTATTGTTTCAAATATTTACATTCTTTAGATTAGTTGAATATTTTTTCATAGTAAACATGTATGTATGAGTGCTTTGTAGCCATTATTATGTGATCCTTCATATGCTGAGTGATCCACTAACATACTAATTCTGTATGTAACACGCAGAGCCAGATTAGCAGGGATTGTCAGGGATAAACTGCTATTTAGCACCAGCGGCTCCTAGGCACAGGCATACAATGCTTAGGGCTAAATCCAGGCCTTATATATTACTTTTACAGACATCTTATTGCTACATTCTGAAACCAAGCTATTGACAAGATTAACCTACAGTATATTTTTTGGCTAATGTAAAAATAAGTTGTATATAATTGAGTTTGCAAGGGAAACTTCCATTGCTGAATTGAAATGCCTCCCATCTTTGTCTTCTCTGCTCCAAAGATTATGGAAAGACATTGCTCAGTCGTATACCTCCGCGCATTATTAATATTAAAATGTGGTCAAAATAAGCCACACCCATGAGCCACCTAAATCACACCCCCATCTGCATAAACCAGATCTACATAACCACGCCTTCTTTTTAAAATGTCATGCCAGTTTTAGGGGGGAATTCAATTAGCCGCAGTAATTTAACTTGGGCTAATTGATCCCCCGGGGCGTTTCAATTAGCTCTGAAGTGCAGAACTTATCCAGGATTTATTTTCACCACTGCACAAACAGTGAAAATAATCCTGTAAAACTAGGTGGTTATCAGGTACCGCGTCCCTTTTAACGCACGAGTCCATGAACTGTTCACGGTTTCTGTATGTTAACGCCCATTAACTCTTGTTAACGCCCACTAACATGTCAATTTAACAATAGTTAACAAAGGTATAGGGTGAAAAAGTGAATAGCCTTGGGTGATAAAGCCCAAAGATACTTCAGTTTTTCCCTCGTGATAACTTATCACTTGTAAATGAATTCCCCCATAGGTTCTATCAGGACTGTATTGGATGCTATGTAGTTGACTTAAATATGCCCACATACAGTAGCATAACCAGTAATTATTATTATTATTACCATGTCAAGGAATAGGGGAGGTGCATTTTTAAACACATTTATCACCTTTTACTGCACATGATTCCCAAGCCCTTAACATTAATAAATTGTCCAGAGAAGCCCGTTCACCAACATATCCACTTTAATCTCATTGAGGGACCTATTCATCATCAGGGGCCGTATGGCCCCCGATGATTAAGTATCCACCTTGCTTCGGGGGATATTTATCACCGGAGAATTCATCATTGCTCTGATGCAGGGACAGCTGCTCTGAAAAAAAGCTGTTCCCCGTATCCCCAGAAGTAGCAACGATCCTTACCTTCCCCGTCACCAGGTTCAACGTATGTGTGACCTGAGGTCACACATGTGCAATGTCGCCTGGGAATCAGTGAGGAGGTGGCAGAGGGATCCGCTCGTATTCCTCTTCGCATCCCCAGAACTCCTTCACATAGGAATGAGCGGGGCTACGAGAACAAACGACATCAGAAGATGAAGATTGTTCTTGCTGGCAAACTCCAAAAACTTTCCATTTTCAGAGTTTGCTGGATATCAGGTGGTCCTACCGACCCCTGATGATGAATGGCCCGTTAACTTAAATATATTTCTGCATGGTTACCGGGCCATTTAAGTGTTGATGAATAGGCCCCTGAAAGGCCTAAAATAAAACTTGGTCTTGGGGCCAGGTACTACTGGATCTATTCATTATCACTTAATTTGAACAAAAGCTGGTACAAATGAAGATTTTTACCTGCTTTTGTAGAAATTAAGTTTTGGGGCCAGTCATCATAAAGGTAACGCAGGAGATATCACAGATATGTACTGCTTACCTTTCACTCCCGATGTGGCCTGCTGTCCCCATACACTAGTATTTGGAATCCCTCCACCTTTGTCTGGCTCCTTCCGCCGGATGCTGGGGCTTTGTGCGCCTGCACAAACTCTATTTCATGCAGGCGCACTAGCACTGCCGAGTTAGATTCTGCAATACTAGGTTTCACTGCTCTGAAATAGCAGTGAAAGCTTTTGGGGAGACAGAATATCGGACCCCGATAATTAATATAATGAATAGGAATGTGCGCCGACTCCCGTGTTTTGGTTTTAGTTTTGGATCTGTATCTCCTTCGTGTTTTGGATCTGGATTGGTTTTTGCCAAAACCGCACTTGTGAAAATTGGTTCTGGTTTTACATCTGTATTTTTTCTAAAAAAATCATAAAAACAGCTGAAATCACATGTTTGCCCTGTTTTTGTTCCTACAGTATTATTAACCAAAATAACATTTATTTCCAGCCATTTCCAGTCAATTTTGACCACCTCACTGCTCACAATATTGATTTCATCCAGTTTAGGCCAAAGTTGCATTGAGCTAGCTGTTGGACTAAGCTAAGCGACAGTAGTGGGTGGCACTAAAATGTGGCAGTTCAGTTCAACATTCCAAATTAGGAAACAAATGTTTTTTATTAATCAAGACTGAGGCCAGAGGCAGTTGGAGTGTGAGGTTCTGAATTTGTTGTGGACCTGGGGTGGTGATAGGAGCAGACACAGAAGCCGACTTAAATGAAAAAGTGGGTTTTTTAATAAGTGACTTAGAAGACATGGGAATGACAAATGAAAAAGTCCAGGTATAGCACTAAAGTGCACTTGATAACTGTAGTGGGGGTTAATGGAGAAATGTCCAGATAGTGACAGGCAGGAACAGTCCAGTATACAATTATAGTGAGCTGTAACAGAATGCAGGTATGGTGAACTGTAACAAATGCAGGCTAGAGGTAATGAAATCCAGCTGGGAGTGAAATGAGGCAAGGTGCAGGGAAACAGCAGGTTCAGGTGCTCAGGCAAGTGGGAAGGTATATGGAGGGTGCAGGGTAAGTCCAGAAGGTTGGAGCAGGCAAGGTTCAAGCTAGAAGCATATAACAAGCAGGCAGGTAAGGCAAAGGTACTCTCTCTCAGCCGCACCTGAGAAACATCGGCAGCAGTTCGAGTTGCACTACTTTTGAGTAATACACACTGTGCTCCCCTTTCCTGCACTCCACATCCCACACTGTGCTCCCCTTTCCCCTTACACATACCACACACTGTGCTCCCCTTTCCTGCCTCCATATCCCACACTGTGCTCCCCTTCCCCCTCCATATCCCACACTGTGCTCCCCTTCCCCCCTCTACATCCCACACTGTGCTCCCCTTCCCCCCACTATATCCCACACTGTGCTCCCCTTCCCCATATCCCCCCTCTACTTCCCACACTGTGCTCCCCTTCCTCCCTCTACATCCCACACTGTGCTTCCTTTCCCCCTCCACATCCCACACTGTGCTCCCCTTCCCCCCTCTACATCCCACACTGTGCTCCCCTTCCCCCTCTACATCTCACACTGTGCTCCCCTTTCTCACTCTACATCCCACACTGTGCTCCCCTTCCCCCTCCACATCCCACACTGTGCTCCACTTCCCCCCTCTACATCCCACACTGTGCTCCCCTATCCCCTTCTACATCCCACACTGTGCTCCCCTTCCCCCCTCTACATCCCACACTGTGCTCCCCTTCCCTCCTCTACATCCCACACCGTGCTCCCCTTCCCCCTCGAAATCCCACACTGTGCTCCCCTTCCCCCTCAACATCCCACACTGTGCTCCCCTTCCTCCCTCTACATCCCACACTGTGCTCCCCTTCCCCCTCTACATCCCACACTGTGCTCCCCTTCCCCCTTTACATCCCACACTCTGCTCCCCTTCCCCTCTCCATATCCCACACTGTGCTCCCCTTCCCCCCTCCACACCCCACACACTGTGCTCCCCCACCACATCCCACACTGTGCTTCCCTCCCACCTCCACATGCCACACTGTGCTCCCCCCCACCACATCCCACACTGTGCTCCCCTCCCCCCTCCACATCCCACACTGTGCTCCCATTCCCCTCTGCCAATCTTTGTTATTGTTTCAAATATTTACATTCTTTAGATTAGTTGAATATTTTTTCATAGCAAACATGTATGTATGAGTGCTTTGTAGCTATTATTATGTGATCCTTCATATGCTGAGTGATCCACTAACATACTAATTCTGTATGTAACACGCAGAGCCAGATTAGCAGGGATTGTCAGGGATAAACTGCTATTTAGCACCAGCGGCTCCTAGGCACAGGCATACAATGCTTAGGGCTAAACCCAGGCCTTATATATTACTTTTACAGACATCTTATTGCTACATTCTGAAACCAAGCTATTGACAAGATTAACCTACAGTATATTTTTTGGCTAATGTAAAAATAAGTTGTATATAATTGAGTTTGCAAGGGAAACTTCCATTGCTGAATTGAAATGCCTCCCACCTTTGTCTTCTCTGCTCCAAAGATTATGGAAAGAATTTGCTCAGTCGTATACCTCCGCGCATTATTAATATTAAAATGTGGTCAAAATAAGCCACACCCATGAGCCACCTAAATCACACCCCCATCTGCATAAACCAGATCTACATAACCACGCCTTCTTTTTAAAATGTCATGCCAGTTTTAGGGGGGAATTCAATTAGCCGCGGTAATTTAACTTGGGCTAATTGATCCCCCGGGGCTTTTCAGTTAGCTCTGAAGTGCAGAATTTATCCGGGATTTATTTTCACCACTGCACAAACAGTGAAAATAATCCTGTAAAACTAGGTGGTTATCAGGTACCGCGTCCCTTTTAACGCACGAGTCCATGAACTGTTCACGGTTTCTGTATGTTAACACCCATTAACTCTTGTTAACGCCCACTAACATGTCAATTTAACAATAGTTAACAAAGGTATAGGGTGAAAAAGTGAATAGCCTTGGGTGATAAAGCCCAAAGATACTTCAGTTTTTCCCTCGTGATAACTTATCACTTGTAAATGAATTCCCCCATAGGTTCTATCAGGACTGTATTGGATGCTATGTAGTTGACTTAAATATGCCCACATACAGTAGCATAACCAGTAATTATTATTATTATTGCCATGTCAAGGAATAGGGGAGGTGCATTTTTAAACACATTTATCACCTTTTACTGCACATGATTCCCAAGCCCTTAACATTAATAAATTGTCCAGAGAAGCCCGTTCACCAACATATCCACTTTAATCTCATTGAGGGACCTATTCATCATCAGGGGCCGTATGGCCCCCGATGATTAAGTATCCACCTTGCTTCGGGGGATATTTATCACCGGAGAATTCATCATTGCTCTGATGCAGGGACAGCTGCTCTGAAAAAAAGCTGTCCCCCGTATCCCCAAAAGTAGCAACGATCCTTACCTTCCCCGTCACCAGGTTCTACGTATGTGTGACCTGAGGTCACACATGTGCAATGTCGCCTGGGAATCAGTGAGGAGGTGGCAGAGGGATCCGCTCGTATTCCTCTTCGCATCCCCAGAACTCCTTCACATAGGAATGAGCGGGGCTACGAGAACAAATGACATCTGAAGATGAAGATTGTTCTCGCTGGCAAACTCCAAAAACTTTCCATTTTCAGAGTTTGCTGGATATCAGGTGGTCCTACCGGACCCCTAATGATGAATGGCCCGTTAACTTAAATATATTTCCGCATGGTTACCGGGCCATTTAAGTGTTGATGAATAGGCCCCTGAAAGGCCTAAAATAAAACTTGGTCTTGGGGCCAGGTACCACTGGATCTATTCATTATCACTTACAACAAAAGCTGGTACAAATGAAGATTTTTACCTGCTTTTGTAGAAATTAAGTTTTGGGGCCAGTCATCATAAAGGTAACGCAGGAGATATCACAGATATGTACTGCTTACCTTTCACTCCCGATGTGGCCTGCTGTCCCCATACACTAGTATTTGGGATCCCGCCACCTTTGTCTGGCTCCTTCCGCCGGACGCTGGGGCTTTGTGCACCTGCACAAACTCTTTTTCGCGCAGGCGCACTAGCACTGCCGAGTTAGATTCTGCAATACTAGGTTTCACTGCTCTGAAATAGCAGTGAAAGCTTTTGGGGAGACAGAATATCGGACCCCGATAATTAATATAATGAATAGGAATGTGCGCCGACTCCCGTGTTTTGGTTTTAGTTTTGGATCTGTATCTCCTTCGTGTTTTGGATCTGGATTGGTTTTTGCCAAAACCGCACTTGTGAAAATTGGTTCTGGTTTTACATCTGTATTTTTTCTAAAAAATCATAAAAACAGCTGAAATCACATAAGTTTGCCCTGTTTTTGTTCCTACAGTATTATTAACCTAAATAACATTTATTTCCAGCCATTTCCAGTCAATTTTGACCACCTCACTGCTCACAATATTGATTTCATCCAGTTTAGGCCAAAAGTTTGCATCGAGCTAGCTGTTGGACTAAGCTAAGCGACAGTAGTGGGTGGCACTAAAATGTGGCAGTTCAGTTCAACATTCCAAATTAGGAAACAGATGTTTTTTATTAATCAAGACTGAGGCCAGAGGCAGTTGGAGTGTGAGGTTCTGAATTTGTTGTGGACCTGGGGTGGTGATAGGAGCAGACACAGAAGCCGACTTAAATGAAAAAGTGGGTTTTTTAATAAGTGACTTAGAAGACATGGGAATGACAAATGAAAAAGTCCAGGTATAGCACTAAAGTGCACTTGATAACTGTAGTGGGGGTTAATGGAGAAATGTCCAGATAGTGACAGGCAGGTACAGTCCAGTATACAATTATAGTGAGCTGTAACAGAATGCAGATATGATGAGCTATAACTGAATGCAGGTATGGTGAGCTGTAACAAATGCAGGCTAGAGGTAATTAAATCAAGCTGGGAGTGAAATGAGGCAATGTGCAGGGAAACAGCAGGTTCAGGTGCTCAGGCAGGTGGGAAGGTATATGGAGGGTGCAGGGTTGGAGCAGGCAAGGTTCAAGCTAGAAGCATATAACAAGCAGGCAGGTAAGGCACAGGTACTCTCTCTCAGCCGCAGCTGAGAAACACGTTGCACTTGCAAAGGAAGGAAGGCTCTGGACCTTCCTTAATACTCAGTGCCACGCTGTGACTGGCTGTAATGAGCACAACACCTACCAGGATTGGACAGCCAGAATCACATGGCCACAAGCAAGATGGCAGCGCCCATGCCAATGGAATGGAAAGACTGCCAGACCTCACCAGGCCAAGTAACAATGTGCCCGCACAGAACCATGTGCAGCCAATGCCCCTCGCCAAACACCAGCACTGCTGTCAGAGACCCCCCGTCATAACAACCTCACAGGTAATACGTGGTGACTACCATGTCGAGAAACCCTGGCCGTGACATGGAGTACATATGTAGTTGAAGGCAGGAAAAGGAAGGGTTGATTCGTAGTAAATTTAATTTAAGTTTTGTATTCCAAAGCAAATTTATGAGGAAGGAGGGTAGAGCATGGGTGAACAATATGACCCATGTTTTACCCACAAAATCAACTTGGTGGTTCAAAATATTTTTTTAAATTAAAGGGGCGTGCAGGAGATGCTGTCTGTGGCCATAAATATTACTGGACATTTTCGACATTCAGCAACCACATGTAGAAGACTTCAGCGGCTGTGGCAGTGGCACTGCAGTGGCAGAATGGATGGCAGTTTAATAAACTATAAAATTAAAAATGTCAGGCAGTAATAGCCAAACAGCACATAATACAAAGAAAAGAGGTGAAAGATGGAATTGTCCCTCCCACCCATCCTAATGTTGTATATATTAAACAGGACATGCACAGTTTAACAAACCAACCACTTCAGCTACAGGGACTGCCAATTGTGGCTGAAGCAATTGGTTTGTTTGAGCCCCCACAAAAGAAGCTACCAATGGGCAGCTGACATTGCTGGCAATGATCTCTGCATTCAAAAACTGACTTTACAATATAGGTATGATCAGATGTCGTAATCGTCATCATCATCCCCATCAGTGTGTACATCCTCTTCTTCACACAATATTAATTTGTCCCCGCTATAATCCACCATTACAGACGCCTCTGTATTTTTTTTGTCTAAATTGCTAGTACAGGTCTTCCTTGTGGAATTTGTATCTCATTTGGGTGAACATCGTCTTTTCCACATTTTGGGGAAGTAACCTCCTACGCCGATCGCTGACAAGGTTCCCGGCTGCGCTGAAAACTCTTTCAGAGTACACACTGGAGGGTGGGCAACATAAGTAAAGCAAAGCCATTTTGTGTAAGGGACTCCAAATTGCTTCTTCTCCCTGCCAGTAGTGAAACGGACTGTCTGACATGCCTATTTTGATGCTATCCCTACAATAATCATCCACCATTCTCTGAATGGTGACAGTATCAGACGAAGTCACGATAGACATATCATTAATTGCAGGCAGTGCTTTCAGACCCGACCAGATGTCATATGGTCATGATTGAGGATGTTTATGATGATGCAGGTGTTGGTGGTTGAGATTGCAGGAGCTTGGATCTAACAGAGCGAATGGAGCAGCTAAGTGGCGCTGGACTGATTGTTATGTTTTTAGCCAAAGTTTCTGAATTTGAAAAATACTTTTCAATTTGATGAATGCGCTGCAATTGACGTAACAGGGAGGAGGTTCCTAGATGGTGAAGTCCTTACCTCTACTCACTCTTGCTTTGCAAATGTTATAGATGGCTTGACAATTGTTGTCCGTATTTGGATGGAAATTATTCCACACATGAGAGGTGGATTTTTTTGCCTTTTGCCCTGACATGACAATGGGATTTTTCATACCATGGGCAACATCTGTTGCCTGATTTACATAAACAATATCTTTGGCATCAACATCCTCATCATCTACATCCTCATCATCCTTATTAGCGCCAACTACAGAAATATCCTCATCCTCCTGGTGCAATTCCACAGAAGCATCCTTGATTTCTATGTCAGATTTGTGCTGCTCATCCCCACATTTTGCAGAGGGCAACCAAATGGTGGAAGGAGGATCTTCTTCAAGTAGAGTATTGGAAATGTCAGCCTCACACATGGCAACCGTGGACACACTTGAACTTTCCTCAGGGATCTGTGACTTTTCTGAGCACACAGTTGGTTCATGTGCCTTAGCAATTTTCATTTTTTTGACACATCTACAGGGACAAGAGCTAACTTCATCATAAGATGCAGAACCACCAGTCATAAATAAAGGCCAAGGGCTTATCCTTTCCTTGCCACTTCGTGTAGTGAATGGCATATTGTCAATTTTTTGTTTCTCGGCAGCATACTTAGCTTTTGATTTTTTTCTTTAACACTGTAAAATATTGCTTGTTTGATTTTACATGCTCTGACTTAAACCCTTGGGCACCAGCCTTCGTAGATGACGTCGAGGGCCTTGTATCTTCATTATGACTGCTGGCAGCACTAGTATGTGGTTCCTGCTCCCCTCTCATTTGATTGTCCTCCATATCGACAAACTTACACTGCAGTCTGACCGGCAGTGTCACCGAACAATAATAGTGTAACCACTAAGTAGCACACACACAAAAAATAAATCAAAAGAGATTCTTTTTTTGTGGAATGCTAATTTATTTACCTTTTTTTTTTTTACACTGGGGAAGAGCACCCCTGGACGAGGCAGCAGCCCCTTAGTGAACAACACAGCACCCCTGCTGAGCAGCGGAGTGCGGATGCGGACAGACTACCTGCAGAGTCACAAATATGTGGATGATAAACTGCAGCCTGGCCGGCAGTGTCACCGAACAACAATAGCGTACCTACTGGCTAGAGTACTAAAGTAGCGCACACACACACACACACAAAAATCAAAACAGATCTTTTTTTTGTGGAATGCTAATTTATTTAACTTTTTTTTTTACACTGGTGAAGACCACCCCTGAATGAGGCAGCAGCACCTTGATGAAATACACAGCACCCCTTTAAGGACAAGAAAGCACCCCTACGGAGCAGCGGAGTGCGGACGGACCACCTGCAGATTCACAAGTATGTGGATGATAAACTGCGGTCTGGTTGGCTGTATCACCGAACAATAATAGCTTAACTAGTTACTAACTAGTAGCTACCTAGCACACACAAAAAAATGAAAAAAATAATAAGATTTGAATTTGAACTTTTTTTAACAATTTTTTATACTGGGGAAGAGCACCCCTCGATGACACAGCATCCCTTTACGAACTGTAGCCTTAACCCCTTGATGGGCAGGTTAACACAGCAGCACCCATTTATGTACTGCAGCCCAAGCCCCTTTATGGACAACACAGCAGCAGCCCTTTATGTATTGCAGCCCCTGCCCCTTGATTGAGAGGACAACAGTGAGTGACATAACAGCACCCCCCACTTTATGTACTGCAGCCCCAGCCTGACAACACTGCACCATTGAACAAATAGTGACAAGTCACTGACAACAACACACAATACTGACTGCACCCTAGAAGAACAGAGCACGTCTGCTCTGTACACTCTCCACATTTGGAGTGAAAATGGTGCCGATCACCTGGACCTTTATAGAATCCAAAACCTGCAAGAATCCGATCATGGGAGGATGACGTTTTGCCTCATTTTTAGATACGAGTCACGTGGGAAAACCTAAGCTGGATGAGCTCGTATCACGCTTATCTCTAATCTATCTATCTATCTATCTATCTATCTATCTATCTATCTATCTATCTATCTATCTATCTATCTATCTATATTATGAATCACTCCTACAATATCAGCTGTTGCTGCACACAGGCAGGGATTTCTGAAAGGACATAGGACCTGATTCAGAGTTGGGAATAGAGTGAGATATCGTTCTCAACTGTGAACCTGAACAAACCATATTGCAATGCAAGGGGTGTAAATACTTACATTATTTTTTGACATGTGGGGTAAATACTGGCTTCTTTTGCATGTAGACCACAAATACTGCACAGCTTTATTATTACTCTACAATTTAGAAGTCAGATGTCAGTTTGGAAACACTCCTCCCAAATCTAAATCTCTCTGCACATTTTAAATCTGCCCCACCTGCAGTGCAGCATGGTTTCACCAAGATGATCAGTTGAGAGAGATATCTCTCTCTATTCCCAAGTCTGAATCAGGCTCTGAGTCTGTTCACTACCCCATCTGTGTCACCCTTGTCTATCTACTCCTACCCTTTAGAATGTAAGCTCTCACGCACAGGGCCCTTTTCTCCCATGTGCTTTTCCTTCTCTTACTATTACCTTCAGCACCTAACGCTTAACTTCTGCCACTGTACTACTAACTTGAGTGTTATGACCGCTGTTGCAGCAATGTTTATATATCATGTACTTATCCTGTATTGTCTTGTGCTGTAAGTCACTGTTCTCTTGTTCTGCTTTGTAAGGTGCTGCGGATCCCTTGTGGCACCATAGAAATAAAGGCTAATAATAATAATAATAATAATATAATAGTTATGTCCGGGAGACAAAGATCCAAGTTTCGGCTCTGCCTGCACCCACTTTTATTCTCTCCCTGTCTCTCCCCCATCTCCCATCTCTCTAGCTCTCAGCCCTGATTTCCCATTTGCCTCTCTCTGTCACAATATGGAGAAGATGAAGTAATGACTACATCAGTGCGCTGGTGAGATGCAGCCATTATTTTGTATCACATCTCCTCATGGTAAATGATACTTTCTAATAAGGCTTGTATGCAATTAGTTTCGCACCCGCAATACTTTTTCGCATGCTGAACTTTTTGCCTACATCGCGTATTTTAGCTGTGAAAACTTATCGCGCACATCCCCGCGATTCGCCATATTCAATTTCAAAACACGCGGAAACGCAATCGGTGAATGCAAACCAGGCGAAAAGTGCTGTCTGAATTGGGGAAATCAACCTGACACCCCTAAAAGATGCACTAACATAAAGCTATTTGGGGTACTTAAGGGGTGTCATTTTCTTCTAATTAGCGTCTTTGAACAATTGGTGAAGAAAAGTATTTAGCAGTTTTTTAGGTGAAAATAAGTTGTCCAGTCAAAATTGGGGTACCTGAAATTGGGTGCAAGCATGATTTAATGTCTTCAAAGTGAACTTTTAAATAATGCGAATTTGCACCCCCCAAAATGCACTTGCAATCCCCAAAACACTTGACCCCAGCACCTTATTTCGCTAGTTTGAAAACTTGTCCCCCCAATTTGCACTTTTTCACCCCCAAATTCAAACTACTTTTATGTGGTGTTATTAATTTTTTTTTAGGTTTTTTTTAACGCAGTTGTCCTTTGGGGGCTGTCCCAAGGGTTCTGAGTGGTGTCTCCACCTTTGTACCCTCATACAAAATAATTGCACTTCTTTTCTCCACCCATTCAGAGGCAAAACATTTTCACCTATTACATTGCATTGCGTTTTCACGTATGCAAAAAGCGGATGGTATTGAATACAGCGATACTTTTCCAACAGATGAAAAGTCGCAATCGGCGATACTTTATAGCGAATCCCGGCTTTTCGCACCTAATTGAATATGGACCACAGTATGTAAATCCTTTACATTCATTGGTGAAATATAGGCAATGTGAGGATGATTGTGACAGACAGCTTTTGTGATGTCACTAAGCCTATAAAAGTCACTGCCTGGCATAGGACACTGAGTTATTAGCTGAGTGTGTGTAGTATCTATATCTATAGATTGTTTCTTAGCGCTATAACTCTTTCCGTATATTGGATATCTTACAGTCTCAGGTAAGTTTATCTTAACCTAAATAATGTTACTAGCTGTTAGCCTACCAGGCCACAAGTTCTGGTGCTGGTATTAATTTGGTGATTGTGGAGGTGGTGGAGCGGATTACTTTATGTTTTATTTGTTTTTCATTATTTTACCTGCTAGTCATCATCATCATTCATGGGGTTTTATTTATTCACATTTTACTTTTTTGGGGCTTTTCACCCTTATAATTTAAAAATTAATCTAAAAACATATTTCAGCAGTTTCAGGATTATAGCTCTTAATTTGCTCTTATGTTCTTCTGCAAATTGTATCCTTAATTGTGCACCCATAAATTATAATATTAATGTGTTATCTGTGCTAATAAAACATTTGCTATTCTCTATATTATGGAGTTAGATTATATGTAATTATCTTAATCTATATTATGTTAACATACTGTAATTACATGTATTTAATGTGCTTCGGTCGTCTCCTAACCTTTAATACGACTGGATCATAGAGGGAAGTTCATTAAAACATCCCCCGTCTATTAGAAGTAAATATTTCCGTTATGTGGAGTAAGACAACATTAAGAAAGATGTATTATTAGTTTTTACTTCATAATAACTTCTAATTATGAATCTCATATTGTTCTATGTACTTGTTGTAATTCAAAAATAAAATGAAAAAGTGTATTATAATGCAATTTAAAAAACATAGATTAATAGTATTAAAAAGCAGCTGGCCGGGGAACGGTATAATTAATCATCATTAATTGATCTGATCTGCCAATCACTATATATCTCTGTTTTGCAATGTCAGATTTTCATTTTATATGAATGAATTAGTTGTAGATTAAAATAAAATATAAA
This sequence comes from Taudactylus pleione, assembly GCA_031769625.1. NCBI lineage: Eukaryota > Metazoa > Chordata > Amphibia > Anura > Myobatrachidae > Taudactylus > Taudactylus pleione. The sequence goes on from JAUIMM010000584.1 coordinate 3,838,776, forward strand.
CTACACTGCTATATATATATATATATACAAAAGAATTGCTAGGAAAACACCTGCTTTTCTGAGAGCCTCTGTCAGCCCTGCTCACCCTACACTCCGTTCTATGCATTGCTAGTGGGAATATGGCAATAAAGTTTAAAACATGGATCCATCTTTCCACTAAAATGCATATAATAGTGTCTGGTATGTGTATGTATAGTTACACAGCCATCATGTGTCTGCATAATATATATATGTTTTAAATGTTTAAATTTCACTGCTCCTAGCCTGGTCGCTCTAACAGGCGTCTCAGCCACCAGCTTTTAGTAGCATCTGAGCCACCGGATGGCGTTTATCAGCATCTGTGTTATTTTATTATGACTGACGACATTCAGACTGTAGACATTTTGACCCTGTCGACATTTTAGTTGTCATTGTTATGACAGTCAACATTTTAACTGTGTACACTTTGTCTACATTTAGACCCTGTCGACAGATTGAATATCAACATTTTGATTGTTGACATTTCTGTATTCATTGTCAATATTTTGACTGTGTCTGCACTGTTAACCTTATGACCCTGTCAAACTTATGTCCATGTCGACTTCTTTTGTTGTCGACATTTTGCCATTTGACCTTTTGATTGTCTAAGTTTTGACTGTTTGAATTTTTACTACATCCCATTGTAACATTTCCCAGCAGTTTGTCTGCTAACTGACACTATTCAGTTGCTATGCTGCAGTGACAGCTCATTGTACAGTACTTCAGCATCATGTAAGATGAGTCTTGTTTTATGCCCACTATGGAATGGATTGAAAATACCTGTATATATGTAATGTAGGTAAAAAGCCAAAAACATGAATAAGTTATAGCAACTCAAATTATATTTTATTTGTTTCAGTTATTTGACAACCATTGTGTTTATCTTTCAGAAGAGACTTTACCATCAGTTCCACAAATTCTGTGCGCTATTAAATAGCCATGAATTTAAGACTTCCTTTTAAGAACATGTTTCAAGAGCATCCAGTGTTCTTATTATGTCTATATGGTTTCTTCTTCCACCTGAGACCTGCAGAACCCTTTTACACATCATATATGACTGGGCCTAACAAAAAGTTCACCATGGAAGAGGTACGAGAACGCAATTCTTATTTATATCAGTAACATATAAATTATGTGAAATTGTAATGCACTCTATGGGTGAGTTGTATGAAAGTCAGGGCCGTAACTAGGGTAGTGCGACCAGTGCCATGGCACAGGGCACCGCAGGGCAGGGGGTGCTGTTTGGGCCTGTCAAATTTCCTGTTTTTTATGAATCTCACTTGTAGTTTTCTCTTCTTTTATCCCCAGCATCTCCTGGCCTCCCCTATCTTTTCCCTGGCCCTTCCCCATGAGGCCATTGCCCTTTTTCAGTTGCCTTTTTTTATGTCTGTATTTAAAAAATGGGGGACAGATGCTTATTGGAGCAGCTGTCTGGCTAGGAGGTCATTAATAAATTGCCTCAAAAGCAGTTCCATAATATATTTATATGTAAAACTTTCCTAAAATAAAATAATAACAATAATAATATTAATTATATGTCAAAATTAAAAGTTTCCAACACCAGTAGCATATGTGCCAGGTTGATGTCAGGGGTACTTACACCCAACAAAGTCATAGACACAGGAAAGGTTCTTTAACACTTGACTGATAATTTAAAAAAATAATTTGCTGTTAAATTTAATTTAAATAATAAAAAACACCTATACTACAGCAATTATAATTGGGGAATGAAGCCTCCCTGGAGGAGTAAAATGTAGTCTGCACAGTTTGTGTTTTCCATCATCAACACTACTGACCAGCATATATGCACCTCTGTGAAGGTTTACCTTACCCATAGTAACATGAAAATGCCCTTTCTGTACCTGGACTACATTTCAAATCCCCTTTCCCTGCTCTTCCACTCCAAACAAAAGGATGCGCAAGTGTATGATGTGACCAAGTCTGCATATGGACATAGGCGTGCGCTTTATTGTGGATGAGCATAGTATAAATTTGCATATTTTACATAAAACAAATGGGTGAACGTCTAACTCAGCATTTTTTTTTTTAATGGAGGAACTCTGTCTGTGAAAATACTCTGATTATATCTCTTATAATGGAATTATAATTCTACTAAGGATCTTGTCTCCTGGTCATACAATGTGTTAATACCTAATTTGCCTTTGAAAATATGACAACTGATACTCAAACTCTGTTTTCACTAACATATTGCTTATAATGTGTCTTCTTTCTCCCCAGGTCACGAATAAGCTCTCCCCAATATGTACAAACAGTTTGCTGCTTCTCCAGCTGCTAGTGCTCCTCTTTACTGACCTCTGCCGATACAAACCAGTCATTGTGTGTCAGGGCCTGTGCCAAGTCATCAGCTACAGCCTACTGTGCTTTGCTTCCAGTTTCCGGGCCATGCAGTTCCTTCAGGTTACCTCAGCCATGGTCTCTGCATGTGACATTGCCATCTTCTCATATGTACACAGTGTGGTGGCTGCTGATCGATATGAGAAGACCATTGTCTATATCCGAGGGTATAGCTTGCTAGGCTACACCATAGGTGCTGTGTGTGGTCAGCTCATGGTGTCAGTTGGTCATTTCTCCTACTATTACCTGAACATTATTACCTTGGAAAGTGCATCAATGGCTTTCATCATCTCCATTTTCTTGCCCATGCCCAGCAAGGATCAGCCATGTTCAGAGTGTACAAATGACCACATCAAACACAGACACATGAACGCTGTGCACAGCTGTTGTAAAATGGTGGCCAAGTTCTTCAAGCAGCAGTGGCTGGACTTCCGCGAGTGCTATTCCTGCAGCATCATTACCTGGTCCTCATTGTGGGCACTTGTGTCAGTTGGATACTACCAAGTGATTGGCTCTTCCCAAACACTCTGGGATAGCTTGGAACACTCTGAAAGTGTCTTTGTGCTTAATGGAGGCGTGGAAGCTGCTGCAGCTTTGCTAGGTATGAAATAGATTACACAGTCTGAGTAATTATGTGTCTCCATCACACTAATCTCTAACCCTATACACTAACTAGGGAGGACAAGGTCCTAGGCAAATATCCCTTTCTCATTGTGGCTTTTCAAATTTATCTGTCATTGGCTAAACAAAAATAGGGGAGGAGCATACAAAGCCATAGGAAAACCTCTTAGATGTCTTCACAATTATTTCTTATTACATTATGTCATATCCCTCACTCTCATGTCAAAACACTGATGGTTAAAATATCTCTGAAAAAAGAAGCAGACTGGGTGTATTCCATTCCCTGTGCTGCTTCTGGACCAGATATCTCTCAGCTAAATATAACATATATATTTCTATTAATACATTATCTGTATTAGGCAGAGTTATATAAAAAAACTTATTAGACCTGCAAATGCAGGATTTCTAGAGGTACATAGGTGCCAGTGGTCCAAATGAGTGTGTGTGGCCGGTCCATGAAGAGGTCTCATAATTAACACTTAATAAGCTATAGTCTGCCTCAAAGGGAATCGGTATAAAATCCCCACAGTCGGGATTCCTGCTGTCATTATACCGACAGCGGCATCCCAATGCTCAGGATCCCGACAAGGGTCCGGTACGTATGGTAATTTTTCCCCCTTCTCCCTCTAACACTAACCCTCCCTACCCTGCACCCTAACCCTCACTGTTAGTGCCTAAACCTAACCCTCCCCTCTAGTGGTGCCTAACTCTAGCCCACCCCATGGGGTACCTAACGCTACCCTCACCCCAAAGTCTAACTCTAACATCCATGATGCCTAAACCTAACCCCCTCACGGCTTAGACCTAATCAGCCCCGCTATACTTATGATAAGAATCCCGGCTGTCGGGATTCCGGCATTGGCATATCCATGACTGTTGGGATTACAGCACAGGTATTCCGGCTGGGTAGTGGTATTCCAGTGTCGGGATTTCGTCAGATAGGATGCCAGCTGTAGCTATAATAACTGCATCCCGGTAAGACACCTGTCTCCTAGCTGGCAGCTGCTCTCTGTTCTCTCTAAGCTGATGAGTACTCAGAATCACACACACAGCACACTTGGTATGAGAAACTATGACCACTGGGCATGTACAGCAGCTTTGTACTATCCCCTAAACTGCATATTGTATTAAATCATTTAATATAGTTCTGCTAATGTGGCAACTTGAAACCTCTGTGTTTTCCTATGTGCTATGCCAAATACATGTTTTAAAAATATGTTTTTATAGAGAACCGATACCTGTTCATTGAACATGTTATACATTCTTCAAATTCTATTTCTCTTATGTATCAAAAATGGATGATAACATTAATTTTAAGTACCTCTGGTCATATCAGGTCAGTAAAATACATGATGACACCTGATAGTTACTCTGCACCTGTTTGTTTCCTGCAGATATATTTGCACTCTCCGTGATGGACTGCATGAAGATATACTGGAGCTTCTGGGGAGAGCTGGCTCTGTGTGTCCTCTGTGCAGTGGACAGTGCTGCCATATTCACCATGGCCTACGTTAACAATATCTGGGTGGGATATGCTGGCTACATTGTATGTAAGGCCTCCTATAAGATACTTACCACAATAATAATGTAAGTATGCACTCTGTACCACTACTACTGTCATGCCAATGACTGTCATATTTCTACCATGTATAGATCTGTAACAGTCACTGACTATTTAGTTTCCTTTGCATATAAAATAAGCAACTTCATTATTATTCCCAGTTTGTTAGTCATTATATGCCCCAATGTGCTGTGTACAATGGCCCTGAGTCAGAGATGGACACAATGCTGCTGTTTGCGCAGTTATAGGAATTACCTGTAACCTGCACACACATATGAGTCACACTGCGCATGCGTCTCGTGTCATTACTGATGTCGCTGATGTCACTCGCAGTCAGGATTTATTCACAAAGTGATTGCCTGGAAGGGATCGTTTATGGGCGACAATGCGGAGGTGACGACTGAAATGCAGACGTGACGCGGCCGTTTTCAGTCTCTGTCAGTGACTGAGATCCTGTATGCAGAAAAAATGGCTCCAGGGTCTCAGTTCCTGCGCCCATTCTGTATGACCATAGGGTTACTTTGAAGTCAGATAATCAACTGATCTGCGTCCGAGCTGTTGTTTGGATTTGCCAGGCTGCAGATGTGACGTCTCATTACAAATCCTGGCAGCTGTGGCATTTGCATATTTTTGCACAGCCGCTGTGTACAAATCCGCAGTCACTGTGGCATTAGTGTATATTACTGAATCAGGCCCAGTACCACTTACCCATCAGAACAATCCGCAGTCACTGTGGCATTAGTGTATATTACTGAATCAGGCCCTGTACCACTTACCCATCAGAACAATCCGCAGTCACTGTGGTATTAGTGTACATCTCTGACCTGGGGCATTTTAAGAGAGGAAGGGGCCCGCATGCACTACACGTGCGGGGCCCCCTCCTCTCTCCCTGGTGGCTGGCAGCCGACTGACGCAGCTGGCCAGCCACCGGAGCATTAATAGACTCCAGGCACTAGAGTGTGCCCGGAGTCTACTGCGCATGCACAGAACGCCAGAAAATTGGCCACGGCAGCCATTTTCCGGCATTCTGTGCATGCGCAGTAGACTCCGGGCACACTCTAGTTCCTGGAGTCTACTGTGCATGTGCAGAAGACCGGCAAATGGCCGCGGCGCCCATTGTTCTGGTGTTCTGAGCAGCAGTGACACCCGACTCGAGACCTCAGACAGGTAAGTTTAAAAAAAATATGGGTGCAGTGTGTGCGGTGCAGGGCCCCCCTGGACCCGGGGGCCCGTGTGCCCTGCACACACTGCACCCATTATAGATGCGCCACTGTCTCTGACTCTGGCCCAGTACCACTTACCCATCAGAGCAATGCTGATTTACAGTTGTAGTACCCTACAGTTCTAGCACCAATGATGATTATGTATAAATACTATTGAAATGTACAAATCATCAGTACCAATCACAGCATATAATCAGACGTCTGATTTAATGACCTAACTTACACCATACTTACTGACATTAGAAAACTCCTCTTGCGGAGCCCTGTTCCAGTCCTGTATAACACAATGATATATGTCTGGTCACACTGCTATGACTTACAGTACCCACAGTATCACCATGTCTTGTTCTGTGTTATATAACTGGTGCATGTCCCACTCCTATCCTAGGGTGAATATTGCTGTGAGTGTGAGAAAGGAAAGATACGCTTTGGTTTCTGGGATAAACAATTTTGCATCCCTGCTGCTGCTAGCGATTGTGAATATAATAATGACTGGTATCAAGCAAGATATCCACAGTCAGGTAAGGACACCCTGGCCACCATCACATTGCTTCCAATAAATATGTGCAAACTATTAGGTATATTAGGATGTGGCCCTGTGACATGTCCCCATTGTCATCACTCTAATGGTGTGCCCAGCACTCCCAAAGATGCTGGGCTGCCCACAGGCTCCCAGTGCTCCCCCTAAACTTCCTGCCCTGTCTGCGGGAAACTGTGACCCATGAGTGGGATGGCAGGACAGTCCTAGAAAAGTGGGACAGTTAGGAGGTATGCAATAAATAGGCCCCTAGACTACTTGCTACTATAATAATTTCTCTGCTCATACTGTAACTTTACTTTTGTAAGATTATATTTTCTCTGTTGTGTTTCTTTTAGTTTATCATCTATGCCAGCTATTTCCTTATACTATCAGGGATCATTGGTTTCATCACAGTCTGCATAATGACTAGCAAAAGGAAAAAAAACATCAGAGACCAGCAGATCACCGATAACAGCACAAGGTGTCCATAACACAATGCCATCAAATATTTCCCAGCATCCAGCGTATCTAAGCAGAGCTTCTCCACCCTCCAGGTGGCTAAAACATCTTTACACCCAGAGGATACCCTCAGGCAAGAGCAGCATGCTGCCATGGTCCCTGTATCTATCTCTGACAGATTCCAACTCTGCAAGGGTGAGGTGCTGCTATGGTCCCCATTCTTGATCAGCAGCTTGGTATTTCCCAACACCTGTACTCAGTAGAAGGTGGAAGAGTCCCGGGACCTAGGCTGGTAACACTTGGAGAAGGTTCACCAGCAGCGACAAGTCACCAAAGTCATCTATCGAGAGGTAATAATAAGTGCTATTACTGTATCAATGTGGGAATAGGGAGGTTACTAAACAGTTGTCTAGAAGCAATCAGCAGTGATGTTTAGCGAGTTTAATAGTTGGGGTAGTTTAGCAGTTACTGATGGTCATGATAAAATGCAAGGACCAATGCAAAGCCCCTCTCACTAAACTGCATGTCATCCAGGCTTGCCTACCCTCCCGATTTGGCCGGGAGTCTCGCGATTTTCGGGTGCCGCTCCCTGCCCCCCCGGAAAGGCAGGCAAGCCTCCCGGCAGCCAGCAACCCTCCCGACCTCCCCCCAGAATAAACTGGAAACTCCCGCAGTGGGGGTGCCAATGACGCGATTTGCGCTGAATTGCGTCATCGTGGCCCCACCGCCTGCTTCACAATGCTGGAAATAACGGTATTGTGAAGAGGTGGCGGGGCCACGATGACACGATTGCGCGTCTCCGCCCCCACTGTGACGACGATGACCGGGCACGCCCCCAGCTGTTAGCCAACAATTAGCTCCCTCTCGGAAGAAGGGAGCTAATTGTCATCAAGAATGATGTCATCTACTGTAGTTGGTGTAGCTGGACAGCACAGTTTGAATCAGCAATTAAGCTTTGCTCCAGTGCTGGTCTGAATCATGTCATCTAGAGGGATATATGAAGATCATCTCCCATCACTGCAACTTTGCATGCACTGTCCAGTCAGTGTGGAGTGTGCAGCACATATTCTTCTCTCCAGTCCTGGACTGCTGGGGGCTGTTGCCCCTCCTCTGTGTACCATGTGACAGGGGCTTTGAAATTGTGACATGTCCAATGGCCATTGTAACAGCATCCAGCTATAGATCATACAATACTACTACTTGCAGTGTTTGGAGCCTCCTACCGGTGAATGTGGTCTGTGCTGACAGTGTTGTCCAAATGTCTGCCAAGAAAAAGTCCAGCACCCTGCCCTGCACTGGCACCCAGGGCACGTTACGCCACTGCACTGGCCCCACCCACATTACACCACTGCCCATCATACATATTCTTAAAAGGCAATACTTGAAGTACTCACAAATAATCACATTCATGTTTGTTATTTATAATAATTTTATTAAATGAGGACTTTTTTTGCAAACTGCAAATAAACGCAAATAATACTGATCAACTTAATTTTCAATAAAATATTCCTAAATATATGTAATAGAAAATATTAAAGATTTATTTCACCCTCAAAAATATAAATAAGCACACATAACATAAAACATAACCATAAACTTATTAAAACTACTGTATAACTGTTAACTTTCCAATGAGGCATGGCCCACACTGTAGTCCAATGAACTTCTAATCTCAGAAATGGCAGGTGTGGATGTCCTGGTGCAAAGTTGAGTGTTAATATAGGGCCCCTCATATTGGTGGTGCGTTCCCTTTTGAAATGACAGATAGGAGGTAGGGAGGTAAACATGGCGTATAGTGTTCCTGTTGTAGCCTAGGAGGCATCTCCATTAGGACACTATAAGGGGTAAGTAGGCCTCTGGTCCCCTTATATAGCACATCAGCCAATATCCTCTCTGCCTCAGCTCTGTTGCTGTCATTCAATTTTCTCAGCTTCTATGCTATATTGGCTGCCACAACGTCATACTCATCTGCATTCTTTTCAATTAGTCAGTTGGTGGACTCCAGAATCCAACAAGTCATGACCTCTGTGCTCTCCCCTAACTCACATAGGGGTCTATTTACTAAGCTGTGTTAGGAGATAAAGTGAACGGAGGTAAGTTACCAGCCAATCAGCTCCTGTCGTTTTTCAAACACAGCCTGTGACTTGGCAGTTAGGAGCTGATTGGCTGGTACCTTATCACCGTTCACTTTATCTCCTATCACAGCTTAGTAAATAGACCCCATGGTCTTTTCCTTACAGTATAGAAAAGGCAGATTGTTGTGGGATAGGCGAGGCAGGAAGTACTGAGACTTAGATGGATGGAGTTAGGGTCACTTGGGTGGCAGTTGTAGCCTCATCTGCTTTAGTCACTATCATAGTTGATGCTTCATCAGTAAAAGCCAATGGTTTTTGGGGAAAAAAAATACAAATAATTTAAATTAATGTTCTAACAAATCATTTTGTTCTTGTCATTTAACATTTACATTTTGTCTTTTCAGTTACCATCAACTCTGAGGAATGGCCTGCAATGGCCCATTTTCTGGATTTTCCACACTGCAATAAACCTGCACCTTGATAGACTTTGTGGTGCAGGCATGTTGTGCCATACACAACTATATTCATCGCAAAGCCTCAACCGCACAGCACAACATCCTGTTTTAGTGACATTGCAGAATATCCAGAGTATGACGTAGGATTTACACCAGTGGAGCCAAGTGAAGTGCGAAACATCAGTGTTGAGGCAAATTAAATAGGGAGCAGTATTTCAATTACTGCAATGGTGAACTATTGACCCTGTTCTTGTAATGTTTCCATATTTTACATATATCTTGTATAATAAACATTGCATACAAATTTGTTGTTATTGTTTTTTTTTTTTTCAAAATAATTTTTATTGAAACACTGCACATATTCACATTCAAGAATTTCAATCAGATCAGTACAGAGCATTTAAAGACATCAGAAATGTAACACAATTACATAGTATTGTCACTATGTTCATAAGTTTTTGAGATCATATAAACCTTATAGCCGTATTGCTCTGTCAGATGTTACATAATACAGACTTCATAATAGTATATTGTAATATTCAATCTAGTCACATCACAATTTTTCATATAACATAAGAAATTCTTAATATGCATACAAATACAGTCAATAATGAACATTAACTAAAGAAAATAAAGAAAAATAAATAAATAGAAACTCTCTCTTGCCCTCCCCCCCGACCAAACCAGAAGAGTCCAGATTCCGTATGTTTAGTGACCAACCGAAGTGACATCTATTGGAGGGTTGTTTCCAATGGTTTGAAGTGTGTACCATGAGGTATCCTTCACACTATTATAAATTTGCCATCGCATTTCCAGGGACAGAGTAGATATAAATGATTCCCATGTGTTAAAAAATGTCTCCACTTTGATTTCTTTTTCTAATATTACCTCTACCCAATCCATTCGAAAAACATTAAATAATTTTATCTTAAATAATGCAAAAGATGGGGCAGTGGACGAGATCCACTCTTGTAGTATCGTCTTGCGTGCTGCCGCACTGATTGCTAAGAGCATTCTCCTACTCCCCTTACTCGCCCTCATATCTGTGGGAATAATGCCAAAGATTGCCCACTCTGCCATGAAAGGGACATAATTGAGTATTGATGATTCCGCATATCTTTTTATTTGTAACCAGAATCCTCTAACCAATGGGCACAACCAAAAACAATGATATAAATCGGCATTACTTTCCCCACACCTATAGCAGCAATGAGAAGTTGTGCGTCCCATTAAGTAACTTCTGTGCGGTGATAAATAAGCTCTGTGGAAAATGTTTAAGAACATCTCCACATAGATAGTTGATGTTAGAGTTTTACAAGAGTAATTGAGGGCAGCCATTAAATCTTCAATTGTGTACGTAGGAAATTTCTGAATCCACTGTGACAATCCCCTAGTATTGGATGCATGATCCATGTTTGTTTTAAAACACAGATAATAGTTAGAAATGGCTTTCCTCAAAATTGGTGGTTTGGAAAGAAGACTATCTATTGGATTGTTCCAATCTCCCTCTGCAAACACCTGTATCACAGAATTAACATAATGTTTTGCCTGTAGGAAGGCCACAGGGTATCCTGATAAAGTATTAAATTTTTCCAAGGCTTCACAATATGTCAGAGTCCTATGTGCCTCTCTATCTACCAAACATCCTATTCTCTGTATACCTCCTACTTGCCATAGTGTAAATGGGTATGTTGCCTGTCCATTTTGAAAATCGGGGTTTCTTACAAACGGAAGAAATAATGATTTATGTGAATTTAGACCTGCCTCATGTCTCAATTGATGCCATAGTCGTTTTGTATTCCACAATAGTGGGTTATTCCTCACAGCGGCAGAAAGTTCTTGATCGTGAAGATGCAAAAATTTAATTAGGTCCCTTTGTTCAAGAAACTCCCGTTCAAGTGACGTGTTGGCATAGTTTTCTGTTTCGTTTATCCAGTCGGACAGATAACGAAACATAACTGCTTTATTATATAACTTGATATCTGGAAAGCCTATTCCCCCATTTAATTTAGATTGTTGTAATTTCAAGAGGCTTATCTTAGGTCGCTTACCATTCCAAACAAAAGATCGAAAAATCTTATTCAGGAGTTGCAAATCTTTTGCTGTAACAAACAAAGGCAAGGCCTGAAGCAAGTACATCAGTCTCAGGAATGAGATCATTTTGATTAAACATGCACGTCCCATATATGATAGGCAGAGGTCCCTCCATCCCTCTAGCTCGTCCGAGATTTTTTTTATAATAGGTTTGTAGTTAAAGGAATATAAATTTGCTAAGTTTTTAGGAAGTATAATACCCAAATATGTGATCCTGTCACTAGCCCACCTAAGTGATATGTTTTCTGGTAGGTGTGGTATTGTATTGCGCGTACCGAGATAGAGCGCTTCCGATTTACTTATATTAACTGCAAATCCTGAAATTTCTTCAAAACTTTTTAACACTTCAAATATGTGGATCATACTTTCATGAGGATTAGCGATATAGAGCATTATATCATCAGCGAATGCTGTTAGTTTTATTGTTCTGGAGCCTATATTAATCCCCTTAAAAATACTATCTTTTTCTAATATTCTTATTAACGGGTCTATGGCCAAATCGAATAAAAAGGATGAAAGGGGGCACCCCTGTCTTGTACCCCTAAACATCTCTATTGGGGTGCTGATATAACCATTTATTAGAAGTGTCGTCATGGGGGATAAATATAAATATTTAATTAAATCAATAAATGTTGACCCAAATCCACGCATTTGTAATATCTTAAATAAGTGAGGCCATAGCACTGTGTCAAACGCCCTTGACGTGTCAAGACTCAACAGGGTATTAGTGTAACTTGAGGATATTCCTGACGTTACCGCCACTGCTGCTATTGCCGCTCTAACCCCACGGACCGAATGTCGCCCTTTCACAAATCCCAGTTGATGGGGAGTTAATATATCAGGTAAAATAGTTTGCAAACGATTCGCCATGATTTTGGCCAATAGTTTGGCATCCGTATTTAACAGATTAATCGGTCTGTACGAATCTAGTTTTTGTGTGTCTCTTTGTGGTTTGGGAATCAACACTGTAGTAGTATTTGTGAAGTATTGAAATGGGGATTTGTTATCTATCATATCATTAAACAACTCCTTAAGGATCGGAGCCACCTGTTGCTGCAATAGTTTGTAGTATTCATTTGAGAATCCGTCTGGTCCAGACGACTTCCCTAGTTTTAGTTCTGATATGACAGACAGCACTTCAGTTAATGTCACTTCTCCTGAAAGTGCCTCTTGTTGTTCTGTAGTTAATGGAGGCAACAAATCCTCAGTGATTAAAGTATCATGTTGGAGCTGATTAAAGGAAAGATCGCTATATAATTCCCTATAGTATTCCTCGAATTTCTGTACAATATCATTATTGGTAGTGAGTAAAGTGTTAGTGCGTGGATCCCTAATGGCTGTGATATAATTCCTTTTCCACCATGATTTGGACATGTTAGCAAGCAGCTTTCCTGCTTTGTTCCCCCATCTGTAAAACTTATGCTTAGCATATAGTACATCTTTTTTAGCTTGGGACAGGAGGTGTGTGTCTAATATTTGCTTCGCCTGAACATATGTTTCTCTAGTTAGCTCAGTAGGATCTGCAATATAATTCTGTAGAGCTAAAGTGAGGGCCTCTGACATTGATCTATACTCAGCGGTTTGTGCCTTACGTTGTTTAGAAACAAAATCGATGATCCGTTCTCGCATTACAGCTTTAGATGCACCCCAACAAATGGTTGGTGTATCCCACGCTTCTAAGTTGTCATCCTGATAGTTCATCCACTGTGTAAGTAAATATTCCTTAAAGTTAGTTGATTTGTATAAATAGGACGGAAATCGCCAATGTCTTAGGCCGTCCGTTGATTGCGGTATAGTCAATGTTATGGTAATGGGTGCGTGATCAGAGATTAAAATTGAATGTATCCCGGAATCTTTTAAAAGGTGTATGATTTATCTGTGGGGTTTAATAATCTCCAGACATCTGTAATGTGATGGTTTGCTTTAAGAGACTGGAATTGTCTCCATACTGCCGAATTAGATGATTGTGGGGTCGGTTGTCTATCTATTGATGGGTTTTCTACCGAATTGAAATCTCCTGCAACTATTAAGGAGTAATTAGTGCGCTGTGCCAAAATACCCATTATCTGTCCGATAAAATCTTGAGGTGAAACATTCGGTGCATATAAGTTTACTAGAGTATACCGGGAGCCCCAAATTTCCACATCTATAATTAAAAACCTACCATTGGGGTCGGCTATGGTGTTTATGATAGTATACTGTAAATTTCTCTGAAATAGTATAGCAACCCCTCTGACTCTTCTGCCGCAACCAGCTTTTACGCACTCCCCTATCCAGGATGCCTTCAAAGTAGAGAAGTCGCCCTCTGCCCAATGCGTTTCTTGTAAAAACATAATATCTGCTTTAAATTTTTTTAGGTGAGTAATTACTCTTTTTCGCTTAATTGTGGAATTTAAACCCCCCACATTCCAGGATAAAAATTTCAGCTTACCATCATGTATCCCAGAAATCCTGGTGCTCATGTTTAGGGACATATCTTATCCAATACCCTGTTGTGAGATAAAAAATGTATTGAACATTATCAAAGCAAAGTACGGAACTCTGCCCCAGCCAACAGAGACCATCATTTTTGATACAATGAAACCCCATATTCCCAGTATCCTCCAGGATGGGAGGGTGAGAGCGAGAGAGAATCCAACAAAAACAAAACAATAAAGAACATAGAAAAGAATAAACCAACTGAAATCAAAGGCATTACACAATTTTGTGCAGCGCTTCCACCTTTTTCTTTTATTTTCCCAACTATATTTCCATGTGGTGTTCATCACCTGTAACTTGTGATGTACACCAGAACTTTGTAACATATTCTACTCATTGAAATGAGGAATGCCTCTTCATGTGAATAAAACACAACATTTTAAATAGCAATTATCATCTTGCAGATTATCATCAAGTATAGAAATGACAACAATCCACTCCTGTACATATCCCTATTGATTACTGAATTAGAACTATACTCTGAACTGTATCAGTACTGTCCATCTTTTCATCTACGTGGTGATCTTTCTCGGTTCACGTCAATACCAAAGTGAGTCTTGGCTGTCTTAGGATCAGTGAAATATAACGTTTGATCTCCATCTTCCACTCTCAATTTGGCTGGGTATAGTAGTGCAAATTTAGTATTGCGCTCATACAGTAATTTGCAAACCAAGGCTTGGCCACTTATTTGTTCAGGTATCCCAATGAACCTTAAGTTACTGCGCCTAAGTCTATTTTCCATGTCATCAATTTTAACCATGTGTTGTTATTGTTTTAATACTTACTATGCCACTGCAAGCTATTTTAAACTTCCAAGTTGGTGACAAATGCTGAAGGAAGCTCCTTGTTGGCCATAAATAATAGCAAATAGCAAATCAATATACCAGAGTCTTGGCTCATGCACCTCATCTGCTCCTGTAGCGGATCTTCTGTTCAGTTCTTTCTTGAACACTGTGTGAAGGTTTGAGATCTTTGTCCTAACCCATGTAATGTTGGCAGAAGGCTGATAATGCGGGCATACCTTCTGCTGCTCTTCCATGGCCATAGCCCTCATTATCCTATTATAATAATGCAGTGATTTTGTTTTCCAAAAGCATAGATGTGCTCTGTAGGCTTCTATCAAATCATGGAGGAAGTCGTGACTTGTTTCTGTAGCCAATTCCTGTGTTAAAATTAATGAATAGACCTGCGGATGGCTTAGATAGAGGATTTCTGTGAAATAACATTGTGAAGTCTCTAGTACAGCCTATGGGATGTAGTCAGGAAGCCGGTGGTCGGCTGTAAACTCCCGGCATGGGACTAATGATAGGCATCTAAATACTACATAATGACGCCTATCATCAGCCCCATGCCGAAATCCCAACATCCGGCATACCGATCGTAGGTAAGCCGGGCGTCCAGAGTGGATAGCCGCGCAGTGGGGAGGGTTAGGTTTACAGTCTCCTGGGGGGACTAAAGGCCCCCACACATCAGAACGATATTGTTCCAACCAGCCAACTAGTTGGCTGGTTGGAATGATAATCGTCTAGTGTGTGGGAGCAAACGATTGTCAGCCGTTTGCTCCCACATGCTGAAAAACGTCCAGAAACGGTCGTTCCAACTAGTTGGTGAAAATCAAACATGTTTGATTTTCACCAACTATCGTTCTAGTGTAGGGGGAACACTCCCCCCAACTGAACGATAAGTAGGCGGACACCTGGCCGCTAGTGTCCGCCTACTTCACTACCGGCTGTGCTGCCCCTGTCAGCTTTGGATCCCTCTGCCTGTCACTGATACAGATAGCGGGCCTGCCTGAGTGTGAGGAGAGGATCAGTGCAGCTGCTGCACACAGGTCCTCAAGGTAAGTCTCTCCAACCCCCTACGATCACAGATGTACACCCACCCCCTGCAGGTGCTGCCCCCCTGCCCCCATGCGATCAAAGATGTCCCCTCCCCGCGGGTGCTGCTCCCCCATGATCAAAGATGTACACCCTGCGAGTGCTGCCCCCCGCCACGATCAAAGATGTACCCCCTGCGGGTGCCACCCCCCCACGATCACAATGTCCCCCCCGTGGGTGCTACCCCCCCGCGATCACAATGTACCCCCCCGCGGGTGCTGCCCCCCCGCGATCAAAGATGTACCCCCCGCGGGTTCAACCGCCCCCCCTGCGATCACAATGTACCCCCCACTATCACAATGTACCCCCCCGTGGGTGCTGCCCCATGCGATCAAAGATTCCCCCCGCAGGTGCTACCCCCCGCGATCATCGAAGATGTAAGCCCACCCGCGGGTGCTGCACCCCCCCCCATGGTCACAATGTACCCCCCCTGCGAGTGCTGCCCCCCCACGATCAAAGATGTCTCCCCCACGGATGCCCCCCCCCGCAATCACAGATGTCCTCCCCCCAGTACAGGTGGGGCTTACCTTCAACTCTGCCGCTTGTGAGAAGGGGGGTGGGAGTAGTCTGCAAACAACTCTCGGCCTCTCTATGTGCCCCATCCTCACTCACCTCCTCTCCTACAGTTACAGGCGATGGCTGAGCCTTATTAAATTTTTAGTATTGACATAACAGCTGGTGTGGTAGGCTAGTGGTTACAGTGCAGGTAACTTGATGCAAGGGTCCAGGCTTCAATCCCAGGGATAAACAGCCTATTTTTATTTAAATATTTATATTTATAGACTTAATATTCTTTTTATAGTTTAACAATTTTCCAGGGAGTGAGGGGGAAGCTGGGGACAGAGATGGGGAATGTGCTGATTACTTAATGTGTCATCCACTGTACTGCCTGACAACCTGTGCGCCCGTGTAATGCCTGGCCCTGACACCCTTCTCCTGACAAGGTGCTCACCCATATAGTACCTGACCCTTATGATACAGTAGTACCTGAATCCTCTCCCCTATAACCCCGTGTGCCCATATAGTACCTGACACCTCCTAACATCACCTGGGCACACATGACACCCTCTCTCATGTGACCCTGATTCAGAAATGGACATAATGGCGATTTTTACGCAGATTCGACAATTGTTTGCTATTGTGCATGTGCGAATGCAGCCCTGTGCATGCGCAGTTATTGCAGCGCTATCGTACAAAGTGAGTGACATGTAGTCAGCATTTGGGGATGGAAATGGGTGGGGGGGTGGTTAGAAAAACTGAGGCGTGTGTGACTATTTAGTGTTCACTCTAGCTCCGGCGGCAGGCTGGGCGTCCGAGTTAGAGAAGGCACATGTGCGTGCACCCCCGAAAAGGGGGCGTGTCCATTGAAAAAGGGGCATGTCTATAAGACGTGTCACCCTTTTCATCACTCTTGGGGGGGATACTTATCACCGGAGAATTCATCATTGCTCTGATGCAGGGACAGCTGCTCCGAAAAAAAGCTGACCCCCGTATCCCCAGAAGTAGCAACGATCCTTACCTTCCCCGTCACCAGGTTCTACGTATGTGTGACCTGAGGTCACACATGTGCAATGTCGCCTGGGAATCAGTGAGGAGGTGGCAGAGGGATCCGCTCGTATTCCTCTTCGCATCCCCAGAACTCCTTCACATAGGAATGAGCGGGGCTACGAGAACAAATGACATCTGAAGATGAAGATTGTTCTCGCTGGCAAACTCCCAAAACTTTCCATTTTCAGAGTTTGCTGGATATCAGGTGGTCCTACCGGACCCCTGATGATGAATGGCCCGTTAACTTAAATATATTTCCGCATGGTTACCGGGCCATTTAAGTGTTGATGAATAGGCCCCTGAAAGGCCTAAAATAAAACTTGGTCTTGGGGCCAGGTACCACTGGATCTATTCATTATCACTTAATTTCAACAAAAGCTGGTACAAATGAAGATTTTTACCTGCTTTTGTAGAAATTAAGTTTTGGGGCCAGTCATCATAAAGGTAACGCAGGAGATATCACAGATATGTACTGCTTACCTTTCACTCCCGATGTGGCCTGCTGTCCCCATACACTAGTATTTGGGATCCCGCCACCTTTGTCTGGCTCCTTCCGCCGGACGCTGGGGCTTTGTGCACCTGCACAAACTCTATTTCGCGCAGGCGCACTAGCACTGCCGAGTTAGATTCTGCAATACTAGGTTTCACTGCTCTGAAATAGCAGTGAAAGCTTTTGGGGGGACAGAATATCGGACCCCGATAATTAATATAATGAATAGGAATGTGCGCCGACTCCCGTGTTTTGGTTTTAGTTTTGGATCTGTATCTCCTTCGTGTTTTGGATCTGGATTGGTTTTTGCCAAAACCGCACTTGTGAAAATTGGTTCTGGTTTTACATCTGTATTTTTTCTAAAAAATCATAAAAACAGCTGAAATCACATAAGTTTGCCCTGTTTTTGTTCCTACAGTATTATTAACCTAAATAACATTTATTTCCAGCCATTTCCAGTCAATTTTGACCACCTCACTGCTCACAATATTGATTTCATCCAGTTTAGGCCAAAAGTTTGCATCGAGCTAGCTGTTGGACTAAGCTAAGCGACAGTAGTGGGTGGCACTAAAATGTGGCAGTTCAGTTCAACATTCCAAATTAGGAAACAGATGTTTTTTATTAATCAAGACTGAGGCCAGAGGCATTTGGAGTGTGAGGTTCTGAATTTATTGTGGACCTGGGGTGGTGATAGGAGCAGACACAGAAGCCGACTTAAATGAAAAAGTGGGTTTTTTAATAAGTGACTTAGAAGACATGGGAATGACAAATGAAAAAGTCCAGGTATAGCACAAAAGTGCACTTGATAACTGTAGTGGGGGTTAATGGAGAAATGTCCAGATAGTGACAGGCAGGAACAGTCCAGTATACAATTATAGTGAGCTGTAACAGAATGCAGTTATGATGAGCTGTAACTGAATGCAGGTATGGTGAACTGTAACAAATGCAGGCTAGAGGTAATGAAATCCAGCTGGGAATGAAATGAGGCAAGGTGCAGGGAAACAGCAGGTTCAGGTGCTCAGGCAGGTGGGAATGTATATGGAGGGTGCAGGGTAAGTCCAGCAGGTTGGAGCAGGCAAGGTTCAAGCTAGAAGCATATAACAGGCAGGCAGGTAAGGCAAAGGTACTCTCTCTCAGCCGCAGCTGAGAAACATCAGCAGCAGTTCGAGTTGCACTACTTTTGAGTAATATACACTGTGCTCCCCTTTCCTGCACTCCACATCCCACACTGTGCTCCCCATCCCCCCTACACATCCCACACACTGTGCTCCCCTTTCCTGCCTCCATATCTCACACTGTGCTCCCCTTCCCCCCTCTACATCCCACACTGTGCTCCCCTTCCCCCCACTATATCCCACACTGTGCTCCCCTTCCCCATATCCCCCCTCTACTTCCCACACTGTGCTCCACTTCCTCCCTCTACATCCCACACTGTGCTTCCTTTCCCCCTCCACATCCCACACTGTGCTCCCCTTCCCTCCTCTACATCCCACACTGTGCTCCCCTTCCCTTCTCTACATCCCACACTGTGCTCCCCTTCCCCCCTCTACATCTCACACTGTGCTCCCCTTTCTCCCTCTACATCCCACACTGTGCTCCCCTTCCCCCTCCACATCCCACACTATGCTCCACTTCCCCCCTCTACATCCCACACTGTGCTCCCCTATCCCCTGCTACATCCCACACTGTGCTCCCCTTCCCCCCTCTACATCCCACACTGTGCTCCCCTTCCCTCCTCTACATCCCACACCGTGCTCCCCTTCCCCCTCGACATCCCACACTGTGCTCCCCTTCCCCCTCGACATCCCAAACTGTGCTCCCCTTCCTCCCTCTACATCCCACACTGTGCTCCCATTCCCCTCTGCCAATCTTTGTTATTGTTTCAAATATTTACATTCTTTAGATTAGTTGAATATTTTTTCATAGTAAACATGTATGTATGAGTGCTTTGTAGCCATTATTATGTGATCCTTCATATGCTGAGTGATCCACTAACATACTAATTCTGTATGTAACACGCAGAGCCAGATTAGCAGGGATTGTCAGGGATAAACTGCTATTTAGCACCAGCGGCTCCTAGGCACAGGCATACAATGCTTAGGGCTAAATCCAGGCCTTATATATTACTTTTACAGACATCTTATTGCTACATTCTGAAACAAAGCTATTGACAAGATTAACCTACAGTATATTTTTTGGCTAATGTAAAAATAAGTTGTATATAATTGAGTTTGCAAGGGAAACTTCCATTGCTGAATTGAAATGCCTCCCATCTTTGTCTTCTCTGCTCCAAAGATTATGGAAAGACATTGCTCAGTCGTATACCTCCGCGCATTATTAATATTAAAATGTGGTCAAAATAAGCAACACCCATGAGCCACCTAAATCACACCCCCATCTGCATAAACCAGATCTACATAACCACGCCTTCTTTTTAAAATGTCATGCCAGTTTTAGGGGGGAATTCAATTAGCCGCGGTAATTTAACTTGGGCTAATTGATCCCCCGGGGCTTTTCAATTAGCTCTGAAGTGCAGAATTTATCCGGGATTTATTTTCACCACTGCACAAACAGTGAAAATAATCCTGTAAAACTAGGTGGTTATCAGGTACCGCGTCCCTTTTAACTCACGAGTCCATGAACTGTTCACGGTTTCTGTATGTTAACGCCCATTAACTCTTGTTAACGCCCACTAACATGTCAATTTAACAATAGTTAACAAAGGTATAGGGTGAAAAAGTGAATAGCCTTGGGTGATAAAGCCCAAAGATACTTCAGTTTTTCACTCGTGATAACTTATCACTTGTAAATGAATTCCCCCATAGGTTCTATCAGGACTGTATTGGATGCTATGTAGTTGACTTAAATATGCCCACATACAGTAGCATAACCAGTAATTATTATTATTATTGCCATGTCAAGGAATAGGGGAGGTGCATTTTTAAACACATTTATCACCTTTTACTGCACATGATTCTCAAGACCTTAACATTAATAAATTGTCCAGAGAAGCCCGTTCACCAACATATCCACTTTAATCTCATTGAGGAACCTATTCATCATCAGGGGCCGTATGGCCCCCAATGATTAAGTATCCACCTTACTTCGGGGGATATTTATCACCGGAGAAATCATCATTGCTCTGATGCAGGGACAGCTGCTCCGAGAAAAAGCTGTCCCCCGTATCCCCAGAAGTAGCAACGATCCTTACCTTCCCCGTCACCAGGTTCTACGTATGTGTGACCTGAGGTCACACATGTGCAATGTCGCCTGGGAATCAGTGAGGAGGTGGCAGAGGGATCCGCTCGTATTCCTCTTCGCATCCCCAGAACTCCTTCACATAGGAATGAGCAGGGCTACGAGAACAAACGACATCTGAAGATGAAGATTGTTCTCGCTGGCAAACTCCAAAAACTTTCCATTTTCAGAGTTTTCTGGATATCAGGTGGTCCTACCGGACCCCTGATGATGAATGGCCCGTTAACTTAAATATATTTCCGCATGGTTACCGGGCCATTTAAGTGTTGATGAATAGGCCCCTGAAAGGCCTAAAATAAAACTTGGTCTTGGGGCCAGGTACCACTGGATCTATTCATTATCACTTAATTTCAACAAAAGCTGGTACAAATGAAGATTTTTACCTGCTTTTGTAGAAATTAAGTTTTGGGGCCAGTCATCATAAAGGTAACACAGGAGATGTCACAGATATCTACTGCTTACCTTTCACTCCTGATGTGGCCTGCTGTCCCCATACACTAGTATTTGGGATCCCTCCACCTTTGTCTGGCTCCTTCCGCCGGACGCTGGGGCTTTGTGCGCCTGCACAAACTCTATTTCGCGCAGGCGCACTAGCACTGCCGAGTTAGATTCTGCAATACTAGGTTTCACTGCTCTGAAATAGCAGTGAAAGCTTTTGGGGAGACAGAATATCGGACCCCGATAATTAATATAATGAATAGGAATGTGCGCCGTCTCCCGTGTTTTATTTTTAGTTTTGGATCTGTATTTCCTTCGTGTTTTTTATCTGGATTGGTTTTTGCCAAAACCGCACTTGTGAAAATTGGTTCTGGTTTTGCATCTGTATTTTTTCTAAAAAATCATAAAAACAGCTGAAATCACGTTTGCCCTGTTTTTGTTCCTACAGTATTATTAACCTAAATAACATTTATTTCCAGCCGTTTCCAGTCAATTTTGACCACCTCACTGCTCACAATATTGATTTCATCCAGTTTAGGCCAAAAAGTTGCATCGAGCTAGCTGGTGGACTAAGCTAAGCGACAGTCGTGGGTGGCACTAAAATGTGGCAGTTCAGTTCGACATTCCACATTAGGAAACAAATGTTTTTCATTAATCAAGACTGAGGCCAGAGGCAGTTGGAGTGTGAGGTTCTGAATTTGTTGTGGACCTGGGGTGGTGATAGGAGCAGACACAGAAGCCGACTTAAATGAAAAAGTGGGTTTTTTAATAAGTGACTTAGAAGACATGGGAATGACAAATGAAAAAGTCCAGGTATAGCACTAAAGTGCACTTGATAACTGTAGTGGGGGTTAATGGAGAAATGTCCAGATAGTGACAGGCAGGTACAGTCCAGTATACAATTATAGTGAGCTGTAACAGAATGCAGTTATGATGAGCTGTAACTGAATGCAGGTATGGTGAACTGTAACAAATGCAGGCTAGAGGTAATGAAATCCAGCTGGGAGTGAAATGAGGCAAGGTGCAGGGAAACAGCAGGTTCAGGTGCTCAGGCAGGTGGGAATGTATATGGAGGGTGCAGGGTAAGTCCAGCAGGTTGGAGCAGGCAAGGTTCAAGCTAGAAGCATATAACAAGCAGGCAGGTAAGGCAAAGGTACTCTCTCTCAGCCGCAGCTGAGAAACACGTTGCACTTGCAAAGGAAGGAAGGCTCTGGACCTTCCTAAATACTCAGTGCCGCACTGTGACTGGCTGTAATGAGCACAACACCTGCCAGGATTGGATTACAGGTAATACGCAGTGACTACCATGCTGAGAAACTCTGGCCATGACATGGAGTACATATGTAGTTGAAGGCAGGAAAAGGAAGGGTTGATTCGTAGTAAATTTAATTTAAGTTTTGTATTCCGAAGCAAATTTATGAGGAAGGAGGGTAGAGCATGGGTGAACAATATGACCCATGTTTTGCCCACAAAATCTACTTGGTGGTTCAAAATATTTTTTTAAATTAAAGGGGCATGCAGGAGATGCTGTCTGTGGCCATAAATATTACTGGACATTTTTGACATTCAGCAACCACATGTAGAAGACTTCAGCGGCTGTGGCAGTGGCACTGCAGTGGCAGAATGGATGGCAGTTTAATAAACTATAAAATTAAAAATGTCAGGCAGTAATAGCCCACACAGCACATAATACAAAGAAAAGAGGTGAAAGATGGAATTGTCCCTCCCACCCATCCTTATTTTGTATATATTAAACAGGACATGCACAGTTTAACAAACCAACCACCTCAGCTACATGGACTGCCAATTGTGGCTGAAGCAATTGGTTTGTTTGAGCCCCCACAAAAGAAGCTACCAATGGGCAGCTGGCAATGATCTCTGCATTCAAAAACTGACTTTACAATATAGGTATGATCAGATGTCGTAATCGTCATCATCTTCCCCATCAGTGTGTACATCCTCTTCTTCACACAATATTAATTTGTCCCCGCTAGAATCCACCATTACAGACGCCTCTGTATTTTTTTTGTCTAAATTGCTAGTACAGGTCTTCCTTGTGGAATTTGTATCTCATTTGGGTGAACATCGTCTTTTCGCTGACAAGGTTCCCGGCTGCGCTGAAAACTCTTTCAGAGTACACACTGGAGGGTGGGCAACATAAGTAAAGCAAAGCCATTTTGTGTAAGGGACTCCAAATTGCTTCTTCTCCCTGCCAGTAGTGAAACGGACTGTCTGACATGCCTATTTTGATGCTATCCCTACAATAATCATCCACCATTCTCTGAATGGTGACAGTATCAGACGAAGTCACGATAGACATATCATTAATTGCAGGCAGTGCTTTCAGACCCGACCAGATGTCATATGGTCATGATTGAGGATGTTTATGATGATGCAGGTGTTGGTGGTTGAGATTGCAGGAGCTTGGATCTAACAGAGCGAATGGAGCAGCTAAGTGGCGCTGGACTGATTGTTACGTTTTTAGCCAATGTTTCTGAATTTGAAAAATACTTTTCAATTTGATGAATGCGCTGCAATTGACGTAACAGGGAGGAGGTTCCTAGATGGTGAAGTCTTTACCTCTACTCACTCTTGCTTTGCAAATGTTATAGATGGCTTGACAATTGTTGTCCGGATTTGGATGGAAATTATTCCACACATGAGAGGTGGATTTTTTTGCCTTTTGTCCTGACATGACAATGGGATTTTTCATACCATGGGCAACATCTGTTGCCTGATTTACATAAACAATATCTTTGGCATCAACATCCTCATCATCTACATCCTCATCATCCTTATTAGCACCAACTACAGAAATATCATCATCCTCCTGGTGCAATTCCACAGAAGCATCCTTGATTTCTATGTCAGATTTGTGCTGCTCATCCCCACATTTTGCAGAGGGCAACCAAATGGTGGAAGGAGGATCTTCTTCAAGTAGAGTATTGGAAATGTCAGCCGTCACACATGGCAACCGCGGACACACTTGAACTTTCCTCAGGGATCTGTGACTTTTCTGAGCACACAGTTGGTTCATGTGCCTTAGCAATTTTCATTTTTTTGACACTTCTACAGAGACAAGAGCTAACTTCATCATAAGATGCAGAACCACCAGTCATAAATAAAGGCCAAGGGCTTATCCTTTCCTTGCTACTTCATGTAGTGAATGGCATATTGTAAATTTTTTGTTTCTCGGCAGCATACTTAGCTTTTGATTTTTTTCTTTAACACTGTAAAATATTGCTTGTTTGATTTTACATGCACTGACTTAAACCCTTGGGCACCAGCCTTCGTAGATGACGTCGAGGGCCTTGTATCTTCATTATGACTGCTGGCAGCACTAGTATGTGGTTCCTGCTCCCCTCTCATTTGATTGTCCTCCATATCAACAAACTTACACTGCAGTCTGACCGGCAGTGTCACCGAACAATAATAGTGTAACTAGTAAGTAGCACACACACAAAAAATAAATCAAAAGAGATTCTTTTTTTGTGGAATGCTAATTTATTTACCTTTTTTTTTTACACTGGGGAAGAGCACCCCTGGACGAGGCAGCAGCCCCTTAATGAACAACACAGCCCCCCTTTATGGACAACAAAGCACCCCTGCTGAGCAGCGGAGTGCGGATGCGGACAGACCACCTGCAGAGTCACAAATATGTGGATGATAAACTGCAGCCTGGCCGGCAGTGTCACCGAACAACAATAGCGTACCTACTGGCTAGAGTACTAAAGTAGCGCACACACACACACACACACACACACACACACAAAAATCAAAACAGATCTTTTTTTTGTGGAATGCTAATTTATTTAACTTTTTTTTTTACACTGGTGAAGACCACCCCTGAATGAGGCAGCAGCACCTTGATGAAATACACAGCACCCCTTTAAGGACAACAAAGCACCCCTACGGAGCAGCGGAGTGTGGACGGACCACCTGTAGATTCACAAGTATATGGATGATAAACTGTGGTCTGGTTGGCTGTATCACCGTACAATAATAGCTTAACTAGTTACTAACTAGTAGCTACCTAGCACACACAAAATAATGAAAAAAATAATAAGATTTGAATTTGAACTTTTTTTAACTCTTTTTTATACTGGGGAAGAGCACCCCTGGATGACACAGCACCCCTTTACGAACTGTAGCCTTATCCCCTTGATGGGCAGGTTAACACAGCAGCACCCATTTATGTACTGCAGCCCAAGCCCCTTTATGGACAACACAGCAGCAGCCCTTTATGTATTGCAGCCCCTGCCCCTTGATTGAGAGGACAACAGTGAGTGACATAACAGCACCCCCCACTTTATATACTGCAGCCCCAGCCTGACAACACTGCACCATTGAACAAATAGTGACAAGTCACTGACAACAACACACAATACTGACTGCACCCTAGAAGAACAGAGCACGTCTGCTCTGTACACTCTCCACATTTGGAGTGAAAATGGTGCCGATCACCAGGACCTTTATAGAATCTAAAACCTGCAAGAATCCGATCACGGGAGGATGACGTTTTGCCTCGTTTTTAGATACGAGTCACGTGGGAAAACCTAAGCTGGATGAGCTCGTATCACGCTTATCTCTAATCTATCTATCTATCTATCTATCTATCTATCTATCTATCTATCTATCTATCTATCTATATTATGAATCACTCCTACAATATCAGCTGTTGCTGCACACAGGCAGGGATTTCTGAAAGGACATAGGGCCTCATTCAGAGTTGGGAATAGAGTGAGATATCGTTCTCAACTGTGAACCTGAACAAACCATATTGCAATGCAAGGGGTGTAAATACTTACATTATTTTTTTACATGTGGGGTAAATACTGGCTGCTTTTGCATGTAGACCACAAATACTGCACAGCTTTATTATTACTCTACAATTTAGAAGTCAGATGTCAGTTTGGAAACACTCCTCCCAAATCTAAATCTCTCTGCACATTTTAAATCTGCCCCACCTGCAGTGCAGCATGGTTTCACCAAGATGATCAGTTGAGAGAGATATCTCTCTCTATTCCCAAGTCTGAATCAGGCCCTGAGTCTGTTCACTACCCCATCTGTGTCACCCTTGTCTATCTACTCCTACCCTTTAGAATGTAAGCTCTCACGCACAGGGCCCTTTTCTCCCATGTGCTTTTCCTTCTCTTACTATTACCTTCAGCACCTAACCCTTAACTTCTGCCACTGTACTACTAACTTGAGGGTTATGACCGCTGTTGCAGCAATGTTTATATATCATGTACTTATCCTGTATTGTCTTGTGCTGTAAGTCACTGTTCTCTTGTTCTGCTTTGTAAGGTGCTGCGGATCCCTTGTGGCACCATAGAAATAAAGGCTAATAATAATAATAATAATATAATAGTTATGTCCGGGAGACAAAGATCCTAGTTTCGGCTCTGCCTGCACCCACTTTTATTCTCTCCCTGTCTCTCCCCCATCTCCCATCTCTCTAGCTCTCAGCCCTGATTTCCCATTTGCCTCTCTCTGTCACAATATGGAGAAGATGAAGTAATGACTACATCAGTGCGCTGGTGAGATGCAGCCATTATTTTGTATCACATCTCCTCATGGTAAATAATACTTTCTAATAAGGCTTGTATGCAATTAGTATCGCACCCGCAATACTTTTTTGCATGCTGGACTTTTTGCCTACATCGCGTATTTTAGCTGCGAAAACTTATCGCGCACATCCCCGCAATTCGCCATATTCAATTTCAAAACACGCGGAAACGCAATCGGTTAATGCAAACCAGGTGAAAAGTGCTGTCTGAATTGGGGAAATCAACCTGACACCCCTAAAAGATGCACTAACATAAAGCTATTTGGGGTACTTAAGGGGTGTCATTTTCTTCTAATTAGCGTCTTTGAACAATTGGTGAAGAAAAGTATTTTTTTTTTTTAGGTGAAAATAAGTTGTCCAGTCAAAATTGGGGTACCTGAAAGTGGGTGCAAGTATGATTTAATGTCTTCAAAGTGAACTTTTAAATAATACGAATTTGCACCCCCAAAATGCACTTGCAATCCCCAAAACACTTGACCCCAGCACCTTATTTCGCTAGTTTGAAAACTTGTCCCCCCAATTTGCACTTTTTCACCCCCAAATTCAAACTACTTTTTTGTGGTGTTATTAATTTTGTTTTAGGTTTTTTTTAACGCAGTTGTCCTTTGGGGGCTGTCCCAAGGGTTCTGAGTGGTTTCTCCACCTTTGTACCCTCATACAAAATAATTGCACTTCTTTTCTCCACCCATTCAGAGGCAAAACATTTTCACCTATTACATTGCATTGCGTTTTCACGTATGCAAAAAGCGGATGGTATTGAATACAGCGATACTTTTCCAACAGATGAAAAGTCACAATCGGCGATACTTTATAGTGAATCCCGGCTTTTCGCACCTAATTGAATATGGACCACAGTATGTAAATCCTTTACATTCATTGGTGAAATATAGGCAATGTGAGGATGATTGTGACAGACAGCTTTTGTGATGTCACTAAGCCTATAAAAGTCACTGCCTGGCATAGGACACTGAGTTATTAGCTGAGTGTGTGTAGTATCTATATCTATAGATTGTTTCTTAGCGCTATAACTCTTTCCGTATATTAGATATCTTACAGTCTCAGGTAAGTTTATCTTAACCTAAATAATGTTACTAGCTGTTAGCCTACCAGGCCACAAGTTCTGGTGCTGGGATTAATTTGGTGATTGTGGAGGTGGTGGAGCGGATTACTTTATGTTTTATTTGTTTTTCATTATTTTACCTGCTAGTCATCATCATCATTCATGGGGTTTTATTTATTCACATTTTACTTTTTGGGGGCTTTTCACCCTTATAATTTAAAAATTAATCTAAAAACATATTTCAGCAGTTTCAGGATTATAGCTCTTAATTTGCTCTTATGTTCTTCTGCAAATTGTATTCTTAATTGTGCACCCATAAATTATAATATTAATGTGTTATCTGTGCTAATAAAACATTTGCTATTCTCTATATTATGGAGTTAGATTATATGTAATTATCTTAATCTATACTATGTTAACATACTGTAATTACATGTATTTAATGTGCTTCGGTCGTCTCCTAACCTTTAATACGACTGGATCATAGAGGGAAGTTCATTAAAACATCCCCCGTCTATTAGAAGTAAATATTTCCGTTATGTGGAGTAAGACAACATTAAGAAAGATGTATTATTAGTTTTTACTTCATAATAACTTCTAATTATGAATCTCATATTGTTCTATGTACTTGTTGTAATTCAAAAATAAAATGAAAAAGTGTATTATAATGCAATTTAAAAAACATAGATTAATAGTATTAAAAAGCAGCTGGCCGGGGAACGGTATAATTAATCATCATTAATTGATCTGATCTGCCAATCACTATATATCTCTGTTTTGCAATGTCAGATTTTCATTTTATATGAATGAATTAGTTGTAGATTAAAATAAAATATAAACTACACTGTTATTTATATATATACAAAAGAATTGCTAGGAAAACACCTGCTTTTCTGAGAGCCTCTGTCAGCCCTGCTCACCCTACACTCCGTTCTATGCATTGCTAGTGGGAATATGGCAATAAAGTTTAAAACATGGATCCATCTTTCCACTAAAATGCATATAATAGTGTCTGGTATGTGTATGTATAGTTACACAGCCATCATGTGTCTGCTTAATATATATATTTTTTAAATGTTTAAATTTCACTGCTCCTAGCCTGGTCGCTCTAACAGGCGTCTCAGCCACCAGCTTTTAGTAGCATCTGAGCCACCGGATGGCGTTTATCAGCATCTGGGTTATTTTATTATGACTGACGACATTCAGACTGTAGACATTTTGACCCTGTCGACATTTTAGTTATCATTGTTATGACAGTCAACATTTTAACTGTGTACACTTTGTCTACATTTAGACCCTGTCGACAGATTGAATATCAACATTTTGATTGTTGACATTTCTGTATTCATTGTCAATATTTTGACTGTCTGCATCCTGTTAACCTTATGACCCTGTCAAACTTATGTCCATGTCGACTTGTTTTGTTGTCGACATTTTGCCATTTGACCTTTTGATTGTCTAAGTTTTGACTGTTTGAATTTTGACTACATCCCATTGTAACATTTCCCAGCAGTTTGTCTGCTAACTGACACTATTCAGTTGCTGTGCTGCAGTGACAGCTCATTGTACAGTACTTCAGCATCATGTAAGATGAGTCTTGTTTTATGCCCACTATGGAATGGATTGAAAATATCTGTATATATGTAATGTAGGTAAAAAGCCAAAAACATGAATAAGTTATAGCAACGCAAATTATATTTTATTTGTTTCAGTTATTTGACAACCATTGTGTTTATCTTTCAGAAGAGACTTTACCATCAGTTCCACAAATTCTGTGCGCTATTAAATAGCCATGAATTTAAGACTTCCTTTTAAGAACATGTTTCAAGAGCATCCAGTGTTCTTATTATGTCTATATGGTTTCTTCTTCCACCTGAGACCTGCAGAACCCTTTTATACATCATATATGACTGGGCCTAACAAAAAGTTCACCATGGAAGAGGTACGAGAACACAATTCTTATTTATATCAGTAACATATAAATTATGTGAAATTGTAATGCACTCTATGGGTGAGTTGTATGAAAGTCAGGAAAGTAACTAGGGTAGTGTGACCAGTGCCATGGCACAGGGCACCGCAGGGCAGTGGGTGCTGTTTGGGCCTGTCAAATTTCCTGTTTTTTATGAATCTCACTTGTAGTTTTCTCTTCTTTTATCCCCAGCATCTCCTGGCCTCCCCTATCTTTTCCCTGACCCTTCCCCATGAGGCCATTGCCCTTTTTCAGTTGCCTTTTTTTATGTCCGTATTTAAAAAATGGGGGTCAGATGCTTATTGGAGCAGCTGTCTGGCTAGGAGGTCATTAATAAATTGCCTCGAAAGCAGTTCCATAATATATTTAATTATTTATATGTAAAACTTTCCTAAAATAAAATAATAACAATAATAATATTAATTATATGTCAAAATTAAAAGTTTCCAACACCAGTAGCATATGTGCCAGGTTGATGTCAGGTATACTTACACCCAACAAAGTCATAGACACAGGAAAGGTTCTTTAACACTTGACTGATAATTTAAAAAAATAATTTGCTGTTAAATTTAATTTAAATAATAAAAAACACCTATACTACAGCAATTATAATAATCATTCTCATGTATGGATAAAAGTAGCAAATCCACAATCAGCCAATCAGAAGCAACTAGTTAGTACTGGGAACTGTCATTCTCATCATCAATGTGTATGCACCCCAAGTGATACAGCTACTTGTTGGAAATATGTGTGAACAGGTTGGATGATATAGCAGATATGTACACATATGCCCCCCCAGTTGCTTAACCAGTGGAAGGTTTATTGATGTTACATGAGCTACAGCTGTACTCACTGTTATACACACTGGTTGGATGGAGCTCACCAGCCAGTGATTGTATCCAGATACTGGGTAGTGGTGCAGGATCACAGGAAAGTGTCAATATTGCAGGTAATCTCTCAGGTCTCAAGGAGCTAAGTGGAAAACTTGCCTCTCCCATTGTGGCGCACTAACTCAGTGAACAAGATGTCATTGCGCATCTGCAGTAGTAGCCTTAGCAGCCATCTTGGTACGGGGAATGAAGCCTCCCTGGAGGAGTAATATGTAGTCTGCACAGTTTGTGTTTTCCATCATCAACACTACTGACCAGCATATATGCACCTCTGTGAAGGTTTACCTTACCCGTAGTAACATGAATATGTCCTTTCTGTACCTGGACTACATTTCAAATCCCCTTTCCCTGCTCTTCCACTCCAAACAAAAGGATGCGCAAGTGTATGATGTGACCAAGTCTGCATATGGACATAGGCGTGCGCTTTATTGTGGATGAGCATAGTATAAATTTGCATATTTTACATAAAACAAATGGGTGAACGTCTAACTCAGCATTTTTTTTTTTAATGGAGGATCTCTGTCTGTGAAAATACTCTGATTATATCTCTTATAATGGAATTATAATTCTACTAAGGATCTTGTCTCCTGGGCATACAATGTGTTAATACCTAATTTGCCTTTGAAAATATGACAACTGATACTCAAACTCTGTTTTCACTAACATATTGCTTATAATGTGTCTTCTTTCTCCCCAGGTCACGAATAAGCTCTCCCCAATATGGATTAACAGTTTGCTGCTTCTCCAGCTGCTAGTGCTCCTCTTTACTGACCTCTGCCGATACAAACCAGTCATTGTGTGTCAGGGCCTGTGCCAAGTCATCAGCTACAGCCTACTGTGCTTTGCTTCCAGTTTCTGGGCCATGCAGTTCCTTCAGGTTACCTCAGCCATGGTCTCTGCATGTGACATTGCCATCTTCTCATATGTACACAGTGTGGTGGCTGCTGATCGATATGAGAAGACCATTGTCTATATCCGAGGGTATAGCTTGCTAGGCTACACCATAGGTGCAGTGTGTGGTCAGCTCATGGTGTCAGTTGGTCATTTCTCCTACTATTACCTGAACATTATTACCTTGGAAAGTGCATCAATGGCTTTCATCATCTCCATTTTCTTGCCCATGCCCAGCAAGGATCAGCCATGTTCAGAGTGTACAAATGACCACATCAAACACAGACACATGAACGCTGTGCACAGCTGTTGTAAAATGGTGGCCAAGTTCTTCAAGCAGCAGTGGCTGGACTTCCGCGAGTGCTATTCCTGCAGCATCATTACCTGGTCCTCATTGTGGGCACTTGTGTCAGTTGGATACTACCAAGTGATTGGCTCTTCCCAAACACTCTGGGATAGCTTGGGACACTCTGACAGTGTCTTTGTGCTTAATGGAGGCGTGGAAGCTGCTGCAGCTTTGCTAGGTATGAAATAGATTACACAGTCTGAGTAATTATGTGTCTCCATCACACTAATCTCTAACCCTATACACTAACTAGGGAGGACAAGGTCCTAGGCAAATATCCCTTTCTCATTGTGGCTTTTCAAATTTATCTGTCATTGGCTAAACAAAAATAGGGGAGGAGCATACAAAGCCATAGGAAAACCTCTTAGATGTCTTCACAATTATTTCTTATTACATTATAAGTCATATCCCTCACTCTCATGTCAAAACACTGATGGTTAAAATATCTCTGAAAAAAGAAGCAGACTGGGTGTATTCCATTCCCTGTGTTGCTTCTGGACCAGATATCTCTCAGCTAAATATAACATATATATTTCTATTAATACATTATCTGTATTAGGCAGAGTTATAAAAAAAAACTTATTAGACCTGCAAATGCAGGATTTCTAGAGGTACATAGGTGCCAGTGGTCCAAATGAGTGTGTGTGGCCGGTCCATGAAGAGGTCTCATAATTAACACTTAATAAGCTATAGTCTGCCTCAAAGGGAATCGGTATAAAATCCCCACAGTCGGGATGCCTGCTGTCATTATACCGACAGCGGCATCCCAATGCTCAGGATCCCGACAAGGGTCCGGTACTTATGGTAATTTTCCCCCCTTCTCCCTCTAACACTAACCCTCCCTACCCTGCACCCTAGCCCTCCCTGTTAGTGCCTAAACCTAACCCTCCCCTCTAGTGATGCCTAACTCTAGCCCACCCCATGGGGTACCTAACGCTACCCTCACCCCAAAGTCTAACTCTAACATCCATGATGCCTAAACCTAACCCCCCACGGCTTAGACCTAATCAGCCCCGCTATACTTATGATAAGAATCCCGGCTGTCGGGATTCCGGCGTTGGAATATCCATGACTTTCGGGATTACAGTGCAGGTCTTCCGGCTGGGTAGTGATATTCCGTTGTCGGGATTTCGTCAGACAGGATGCCAGCTGTAGGTATAATAACTGCATCTCGGTAAGACACCTGTCTCCTAGCTGGCAGCTGCTCTCTGTTCTCTCTAAGCTGATTGAGTACTCAGAATCACACACACAGCACACTTGGTATGAGAAACCTTGACCACTGGGCATGTACAGCAGCTTTGTACTATCCCCTAAACTGCATATTGTATTAAATCATTTAATATAGTTCTGCTAATGTGGCAACTTGAAACCCCTGTGTTTTACTATGTGCTATGCCAAATACATGTTTTAAAAATATGTTTTTATAGAGAACCGATACCTGTTCATTGAACATGTTATACATTCTTCAAATTCTATTTCTCTTATGTATCAAAAATGGGTGATAACATTAATTTTAAGTACCTCTGGTCATATCAGGTCAGTAAAATACATGATGTCACCTGATAGCTACTCTGCACCTGTTTGTTTCCTGCAGATATATTTGCACTCTCCGTGATGGACTGCATGAAGACAGACTGGAGCTTCTGGGGAGAGCTGGCTCTGTGTGTCCTCTGTGCAGTGGACAGTGCTGCCATATTCACCATGGCCTACATTAACAATATCTGGGTGGGCTATGCTGGCTACATTGTATGTAAGGCCTCCTATAAGATACTTACCACAATAATAATGTAAGTATGCACTCTGTACCACTACTACTGTCATGCCTATGAATGTCATATTTCTACCATGTATAGATCTGTAACAGTCACTGACTATTTAGTTTCCTTTGCATATAAAATAAGCAACTTCATTATTATTCCCAGTTTGTTAGTCATTATATGCCCCAATGTGCTGTGTACAATGGCCCTGAGTCAGAGATGGACACAATGCTGCTGTTTGCGCAGTTATAGGAATTACCTGTAACCTGCACACACATATGAGTCACACTGCGCATGCGTCTCGTGTCATTACTGATGTCGCTGATGTCACTCGCAGTCAGGATTTATTCACAAAGTGATTGCCTGGAAGGGATCGTTTATGGGCGACAATGCGGAGGTGATGACTGAAATGCAGACGTGATGTGGCCGTTTTCAGTCTCTGTCAGTGACTGAGATCCTGTATGCAGAAAAAATGGCTCCAGCGTCTCAGTTCCTGCGCCCATTCTGTATGACCATAGGGTTACTTAGAAGTCAGATAATCAACTGATCTGCGTCCGAGCTGTTGTTTGGATTTGCCAGGCTGCAGATGTGACGTCTCATTACAAATCCTGGCAGCTGTGGCATTTGCATATTTTTGCACAGCCGCTGTGTACAAATCCGCAGTCACTGTGGCATTAGTGTATATTACTGAATCAGGCCCAGTACCACTTACCCATCAGAACAATCCGCAGTCACTGTGGCATTAGTGTATATTACTGAATCAGTCCCAGTACCACTTACCCATCAGAACAATCCGCAGTCACTGTGGTATTAGTGTACATCTCTGACCTGGGGCATTTTAAGAGAGGAAGGGGCCCGCGTGCACTACTCGTGCGGGGCCCCCTCCTCTCTCCCTGGTGGCTGGCAGCCGACTGACACAGCTGGCCAGCCACCGGAGCATTAGTAGACTCCAGGCACTAGAGTGTGCCCGGAGTCTACTGCGCATGCACAGAATGCCAGAAAATAGGCCGCGGAAGCCATTTTCCGGCGTTCTGTGCATGCGCAGTAGACTCCGGGCACACTCTAGTTCCAGGAGTCTACTGTGCATGTGCAGAACACCGGCAAATGGCCGTGGCGCCCATTGTTCTGGTGTTCTGAGCAGCAGTGACACCCGACTCGGGACCTCAGACAGGTAAGTTTAAAAAAAATATGGGTGCAGTGTGTGCGGTGCAGGGCCCCCTGGACCCGGGGGCCCGTGTGCCCCGCACACACTGCACCCATTATAGATGCGCCACTGTCTCTGACTCTGGCCCAGTACCACTTACCCATCAGAGCAATGCTGATTTACAGTTGTAGTACCCTACAGTTCTAGCACCAATGATGATTATGTATAAATACTATTGAAATGTACAAATCATCAGTACCAATCACAGCATATAATCAGACGTCTGATTTAATGACCTAACTTACACCATACTTACTGACATTAGAAAACTCCTCTTGCGGAGCCCTGTTCCAGTCCTGTATAACACAATGATATATGTCTGGTCACACTGCTATGACTTACAGTACCCACAGTATCACCATGTCTTGTTCTGTGTTATATAACTGATGCATGTCCCACTCCTATCCTAGGGTGAATATTGCTGTGAGTGTGAGAAAGGAAAGATACGCTTTGGTTTCTGGGATAAACAATTTTGCATCCCTGCTGTTGCTAGCGATTGTGAATATAATAATGACTGGTATCAAGCAAGATATCCACAGTCAGGTAAGGACACCCTGGCCATCATCACATTGCTTCCAATAAATATGTGCAAACTATTAGGTATATTAGGATGTGGCCCTGTGACATGTCCCCATTGTCATCACTCTAATGGTGTGCCCAGCACTCCCAAAGATGCTGGGCTTCCCCCAGGCTCCCAGTGCTCCCCCTAAACTTCCTGCCCTGTCTGCGGGAAACTGTGACCCATGAGTGGGATGGCAGGACAGTCCTAGAAAAGTGGGACAGTTAGGAGGTATGCAATAAATAGGACCCCAGACTACTTGCTACTATAATAATTTCTCTGCTCATACTGTAACTTTACTTTTGTAAGATTATATTTTCTCTGTTGTGTTTCTTTTAGTTTATCATCTATGCCAGCTATTTCCTTATACTATCAGGGATCATTGGTTTCATCGCAGTCTGCATAATGACTAGCAAAAGGAAAAAAAACATCAGAGACCAGCAGATCACCGATAACAGCACAGGGTGTCCATAACACAATGCCATCAAATATTTCTGGTGGGTGGTCCCAGCATCCAGCGTATCTAAGCAGAGCTTCTCCACCCTCTGGCTAAAAACATCTTTACACCCAGAGGATACCCTCAGGCAAGAGCAGCATCCTGCCATGGTCCCTGTATCTATCTCTGACTCAGATTCCAACTCTGCAAGGGTGAGGTGCTGCTATGGTCCCCATTCTTGATCAGCAGCTTGGTATTTCCCAACACCTGTACTCAGTAGAAGGTGGAAGAGTACCGGGACCTAGGCTGGTGACACTTGGAGAAGGTTCACCAGCAGCGACAAGTCACCAAAGTCATCTATCGAGAGGTAATAATAAGCGCTATTACTGTATCAATGTGGGAACAGGGAGGTTACTAAACAGTTGTCTAGAAGCAATCAGCAGTGATGTTTAGCGAGTTTAATAGTTGGGGTAGTTTAGCAGTTACTGATGGTCATGATAAAATGCAAGGACCAATGCAAAGCCCCTCTCACTAAACTGCATGTCATCCAGGCTTGCCTACCCTCCCGATTTGGCCGGGAGTCTCACGATTTTCGGGTGCCGCTCCCTGCCCCCCGGAAAGGCAGGCAAGCCTCCCGGCAGCCAGCAACCCTCCAGACCTCCCCCCAGAATAAACTGGAAACTCCCGCAGTGGGGGTGCCAATGACGCGATTTGCGCTGAATCGCGTCATCGTGGCCCCGCCGCCTGCTTCACAATGCTAAAAATAACGGTATTGTGAAGAGGTGGCGGGACCACGATGACGCGATTGCTCGTCTCCGCCCCCACTGTGACGACAATGACCGGGCACGCCCCCAGCTGTTAGCCGACAATTAGCTCCCTCCCGGAAGAAGGGAGTTAATTGTCATCAAGAATGATGTCATCTACTGTAGTTGGTGCAGCTGGACAGTACAGTTTGAATTAGCAATTAAGCTTTGCTCCAGTGCTGGTCTGAATCATGTCATCTAGAGGGATATATGAAGATCATCTCCCATCACTGCAACTTTGCATGCACTGTCCAATCAGTGTGGAGTATGCAGCACATATTCTTCTCTCCAGTCCTGGACTGCTGGGGGCTGTTGCCCCTCCTCTGTGTACCATGTGACAGGGGCTTTGAAATTGTGACATGTCCAATGGCCATTGTAACAG
This sequence comes from Taudactylus pleione, assembly GCA_031769625.1. Lineage (NCBI taxonomy): Eukaryota > Metazoa > Chordata > Amphibia > Anura > Myobatrachidae > Taudactylus > Taudactylus pleione. Next base: position 3,876,112 of record JAUIMM010000584.1, read on the forward strand.
CATCCAGCTATAGATCATACAATACTACTACTTGTAGTGTTTGGAGCCTCCTACAGGTGAATGTGGTCTGTGCTGACAGTGTTGTCCAAATGTCTGCCAAGAAAAAGGCCAGCACCCTGCCCTGCACTGGCACCCAGGGCACGTTACGCCACTGCACTGGCCCCACCCACATTACACCACTGCCCATCATACATATTCTTAAAAGGCAATACTTGAAGTACTCACAAATAATCACATTCATGTTTGTTTTTTATAATAATTTTATTAAATGAGGACTTTTTTTGCAAACTGCAAATAATACTGATCAACTTAATTTTCAATAAAATATTCCTAAATATATGTAATAGAAAATATTAAAGATTTATTTCACCCTCAAAAATATAAATAAGCACACATAACATAAAACATAACCATAAACTTATTAAAACTACTGTATAACTGTTAACTTTCCAATGAGGCAAGGCCCGCACTGTAGTCCAATGAACTTCTAATCTCAGAAATGGCAGGTGTGGATGTCCTGGTGCAAAGTTGAGTGTTAATATAGGGCCCCTTATATTGGTGGTGCGTTCCCTTTTGAAATGACAGATAGGAGGTAGGGAGGTAAATATGGCGTATAGTGTTCCTGTTGTGGCCTAGGAGGTATCTCCATTAGGACACTATAAGGGGTAAGTAGACCTCTGGTCCCCTTATATAGCACATCAGCCAGTATCCTCTCTGCCTCAGCTCTGTTGCTGTCATTCAATTTTCTCAACTTCTATGCTATATTGGCTGCCACAACTTCATACTCATCTGCATTCTTTTCAATTAGTCAGTTGGTGGACTCCAGAATCCAACAAGTCATGACCTCTGTGCTCTCCCCTAACTCACATAGGGGTCTATTTACTAAGCTGTGTTAGGAGATAAAGTGAACAGAGGTAAGGTACCAGCAAATCAACTCCTGTCGTTTTTCAAACATAGCCTGTGACTTGGCAGTTAGGAGCTGATTGGCTGGTACCTTATCACCGTTCACTTTATCTTCTATCACAGCTTAGTAAATAGACCCCATGGTCTTTTCCTTACAGTATAGAAAAGGCAGATTGTTGTGGGTTAGGCGAGGCAGGAAGTACTGAGATTTGGATGGATGGAGGTAGGGTCACTTGGGTGGCAGTTGTAGCCTCATCTGCTTTAGTCACTGTCATAGTTGATGCTTCATCAGTAAAAGCCGATGGTTTTTGGGGAAAAAAAATACAAATAATTTAAATTAATGTTCTAACAAATCATTTTGTTCTTGTCATTTAACATTTACATTTTGTCTTTTCAGTTACCATCAACTCTGAGGAATGGCCGCAATGGCCCATTTTCTGGATTTTCCACACTGCAATAAACCTGCACCTTGATAGACTTTGTGGTGCAGGCATGTTGTGCCATACACAACTATATTCATCGCAAAGCCTCAACCGCACAGCACAACATCCTGTTTTAGTGACATTGCAGAATATCCAGAGTATGACGTAGGATTTACACCAGTGGAGCCAAGTGAAGTGCGAAACATCAGTGTTGAGGCAAATTAAATAGGGAGCAGTATTTCAATTACTGCAATGGTGAACTATTAACCCTGTTCTTGTAATGTCTCCATATTTTACATATATCTTGTATAATAAACATTGCATACAAATTTGTTGTTATTCTTTTAATACTTACTATGCCACTGCAAGCTATTTTAACCTTCCAAGTTGGTGACAAATGCTGAAGGAAGCTCCTTGTTGGCCATAAGTAATAGCAAATCAATATACCAGAGTCTTGGCTCATCACCTCATCTGCTCCTGCAGCGGATCTTCTGTTCAGTTCTTTCTTGAACACTGTGTGGAGGTTTGAGATCTTTGTCCTAACCCATGTAATGTTGGCAGAAGGGTGATAATGCGGGCATACCTTCTGCTGCTCTTCCATGGCCATAGCCCTCATTATCCTATTATAATAATGCAGTGATTTTGTTTTTCCAAAAGCATAGATGTGCTCTGTAGGCTTCTATCAAATCATGGAGGAAGTCGTGACTTGTTTCTGTAGCCAATTCCTGTGTTAAAATTAATGAATAGACCTGCGGATGGCTTAGATAGAGGATTTCTGTGAAATAACATTGTGAAGTCTCTAGTACAGCCTATGGGATGTAGTCAGGAAGCCGGTGGTCGGCTGTAAACTACCGGCATGGGACTAATGATAGGCATCTAAATACTACATAATGACGCCTATCATCAGCCCCATGCCGAAATCCCAACATCCGGCATACCGATCATAGGTAAGCCGGGGGTCCAGAGTGGATAGCCGCGCAGTGGGGAGGGTTAGGTTTACGGTCTCCTGGGGGGACTAAAGGCCCCCACACATCAGAACGATATTGTTCCAACCAGCCAACTAGTTGGCTGGTTGGAATGATAATCGTCTAGTGTGTGGGAGCAAACGATTGTCAGCCGTTTGCTCCCACATGCTGAAAAACGTCCAGAAACGGTTGTTCCAACTAGTTGGTGAAAACAAACATGTTTGATTTTCACCAACTATCATTCTAGTGTAGGGGGAACACTCCCCCCAACTGAACGATAAGTAGGCGGACACCTGGCCGCTAGTGTCCGCCTACTTCACTACCGGCTGTGCTGCCCCTGTCAGCTTTGGATCCCCCTGCCTGTCACTGATACAGATAGCGGGCCCGCCTGAGTGTGAGGAGAGGATCAGTGCAGCTGCTGCACACAGGTCCTCCAGGTAAGTGCTGCCCCCCCGCGATCAAAGATGTACCCCCCGCGGGTGCTATCCCCCCGTGATCACAATGTACCCCCCCCGCAGGTGCTGCCCCCCGCGATCAAAGATGTACCCCCCGCGGGTTCAACCGCCCCCCCTGCGATCACAATGTACCCCCCCGCTATCAGAATGTACCCCCCCGCGGGTGCTGCCCCCCGCGATCAAAGATTCCCCCCGTAGGTGCAACCCCCCGCGATCATCGAAGATGTAAGCCCGCCCGCGGGTGCTCCCCCCCCCCACGGTCACAATGTACCCCCCCGCGAGTGCTGCCCCCCCACGAACAAAGATGTCTCCCCCGCGGATGCTACCCCCCCCACAATCGCAGATGTCCTCCCCCCGGTACAGGTGGGGCTTACCTTCAACTCTACCGCTTGTGAGAAGGGGGGTGGGAGTAGTCTGCAAACAACACCCGGCCTCTCTATGTACCCCATCCTCACTCACCTCCTCTCCTGATGGCACCAGTTACAGGTGATGGTTGAGCCTTATTAATTTTTTAGTATTGACATAACAGCTGGTGTGGTAGGTTAGTGGTTACAGTGCAGGTAACTTGATGCAAGGGTCCAGGGTTCAATCCCGGGGATAAACAGCCTATTTTTATTTAAATATTTATATTTATAGACTTAATATTCTTTTTATAGTTTAACAATTTTCCAGGGAGTGAGGGGGAAGCTGGGGACAGAGATGGGGAATGTGCTGGTTACTTAATGTGTCATCCACTGTACTGCCTGACAACCTGTGCGCCCGTGTAATGCCTGGCCCTGACACCCTTCTCCTGACAAGGTGCTCACCCATATAGTACCTGACCCTTATGATACAGTAGTACCTGAATCCTCTCCCCTATAACCCCGTGTGCCCATATAGTACCTGACACCTCCTAACATCACCTGGGCACACAAGACACCCTCTCTCATGTGACCCTGATTCAGAAATGGACATAATGGCGATTTTTACGCAGATTCGACAATTGTTTGCTATTGTGCATGTGCGAATGCAGCCCTGTGCATGCGCAGCTATTGCAGCGCTGTCGCGCATGCAGAGGGCCCACGTACAAAGTGAGTGACATGTAGTCAGCATTTGGGGATGGAAACGGATGGGAGGGTGGTTAGAAAAACTGAGGCGTGTGTGACTATTTAGTGTTCACTCTAGCTCCGGCGGCAGGCAGGGCGTCGGAGCTAGAGAAGGCACATGTGCGCGCACCCCCGAAAATGGGGCGTGTCCATTGAAAAAGGGGCATGTCTATAAGACGCGTCACCCTTTTCATCACTCTTGGGGGCGTGCCCTGCCCACCTTACTTCGGGGATACTTATCACCGGAGAATTCATCATTGCTCTGATGCAGGGACAGCTGCTCCGAAAAAAAGCTGACCCCCGTATCCCCAGAAGTAGCAACGATCCTTACCTTCCCTGTCACCAGGTTCTACGTATGTGTGACCTGAGGTCACACATGTGCAATGTCGCCTGGGAATCAGAGAGGAGGTGGCAGAGGGATCCGCTCGTAATTCCTCTTCGCATCCCCAGAACTCCTTCACATAGGAATGAGCGGGGCTACGAGAACAAACGACATCTGAAGATGAAGATTGTTCTCGCTGGCAAACTCCAAAAACTTTCCATTTTCAGAGTTTGCTGGATATCAGGTGGTCCTACCGGACCCCTGATGATGAATGGCCCGTTAACTTAAATATATTTCCGCATGGTTACCGGGCCATTTAAGTGTTGATGAATAGGCCCCTGAAAGGCCTAAAATAAAACTTGGTCTTGGGGCCAGGTACCACTGGATCTATTCATTATCACTTAATTTCAACAAAAGCTGGTACAAATGAAGATTTTTACCTGCTTTTGTAGAAATTAAGTTTTGGGGCCAGTCATCATAAAGGTAACGCAGGAGATATCACAGATATGTACTGCTTACCTTTCACTCCCGATGTGGCCTGCTGTCCCCATACACTAGTATTTGGGATCCCGCCACCTTTGTCTGGCTCCTTCCGCCGGACGCTGGGGCTTTGTGCACCTGCTCAAACTCTATTTCACGCAGGCGCACTAGCACTGCCGAGTTAGATTCTGCAATACTAGGTTTCACTGCTCTGAAATAGCAGTGAAAGCTTTTGGGGAGACAGAATATCGGACCCCGATAATTAATATAATGAATAGGAATGTGCGCCGACTCCCGTGTTTTGGTTTTAGTTTTGGATCTGTATCTCCTTCGTGTTTTGGATCTGGATAGGTTTTTGCCAAAACCGCACTTGTGAAAATTGGTTCTGGTTTAGCATCTGTATTTTTTCTAAAAAATCATAAAAACAGCTGAAATCACATATTTGCCCTGTTTTTGTTCCTACAGTATTATTAACCTAAATAACATTTATTTCCAGCCGTTTCCAGTCAATTTTGACCACCTCACTGCTCACAATATTGATTTCATCCAGTTTAGGCCAAAAGGTTGCATCGAGCTAGCTGGTGGACTAAGCTAAGCGACAGTAGTGGGTGGCACTAAAATGTGGCAGTTCAGTTCAACATTCCACATTAGGAAACAAATGTTTTTTATTAATCAAGACTGAGGCCAGAGGCAGTTGGAGTGTGAGGTTCTGAATTTGTTGTGGACCTGGGGTGGTGATAGGAGCAGACACAGAAGCCGACTTAAATGAAAAAGTGGGTTTTTTAATAAGTGACTTAGAAGACATGGGAATGACAAATGAAAAAGTCCAGGTATAGCACTAAAGTGCACTTGATAACTGTAGTGGGGGTTAATGGAGAAATGTCCAGATAGTGACAGGCAGGAACAGTCCAGTATACAATTATAGTGAGCTGTAACAGAATGCAGGTATGATGAGCTGTAACTGAATGCAGGTATGGTGAGCTGTAACAAATGCAGGCTAGAGGTAATGAAATCCAGCTGGGAGTGAAATGAGGCAAGGTGCAGGGAAACAGCAGGTTCAGGTGCTCAGGCAGGTGGGAATGTATATGGAGGGTGCAGGGTAAGTCCAGCAGGTTGGAGCAGGCAAGGTTCAAGCTAGAAGCATATAACAAGCAGGCAGGTAAGGCAAAGGTACTCTCTCTCAGCCGCAGCTGAGAAACACGTTGCACTTGCAAAGGAAGGAAGGCTCTGGACCTTCCTAAATACTCAGTGCCGCGCTGTGACTGGCTGTAATGAGCAGAACACCTACCAGGATTGGATTACAGGTAATACGCGGTGACTACCATGCCGTGACATGGAGTACATATGTAGTTGAAGGCAGGAAAAGGAAGGGTTGATTCGTAGTAAATTTAATTTGTTTTGTATTCCGAAGCAAATTTATGAGGAAGGAGGGTAGAGCATGGGTGAACAATATGACCCATGTTTTGCCCACAAAATCTACTTGGTGGTTCAAAATATTTTTTTAAATTAAAGGGGCATGCAGGAGATGCTGTCTGTGGCCATAAATATTACTGGACATTTTTGACATTCAGCAACCACATGTAGAAGACTTCAGCGGCTGTGGCAGTGGCACTGCAGTGGCAGAATGGATGGCAGTTTAATAAACTATAAAATTAAAAATGTCAGGCAGTAATAGCCGAAACAGCACATAATACAAAGAAAAGAGGTGAAAGATGGAATTGTCCCTCCCACCCATCCTTATGTTGTATATATTAAACAGGACATGCACAGTTTAACAAACCAACCACTTCAGCTACATGGACTGCCAATTGTGGCTGAAGCAATTGGTTTGTTTGAGCCCCCACAAAAGAAGCTACCAATGGGCATCTGACATTGCTGGCAATGATCTCTGCATTCAAAAACTGACTTTACAACATAGGTATGATCAGATGTCGTAATCATCATCATCATCCCCATCAGTGTGTACATCCTCTTCTTCACACAATATTAATTTGTCCCCGCTAGAATCCACCATTACAGACGCCTCTGTATTTTTTTTGTCTAAATTGCTAGTACAGGTCTTCCTTGTGGAATTTGTATCTCATTTGGGTGAACATCGTCTTTTTGCTGACAAGGTTCCCGGCTGCGCTGAAAACTCTTTCAGAGTACACACTGGAGGGTGGGCAACATAAGTAAAGCAAAGCCATTTTGTGTAAGGGACTCCAAATTGCTTCTTCTCCCTGCCAGTAGTGAAACGGACTGTCTGACATGCCTATTTTGATGCTATCCCTACAATAATCATCCACCATTCTCTGAATGGTGACAGTATCAGACGAAGTCACGATAGACATATCATTAATTGCAGGCAGTGCTTTCAGACCCGACCAGATGTCATATGGTCATGATTGAGGATGTTTATGATGATGCAGGTGTTGGTGGTTGAGATTGCAGGAGCTTGGATCTAACAGAGCGAAGGGAGCAGCTAAGTGGCGCTGGACTGATTGTTACGTTTTTAGCCAATGTTTCTGAATTTGAAAAATACTTTTCAATTTGATGAATGCGCTGAAATTGACATAACAGGGAGGAGGTTCCTAGATGGTGAAGTCCTTACCTCTACTCACTCTTGCTTTGCAAATGTTATAGATGGCTTGACAATTGTTGTCCGGATTTGGATAGAAATTATTCCACACATGAGAGGTGGATATTTTTGCCTTTTGTCCTGACATGACAATGGGATTTTTCATACCATGGGCAACATCTGTTGCCTGATTTACATAAACAATATCTTTGGCATCAACATCCTCATCATCTACATCCTCATCATCCTTATTAGCGCCAACTACAGAAATATCCTCATCCTCCTGGTGCAATTCCACAGAAGCATCCTTGATTTCTATGTCAGATTTGTGCTGCTCATCCCCACATTTTGCAGAGGGCAACCAAATGGTGGAAGGAGGATCTTCTTCAAGTAGAGTATTGGAAATGTCAGCCGTCACACATGGCAACCGCGGACACACTTGAACTTTCCTCAGGGATCTGTGACTTTTCTGAGCACACAGTTGGTTCATGTGCCTTAGCAATTTTCATTTTTTTGACACTTCTACAAAGACAAGAGCTAACTTCATCATAAGATGCAGAACCACCAGTCATAAATAAAGGCCAAGGGCTTATCCTTTCCTTGCTACTTCATGTAGTGAATGGCATATTGTCAATTTTTTGTTTCTCGGCAGCATACTTAGCTTTTGATTTTTTTCTTTAACACTGTAAAATATTGCTTGTTTGATTTTACATGCACTGACTTAAACCCTTGGGCACCAGCCTTCGTAGATGACGTCGAGGGCCTTGTATCTTCATCATGACTGCTGGCAGCACTAGTATGTGGTTCCTGCTCCCCTCTCATTTGATTGTCCTCCATATCAACAAACTTACACTGCAGTCTGACCGGCAGTGTCACCGAACAATAATAGTGTAACTACTAAGTAGCACACACACAAAAAATAAATCAAAAGAGATTCTTTTTTTGTGGAATGCTAAGTTATTTACCTTTTTTTTTTTTACACTGGGGAAGAGCACCCCTGGACGAGGCAGCAGCCCCTTAATGAACAACACAGCCCCCTTTATGGACAACAAAGCACCCCTGCTGAGCAGCGGAGTGTGGATGCGGACAGACCACCTGCAGAGTCACAAATATGTGGATGATAACTGCAGCCTGGCCGGCATTGTCACCGAACAACAATAGCGTACCTACTGGCTAGAGTACTAAAGTAGCGCACACACACACACACACAAAAATCAAAACAGATCTTTTTTTTGTGGAATGCTAATTTATTTAACTTTTTTTTTTACACTGGTGAAGACCACCCCTGAATGAGGCAGCAGCACCTTGATGAAATACACAGCACCCCTTTAAGGACAACAAAGCACCCCTACGGAGCAGCGGAGTGCGGACGGACCACCTGCAGATTCACAAGTATGTGGATGATAAACTGTGGTCTGGTTGGCTGTATCACCATACAATAATAGCTTAACTAGTTACTAACTAGTAGCTACCTAGCACACACAAAAAAATGAAAAAAATAATAAGATTTGAATTTGAACTTTTTTTAACTCTTTTTTATACTGGGGAAGAGCACCCCTGGATGACACAGCACCCCTTTATGAACTGTAGCCTTAACCCCTTGATGGGCAGGTTAACACAGCAGCACCCATTTATGTACTGCAGCCCAAGCCCCTTTATGGACAACACAGCAGCAGCCCTTTATGTATTGCAGCCCCTGCCCCTTGATTGAGAGGACAACAGTGAGTGACATAACAGCACCCCCCACTTTATATACTGCAGCCCCAGCCTGACAACACTGCACCATTGAACAAATAGTGACAAGTCACTGACAACAACACACAATACTGACTGCACCCTAGAAGAACAGAGCACGTCTGCTCTGTACACTCTCCACAGTTGGAGTGAAAATGGTGCCGATCACCGGGACCTTTATAGAATCCAAAACCTGCAAGAATCCGATCACGGGAGGATGACGTTTTGCCTCGTTTTTAGATACGAGTCACGTGGGAAAACCTAAGCTGGATGAGCTCGTATCACGCTTATCTCTAATCTATCTATCTATCTATCTATCTATCTATCTATCTATCTATCTATCTATCTATCTATCTATCTATCTATCTATCTATCTATCTATATTATGAATCACTCCTACAATATCAGCTGTTGCTGCACACAGGCAGGGATTTCTGAAAGGACATAGGGCCTCATTCAGAGTTGGGAATAGAGTGAGATATCGTTCTCAACTGTGAACCTGAACAAACCATATTGCAATGCAAGGGGTGTAAATACTTACATTATTTTTTTACATGTGGGGTAAATACTGGCTGCTTTTGCATGTAGACCACAAATACTGCACAGCTTTATTATTACTCTACAATTTAGAAGTCAGATGTCAGTTTGGAAACACTCCTCCCAAATCTAAATCTCTCTGCACATTTTAAATCTGCCCCACCTGCAGTGCAGCATGGTTTCACCAAGATGATCAGTTGAGAGAGATATCTCTCTCTATTCCCAAGTCTGAATCAGGCCCTGAGTCTGTTCACTACCCCATCTGTGTCACCCTTGTCTATCTACTCCTACCCTTTAGAATGTAAGCTCTCACGCACAGGGCCCTTTTCTCCCATGTGCTTTTCCTTCTCTTACTATTACCTTCAGCACCTAACCCTTGACTTCTGCCACTGTACTACTAACTTGAGTGTTATGACCGCTGTTGCAGCAATGTTTATATATCATGTACTTATCCTGAATTGTCTTGTGCTGTAAGTCACTGTTCTCTTGTTCTGCTTTGTAAGGTGCTGCAGATCCCTTGTGGCACCATAGAAATAAAGGCTAATAATAATAATATAATAGTTATGTCCGGGAGACAAAGATCCAAGTTTCGGCTCTGCCTGCACCCACTTTTATTCTCTCCCTGTCTCTCCCCCATCTCCCATCTCTCTAGCTCTCAGCCCTGATTTCCCATTTGCCTCTCTCTGTCACAATATGGAGAAGATGAAGTAATGACTACATCAGTGCGCTGGTGAGATGCAGCCATTATTTTGTATCACATCTCCTCATGGTAAATAATACTTTCTAATAAGGCTTGTATGCAATTAGTTTCGCACCCGCAATACTTTTTTGCCTACATCGCGTATTTTAGCTGCGAAAACTTATCGCGCACATCCCCGCGATTCGCCATATTCAATTTCAAAACACGCGGAAACGCAATCGGTGAATGCAAACCAGGCGAAAAGTGCTGTCTGAATTGGGGAAATCAACCTGACACCCCTAAAAGATGCACTAACATAAAGCTATTTGGGGTACTTAAGGGGTGTCATTTTCTTCTAATTAGCGTCTTTGAACAATTGGTGAAGAAAAGTATTTAGCAGTTTTTTTAGGTGAAAATAAGTTGTCCAGTCAAAATTGGGGTGCCTGAAAGTGGGTGCAAGCATGATTTAATGTCTTCAAAGTGAACTTTTAAATAATGCGAATTTGCACCCCCCAAAATGCACTTGCAATCCCCAAAACACTTGACCCCAGCACCTTATTTCGCTAGTTTGAAAACTTGTCCCCCCAATTTGCACTTTTTCACCCCCAAATTCAAACTACTTTTTTGTGGTGTTATTAATTTTGTTTTAGGTTTTTTTTAACGCAGTTGTCCTTTGGGGGCTGTCCCAAGGGTTCTGAGTGGTTTCTCCACCTTTGTACCCTCATACAAAATAATTGCACTTCTTTTCTCCACCCATTCAGAGGCAAAACATTTTCACCTATTACATTGCATTGCGTTTTCACGTATGCAAAAAGCGGATGGTATTGAATACAGCGATACTTTTCCAACAGATGAAAAGTCACAATCGGCGATACTTTATAGTGAATCCCGGCTTTTCGCACCTAATTGAATATGGACCACAGTATGTAAATCCTTTACATTCATTGGTGAAATATAGGCAATGTGAGGATGATTGTGACAGACAGCTTCTGTGATGTCACTAAGCCTATAAAAGTCACTGCCTGGCATAGGACACTGAGTTATTAGCTGAGTGTGTGTAGTATCTATATCTATAGATTGTTTCTTAGCGCTATAACTCTTTCCGTATATTAGATATCTTACAGTCTCAGGTAAGTTTATCTTAACCTAAATAATGTTACTAGCTGTTAGCCTACCAGGCCACAAGTTCTGGTGCTGGGATTAATTTGGTGATTGTGGAGGTGGTGGAGCGGATTACTTTATGTTTTATTTGTTTTTCATTATTTTACCTGCCAGTCATCATCATCATTCATGGGGTTTTATTTATTCACATTTTACTTTTTGGGGGCTTTTCACCCTTATAATTTAAAAATTAATCTAAAAACATATTTCAGCAGTTTCAGGATTATAGCTCTTAATTTGCTCTTATGTTCTTCTGCAAATTGTATTCTTAATTGTGCACCCATAAATTATAATATTAATGTGTTATCTGTGCTAATAAAACATTTGCTATTCTCTATATTATGGAGTTAGATTATATGTAATTATCTTAATCTATATTATGTTAACATATTGTAATTACATGTATTTAATGTGCTTCGGTCATCTCCTAACCTTTAATAGGACTCGATCATAGAGGGAAGTTCATTAAAACATCCCCCGTCTATTAGAAGTAAATATTTCCGTTATGTGGAGTAAGACAACATTAAGAAAGATGTATTATTAGTTTTTACTTCATAATAACTTCTAATTATGAATCTCATATTGTTCTATGTACTTGTTGTAATTCAAAAATAAAATGAAAAAGTGTATTATAATGCAATTTAAAAAACATAGATTAATAGTATTAAAAAGCAGCTGGCCGGGGAACGGTATAATTAATCATCATTAATTGATCTGATCTGCCAATCACTATATATCTCTGTTTTGCAATGTCAGATTTTCATTTTATATGAATGAATTAGTTGTAGATTAAAATAAAATATAAAATACACTGCTATATATATATATACAAAAGAATTGCTAGTAAAACACCTGCTTTTCTGAGAGCCTCTGTCAGCCCTGCTCACCCTACACTCCGTTCTATGCATTGCTAGTGGGAATATGGCAATAAAGTTTAAAACATGGATCCATCTTTCCACTAAAATGCATATAATAGTGTCTGGTATGTGTATGTATAGTTACACAGCCATCATGTGTCTGCTTAATATATATATTTTTTAAATGTTTAAATTTCACTGCTCCTAGCCTGGTCGCTCTAACAGGCGTCTCAGCCACCAGCTTTTAGTAGCATCTGAGCCACCGGATGGCGTTTATCAGCATCTGTGTTATTTTATTATGACTGACGACATTCAGACTGTAGACATTTTGACCCTGTCGACATTTTAGTTATCATTGTTATGACAGTCAACATTTTAACTGTGTACACTTTGTCTACATTTAGACCCTGTCGACAGATTGAATATCAACATTTTGATTGTTGACATTTCTGTATTCATTGTCAATATTTTGACTGTCTGCATCCTGTTAACCTTATGACCCTGTCAAACTTATGTCCATGTCGACTTGTTTTGTTGTCGACATTTTGCCATTTGACCTTTTGATTGTCTAAGTTTTGACTGTTTGAATTTTGACTACATCCCATTGTAACATTTCCCAGCAGTTTGTCTGCTAACTGACACTATTCAGTTGCTGTGCTGCAGTGACAGCTCATTGTACAGTACTTCAGCATCATGTAAGATGAGTCTTGTTTTATGCCCACTATGGAATGGATTGAAAATATCTGTATATATGTAATGTAGGTAAAAAGCCAAAAACATGAATAAGTTATAGCAACGCAAATTATATTTTATTTGTTTCAGTTATTTGACAACCATTGTGTTTATCTTTCAGAAGAGACTTTACCATCAGTTCCACAAATTCTGTGCGCTATTAAATAGCCATGAATTTAAGACTTCCTTTTAAGAACATGTTTCAAGAGCATCCAGTGTTCTTATTATGTCTATATGGTTTCTTCTTCCACCTGAGACCTGCAGAACCCTTTTATACATCATATATGACTGGGCCTAACAAAAAGTTCACCATGGAAGAGGTACGAGAACACAATTCTTATTTATATCAGTAACATATAAATTATGTGAAATTGTAATGCACTCTATGGGTGAGTTGTATGAAAGTCAGGGCCGTAACTAGGGTAGTGTGACCAGTGCCATGGCACAGGGCACCGCAGGGCAGGGGGTGCTGTTTGGGCCTGTCAAATTTCCTGTTTTTTATGAATCTCACTTGTAGTTTTCTCTTCTTTTATCCCCAGCATCTCCTGGCCTCCCCTATCTTTTCCCTGGCCCTTCCCCATGAGGCCATTGCCCTTTTTCAGTTGCCTTTTTTTATGTCCGTATTTAAAAAATGGGGGACAGATGCTTATTGGAGCAGCTGTCTGGCTAGGAGGTCATTAATAAATTGCCTCGAAAGCAGTTCCATAATATATTTATATATAAAACTTTCCTAAAATAAAATAATAACAATAATAATATTAATTATATGTCAAAATTAAAAGTTTCCAACACCAGTAGCATATGTGCCAGGTTGATGTCAGGGGTACTTACACCCAACAAAGTCATAGGCACAGGAAAGGTTCTTTAACACTTGACTGATAATTAAAAAAATAATTTGCTGTTAAATTTAATTTAAATAATAAAAAACACCTATACTACAGCAATTATAATCATCATTCTCATGTATGGATAATAGTAGCAAATCCACAATCAGCCAATCAGAAGCAACTAGTTAGTACTGGGAACTGTCATTCTCATCATCAATGTGTATGCACCCCAAGTGATACAGCTACTTGTTGGAAATATGTGTGAACAGGTTGGATGATATAGCAGATATGTACACATATGCCCCCCCAGTTGCTTAACCAGTGGAAGGTTTATTGATGTTACATGAGCTACAGCTGTACTCACTGTTATACACACTGGTTGGATGGAGCTCACCAGCCAGTGATTGTATCCAGATACTGGGTAGTGGTGCAGGATCACTGGAAAGTGTCAATATTGCAGGTAATCTCTCAGGTCTCAAGGAGCTAAGTGGAAAACTTGCCTCTCCCATTGTGGCGCACTAACACAGTGAACAAGATGTCATTGCGCATCCGCAGTAGTAGCCTTAGCAGCCATCTTGGTACGGGGAAAGAAGCCTACCTGGAGGAGTAATATGTAGTCTGCACAGTTTGTGTTTTCCATGTTCAACACTACTGACCAGCATATATGCACCTCTGTGAAGGTTTACCTTACCCGTAGTAACATGAATATGTCCTTTCTGTACCTGGACTACATTTCAAATCCCCTTTCCCTGCTCTTCCACTCCAAACAAAAGGATGTGCAAGTGTAAGATGTGACCAAGTCTGCATATGGACATAGGCGTGCCCTTTATTGTGGATGAGCATAGTATAAATTTGCATATTTTACATAAAACAAATGGGTGAACGTCTAACAGCATTTTTTTTTTTTTGAAAGGAGGAACTCTGCCTGTGAAAATACTCTGATTATATCTCTTATAATGGAATTATAATTCTACTAAGGATCTTATCTCCTGGTCATACAATGTCTTAATACCTAATTTGCCTTTGAAAATATGACAACTGATACTCAAACTCTGTTTTCACTAACATATTGCTTATAATGTGTCTTCTTTCTCCCCAGGTCACGAATAAGCTCTCCCCAATATGGACAAACAGTTTGCTGCTTCTCCAGCTGCTAGTGCTCCTCTTTACTGACCTCTGCCGATACAAACCGGTCATTGTGTGTCAGGGCCTGTGCCAAGTCATCAGCTACAGCCTACTGTGCTTTGCTTCCAGTTTCCGGGCCATGCAGTTCCTTCAGGTTACCTCAGCCATGGTCTCTGCATGTGACATTGCCATCTTCTCATATGTACACAGTGTAGTGGCTGCTGATCAATATGAGAAGACCATTGTCTATATCCGAGGGTATAGCTTGCTAGGCTACACCATAGGTGCTGTGTGTGGTCAGCTCATGGTGTCAGTTGGTCATTTCTCCTACTATTACCTGAACATTATTACCTTGGAAAGTGCATCAATGGCTTTCATCATCTCCATTTTCTTGCCCATGCCCAGCAAGGATCAGCCATGTTCAGAGTGTACAAATGACCACATCAAACACAGACACATGAACGCTGTGCACAGCTGTTGTAAAATGGTGGCCAAGTTCTTCAAGCAGCAGTGGCTGGACTTCTGCGAGTGCTATTCCTGCAGCATCATTACCTGGTCCTCATTGTGGGCACTTGTGTCAGTTGGATACTACCAAGTGATTGGCTCTTCCCAAACACTCTGGGATAGCTTGGAACACTCTGACAGTGTCTTTGTGCTTAATGGAGGCGTGGAAGCTGCTGCAGCTTTGCTAGGTATGAAATAGATTACACAGTCTGAGTAATTATGTGTCTCCATCACACTAATCTCTAACCCTATACACTAACTATGGAGGACAAGGTCCTAGGCAAATATCTCTTTCTCATTGTGGCTTTTCAAATGTATCTGTCATTGGCTAAACAAAAATAGGGGAGGAGCATACAAAGCTATAGGAAACCCTCTTAGATGTCTTCACAATTATTTCTTATTACATTATAAGTCATATCCCTCACTCTCATGTCAAAACACTGATGGTTAAAATATCTCTGAAAAATGAAGCAGACTGGGAGTATTCCATTCCCTGTGCTGCTTCTGGACCAGATATCTCTCAGCTAAATATAACATATATTTCTATTAATACATTATCTGTATTAGGCAGAGTTATCAAAAAAAACTTATTAGACCTGCAAATGCAGGATTTCTAGAGGTACATAGGTGCCGGTGGTCCAAATGAGTGTGTGTGGCCGGTCCATGAAGAGGTCTCATAATTAACACTTAATAAGCTATAGTCTGCCTCAAAGGGAATCGGTATGAAATCCCCACAGTCGGGATGCCTGCTGTCATTATACCGACAGCGGCATCCCAATGCTCAGGATCCCGACAAGGATCCGGTACGTATGGTAATTTTTCCCCCTTCTCCCTCTAACACTAACCCTCCCTACCCTGCACCCTAACCCTCCCTGTTAGTGCCTAAACCTAACCCTCCCCTCTAGTGGTGCCTAACTCTAGCCCACCCCATGGGGTACCTAACACTACCCTCACCCCAAAGTCTAACTCTAACATCCATGATGCCTAAACCTAACCCCCTCGCGGCTTAGACCTAATCAGCCCCGCTATACTTATGATAAGAATCCCGGCTGTCGGGATTCCGGCGTTGGCATATCCAAGACTTTCGGGATTACAGTGCAGGTCTTCCGGCTGGGTAGTGGTATTCTGTTGTCTGGATTTCGTCAGACAGGATGCCGGCTGTAGGTACAATAACTGCATCCCGGTAAGACACCTGTCTCCTAGCTGGCAGCTGCTCTCTGTTCTCTCTAAGCTGATGAGTACTCAGATTCAAACACACCGCACACTTGGTATGAGAAACTATGACCACTGGGCATGTACAGCAGCTTTGTACTATTCCTTAAACTGCATATTGTATTAATTCATTTAATATAGTTCTGCTAATGTGGCAACTGGAAACCCCCTGTGTTTTCCTATGTGCTATGCCAAATACATGTTTTAAAAATATGTTTTTATAGAGAACCGATACCTGTTCATTGAACATGTTATACATTCTTCAATTTCTATTTCTCTTATGTATCAAAAATGGGTGATAACATTAATTTTAAGTACCTCTGGTCATATCAGGTCAGTAAAATACATGATAACAACTGATAGCTACTCTGCACCTGTTTGTTTCCTGCAGATATATTTGCACTCTCCGTGATGGACTGCATGAAGACAGACTGGAGCTTCTGGGGAGAGCTGGCTCTGTGTGTCCTCTGTGCAGTGGACAGTGCTGCCATATTCACCATGGCCTACGTTAACAATATCTGGGTGGGCTATGCTGGCTACATTGTATGTAAGGCCTCCTATAAGATACTTACCACAATAATAATGTAAGTATGCACTCTGTACCACTACTACTGTCATGCCTATGAATGTCATATTTCTACCATGTATAGATCTGTAACAGTCACTGACTATTTAGTTTCCTTTGCATATAAAATAAGCAACTTCATTATTATTCCCAGTTCGTTAGTCATTATATGCCCCAATGTGCTGTGTGCAATGGCCCTGAGTCAGAGATGGACACAATGCTGCTGTTTGCGCAGTTATAGTAATTACCTGTAACCTGCACACACATATGAGTCACACTGCGCATGTGTCACGTGTCATTACTGATGTCGCTGATGTCACTCGCAGTCAGGATTTATTCACAAAGTGATTGCCTGGAAGGGATCGTTTATGGGCGACAATGCGGAGGCGATGACTGAAATGCAGACGTGACGCGGCCGTTTTCAGTCTGTCAGTGACTGAGATCCTGTATGCAGAAAAAATGGCTCCAGTGTCTCAGTTCCTGCGCCCATTCTGTATGACCATAGGGTTACTTAGAAGTCAGATAATCAAATGATCTGCGTCCGAGCTGTTGTTTGGATTTGCCAGGCTGCAGATGTGACATCTCATTACAAATCCTGGCAGCTGTGGCATTTGCATATTATTGCACAGCAGCTGTGTACAAATCCGCAGTCACTGTGGCATTAGTGTATATTACTGAATCAGTCCCAGTACCACTTACCCATCAGAACAATCCGCAGTCACTGTGGTATTAGTGTACATCTCTGACCTGGGGCATTTTAACAGAGGAAGGGGCCCGCGTGCACTACTCGTGCGGGGCCCCCTCCTCTCTCCCTGGTGGCTGGCAGCCGACTGCCACAGCTGGCCAGCGACAGGAGCTTTAGTATACTCCGGGCACTAGAGTGTGCCCGGAGTCTACTGCGCATGCACAGAATGCCGGAAAATTGGCCGCGGAAGCCATTTTCCGGCATTCTGTGCATGCGCAGTAGACTCCGGGCACACTCTAGTTCCTGGAGTCTACAGTGCATGTGCAGAACACCGGCAAATGGCCGCGGTGCCAATTGTTCTGGTGTTCTAAGCAGCAGTGACACCCGACGCGGGACCTCAGATAGGTAAGTTTAAAAAAAATATGGGTGCAGTGTGTGCGGTGCAGGGCCCCCCTGGACCCGGGGGCCCGTGTGCCCCGCACACACTGCACCCATTATAGATGCGCCACTGTCTCTGACTCTGGCCCAGTACCACTTACCCATCAGAGCAATGCTGATTTACAGTTGTAGTACCCTACAGTTCTAACACCAATGACGGTTATGTATAAATACTATTGAAATGTACAAATCATCAGTAACAATCACAGCATATAATCAGACATCTGATTTAATGATCTAACTTACACCATACTTACTGACATTAGAAAACTCCTCTTGCGGAGCCCTGTTCCAGTCCTGTATAACACAATGATATATGTCTGGTCACACTGCTATGACTTACAGTTCCCACAGTATCAACATGTCTTGTTCTGTGTTATATAACTGATGCCTGTCCCACTCCTATCCTAGGGTGAATATTGCTGTGAGTGTGAGAAAGGAAAGATACGCTTTGGTATCTGGGATAAACAATTTTGCATCCCTGCTGTTGCTAGCAATTGTGAATATAATAATGACTGGTATCAAGCAAGATATCCACAGTCAGGTAAGGACACCCTGGCCACCATCACATTGCTTCCAATAAATATGTGCAAACTATTAGGTATATTAGGATGTGGCCCTGTGACATGTCCCTATTGTCATCACTCTAATGGTGTGCACAGCACTCCCACAGATGCTGGGCTGCCCCCAGGCTCCCAGTGCTCCCCCTAAACTTTCTGCCCTGTCTGCGGGAAACTGTGACCCATGAGTGGGATGGCAGGACAGTCCTAGAAAAGTGGGACAGTTAGGAGGTATGCAATAAATAGGCCCCCAGACTACTTGCTACTATAATAATTTCTCTGCTCATACTGTAACTTTACTTTTGTAAGATTATATTTTCTCTGTTGTGTTTCTTTTACTTTATCATCTATGCCAGCTATTTCTTTATACTATCAGGGATCATTGGTTTAATCGGAGTCTGCATAATGACTAGCAAAAGGAAAAAAAACATCAGAGACCAGCAGATCACCGATAACAGCACAGGGTGTCCATAACACAATGCCATCAAATATTTCTGGCGGGTGGTCCCAGCATCCAGCGTATCTAAGCAGAGCTTCTCCACCATCCGGGTGGCTAAAACATCTTTACACCCAGAGGATACCCTCAGGCAAGAGCAGCATGCTGCCATGGTCCCTGTATCTATCTCTGACAGATTCCAACTCTGCAAGGGTGAGGTGCTGCTATGGTCCCCATTCTTGATCAGCAGCTTGGTATTTCCCAACACCTGTACTCAGTAGAAGGTGGAAGAGTCCCGGGACCTAGGCTGGTGACACTTGGAGAAGGTTCACCAGCAGCGACAAGTCACCAAAGTCATCTATCGAGAGGTAATAATAAGCGCTATTACTGTATTAATGTGGGAACAGGGAGGTTACTAAACAGTTGTCTAGAAGCAATCAGTAGTGATGTTTAGCGAGTTTAATAGTTGGGGTAGTTTAGCAATTACTGATGGTCATGATAAAATGCAAGGACCAATGCAAAGCCCCTCTCACTAAACTGCATGTCATCCAGGCTTGCCTACCCTCCCGATTTGGCTGGGAGCCTCATGATTTTTGGGTGCCGCTCCCGGCCCCCCGGAAAGGCTGGCAAGCCTCCCGGCAGCCAGCAACCCTCCCGACCTCCCCCCAGAATAAACTGGAAACTCCCACAGTGGGGGTGCCAATGACGCGATTTGCGCTGAATCACGTCATCGTGGCCCCGCTTGCTGCTTCACAATGCTAAAAATAACGGTATTGTGAAAAGGTGGCGGGGTCACGATGATGCGATTGTGCGTCTCCGCCCCCACTGTGACGATGATGACTGGGCACGCCCCCAGCTGTTAGCCAACAATTAGCTCCCTCCCGGAAGAAGGGAGCTAATTGTCATCAAGAATGATGTCATCTACTGTAGTTGGTGCAGCTGGACAGCACAGTTTGAATCAGCAATTAAGCTTTGCTCCAGTGCTGGTCTGAATCATGTCATCTAGAGGGATATATGAAGATCATCTCCCATCACTACAACTTTGCATGCACTGTCCAATCAGTGTGGAGTGTGCAGCACATATTCTTCTCTCCAGTCCTGGACTGCTGGGGGCTGTTGCCCCTCCTCTGTGTACCATGTGACAGGGGCTTTGAAATTGTGACATATCCAATGGCCATTGTAACTACATCCAGCTATAGATCATACAATACTACTACTTGCAGTGTTTGGAGCCTCCTACAGGTGAATGTGGTCTGTGCTGACAGTGTTGTCCAAATGTCTGCCAAGAAAAAGGCCAGCACCCTGCCCTGCACTGGCACCCAGGGCACGTTACGCCACTGCACTGGCCCCACCCACATTACACCACTGCCCATCATACATATTCTTAAAAGGCAATACTTGAAGTACTCACAAATAATCACATTTATGTTTGTTTTTTTATAATAATTTTATTAAATGAGGACTTTTTTTGCAAACTGAAAATAAACGCAAATAATACTGATCAACTTAATTTTCAATAAAATATTCCTAAATATATGTAATAGAAAATATTAAAGATTTATTTCACCCTCAAAAATATAAATAAGCACACATAACATAAAACATAACCATAAACTTATTAAAACTGCTGTATAACTGTTAACTTTCCAATGAGGCAAGGCCCGCACTGTAGTCCAATGAACTTCTAATCTCAGAAATGGCAGGTGTGGATGTCCTGGTGCAAAGCTGAGTGTTAACATAGAGCCCCTCATATTGGTGGTGCGTTCCCTTTTGAAATGACAGATAGGAGGTAGGGAGGTAAACATGGCGTATAGGGTTCCTGTTGTGGCCTAGGAGGCATCTCCATTAGGACACTATAAGGGGTAAGTAGACCTCTAGTCCCCTTATATAGCACATATCCTCTCTGCCTCAGCTCTGTTGTTGTCATTCAATTTCAAGGGGTCTATTTACTAAGCTGTGTTAGGAGATAAAGTGAACGGAGGTAAGGTACCAGCCAATCAGCTCCTGTCGTTTTTCAAACACAGCCTGTGACTTGGCAGTTAGGAGCTGATTGGCTGGTACCTTATCACCGTTCACTTTATCTCCTATCACAGCTTAGTAAATAGACCCCATGGTCTTTTCCTTACAGTATAGAAAAGGCAGATTGTTGTGGGTTAGGCGAGGCAGGAAGTACTGAGACTTGGATGGATGGAGGTAGGGTCACTTGGGTGGCAGTTGTAGCCTAATCTGCTTTAGTCACTATCATAGTTGATGCTTCATCAGTAAAAGCCGATGGCTTTTGGGGAAAAAAAAATACAAATAATTTAAATTAATGTTCTAACAAATCATTTTGTTCTTGTCATTTAACATTTACATTTTGTCTTTTCAGTTACCATCAACTTCGAGGAATGGCCTGCAATGGCCCATTTTCTGGATTTTCCACACTGCAATAAACCTGCACCTTGATAAAATAGACTTTGTGGTGCAGGCATGTTGTGCCATACACACCTATATTCATCGCAAAGCCTCAACCGCACAGCACAACATCCTGTTTTAGTGACATTGCAAAATATCCAGAGGATGATGTAGGATTTGCACCAGTGGAGCCAAGTGAAGTGCAAAACATCAGTGTTGAGGCAAATTAAACAGGGAGCAGTATTTCAATTACTGCAATGGTGAACTATTGACCCTGTTCTTGTAATGTTTCCATATTTTACATATATCTTGTATAATAAACATTGCATACAAATTTGTTGTTATTGTTTTAATACTTACTATGCCACTGCAAGCTATTTTAAACTTCCAAGTTGGTGACAAATGCTGAAGGAAGCTCCTTGTTGGCCATAAATAATAGCAAATCAATATACCAGAGTCTCGGCTCATGCACCTCATCTGCTCCTGCAACGGATCTTCTCTTCTGTTCTTTCTTGAACACTGTGTGAAGGTTTGAGATCTTTGTCCTAACCCATGTAATGTTGGCAGAAGGGTGATAATACTGGCATACCTTCTGCTGCTCTTCCATGGCCATAGCCCTCATTATCCTATTATAATAATGCAGTGATTTTGTTTTCCAAAAGCATAGATGCGCTCTGTAGGCTTCTATCAAATCATGGAGGAAGTCGTGACTTGTTTCTGTAGCCAATTCCTGTGTTAAAATTAATGAATAGACCTGCGGATGGCTTAGATAGAGGATTTCTGTGAAATAACATTGTGAAGTCTCTAGTACAGCCTATGGGATGTAGTCAGGAAGCCGGTGGTCGGCTGTAAAATCCCGGCATGGGACTAATGATAGGCATCTAAATACTAAATAATGACGCCTATCATCAGCCCCATGCCGAAATCCCAACATCCGGCATACCGATCGTAGGTAAGCCGGGCGTCCAGAGTGGATAGCCGCGCAGTGGGGAGGGTTAGGTTTACGGTCTCCTGGGAGGACTAAAGGCCCACACACATCAGAACGATATTGTTCCAACCAGCCAACTAGCTGGCTGGTTGGAATGATAATCGTCTAGTGTGTGGGAGCAAACGATTGTCAGCCATTTGCTCCCACATGCTGAAAAACGTCCAGAAACGGTCGTTCCAACTAGTTGGTGAAAATCAAACATGTTTGATTTTCACCAACTATCGTTCTAGTGTAGGGGGAACACTCCCCCCAACTGAACGATAAGTAGGCGGACACCTGGCCGCTAGTGTCCGCCTACTTCACTACCGGCTGTGCTGCCCCTGTCAGCTTTGGATCCCCCTGCCTGTCACTGATATAGATAGCGGGCCCGCCTGAGTGTGAGGAGAGGATCAGTGCAGCTGCTGCACACAGGTCCTCCAGGTAAGTATCATACTGTAGGACCTGCGCTCCCTTCCCCTGTAAGAACCCGGGTGCCCCCCGTGATCACAGATTTGCCCCCCCCAGGTCTCTCCTCCAACCCCCTACGATCACAGATGTACACCCACCCCCTGCAGGTGCTTCCCCCCCTACCCCCATGCGATCAAAGATGTCCCCCCCCGCAGGTGCTGCTCGCCCCCGTGATCAAAGATGTGCCCCCCGCGGGTGCCACCCCCCCTGTGATCACAATGTCCCACCCCGTGGGTGCTTCCCCCCGCGATCAAAGATGTCCCTCCCCGCCGTGGGTGCTACCCCCCCGCGATCACAAAGTACCCCGCCCGCGGGTGCTGCCCCCCCTGCGATCAAAGATGTACCCCCCATGGGTTCAACTGCCCCCCCTGTGATCACAATGTACCCCCCCGCTATCACAATGTACCCCCTCGGGTGCTGCCCCCCGTGATCAAAGATGCCCCCCGCAGGTGCTACCCCCCGTGATCATCGAAGGTGTAAGCCCACCCGCGGGTGCTGCACCCCCCCCACGGTCACAATGTACCCCTCCTGCGAGTGCTGCCCCCCCATGATCAAAGATGTCTCCCCCGCGGATGCTACCCCCCCCCGCGATCACAGATGTCCTCCCCCCAGTACAGGTGGGGCTTACCTTCAACTCTGCCGCTTGTGAGAAGGGGGGTGGGAGTAGTCTGCCAACAACTCCCGGCCTCTCTATGTGCCCCATCCTCACTCACCTCCTCTCCTACAGTTACAGGCGATGGCTGAGCCTTATTAATTTTTTAGTATTGACATAACAGCTGGTGTGGTAGGCTAGTGGTTACAGTGCAGGTAACTTGATGCAAGGGTCCAGGGTTCAATCCCAGGGATAAACAGCCTATTTTTATTTAAATATTTATATTTATAGAATTAATATTCTTTTTATAGTTTAACAATTTTCCAGGGAGTGAGGGGGAAGCTGGGGACAGAGATGGGGAATGTGCTGATTACTTAATGTGTCAACCACTGTACTGCCTGACAACCTGTGCGTCCGTGTAATGCCTGGCCCTGACACCCTTCTCCTGACAAGGTGCTCACCCATATAGTACCTGACCCTTATGATACAGTAGTACCTGAATCCTCTCCCCTATAACCCTGTGTGCCCATATAGTACCTGACACCTCCTAACATCACCTGGGCACACATGACACCCTCTCTCATGTGACCCTGATTCAGAAATGGACATAATGGCGATTTTTACGCAGATTCGACAATTGTTTGCTATTGTGCATGTGCGAATGCAGCCCTGTGCATACGCAGCTATTGCAGCGCTATCGCGCATGCAGAGGGCCCATGTACAAAGTGAGTGACATGTAGTCAGCATTTGGGGATGGAAACGGGTGGGGAGGTGGTTAGAAAACTGAGGCGTGTGTGACTATTTAGTGTTCACTCTAGCTCCGGCGGCAGGCAGGGCACCGGAGCTAGAGAAGGCACATGTGCGCGCACCCCCGAAAAGGGGGCGTGTCCATTGAAAAAGGGGCGTGTCTATAAGACGCGTCACCCTTTCCGTCACTCTTGGGGGCGTGCCCGGCACTTACGGACACCTTTTGCCCTCCAGCGGGAGAGCTAACTATTTAAACGCTGTTTTGTGTGTGTGCATAAATTAATAATTGCGCTCTCATGTGCAGCATAAGAGCTCTCTGTGTGTCAGGAGAGCTGCAGGGTTAGCGGCTGGTCAGACATGACTTACATGCTGCGTAACTGCCTGATGTACATCAATGGTACCAATGTTTACACTGTTGCACATCGTACGGATATGAGAAGGCAGCAGTGGGCATCCCTATGCTGGGCTGTGCTTACACTGTACGGATATGAGGAGGCAGCAGCGGGCGTCCCTATGCTGGGCTGTGCTTACACTGTACAGATATGAGAAGGCAGCAGTGGGCCTCCCTATGCTGGGCTGTGCTTACACTGTACAGATATGAGAAGGCCGCAGTGGGCGTCCCTATGCTGGGCTGTGCTTACACTGTACGGATATGAGAAGGCATCAGTGGGCATCCCTATGCTGGGCTGTGATTACACTGTACATATATGAGAAGGCATCAGTGGGCGTCCCTATGCTGGTGTATGCTTTGGAAGGCATTAGTAGATTTTAGTAACTGCAATCTGCGAGAGTATCCAATGTATTTGAGGTAAAATCCCTGAAAACACCAGTTTTCGGGGGTTCACCTCAAATACGAAGTATTCCCCGGATGTATTAAGGAGGGGATACCTGGTGTATTCCCTCCATTACAGTTGACAGCCGACTCCCCCATAGGTTTCTATATATATACACGTGTGTGTGTTCAATATATTTATTCAAAACATGCAAAAGTAGGCAGGCACTCTCTGCCTACTTCTGTGACATCACAAGTTGGACAGAAGTTGGCTGGTCTGTTGAAAAAGTTGGCAGGTTGCCTGGTTGGATGAAAAGTTGATTAGATGTGTGGGGAAGCATTTTAGTTGGACAGACAAGTTGGACGGTTGGTCAGTTGGTTGGTTGGAGGAAAGTTGGTTTGATGTGTGGCCAGCTTTAGGGTTAGGCACCCCCCAGGAGGGCTAGGGTTATGCTGTGTACATATGGCATGACAAAACTGTACGATTTGAATGATAACAAAATCGTTCATATCGTTATCGTTCAAATTGTTCAGTTTTTGGCCCCTTCCAACCCACTAACAACCTGCGATGTGCTGCCACATATGGATATATGTCCATCGGCCATGCATGCAGGCCAACCTGCTCGATATTGAGCAGCTTACTATTGGGACCCACGTTGATCGTGGGTCGTTATAGTCGTTGGTAAGTTGGTGGTGTGCTGGATGATCAATATCAATCATCCAGCACACCAGGAGGGCGCAGGACGATCAGACAGCAATATCGTTATTATTGTCTGATCATTCCATGTGTACGGAGCTTTAGGCTAGGGTAAGGGGCCTATTTATCTCCTCTGTCGATATCTTCATCTGCCGACCTTGTCAGGGGGTATAACATACCGATTCCCAGCCTATAGGGGCAGAGCATAAAACAGGTGTGTGTTGGTGAGCTGTAAAAAACACACATTAGGCTGGATGAGTGAATTAAATGGTAGATTTTTGTTCGTGTTAATGATTTGTGTTAGTTGTCAACTCCTTGAGAAAGGCCAATGGGCCGCAACGCGTTGGAGATCTCCGTACAGCTATCATACCCACTTGAACTTGCACTCTGTTAAAACCGGAAACGACTCCAAGTCTTCAAACACTGCAGCACTTGCCCGCCCGCATGCACCAGCGACACCACTCACGTCTGGGTCCCGCCCACCCGAGAGCCGCAGCCGTAGGTGCACCAAGCAGGCAATGGCAGCGACCCCCCTGCCGCCCGTGCACCGCACGCGGCCCACGCAGTAGCAACAGCACGTGCACTCCCCAGCAGGCTTGCAGGGTACAGTCAGTCACCCACGGCTGGCGCCCACCCACGCAGCAACCTCCAACAGTACCACGGAGACTGCCAAGCACCAACACAAGGGCTATCACCCACAGCAAGCAGGCCATCCCTGCCTTACCTCCACAGGCACGTGGACCACCCACGCAGCCAAAATCAGACTGCTGGGCCCCAACTGGAAACTGTGAGAACTGCTCCCTGTCACAGAAGTCGGGCTCCTACCGGTAGGTAAGCATATCTCTACTCACCAGTGCTGGACGCCGCAACTGGGAACACCACAAATCGCAACATCCAGGGCATCCCAGTTCCCAAGACTGTAGACCATAGGTCCAGCAGGGGAACATGCAGTAGTCAGGACCGCATGCAAAAGGAGCCCCCTCAAAGGGTCCACCCACCCCCCAACTGTGGATTGCACCTGCTCACCCCCTCACTCTTTCACATTAACAGGGCAGCATGCCCCCACAAACTATCAAGGGGCAATGAATTCCCGAGGAGCACTGTGCCTCCACAAGAAGGAAGGGACTTTGGGCCTGATTCAGACCCACTCGCAAGCGGCTGTCCGCTCGCAAGTGGGTCGATGTTGTGCACTGCGCATGCGGACTTTCCTTCGCTCATTGTGTCTGATCAAAGGGGGCGTGCTGTCGATGTTGATTGACAGCACGCCCCCTTTGGTGGGCGTGCCGGGGGCGTGCCTCCCTGAGGGGGGCGTTCCCAAGGGAACGCCTACCGTCAGAAGCCGGCCCACTGACATCACTAGTGATGTCAGTGGGAGTGATTTTGGCTCAGATAGAGCCAAAATCACTCCGGGCCTTGCGGTTGAAAAACTCAACTGCAGGCTCCGGCTCGCAGTGGCGATGGTCGCGATGGTCAAGACCATCGCGGCCATCAAACTGCACGCTCGTATAGGCTGTGGGTGGTGACCCACAGCTATACGAGCGTCCAGGAGGACGCTCCATAATTATGGAGGGTGGCCCTCATTCAGAGCGTGCGCTCTGCTCAGAGCCTACGGCTCTGAATGAGGGCCTTTGTGTCAGCAACAACTAACACAAATCATTAACACGAATAAAAAATAAGAGATATGGCAAGACTTTACCTTTGTTATCTCTATTTCTACGAAGTCCATAGGGATCCACAGGAGACCTTGGTGTATAGGTTGATGGCGTCAGTCGTTGAGCACCTCAATAGTTAAATTTGTGCTCCCAGGATGCACCGGGCTCCTCTCCTATACCTCGCCCCGAGGCCAAGGTACCTCAGTTTCGTAACAAGCCAATGGCCCGGAGGAGGAGAAGAGAGAAGGAAGAAATTCTGGAACACTCAAGTATCACATTCTCACATAAAGGAGTTGGAAAACAGGTGACCAGAACACAGCCCATCTGCAGCACAGGTGCGACAGGGCGGGAGTCCTGTGGATCCCTATGGACTTTGTAGAAAGAGATAACAAAGGTAAGGTCTTACCATATCTCTTATTTTCTACTGCAGGGTCCATAGGGCTCCACAGGAGACCTTGGGGATGTCCCAAAGCAGTCTTATTAAGGGTGGGGATGCTCCTGTGCAAAAAGGAGAATCCGCCGCCCGAAGGAAGCATCAAATGAATAATACCTTAAGAATGTATGGACAGTAGACCACGTGGCCACCTTGCACAGCTGAACAGCAGAGGCGCCACGACGAGTTGCCCACGAAGGACCCACAGACCGAGTAGAATGAGCCTTAACAGAGGATGGTACAGGAAGGCCCTAATGAAGGTGAGCCTCTGAAATTGCCAGGCGAATCCAGCTTGCCAAAGTCTGTTTAGTGGCAGGCCATCCTTTCTTTCGGAAACCAAAAAGGACAAACAACGAGTCCGACTTCCGAAATGAGTTGGTACGGTCCACATAAGTTTCTAGAGCACACACCACATCCAAAGAGGCCTCACCAGCTGAAAGGTCTGGGGAGTTAAAAGCTGGTACTTCAATTTCCTAATGTGGAAGCTGGATACCACCTTAGGTAGGAAACCAGGGCAAGTACGAAGAACCGACCAGTCCCTTTGAAAAATCAGAAAGGGAGGGCGACATGAAAGAGCCCCCAAATCTGACACCCTTCTGACTGAAGCAATGGCTAGAAGAAACACAGTTTTAATTGTGAGCCATTTTAAATCCACCGAGCCCAGTGGTTCAAATGGTGGTCCTTGTAGAGCCCTAAGGACCACAGTCAAATCCCAAGGAGCAACCGGTGGAATAAAGGGAGGTTGGATGCGAAGCACACCTTGCATAAAGGTGTGTACATCTGGAAGAGTAGCAATCCTACAGTGAAACAGTACTGACAGGGCAGAAACCTGCACCTTCAGAGAAGCAAGACGAAAACCATGATCTAAGCCCACCTGTAAGAATGACAAAATCCTGGATAATCCAAATGTCTGAGGATTATAACCTCTGGGGCAACACCATTCAAAGAAGGTGTGCCACACTCTGTGATAAATTTTCACAGAAGCAGGCTTGCGAGCTCTGAGCATGGTGTTCACCACCGAGCTGGAAGAAAACCCTGGAACTCAAGAGGGCAGTCTCAAGAGCCACGCTGTCAAAGACAGATGACTCAGGTTCGGGTAGAGGCAAGGACCTTAGGACAACAGGTCCGGACATTGAGGCAACAGCATCGGAGTATCTATGGATAGACTCCGAAGATCTGCAAACCAGTGACGTCTGGGCCATGCTGGAGCTACCTCCTTCTTGCTTGAACTTCCAAATCACCCGAGGCAGAAGGGAGAATGGAGGAAACAGGTACGTGAACTGGAAGGTCCATTTGACCGACAGAGCATCTACCAGCAGAGCCCCCATGTCTCTTGTTCTTGAGCCGTACCTTGGCAACTTGTGGTTGTGCCGAGATTGCCTTAGATCTACTTCAGGAAGTCCCCACTTGTTCACCAGAAGCTGAAATACTTCCTGGTGAAGTGACCATTCCCCTGGGTGTACATCGTGACGGCTTAGGAAGTCCGCTTCCCAGTTCAGGACTCCCGGGATAAACACTGGCGATATGGCTGTGACATTTTCCTCCGCCTAAAACAGGATGCGGGACACTTCCATTAGTGCCTCCTTGGCGGTTTATGTAGGCCACTGTGGTGGCATTGTCTGACTGGACTTGCATGGGTTTTCCGTGAAGTATGAGCCTTGCTTGTTGAAGAGCCCTTAGAACCGCCCTGAGTTCCAATATGTTTATTGGAAGCACGGACTCCTCAATTGTCCACCTTCCCTGGAAGAGGTGTGAACCCATCACTGCACCCCAACCCCGGGGACAGGCATCCGTTGTCAGAAGGACCCACTCTGGGATTCAAAAGGGGCGGCCCTTGGTAAGGTGCCTTGTGTGGAGCCACCAAGTCAGAGACAGACGTACCTCCGGAGCCAGTACCAATGTCTTGGTTTATATCCGGCGTGGAGATCCGTCCCATCTGGAAAGGATCAGTGTCTGTAGAGGCCGGGAATGGAACTGGCCATACTCCACCATGTCAAAGGTTGACACCATGGAACCCAGTAACTGCATTGCTGAGTAAATCGAAACCCGGCCTACTGTGCAGGCAGCTGTGAACCCGCTGCTGCAGCGTGGTTATCTTGTCCCTGGTCAAGAAAATCCTCTGTTGTTGAGAATCCAACAATTCCCCAAGATGTAGTATCCTCTGTGAGGGCGTCAGCGAGGACTTCTTCCAGTTGATCAACCAACCGTGGCTTTGTAGCACTGTTATTGTCAGCTGTAGATGCTGAAGAAGTAATTCCGGAGACCTGGCTAGCAATAGTAGGTCGTCCAGGTAGAGCAACAGACAGACCCCCTGCAGCCGCAGTTGGACCGCCATCACTGCCATAAGTTTGGTGAACACTCTGGGTGCCATCGACAGTCCAAACGGCAGGGCCTAAAACTGGAAGTGTTGTTGCAACACTGTGAACCTGAGGTACCTCTGGTGAGCCGAAGCTATCGGGACAAGCAGGTAGGCATCCTGAATGTCCAGAGACACCATAAAATTCCCAGGTTCCATAGATAGTATAATTGACCGCAGGGTTTCCATTTTGAACCAAAGCACTCAGAGAAACTTGTTTAGGGACTTGAGGTTTAGAATAGGCCTGTATGCACCATTCGGTTTTGGAACCAAAAAGAGAGTGGAATAATAGCCCATTCCCCTCTGGGGAGTAGGTACCTGAACTATAACTCCCTGTAGAAGCATAGATCGTATAATTTTCTGCAGTTCCAATGCCTTTTCCTGATCCATCTGAAGTCCTGTAGGGAAGAATTGATGAGGAGGTCTGTATTGGAAGGAAAGGGTTTACCCTTGAGAGACCACTTCCCTTACCCAAGTGACTGTTGTGATATGTCACCAACACTGGGTGAACTGAAGTTAGCCTCCCACCTTGGGGTCCCCCAAGAAGAGGCCCACCCCGGCAGGCTGAGGGTTTAGGGTCGGGCTTGGCAGCTGGACACCTGGTACTCCAAGCCTGCTTCTTGGGCTTTGTGACCTTCTTAGCTCCTGATGGTCTGGGAAAGGACTGAACCTTGGCCTTACCCTGAGTACGGAAAGTCCGAAAGGACTGAGTTCTAGATCCTGATAGCATTGGGGCTGAAGGTAAACAGGCAGACTTGGCAGCAGCCAAAGTGTCCACGATTTTGTTCAAATCTGGCCCAAATAAGACCTGGCCATTAAAGGGTAAACCTTCTAACCCTTTCTTGGAATCAGCATCCACTCTCCAAGATCGCAACCAAAGAGAGCATCTAGCTGACACTGCAGCCGATGAAATGCGAGATGTTAGGAAACTAACATCCAAAGCAGCCTCATTCACATATATAGCCGAGTCTCTGAGGTAACCTACCAGTTCAATTTGTTCATTGGTAGCCTCTACAGGCAAGGATGTTTCCAAGGCATTTGCCCAACGTTCCGTGGCCCTGGCCACCCAGCATATAGCCATAGCTGGCCTAGCAACCCCCCCCCCCGAGGGGGAATAAATGGACTTTAGGCACACCTCCACTTTTCTGTCCGTAACATCCTTTAATGATGACATGGATGGCATAGGAAGTGTCGCACTTTTGATAAGGCATGTAATATGAGAATCCACCTGAGGAGGAGTTTCCCATTTAGAGAAATACTTCTCCTCAAATGGATAAGTGGCTTCCAACTGTTTCAGCGGTAGAAACCTCTTGCCTGGAGTTTTCCAGGCTTCTTCCAGATGTTCAACTAGCTGATCCGACAGGGGAAAAGCCGTCGCTGAACTTTTCACTTCCTTAAAGAAAGCATGTTTGGATTTGGCGGCTAGGGTATCCTCATCCCCAATATTCATAGCCACACGACTGCACAAATGAGGCCGTGTACATAAATTTTGGACTTAGGCTCCGCCTCCTTTTGAGGGAGCTCTGTATCAGATAAGTCCGGAATTTCCCCATCATCAGTCGACACATCATCTTGATAATACGTGGACTGGGAAGACAGTACCTCCTTCCTAGCAGAGCGCTGGAAAGACTTCCCCTGTAAAACCTCCGTCAGGTTTTGCACCGTATTGGAGAGAGTATTAACCCAAACAGATTCAGTCTGGTAGGGAATAGGTTGTAAGGGCATATTATGAGCCACAACCAACTGTCGGGGAATCCCCTGTGACGTAGATGGCATAGCAAACTGCTGAGCGTACCCCAATTGTTGGGCCACTGGAGGTGCAGCAAGCCGACCCATCAGGGTAGTTAGTGCTTGTGCAAAACAAGCCCAGGGCGGCTCTTGAGAAGAGCTGGGCCAAGCAGGTAATCCTGCATTTCTGGTACACAGGGTACACAATCCTCCTACAAAAATCTCTCCCTCCTTTTGTCCAGCAAAGCACCTGTTGCAGAACTGTGTAAGGGGGATATCAGCCTGAGAAGAATCACTGCCAGACATAATGAATGTATGTGTCAAACTCCTCAGCTCAACTTAAGCTGGTCACACATCTAAAGATTATCTGTCCAACCAGCCAACTAGTTGATTGGTTGGAATGAAAATCTGGATGACGTATGGGAGTAAATGATGATCAGCAATTTGCTCCTAAATGCCAGAAAACAGATGAAAATGGTTGTCAGACAAGTCTGTTAAATGTTTGATCTAAACAATTTGTTCAGTTTTTGTCCATTTTCCGGTGTTTGGTAGCAAATTGACGATTGTCATTTGCTGACATACCTTACCAGATTTTCATTCCAACCAATCAAATAATTGGCTGATTGGACAGCTAATCTTTAGATGTGTGGCCAGCTTTAGGCTCCGCCTTCACCACTGAACTGTTAAGTCATTTGATCCCTCAGCAGCACTGTCACCGCAAGGGCTAGTAAAAGAGAAAGTACAGGGATAGCTAAAATGGCTGAAGGAGAAAAAGAGTTTTACAGTCAGACAGCGCTAGCAACAGATACATACAATGCCAGGAAAACCTGCACTATGCTGCACTATTATCAACTAACTAGACCTTGTGTCTAGTAGGAATAGTGCTACATACACTGACCTGCTTGGAGGAGGGGTATGTAGGGGGACCCAGGCTCCACAGCTCTCTGTGAAACTAGAGTTTTATGCACATTAAAATGGCAGCCGGAGGACTCACAGGGGGCATGCTTGAGGGAGGAGAGCTGCCTGCAACCGCCAAACTGCTGTAGAGAGGCGCGCAGTGCAGCGCGGGAGGGTCCGGCTGTGCCATACAGGGAATTCCCGCTCCCCTAGCGTGCTATTAACCCCTGGGATGCCACAATGTCCGCACGTTGTGGCCCCCTATCCCTGGTGGTCTAGTGGCAGCGCAGGCGCCGTGCCTGGTGCCACATGCAGCCTCTTCCCAGGGACCCCCCAGCCCTGGGAAGTAAATGAACTGTGTTATCACCCGCTGCTTACCTGAATGTCCCCCGTGACGTCTGGCCACAGTCCTGGGCGTCTGGGGGCTTTTGCTAGCCAAAACCCCCAGACACCCGCTGTGATCCCTAGCGCAGTGCCAGCTTCTCGGTGTCGGCGGGGTGTCGCAGTGGCAGCATAGGCGTCCGCTGGACAGCCCCTGCTGACCACTCTGCAGTAAAAAACAACTATTTTCTGGGCTGTCCCTATTGAAGTGACCCGACTCCGTGCCGAGCACCTACGAAACTGAGGTGCCTTGGCCTGGGAGCGGGGTATAGGAGAGGAGCCCGGTGCATCCTGGGAGCACAAATTTAACTATTGAGGTGCTCGATGACTGACGTCACCAACCTATACCCCAAGGTCTCCTGTGGAGCCCTATGGACCCTGCAGTAGAAATCTACCATTTCACTCACTCATCCAGCCTAATGTTTTTTACACTTCACCAACACACACCTGATACAACACATACTGACCACCCCCACTTCCCTCCCTCCATCCCCCCCCTCTCCTCACCCCCAAACACACCACCAAGGAGTGCGCGTAACCCAACCCCTATCACATTAACTTGCAAGTAGGATCAGGTACCCCTACTAATACGCTGCAGCACCACCACAATCCCAACCACCCTCCCCACCCACTCCCCACAATCCCAAACACACATCCCTGAATCCCACTCTACAGCGAAGCGCATCCTACCCAACAATCACCCCAGAGCATAAAACAGACCAGACCTATTTCAGGCTTCTCAGGTACTGTTAGTAAATACTTTACACTGATCTGCTGGCAGTAGGGTACGGAAGACCTACTGGAGGATCCATTAGGTGTGAAACAATACAAAAAAAAATTAAAATGTGTGGAAAAAAACAACCATTTGTAGCTGCTATTCTTAGGAGACATCGCTAATTTAACTTAGGTGTAATGTAGCTAATGGAATAAAGGGTGACTACGGAAGAATCTAAAAAAAAAAAATCTTATTTTCATATTTTTCCCTGTGTACAGATTAGCACTTAAAATAAAACAAAATAATTACAGTAAATTACAGTAAAAATTCAAAACAGATTCAGATTATTCACAAAAGAAAGCCCTTGCCACCTGCAGAAATATAGCAAGCAGCTTTCATTAACAAAATGCAAATGGAGTATACAGGTAAATAACTTGTGTATACTATTAAATCAGGAAATGTTACTTCATTGTGATTAATGTTCCTAATCCCTATTACTTTAGCTGTATATAATACATAATACAACATATTTCATTCAACAGGTCTACGAAAAGGTATCATACAGAAAATATGCTCTGACCCAGTTCTTCATGTGACACAATAACAATATACATATTTCATCATGTATCATATCTCATTTGACAAGATATCTGATTCAGGTAAGGCAGGCAATGGATATTAGGTGTGGAGGAAGCACAATTATGTAAGGAAAGCTGTTACATTCATTACCACAGGTAGGTCACCAAGGCCCGTATTCAATTTGAGCCGAGTCGCTATACTTTTTCACGGCCCGGACTTTCCGCCTACTTCGCCTGTTCTGCAGGCGGAAAAGTATTGCGGCTGTCCATGCTTTACCCCGTATTCAATATAGAAGTATGCGAAAACGGGACCTAGCAAAACTGAAACAGGTGGAAAGTACTGTCATTTTTGGGGAAATCAGCCTGACACCTCCCAAAAGATGCTCTGACATTGGGGTTAGTTATGGTAGTTTGGCTTGCTGAAGGTATTTGGTGATTTTAAACGGGCTCAATAGGTGCTAAATAGCGTTTTTCTATACGTGATGCAGAATAGTATTTAGGAGGTTTTTTTCCAGAAAATAACTTATCGCAGCAAATTTGGGGTACTTGAATATGGGGGTCAGCATATTTAAAAGTTGCTAAAGTGAAGTTGAGAAAACGTGAAAAATCCACCTGCTGCAAGCACCTGCAATAAAAAAAACACTTGGGGCATACTTGGGGACCCCCCCAGAGTCAAGTTCGCTAGTTTTTAAGTTTGTACCCCAACTTTTTTTTTTGCCCCCTTTTTCAAAGTCAATTTTTGGGGTGTCCTTAAGTTTTTTTTTTTTACCCAGATTACCTTTGGGGGACTGTCTGAAGGCTGCACGGGGGTTCCTGCAATGTTGCACCCCAAAACCCCAATTCTGCACTTTTTTCCGCCTCCCATTCATAGGCGATACTTTACCGCCTATTACATTGCATTGACTTTCCGTCAGGCAGAAAGTCTTCCAAATTGAATACGGGGTAAAAGTCAAACAGGCAAAAATGATGCCATCGGCGAAAAGTTTCCGCCAAAAACACGTGGAAACTGACTTTTCGCCTCAAATTGAATACGGCCCCAAGTGGGAAGACACCGCATATATACTCTTGAGCCTTATTTTTTCCATTCTATTACAAAAAATCTCACTATCAAAATACATCAACAGTGTTAACAGGGATTTCCTCCACAAAGCACGCTTACTGCAGTAATACAAACTGCTGCAAAACATCCGATTACAAGCAGAGGCATAGCCAGAACTTTGTGGGCCCCATAGCAATATTTTGAATGGGCACCTACAATAAGACTTCTAGAGAGACACCTTTCTATGCAGCAGTTGTTCATTTTATGCCCCATAGTTATGTCTTGATAATTTTATGCCCCATAGTAGTATACTAGTTTATGTTATGCACATAGTAGTGCCCTAGTTCATTTTATGTCCCATAGTCGTGCCTTGTTCAATGTATGCACCATAGTAGTGCCTTAGTTCACAATATGCCACATTGTAGTGCTGCCACATTGTAGTGCTGCCAATACACTTCATCACACAGTGCCCCCAGTGGCGTATCTATAATGGGTGAAGTGTGTGCGGGGCACACGGGCCCCCGAGTCCAGGGAGGCCCCGCACTGCACACACTGCATCCATATTTTTTTTAAACTTACCTGTCCGAGGTCCTGCGTCGGGTGTCACTGCTGCTCAGAACACCGGAAAAATGGCCGCCACGGCCATTTTCTGGTGTTCTGCGCATGCGCAGTAGACTCCGGGCACACTCTAGTGCCCGGAGTCTACTAATGCTCCGGTGGCTGGCCAGCTGCATAAGTCGGTTGCCAGCCACCAGGGAGAAAGGAGGGGCCCCGCACTAGAAGTGCACACGGGCCCCTTCCTCTCTTAAAACGCACCTGAGTGCCCCAATTCACTTTATGCCAGTGTCCCCAGTACATATTATGTCACATTGTTCTGAGTTCATAATGCCACAGTGTGGTGCATCCAGTTCATATTATACCACACTGTAGTGTCCACAGTTCATACAGTGCAATATTTCAGTGCCCCTAGTTTATATTATGCTACATCACAGTGACCAATTTCATATTATGCCACATTACAGTGTCCCCTGTTTATATTCTGCCATACTGTAGTGCCTCTACTTCATATTATGTCACATTACAGTGTCCCCTGTTTATATTCTGCCATACTGTAGTGCCTCTACTTCATATTATGTCACATTACAGTGTCCCCTGTTTGTATTCTGCCATACTATAGTGCCTCTACTTCATATTACGCCACATTACAGTGTACCCTGTTTATATTATGCCATACTATAGTGCCTCTAGTTCATATTACGCCACATTATAGTGTACCCTGTTTATATTATGCCATACTTTAGTAATATTAAGTCCTATCCAAGGATTTTATGCCATTCACAATTGTTTTTATACCCATTGGGCTCTGATAACGAATTAGAAATCCTCAGACTCCCTTTCGAATTGCTACACTGCGCTAACATATAGATGTACAGGCTGCATGGATAATTTACAGATGCACTAACATACATATGTACAGGTTGCATGGATAATTTGTAAATATTTGTAATGTTTGGTAAGGTACTTACATAGGGTCATTATGTTTTATTCACCATGATTAGTTTGTATCCTTTTTGCAATGGCACTGTCTCAGTGTCAATGAGTGTTACATATTGAATTTGTTGAAATTGAAAATAAACACCTTAAAAAAAGGCAGAGATTTCTCAGAGATTACTTTGTACTTTGACAACAAAAGCACATAGATAATATACAGGTGAACTGGTGAATTACCAAAATACACTTTTGTATCAGGTCAAGATAGCACCTATATATATATGCATATAAATAAATATATTTATACTGTATATAAAATTATTTTTAACATGCAACTAATTAGTAGACTAGACCCAACCAATCTGTAGACAATCGCAAAACACACAAATAGATGTGAAATGGGCCTCTGATTGAAACAATCAAACTTCAACTTGTTTGGTCTTTTCTTAGTTGATTGAGGTTACGGTTACATACCTGAGATCAAAGTGCTCTACATTGATGAGATGATTAAACAGGCAAAGAGGAAATATTCACTGTTGAGTATATGTGATTGTGTGTTTTACAGATGATCCTAAGAGATATGCTCCGATTCATGTTTGTCTACATTCTGTTCCTCATTGGATTTGCCGCAGGTATGGCTGATTGGCTCAGCAGATAGCGCTTTGTCTTTTTGAATATTGAAGCCTGGAAGCATCAGGTTACCTAAAATTGTTGTAATTAAAATGAGAGTTCAACAGTTTGACAGATGAAAAGTAGCAATGAAAGAAAAGTTGGCATCAGTATTGGTTCAGTTGTCAAGGGGTTTGTAGAATAAAATAACAATATGCTCTGCATTATCACAATAACAAATTTAACTAATAGTTCAGTAGCTGCATTACCATTTATAGCCAGCAGGTGTCAAAGTACAAAACAAATAATTCCAATAGATGATTGCTGAACAATGACTTCTAACTTATTGTAGAGTAATCATAGTGTACACTGTATTAATAGCATGTATTAATTGAAGTCACATTTTGTAATAAAGTTAATAATATACTGTACCCTGTCATCACCGTTTTCTAATAAACATTTTGTATTTTAAAATGTGTTTCCTTGTGTTAAACATTGTACTGCAGCATTGGTGACCCTTATTGAGGATGGAGACAGTAAGAATGAAACCAGTATGTCCAGGGCCGGCCCTAGCCCAAATGTTTTGGTAAGCAAGTATATTTTTTGGCGCCCCCCTATGCAGTGCCCCTTTTACAGTGCCACCGGTAGTGGTCCCCCCTGTGCAGTGCCCCCAGTAATATTCCCCTTATATAGTGCCCCCAGTAGTAGTCCCCCTATGCAGTGCCCCCAGTAGTGGTACCCCCTATGCAGTGCCCCTTTTACAGTGCCCCCAGTAGTAGCCCCCCTATGCAGTGCCCCCAGAAGTGGTACCCCCTATGCAGTGCCCCCAGTAGTGGTCCCCCTTGTGCAGTGCCCCTTGTGCCCCCAGTAGTATTCCCCTTATATAGTGCCCCAGTAGTACTCCCACCCCCTATGCAGTGCCTTTTATATAGTGCCCCCAGTAGTGGTCCCCACCCCTTGTAGTGCCCCTAGTAGTAGTCCCCCTCTTGTAGTGGTCCCAGTAGTAATCCCCCCCCTTGTAGTGCCCCCAGTAATATTTCCCCCCTTGTAATGCCCCCAGTAGTATTCCCCCCCCTTGTAGTGCCCCCAGTAGTATTCCCCCCCTGTAGTGCCTCCAGTAGTAATCTCCCTTTGTAGTGCTCCCAGTAGTAGTCCCCCCCCTTGTAGTGCCCCCAATAGTAGTCCCACCCCTTGTAGTGCCCCCAGTAGTAGTCCCCCCCTTGTAGTGCCCCAGTAGTAGTCCCCCCCTTGTAGTGCCCCCAGTATGAATCCCCCCCTTGTAGTGCCCCCAGTAGTATTTCCCCCCCTTGTAGTGCCCCCAGTAGTATTCCCCCTGTAGTGCCCCCAGTAGTATACCCCCCTGTAGTGCCCCCAGTAGTAATCTCCCCTTGTAGGGCCCCCAGTAGTCCCCCCCCTTGTAGTGCCCCAGTAGTAGTCCCCCCCTTGTAGTGCCCCCAGTAGTAGTCCCCCCCTTGTAGTGCCCCCAGTAGTATACCCCCTGTAGTGCCCCCAGTAGTAATCTCCCCTTGTAGTGCCCCCAGTAGTCCCCCCCTGTAGTGTCCCTAATATTCCCCCCCTAGTAGTGCCCCCAGTAGTATTCCCCCCCTAGTAATCCCCCACTGTAGTATTCCACCTTCCCCCCGCAGTAGAGACGTAATAAAAAAAAATAAAAAACACTTACCTGAAACCCGCTCCTGGTCCCACCACCGATATCACCAGCTCCTCCGTCTGCCACTTTGCATTATGGGAGTGACGTCACGTCATGATGTCACTCCCATTACCCACTGCGGGAGCCGGAAGATGTCCGGCTCTGGCAGTGGGAGCAGCAGCCGATGAGAGTTTGTCTGACTCTCATCGGCTGCTAAAGCAAACACACAGCTGCCGGCGCCGGCGGTTGTGTGTTTGTGCTCTGTACCGCTGACCGAACTCCGTCCGGTCAGCGCTACACACACGGTGCAGCTGTGTCACAGAGACAGTCTGCCCATGGCTCACATGGTACGCAGCTGAGGCGCCCTTCACTATGTGGCGCCTTACGCAGCTGCGTACCATGCGTAACGGGAGAGCCGGCCCTGAGTACGTTCCTTCACAAAGCGTTGCTGTAAAGCTGATCCTGCATCCTACAACAATTTGTACTACACTTCCCAAGAGCTGTTCAAGTTTGCCATTGGAATGGGAGACCTGGAGTTCACTGAGAACTACAAGTACAAGATCATATTTATCTTCCTACTCATTACATATGTCATACTCACCTGTATCCTCCTGCTTAACATGCTCATAGCTCTCATGGGAGAAACAGTGAACAAGATCGTTCAGGAGAGTAAAGGCATCTGGAAGCTGCAGGTAGTGTAGTTCTTGAAATTTAGAACCTTCTGCAAAAACCCCCCCCAAAATTATTTTGTTTCATTACTTTTGACTATGTACAGTGGTGGCCAAAATTGTGGACACTTTATGAAATTTGAATGTTTTTCAACTTCGAATGCTTATAAAAACTGTTACACTTCATGCAGTGCAATGATTTATATATCAAAAGAAAGGAAATTTAATGCTGAATTCAACACAATAAACAGAGGTCAAATATTTGCAGTACAAGGGAAGTTATGCAGTGAAAACAACACTTATGGTGAAAATCCCTGTGTACTTATGATGTTACTGTCCTATCAGTATTTTGTTGGGTATCCTTTATTTTTCAAGACAGCAGCACAGCGATGTGGCATTGAACCAACCAATGTTTGGAGCTCTTCCTTCTTTATTATGTGATGCCCTGAGAAAATTATAGCCTCAATTAATTGTCTTTTATTGGATGGATGCCTCAGATATACCAGTTTTTTCAAACAGAACCACAAATGTTCTATGGGGTTCAGGTCTGGTCTGTTTCCTGGCCATCCCAGCACCTGTATGTCATTCTCCGTGAACCACTGTTTGCATATCCATGCAGTGTGGCAGGGAGCAAAATCCTGCTAGAAAAAAAATGGGGCAATATCTGGACAAAGATCCCTAATAGAAGGTAGAAGTTTTGGTTGTAGGATGGTGTCAATGTACTTTCTGCTGTTCAGTGTGCCATCTATGACATAAAGGCGGCCTACAGCATCTGCTGTCATACATGCCCAGATCATAACACTTGTAGGATTCTTTGTTGTCGCTTGAATGCAATCTGGATATACCTCTTCCCCGATGTGACGTCTCACATATTTTCCCCCATCACTACCAAATATCGATATCTTAGTTTTGTCACTCCATATCACTTGTTTCCACTGACCTTCTGTCCATGCAATGTGTTCTTTTGCCCACTGTATTCGTTTCTGCTGCTGCTTTTTATTCAGCAATGGCTTTTTTCGGGGAACCCTACCTGTTAGGGCAACCTCCATTAGTCTTCTCCATACCGTTCTTGCACTGACAAAAACACCAGTTGCACTCAGTTCACTGCTAATGGCTGCAGATGACATCCATCTGTCCCTGACACAAATTAGTTTTATTCTCCTATCATCAACAGCTGTTGTGCACTTTTTCCGGCCTTTTCCTTCTTTGTTTTGTATAGATTGTGTTTCCTGATAGCGTAAACAAAACTTTCGTACTCCTGATGTTGTCACATTCCCACCAACTTCTCTTGGAATTGCTGCATACGAAAGACCATTGTCACTTAACACCACAATCCTGGATCTCTTCCTGGGTGACCAGTCACCACTTTGCCTGGACGACATTGTTGTATTTATTTTTTACACCGTCAGTAGCACTAAACAATACACACAAACATCCAGCCATAATTGCACTTCAGTAACCAACTTTATTCTGCAAAATGAAACAGCCAAACTGACCTTTCCCACCTCTGAACTTGACCTTGCCCCTGCATAAACGACAGCTCATTGGTCCTCAGAACAACGATTCCAATTGGCTGGTAGTAGCTGTTACTACAATCCGCTTCTTGAATCTCAAGCATCTGTGCTTCTTTGTCTGACTGAAAGTAGCACAACTTCCCTTGTAATGCAAATAGTTGACCTCTGTTTATTGTATTGAATTCAGCATTACATTTCCTTTAATTTGATATATGAATGATTGCACTGTGTGAAGTGAAACAGTTTTTATAAGCATTCAAAGTTGAAAAACATTCACATTTCAAAATGTGTCCGCAATTTTGGCCACCAGTGTATATTACACGGACCATTATCACAGTGTCAGAGTTAACATTATATAAGGGAAATATAACATAATTTTAAACACAGGGACAAAATGTGAGTCTATCCTGTGGCTGGATACAGTAAACTGCAGTGCTGTGCTGTGCAAAATCTGCTGGTCTATAGCAGGAACAAGGTTTGTGCATCTACAACAGAGCAGATTGTCGATCACTGGAATGACATGAATGGGTGGAGAAGGAACATTTTGTAGGGGTGTTCCTTGCTATATCGGGGAGGGGGTTACATAGCCATTACTATTATTATGAATGCGGATTTGAAAGTAGTAACACCAGCTCTAAGCTGGCAAACGTTATCATACTATGAATTTATTGGGACTTGTTTTGTGTCTCCGTGTTGCGCTCTAGCAGAAAAGCATATGCACCTCATATTCATCATTCAGCAAACAATTGGCTGAATCACACGCATGTCCAAATGTGGACACATACGTCGCGGGCTGTAGGCATGATTCAGAGATTTACACAATGCCGATATTTACGCAGATCAAGTGATTGTTTGCATTGCGCATACGTATAAGCTGCACTATGCACGCACAGCGATTGTTTTACATTCGCACTCGCACAGAGGATTAATTTGCAAAGTGACAGATAGTCAGTGTTTGTGGGAGGTAACAGGGGAGGGGGTAGGCAAACGCAGGTGTGTCTGACCATTTATACACCATTTCATGGGCGTGCATAAATTAGCCATTGTGATCTCCAGCACAGTGTGAGAGCTCTCTGTGTGCCAGGAGAGCTGTAGTGTTACGTCTGGTCAGACTTGACCTAGAGGCTGCATGGCTGCCCGATCTGCATTAATGTTACCAATGTTTACGCTGTTATATGTTGTGTAACGGATATGAGAGGTAGCAGTGGGCGTCCCTATGCCGGAGTAAGCTTTGGAAACATTAGTATATTTTCACAGCTGAGTTCTGTGCCAAATCACAGCTGTGATTTCATTAGCGCCCATCTCTGAGTCAGGCCCTGTATACGCATCTTGTGACTGATTCAGAGTCATATGCATCTTAACTGTTTCTATTAAGGATGAGCGGTTTGGATTCTGTGAAATCCGAACCGCTCCGAACAGCGGGTGGACTAGGATCCCACTGTGAGCCCGAACATCAGAGACTCACAAGTGGCTGTGCTGGCAAAGTGACTGTGTATATGGGGCACACAGCACTCTGCTGATTAAGTGGCTGTGTCCAGAGACTCACAAGTGGCTGTGCTGGCAAAGTGACTGTGTATAAGGGGCACACTGCACGCTGATGTATGCTGCGCTATACTCTGCTGATTAAGTTGCTGTGTCCACTGACTCACAAGTGGATGTGCTGGGAAAGTGACTGTGTATAGGGGGCACACTGCATGCTGATGTATGCTGCGCTATACTCTACTGATTAAGTGACTGTGGAGCTCATTCAG
Organism: Taudactylus pleione; assembly: GCA_031769625.1. Taxonomy (NCBI): domain Eukaryota; kingdom Metazoa; phylum Chordata; class Amphibia; order Anura; family Myobatrachidae; genus Taudactylus; species Taudactylus pleione. Next base: position 3,919,450 of record JAUIMM010000584.1, read on the forward strand.
ACCCGCTCGCAAGATGCGATAGCTCGCTGGCAAAAAGGGGCCGGATGCTTAAATGAAGCGCTCCACTGCATCGCGTATGGACACCCACTATGTTTTAGCGAGCTACGGCAAAGTGCGCTCGGAAGTGTCTAATGACGCCCCCTTGCCACTCGCAACACACGTCATTTCCAGGAAATGAAGGACTAATCGGGACCATCGTGAGCCATCGGAGCTGCTCGCAGCCCTTGGGGTTGCCTTAACCTGTCATAAGCACAGCAATAAGTGCTGGCTGAAATACATGTAGGTGACGTGAACTATGACGCTACTTTGCTAATGATTCACGCTCTTTTTGGTGGCCTGATACACCTGCGTTCGCACATTCACTCCCCCGTTCACAAGTACCTTCCCCTGTTACCTCCCACAAACGGCACTATCTGTCACTCAAAGCAGCGATCTGATAGTATCTTACGTGCAACCAAATGCAGATCGCAGTGAATGGCTTGCGCACGCTCACTGTGAATTACACTCATGCGCAGATGGCCGAAAGTCGCTCAGAGCGAGCGATCGCACCTTAGCGAGTGGGTCTGAATCAGGTCCTGTGTCCAGAGACTCACAAGTAGCTGTGCTGGTAAAGTGACTGTATAGGGGGCACACTGCATGCTAATGCATGCTGCGCTATACTCTGCTGATTAAAGTGACTGTGCACACTGCACACTGTATACTCTGCTGATTAAAGTGTCGAGACTCATAAGTGGCTGTGTGTACAAAAAAAAAGTAAAAAAAATAAACAAAACTTTCAAGAAAGTTAAAAGTTTAAAAAAAAAAAAAATAATAATATTTTTTGGTGCTGTACCCCACTGTGTATACAGGCACCGTGACTCCTTGGGCCTTAGCTCTCTGTGTATAAAATCACTGTGACTCCTTGGGCTGTAGCCCTCTGTGTATACAAGCACCTTAACTCCTTGGGCGTTAGCCAACTGTATATACAAGCACTGTGACTCATTGGGCAGTAGCCCTCTGTGTATAAAAGCAGTGTGACTCCTTGGGCCGTAGCCCTCTGTGTATACAAGCACCGTGACTCCTTGGGCTGTAGCCCTCTGTGTATACCAGCACTGTGACTCCTAGGGCTGTAGCCCAGTGTGTATACAAGTACTGTGACTCTGCTGGCCGTACTCCACTGGGTGAGTGGGAGGGCCCAAGGACAATTTCATCTTGCACTACCTTTCATTTCTGTCACTGCTGTGTGGCAATGTTTTATAGATGTGCTTTAAACTGCGGTGTCTGTGCCGCTGCTTTGTCGCTTAGTAACCAGTCAGCTCACTGCAGCCTTTGGCCCATAATGGTGAAAACAATTTTGTAAGCAGTGAGGTGTTCTAAATTGACTGTAAATGACTGTAAATTAATTTTATTGGGGTTAATAATACTATAGGAACAAAAAAAATTATGTGATTTTAGCTTTTTTTGGCAATTTAAAAAAAAAATCCAAATCCAAAGCCAGTCATGGCAGGTTTGGCAAATCCAAATCCAAAGCCGGACGATGAATCAGACCCAAATCCAACAAAAATGGTCCGGCGCACATCCCTAGTTTCTATGCGCTCAATGGGCATTTCTGGGTGGCAACTTGGTAACACCAATGTGAGCACACACAATAGTACCATGAGGTGTCATAATTACTGTCTATTCTGACTTGTGTGTATGCATGTTGGACAGTAAATGAAATTGAAACTCCTGCTCCTAGCATCGTGTAGATACAAGTGCTGATGATATTAATGATGGTTGTGCGATCATATACAGTAGATACATGGGACTCACAGCTAGGGTAGTGCGGCCGGTGCCATCGCACAGGGCACCACAGGTCAGAGGGCGCTGTTTGGGCCTGTCAAATTTCTGTTTATTATCATTCTTGCTTGTAGCTTCCTCTTATTTCACCCCCAGCATCTCCTGGCCTCCCCTATCTCTTCCCTGGCCCTTCCCCATGAAACCATGGCCCTTTTTTGGGTGCATTATGTCCCTTTGAAAAATGAGGGGGGTGCCAATGCTCTTCCTGGCACAGGGCACCAAAAAGTCTAGTTACGGCTCTGCTCACAGTACAGACAGATAGTCACATTAGTATTTAGGGCCTGATTCAGAGCCGGACGCTCTGACCAGAGCGCTCGCTCTGAATCAGGGCCCTCCTACATGAAAATGGAGCGGCCTTATGGACGCTCGAATAGCTGTGGGTTACCACCCACAGCATATGCGAGCGTCCATGATGATGGTCGCGATGGTCAAGACCATCGCGACCATCGGGCTTGCGACGGAGACCCTGCGGTAGGGTCTCGCTGCCGCAAGCCCTGGAGTGATTTTGGCTCAATCAGAGCCAAAATCACTCGGGGCCGGCTTCAGACGGTAGGCGTTCCCATGGGAACGCCTCCGTCTGGCAGCCACGCCCCCGGCACGCCCACCAAAAGGGGCGTGCTGTCAATCAACATCGACAGCACGCCCCCTTTAGTGTGAGACCCGGAGCGACGGAGAGACCGTCGCTAGCTGGGTCTCGCGCATGCGCACGACGGAGCTCCCTCCGTCGTGCGCATGCGCAGTGGGACAACATCGACCCGCTTGCGAGCGTCCTGCGCACATCCCTAGTTTCTATGCGCTCAATGGGCATTTCTGGGTGGCAATTTGGTAACACCAATGTGAGCACACACAATAGTACCATGAAGTGTCATAATTACTGTCTATTCTGACTTGTGTGTATGCATGTTGGACATTAAATTAAATTGCAACTCCTGCTCCTAGCATCATGTAGATACAAGTGCTGATGATATTAATGATGGTTGTGCGATCATATACAGTAGATACATGGACTCACAGTACAGACAGTCGCATTAGTATTTAGTACGCATTCCATTCACAGCTGGCATGCAGAATTGCATCTGCATTACGTGCAACTCAGGCCCAATATGGTCAACGTGAGCAGTATTTTAGCAAAAACATTTTTAAAAAGGTTTATTTGGAAAGAGAGCTTGTAAAGTGGTGGGAGGTGGACTCCACAAAGCAGGTAGAAGACGCTCATACTGTACTATACAATAAAAATGCATTATGAATGATGGTGGCAATAATTATTATTTAATGATGTGGGTACAATTTATAGTGCCAAAAAATAATAAGTGTTATTTATAAATACATCTTAGTGTCTCCAATGAAAAATTTATTTTACCCCTTTAATATAATCAGTGCATTTTAGTGGTGGTACTCAGGGGTGCGCAGTGGCGGCAGATTTCATTTTGAACTAATTATTAATTCTTATCACTAGTTCCAGAATCAGTGAAATCATTTCAGAAATTAATAAAATAAGCCTCTGTACACAAGTGTGGAAGCTGCTATAAATCTTTCATAGAAATAAAGCACTGAATATAAATAATAAATAATATTGAACTCTTAAAAAATGTAAAATTAATTTTGCCCCCTAATATATTAATAAAATAATGTTGCACCAATAAAGGTGCATACACACACAAAGATTTTTTCTAACGATTAGCAATATTGTTTATCGTTCAATCTTTGAAAAAATCGTTCACTTTCTGGGTTAAAACGATGAACGATTATCGTTCATGTGCGTTCACATTTGTAGTTTGTAGTTCAGTCAGACTGACCAACTCAACGATTTTCAGTATGGGAATATGCAAAAAATCGTTTGTCATTCAAAAAAATCGTTCATTACATTAATAAATGAACGATTTTAGTAAACGATTTTCGTTCATTTTTCCCTTGAAAAAATGAACAAAAATCAATTACTAAAATCATTCATTTACTAAATCGTTGTGTGTGTATGCAGCTTAAGAGATGTATTAATGTTAGTTGCTTCCTTAATCAGTACATAATGATTGCCATAATCATAAATCTATTGAGCTTCCGCATCTACTGCATACTTGCCGACACCCTGGCTGCCCCCTCCGGAGCAGCCAGGTTGGCTTAGCAGGGGGCGGGGCCAGCAAAGAGGGGCGCGACCGGGCACATGACAAGGCATTTAACGGTGAAGCTGGCGGCGTGGCCACGCAATCACGTCATTTTGACCCCGCTACACAATGCCAAGATTTCTGGCATTGTGAAGCAGGGGGCGTGGTCATCAAGAAGCGATTCTCAGCGCGTCACGTCATCATCAGAATTTGTGGCTGCATTGCGGGGGGGGGGGGGACTTGAGAGGCCGGGAGGCTTACCTACTTTTCCGGGGGGCAAAACAACGGAACCCGATTTTCGGGAGGCTCCCGGCCAAATCGGGAGAGTAGGCAAGTATGATCTACTGATAGGTGAAGCTTTTGGAACTATCTCACCTGCTGTATCCATCTCGCTGTTTTTGGCAGTTTTAGTTGCAGCTTGATAAATTTGAAGGTTTCTATTGCTCACATGTAAAAAAATGGGACAACGATGTGTTTAGTAGCATCTTCTAAACTGATGGTTCTCCAGCAGTTTGTCAGCTGCATGGATGTACACCAGGGAAGGAGTTTGCAGCTGCATTTGCATAAAGTCACAGACGGGCGACCATCATAAAAAAATTTGACAGACTCAGGATCAACCCAATAGTGTCATTGAATCAGTGTTATCTTCTCTGCAGCATTCCTACACTGAGCACATGGGCGATCACAGAAAGGGACGGCAGCCAGCGGCTTCTTACCTGTGAACCAGCCTGCTCCTGCTCCTCCATGTCACTGATAAGCTGGGATTGTGGTGCTGGTCTATTTCACACTTATTATGCTAAATTACCATGAGCACTGCAGTAATTTGTGTAAAGCTCTAATTTTGCATTATGTAGTATTTCTAAGTTTGTGGATTTGATGGAGCCAGCGATCTACAGCAAACCCTACACATTAGTTGTACTCTTACCACAAAAGCTAAGTGACCAAGGAAATTATTGGAACTTGTGTTAACCATTGATGGCCAATTGGTTTTAAACCATCATACAGATGCTATTGTTGGTGAGCCATCAATGGTCTGTGTTTTGCACATGCTCAGTCAGTGCCCGGACATGCACAAGACGCATTTGTGATTCACCATCGTGCTCAGCCATCAATTGTATACCCTTGGAGGCTGGCCATCGATCGTGATACCACTCACCATCAGCCTCAGGCCATAAATGATTGCTAAATAGTTCATTTTGGCAGCTGCAGGTCTTTGGCCTCACACAGCCTTGGGTGGTTGATAACCATAATTAAGCTCTGTAGCCACCACCAGCATAGATTTAATTAAGTCTCCATTTTATCCCCTGGCTGCCAGCTCAGTGCCGTCCACCAAAAATCCTGGCGCACTAGGCTGCAGGCTAATCAGTCTAATGGTTTATCAGGCACTGAATTACAAGTCTTTTAATTATAACTTATAACAGGTGCAGCTGAGACTTCTGACAATAACATTTTTATCTTAATTTTTAGTAACACCCAAAAATGTGATAACTTTGGTTGGGGCACCAGTTTGATCGGAATACCTACAACCGGCATCCCGAATGTAAGTACAGCGGGTCGGGTTAGCTGTGGGGAGGGGTGTAGGGTTAGGTTTAGGCACCACAGGGAGGATAGGGTTAGGCAGGGCCATAAATACTAGTGTAGTGCGACCTGTGCCACCGCAGAGGGCACCGCAGGGCAGGGGGTGCTGTTCGAGCCTTTCAATTTTTTGTTTATAATCATTCTCACTTGTAGCTTCCTCTAATTTTATCCCCAGCAGCTCCTGGTCTCCCCATCTTTTCCCTGGCCCTTCCCCATGAGGACATGCCAGGTGTGTTTTGTCACCATTTAAAAAATAGGGGGGCATCAATGCTCTTTCTGGCACAGGGCACCAAAAAGTCTAGTTACGGCTCTGGGGATAGGCTGCGGACTTGGTGGTTAGGTTTAGGCACCTCCAGGGGGGGGGGAGGGGGGGAGGTAGGGGGTTAGGCACTAAGGGGGGATGGTTAGGTGTAGGCACTATGGGGTGAGAGATAGGTTTAGGCACTAATGGGGAGGGGTATGGGTGCTGGAGGAGGGTTAGGATGCAGGAAGAGAGAGTTAGGGATGGGTTAGGGGGTGAAGGAGGGAGGGTTACTATACTTACTAAGCCCCTGTTATGAATATCAGCATCGGGATGCCGCTGTCGGTCTCCCATAACCAACCCGTCAAATTTCACTAACTTACATCAATTACTTTAAAAGTTATAAGAAAATCTTTGGGGCCAATAGCGAGTGAAACACCTTAAGCAGTAGCTATCTTACTTACTTTACTTCAGTGTCTTGCTGACAAAACTGGTGCAGCTGTGCCCTTGGCGAACTACATTGATTCCTTTAAGTTTAAGTTGAGGTGTGTTTTCTTGGACTGCTTAGATGGTCTTGTCCCTGCTGTAGCTTTGCTTTTAGAAGTTTTCCTTGTAAGGTGTGAGCATCATTCTCCTCCTCTGACAGCTCTGCCTCCTATTCAGTTAGCTACAAATACTGTATGTTCCATGAGGGAATGTGTGAATGTAGAAGCCACCTGTCCCAGTAACCAGCTGACTCGGCGTTCCTTCTTATCCTCTGTAAAGTATAAAAAAAACTGCTGCTTAAAATTACAACTTTCCTCAGTTATTTCTATGCACATTTCCTACCTAATTGGATGCATCGAACTCGTACTCTAGTAAGTAGCTAGTAACAGCTGCAGGACCTGCTATCCTTGCGGACAGTAAACACTACATTATAAACTCACTAACGTGTATTATCGTTTTACCATATAACAACCTTCTTAAATACAATGTAACTTAACTTCTAAGAATAAAGATACAGACAACAGTGTTAGCGTTTAAATATTTTGTCAAATTTATTTTTGACAAGTCATTAAATTTTAGACTATAAGTTAATACTAATAATGGTGATGGCACAAAAAGAACGCACAGGACAGTAACAACCAAACAGCTCAAACAAACACACACACAAGCCAAGCATTGGTGATCAACTCTCATTTACCTTCAACCACCGGTCCAGGTGATATAGCCAATTCCTGTCTAGGACAATTGGCTGTCGCCTTACTCCGCTTTAATGAGAGCGCACCCACTAAGCCTAAATATTAACATAAAGTCACTCCAAAACTCCAAGTGTCGTTCTTTTCCGCCAAGCGAGGCCTAAACCGATGCGCCGCCACCATAACTCAACCCTGTAACAAGACACACCTAAACTAGCAGAAAAATTAGCCAATCCTGCAGAACTAAAAATGCACGCCATCTCCACAAAACAATGTGAATCGCGGAATTGAATAAACACCTGCTCCACTACACCACCACCATTCTCCAACATCTACCTCACCACTGCAGTATTTACCTTCCTCCTAGCAACATCCAACCAGGCACCAGAACCAGCACACCACCAAACACTCCTGTGGACAATGAAAGACCCCAACACTGGCAGGAAGGCAGAGCTTCTGCTATCAAATGAATCTGATGACAATAGAGCGCCAATCCAATCTAGTTCGCTGACCTAAATCATTCCCAATATAGGTAGTGAGGGAAAGAGTTGTCTGCAATGGATGCACAGAATTAAAATATAACTATTATTCTTTAAAATATGTATATCATGATATAGTCCATGAAATATTAAAAGAAATAAATGAAAGTGTTATATAGGTAAGAAAAAGTATAATTAAAATAGATTCCCACTACCAATACAGGTGTGTTTTTAATATTTCCTGACATATGTGGTAGTATCCTAGATATCTATATATTATTTATTTAACCTATTGTAATAAAATTATGTAAACCAAATGCCACTCTGTCAGTATTATTTCAAACATTAATAATAGCACTGCTTTAAATGGAGTAAATATATGTCCACATATCACAATATAAGTAGCTATGGCCCTCATTCAGACCCACTCGCAATTGGGCGTACGTACGTTCGGCGTACGTAAAAAAATATTTAAATTCAAGCACTCGCTCGTATTTTCGAACGCAGCTAAAAATCCGCCCCAAACTCAGCCGACCCCTCCTCTAACTAACGAGCGTGCCAAATAGCGAGCGTACATCCCCGAAATGGCTTGAAGGGAACGCACGCACAAGTACAAACCGGAAGTGGGCCTATCAGATTCCGATTACCTGCTCGTTTTTTCTGCCTACCTCCCTCAATCGTATCATGCCAATCAATGTATCAATTAGCTTAATTGTTTTTTTTTTTTCAACACAATGCAATAAACTTTAATCTTGTCCGTGTTTGTGTTTACTCGCAGAATACGTACGGCTGAAACCTTCGCTTTTATTGTTCCAAAGACATGTTAGCCCCAATTAAACAATTGTTCTATTTGTTTGTATAACCACAAATTTTCTGTGGTTCATTTCTTTATTTAAATTTGCTTACGCATGTCACTGCATCAAGCCTATCATAACTCTCAAGAGATTTGTGGCCCTGTCGAACACATGACTCATACACTAACCAATAGAATTTGTCCTGTTAATTTTCCAAATACATTAGCCAATCAAATTTGTTTTGGGTGCTTTATTAAAAATATTTTTCTAAAAAAACACCATTGCCATCATGAGATCCGCCGCATTCACCAGGCGCGAACTGCTGGTGCTGACGGAGGTGATGGACAGGCGGATCACCAGTCAGCCTCCACCCATCTCAAATAGCCGAAAGCGTTCCGCATATGCGGAGGTACGTCGCCGCCTGCGCTCCTTCGGCTCACGCCGACATATTGGCCAGCTGGAGCGCAGGTGGTCGGACCTGCACCGGCGTACGCCCCGCTTGCTGGCATGCTTTCGCATGCAGATCGCGGAAAGTAAGTTTTATGGACTGTGGTTTTCAAGTTTATCTTGTGGGCCCTAACTGCGTGTGCATGTTTTCATGTCTGTCCTATTTAGTCATTGTAGTCATATCTGCATGTGCATGTTTTCATGTCTGTCCTATTTAGTCATTGTAGTCATATCTGCATGTGCATGTTTTCATGTCTGTCCTATTTAGTCATTGTAGTCATATCTGCATGTGCATGTTTTCATGTCTGTCCTATTTAGTCATTGTAGTCATATCTGCATGTGCATGTTTTCATGTCTGTCCTATTTAGTCATTGTAGTCATATCTGCATGTGCATGTTTTCATGTCTGTCCTATTTAGTCATTGTAGTCATATCTGCATGTGCATGTTTTCATGTCTGTCCTATTTAGTCATTGTAGTCATATCTGCATGTGCATGTTTTCATGTCTGTCCTATTTAGTCATTGTCCTTTTTTTTTTATTTTTTATATTGGATTCCTGTTGAAACTAACCACAATATTTTTTAAATTTTTTAGGGGCACAGCAAAGACTACGGCGTCATCGCCAGACAAGACGCCGGTCCTGGCCCCTCTCTCCAACCCCCAATTCCTCAATTACCCCCTCCTCCCCAGACCCTGTGGCCGAGATTTCAGGTCTACTTCCCCTCCAGCCCAATTCCCCCTCTCCTCCATCCCTCCCTCCTCCAAATACCCCCTCCCAGGATTCTTCAAACACCCTGCCCCTAGGTTTGGGGAATGTAGCCACCTCCGAGGTGGTCCAGGGAGTGGCTTCTGGCTCTGGCGTTTTGCTGAACGGTATGTTTTTTATTTTTATTTTGGGCACCACAAACTGTTTGTATGTAATCATGTGTCGTCCCCATTTTTGTTGGCTTTCTGTTGCCTTAGGGTATTTTTGGGGGTTGTCTTTACCTGTTCCTGCTGATTTCACCATACACATATCACACCTGTGTGCATTTTTTTAGGGCCCTTGTATTTTTGGCCTAGGACATTTTGGGGTGCTGGGTTTTATCCGTGTAATGTTTTTTTTGGCCACAAGCTTTGAAGTTTTGGTTTGCTTGTTTTGTGTTTTTATAGAATGTTGCTTCATTATAGATTTATTAATCCCCAAACTTTTGTCACCCACAGAGGAACAGAGACGTCGGGCAGAAATCTGTCAGTGTGTGGCCCGTATGCGGGAGCAGGTCACCGGGCTTCTGCAGGGCCTTGACCATCTGTTGGTCCTCCTTAGGAATTAGTTTTTTTTTTTCTAATTGTTTCCTAATAAATCAGTTTTAAGTCAAGCTCTGTCTCATGCGCTTTTAGTAAATCCAAGATTCTTTACACTGACATAAGTAGACTTCAAGCAAGGATTGCCACAGAATCTCACTACAGATTGTGTGTTGGATTTTGAATGCAAACAGGCACAAGAAACCCCTCCCAGTACCAATGTCATTTTCCTTTTTTGGGGTGGACAACATGATAGTTTACAACATTTTTCAGGTTCCTATTTGGTGGCCAATCTGCTTAGGACAATCTTACGAAGGCAACTGATTGTACAGGATTCCTTGGTGTGTTGGTTAGTACCCCGAAAACATATTACATTTTAGCTCCACTTGCTTCATTACTGGGTTACCCCTTAGGTAAAATTAACGTTTGGGAGTTTGTTTACACTTGCTTCTAATGTGCCCAAAAAGGAAACAAATTACACTCTACAAATATTTATTCACAACAGAAATCAAAATACAAAGTGGTCACTCACAAACAAAACACACAGTGATAATCAGAAATACACCACATACCAAAAACAGGAAACAAACACACAACAAATCAAGAACTGGTTGACGAAGGTCCATGCCCACATGATTTCAAAAATATGGCGTTGCAATATGGGTGTCATAATATATTCCAGAAGTTTCCACATAAAGGTTTTTGAAGGGTAGCAGGAAGTAGTCATCGTGGGAGTGCCAAAGATTATGCAAACAAACAGAAGATGGTGCAAGAATTAATATAAAAAAAGATGACCGCCAAAAAACCGTAACACATTGGGTATACACACTGTTGTTTGGTCAATACTTACCTAAAATATTGGGCCACCACATCATCGCGTATGGCCCCCCCACATACTGACCTCCGACCAACCTCGGGGGGGCCATCCTCAGGTAAGGCATCCTCTGGCTGCATTGGAACACCACTCCTTATGGCGATGTTGTGAAAGATCCCACACAGGACCACAATTTTCGAAACCATATCCGGCAAATACATGAGCTCGCCACCAGAGCGGTGGAGGCATCTGAATCGGCCTTTTAAAAGGCCGATACAGCGCTCCACCACTTGCCTGGTGGCTGTAAGTGCGGTATTAAACTCACTTTGTGGACCTGGTGTGGGAGCCAAATAAGGAGTGAGCAGCCAGGGCATGCAAGGGTATCCACTGTCTCCTGTGAAAAAGAATAGACAACATCAGGATCACTGTGTATCAAGCTTAACATTGTTATGTACTAAATGTCTCCACTTACCCAGAAGCCACGCATCACCAGCTTGTAGGTTGTTTAATTTGTGCCATATCCCTGATTGCCGGATGACGAAGGAGTAATGTGCACTTCCTGGTAATTTTTGCATTCAGGGACAGGATCTGGAGGGAGGCATCACATACCACCATTACATTCAGGGAGTGATAGTGTTTACGGTTGCGAAATATTGCCTCCAGCCGTGCTGGAGGCTGAAGTGGAATGTGAGTACCATCCACAACCCCTATGATGTGTGGGAAGCCAGCTATTTGGTAAAAATTGGCCTTGGCCACACTAAGGGCACCCATATCCAAAGGCATTTGAATAAAATGATGGAGGTGCTTGAAAAGTGCCTCCATCACTGCCCTCAGGATCCGGGAAAAGGAGGATTGTGAGATGCTCGCCACTATTCCCACCGTTGTTTGAAATGATCCTGAGGCACAGAAATGTAACACCGCCATAAATTGCGTAAGTGGTGGTATTGCTGTTGGACTGTCAATTTGCCGCTCAAGATCACTCTCTATTAATGAGAGAGTGTCTATGATGATTTTGGGAGGAAGACGGTAGCGTCTTAAAACCTCATCATCGGGCATTCCAAAAAGGGTGACACGTGTTCGAAATATCTGGGGCCTTGCACGCCTACGATGCCTACGCCTGGGACGAGATTGAGGTTGGTCGGCTTCCGGGAGCATGGCCAGAACAATCCGCCCAAGATCAACCTGAAATGGCAAGATTTGAATGTAAGGCTTTGGACCCACCCCAAAAGAAAATTAAGAACAACTTAGCTTGATGATACCATCCATTGCTGCTTACATGCCGGGGTATTGTCATGATACGTCCAAACTGAAAATAATCCCAATATTAATTTGTAAAAGTTTAGTCTGTGCATTTATGTTTCTAATTTTGTGCTAGACTAAACATAAAATAGGCGAAACACACATTTGGCCAAAGAGCAAAACGACATTGCACACAGTACATCAAAATGGGTTGAAATGTAAGCCAAAAATGCAAAAGGGCAACCACAAACAATTTTACAGGATTAATAAGCATTTAAAAATGCGCTAATTATTTCACCAATAGAAGTCACTATCCAAACAGAGAAAAATGCGCTAATTATTTCGCCAATACAAGTCACTATACAAACAGAGAAAAATGCGCTAATTAGTTCGCAAATACAAGTCACTATACAAACAGAGAAAAATGCGCTAATTAGTTCGCCAATACAAGTCACTATACAAACAGAGAAAAATGCGCTAATTAGTTCGCAAATACAAGTCACTATACAAACAGAGAAAAATGCGCTAATTAGTTCGCCAATACAAGTCACTATACAAACAGAGAAAAATGCGCTAATTAGTTTGCAAATACAAGTCACTATACAAACAGAGAAAAATGCGCTAATTAGTTCGCCAATACAAGTCACTATACAAACAGAGAAAAATGCGCTAATTATTTTCGCCAATACAAGTCACTATCCAAACAGAGAAAAATGCGCTAATTATTTCGCCAATACAAGTCACTATACAAACAGAGAAAAATGCGCTAATTAGTTCGCAAATACAAGTCACTATACAAACAGAGAAAAATGCGCTAATTAGTTCGCCAATACAAGTCACTATACAAACAGAGAAAAATGCGCTAATTAGTTCGCAAATACAAGTCACTATACAAACAGAGAAAAATGCGCTAATTAGTTCGCCAATACAAGTCACTATACAAACAGAGAAAAATGCGCTAATTATTTCGCCAATACAAGTCACTATCCAAACAGAGAAAAATGCGCTAATTATTTCGCCAATACAAGTCACTATCCAAACAGAGAAAAATGCGCTAATTAGTTCGCAAATACAAGTCACTATACAAACAGAGAAAAATGCGCTAATTAGTTTGCAAATACAAGTCACTATACAAACAGAGAAAAATGCGCTAATTAGTTCGCCAATACAAGTCACTATCCAAACAGAGAAAAATGCGCTAATTAGTTCGCCAATACAAGTCACTATCCAAACAGAGAAAAATGCGCTAATTAGTTCGCCAATACAAGTCACTATACAAACAGAGAAAAATGCGCTAATTAGTTCGCAAATACAAGTCATTATACAAACAGAGAAAAATGCGCTAATTAGTTCGCAAATACAAGTCACTATACAAACAGAGAAAAATGCGCTAATTAGTTCGCAAATACAAGATAAAAAATGGACTTACCAAGAGCAAATATATAAGATTCCAAATCAAAAGGTCTTTGGGTCCGAAATAAAAATAACGCTAAAAGAGATGAAATTATGGATCCAAAAATTAAAAACAAGAAGAAACACAATGAGACACCAATTGAACCAAAGTTAGACTTCACAAAACTTACCAAATCAATAAACGAGGGAAACAAAAAAAAAAAAAAAAAAAACGAACGGAAAATAAAAACGCAAATCTAGCAAACAAAATAAACTCCAAACGCCAACTCCTTTATCCGCAAACAAGAAACTCCAACCAAGGTAACCTCCAACAATCCAAAAACGCCACCTCGACTCGAGACACACCAAGCCATAAATAGTGTTTCGTTTCCCGCACAAATTAAGGAGGGATCATAGGAACGCACAATCAATGATGCGGCCGCAAAATAAGGACGCATGTATAAATACGTCACGAAAACACATTTAAATTCTGGTGTATTTCTTGTTTGGACCTCAGACATGGCTACAGACCAGGGAAACAATGGACAAGAGTCAGGCGGTAAGTCATTCATGCATTTTGTCTCAATGATTAATTTGAAACATAAGATTGGGCAAGTTGTGATTTTGAGAAATCTGAATATTTACACAAATAGGTGAGGAGGATGACATGGAAGAGGCTGCTGGGCCCAGTATTCCGGCCAAAGCTGCCAAAAAAAAAAGGCAGCCACATTTCACAAGAAAGGAGATTTTGATTCAGAAGTGTGTGGACATCCTGCCACAGGCAGACAGGAATATGAGTACAAGCCAGAAGTGGAGAATGTGGGAAGAGGTAGCCGTTGCTGTCAATAGGGTGGGTGATTATGTCCGTCTAGCCCGGGATGTCAAACGGCGGTAAGTAAACACTTGCCAGCCCTAAAAACAAACCCCATTTTAAACAAAAGGATAATGGTTTCCATTTTATCCCACAGATGGGGCGACTTCAAATATCGCCTAAAGGCCAGGACAGGGCTAGGCATGCAAGGGGGACAGGTGTCATTGGAGTTGACGGATTTAGAAGAGCTGGCACAGGGGTGTGTGCAGCCTGTGGAGGTGTTTGGCGTGTCCAACATGGATACGGACATGCCAGACTTTGCGGCTCCTCATGTTGTCCCAGGTAAATCTTGTGATGTCACCAAATCCGAAATGTTAGTGGGCCAATATGTAGATTCTAATGTGAGTCTTTTCTCATTTTTCCTAACAGAGACACAGGCGGATGAGTTTGCTCCAGAGGGGAGCCTTGGCCGCCGAATTTCTGCTGGCTCTGCAGGGGAGGAACCAGTACATCCGGCTGAGGACCCTGCAGAAGCCAGTCCAGGGCAATCCCCCTCGCAGGCAGTGGCCCTCCTCACAGAACTCAATTTCAAATCGGATTTCTATACGGAGATTCTGCAGAGGATGGACGCCAGTCTGTTACGGGTGGCTGAGGCCCTGGAGCAAAATGCTGCGGCCAATGTGACCATTGGTCAGGCCCTGGCGGAAAATACCAGGGCCAACATCCGCATCGCCAATGCCCTGGAGCAGCTCGTTCGCCAGCACATGGTGGAGCCGACCTCCCTTCCTGCCGGAACATCAGGATCCTCCACCTCTGGCACAACATCAGCCAATCCTCCAAATGTGCCTAGCCCTGTGCCTAGTCCAGAGGCCACAACATCTGCCTCTGGACAGGCAAGCCCGATGACATCCCGGACCCGGTCTGGCGCCCTCCCTCCCCCAGCCAAATGGGTGAAAAAATGGTGAAAGCAATGGCGACTTTTCCCACACTCCTTCTGTGCTTGGCTCATATTCCTATCTGGTCAAAACTTCCCTCTCCTTTCTTGTGAATTGTTTTTAATTTTGTTTTCTACATTTCATAAATCTTTTATATTGGCCCAATTATTGTAACTTTTGCAATGAACCCTGCCCAAAAAATTTGGCAAAAATTTTTTTTTGTGTGATTTTTTTGTTTGAGCAATAAAAAAAAAAAAAAAAAACTGACATTGTATTCTCACATTATTGTCACAATGGATTACATTTAATCCTGGGCCAAAAGGCACAAACTGGCAAGAACCACATTTTACATGCCCCCCCAAAAAAGGGCTATTTAAGGAACGTTTCAAATTTAACATAACGAGGCAAATTCAACAGGCCAAAAGAAAAAGGTAAAAACCAAAAAAACATGATGACATTATTGTTACAATAGGCCCTAACCAACAAATTGAGCCCAAAAGAAACTACCACAAATGTACGTAAATTGATTGTGTAATCATCACATTAGCAGCTATGATTTCCACCTGCGTACGCTTTTGTGCTAACACAAAAAAATACTTTCAAAACACATACCAAGCCGGTTTTCAATCCACCACTAATTGCTGTTCAGACCACCCGCGATTAATCGCAGCAACATCGAGGAGTGCCGGGATGGAGGAGAAGGCCATCGCCAATGTGGTCGAGTAATCCAGACCCTAAGCTGTGCGAGCATTTTGAAGGGAAAGAGGATCATCCAGTGACGTATGAGTCGGTCCGTACACATTTTACGCTCGCATCTGCTAATGTATGTACGCCCCAAAAACGCCTCGCCACGCCTGCGTTTTTCCATCTCCACCCCTGTCAACACCTAAAAACGCCCTGTTCTGTCAATCACATTTGACATGTCACTTCCTGTACGCTATTTGACGAACGAGACCAAAAAAACTCGCAATCTGCCGTACGCACATGCGCAGTGTTACACCGACGCAGGCGCGGTTAGTCAAAACATCAGAACGCAACGAGCGTACTGCTGTTTGCGAGTGGCTCTGAATGAGGGCCTATGTTCATTCACACACAGATACAGCACCTATAATACGAAAAGAAAAAACACAAACCAAGCAGTTGAACCACAGACACACCACAACAACAAGGCATGGAATCTTAACAAAGGGGGGGGGGGAGGGGGAGGGGAACAACGTAGCTAACCAGACTTGAGGCAAAAAACATAAAAAAACCCTGAAGTAAACTAACCATCACGCCATATCATATAATTCAGAAGCCAATTGGGCCCCCAGGTGAAAATAAAAAATTCCTCATAGACTCCCGCAGTAGGTCGGCGAGTGGTTAGGCCTCCGGTGAGCTACGTTGGAGCAAAAAATAGCTAAACCCGGATGAATATAACGTCGGAATACAGCAGAACGCCACCGACCAAGGGATTGGATATGCCCGTCGGATAAGCCAGCAGAAGCCGCAGATGAGGCAGCTCCTATTCTAAATGAGTGAGTACCGAACTTGCCTGGCTCAAGCTCTGAAAAAGCCGAACAACGCTGCAAAAACATGCCAAAACTGGTATTTTGTAACCGGGAGAAATCCTCATGCATCAACCATGCCCCATTCCATTGCCATGCATCTGCTCAAAGGAGCCCGCCAGCACCACCGGATATACTGCAGGAATGGGATATGGTTGCAGTGAAGCCAGCGCCTTCTACCAGCCTGGTCCGCACTGGAGCGCTGTATAAGGCCTAGCATTGTTTCCAGGCATACAAATTACATCCCCAGTAATGAGTGAAGGGTCTACCCTTTAAAGGGGGAGGCTGGCAACTAATTTGCAGACCCAAATGCGCTATGACATACACTTTTTCCGGGCGCCATGGTCCCACCTCTGGTAATAACTGACGCAGTGTTGGGCAGTCAGCCAGGCAGCATCCTGGATTGGCGGAGCCAGGACTGCCTAGCTCTATGCATGGGAGACTAAATAACTGCTGGCGTAACTGCGTACTGCTGTAGTGGAGAGCTCACCGCTACTGGACACACACTCGACCTCTGCGATATATATCGGAGGGGCCTGCCTGTGCCTCCCGCTTGGGCAATCCTAACAGCCCTTGTTTGTAAAGGGACAGGGCTCAGTGGCAAATTCGGAATTTCTACAGAGGTGTTCCCAAATGCTTGATGTTTAACATGTTACCATTAAGAGGACATAATCAGCACTTAAAAACCAGCTAGAACAGATATCATATGAATGTACGGAATTAAGTCATTCAGGCCTATACAGGAACAGCAGACACTGTAAGCAATTATTTGTATAAGTAGAGCCATCCTATCTGACTGAATACTTGTATGTCCTATGTGGTCTACATTCCAGAACAATTGAGCAAGTTGGACAATCTGGGGGAGGATAGAAAAAGAACCACGCACTGCCCTGGACATAGATGTACAGATTGGTCCCCTTATGTACTGGATGGTGTATTATTCAGTATTAATGATTGATCCTATAGATGGTCTATATCAGTGCACCCTAACAGTGCATGTTTTCCAGATCTCCTAGTTGGTGCACAACAATATTCATTACTGGCTTTCCAATTTTTTTACCACTGGCTGACACATTTGAAAAGATCAACAGGGACTGTAGTGCTAGTTATTTCATTGTGACACTAAGGGGATTACATTGACCAGGGGCATTAATGACTGAGGGGGAGCACCCCTCCTACGCACTGGCATACCTTGCACAAAGCTGCAGCAGCAGCCCGAGGGAATAGGACCATCATTGGGGTAACCACCCCTGCCGCCCCTTATAACATAGGGCACTGTGGTCAGGGACCAAGGTCAGGGGAGGCTGAACACCTGTACGGTGCATTAGCAGCCCCTCAAACATAAAATGGCGGCCGCGACTAGCGGCATAGCCACGCCCCTTGAGCGGGTCCGGATCACGGGCGCAGCCTGCCCGCAACCGGACCCTTACATCTGCAGCATAGAGGCAGCAGCAGGCGCTGCCTGCCTCAACAGCTGCTGTAGACCTGCAGAAGTCCGCATGCGCGGTCGCGGCCTGAGGCCTACAAGGAGCCTGTCAGTGGCCATGGGGATACTATGCGGGGCGGCGGTACTGCTGGCCACTCCCGACATGGCCGCATTCAAAGCAGAGCCGCCAGCCAAAGCCTCAGCCGCGGCTCTGCCTTACAGTGCATGCGCGGCCACCACTTCAGACCCGCTGATGGTCGAGGTGCAGCGGCCACAGCTGGGAACAGTACTGGGAGCCTGCTGTCACAGGGATCAGGCTCCCAGGGCGCCTATAGCAGGGAGGGGGAAGATGAGTAGGCACATGAACAGGAAGGGATATGCTCAAAAAGGGGGAGGGGGGAAGAAGCAGGTTAAAGTAAGAAAAGGAGGTGAAAAGAAAGATTGAATTAAGATGAAGGAAAGAGAGAAAGGGGGGGAGAGCAGGGGAACAGTAAGAAAGATAAAGTAAGGAAGCTGCAAGTATGATATTAACAACCACATGTACTTCTCTGTCCTGAAAAGCTGGAACAAAGAGGCAGATTTGCAGACATCACTCCTTTATATACTCTTAGACCACTCCCCATGAAACATTCATTGGCTGCACAAGACCAGCTAGACTTAAAAGGGCAATATCCAACACGTTATTAAACTGGCGACACTGAAAACACTTGTGGTTTAATGTCCCTCATGTTTACATGTCATCCTTCGGGCTTACAAATATTCCATTGTGTTATAAATTTTGTTCCTACCTTTTTTTTAACTCTTTCAGCAACTCTTCCATATATAAGTCTGAGGGTTCCATGAGTATGTTAGATGGGTAAGTAATAATACTTATCCTTTAAGTATATCATTTTTTTTTCCAGAGAGCAATTACAATTCTGGATATAGAAAAAAGTTTTTGAACTACTTCACAAATAAGCATCGGTCTGCAAAATCTGTCCTGGTGGGATTGACACCTGATGGCAAAGACCATTACAGGTGGTGCTTCAGGTAATACTTTCTGTGTCGTATATTGTAATCTATGCTGATTTTATAAGAACGTTGTGTCCATTTGTTCCATGATGGCTTAAAAACAACTAAACCGATTTTCATGCAAACTGCGTAATTTTGTAGTGGAAACTCCTAGAAATAACCTGCACTTGGTTTCATCTCGATCTATCTAGGTAGAGCTGAGTAATTACAAAAACAAAATGTATTGACATCATCAATGCGAGAGATAGGTGTGGCACGGCACCATGTGCGTGGTCGGTAAGGGGTGGGGTAGTGGTGCTTTGAGCCCGCGGTCACTTGATTAGGATAAGCTACATAGCAGTCTGTGCATAGGGCACACGGTGACATTGGTGTGAGTGGTGGATTATTAGGATAAGCTACATAGCAGTCTGTGCATAGGGCACATGGTGACATCGGTGTGAGTGGTGGGTGAATAGGATAAGCTACATAGCAGTCTGTGCATAGGGCACATGGTGACATCGGTGTGAGTGGTGGATGAATAGGATAGGCTACATAGCAGTCTGTGCACAGGGCACACAGTGACATTGGTGTGAGTGGTGGGTGATTAGGATAAGCTACATAGCAGTCTGTGCACAGGGCACACAGTGACATTGGTGTGAGTGGTGGGTGAATAGGATAAGCTACATAGCAGTCTGTGCATAGGGCACACGGTGACATCGGTGTGAGTGGTGGGTGAATAGGATAGGCTACATAGCAGTCTGTGCATAGGGCACACGGTGACATCGGTGTGAGTGGTGGGTGATTAGGATAGGCTACATAGCAGTCTGTGCACAGGGCACACAGTGACATTGGTGTGAGTGGTGGGTGATTAGGATAAGCTACATAGGAGTCTGTGCACAGGGCACACAGTGACATTGGTGTGAGTGGTGGGTGATTAGGATAAGCTACATAGTAGTCTGTGCACAGGGCACACAGTGACATTGGTGTGAGTGGTGGGTGAAGGTGCTGCTGCCACCAGTCTGTATAGCACTGCTGGTCACATAGGTCACTCCTGCCATAGGACCCCTATGCAAAACAATACAACTAGAACATCTCAAATGAAAAACATGCTGGCAGAAGCGATTTCATCGTGGGCGAAGCGGCGGGCAAAGCTAGTATATATATGAATCAGCACAAATTGACATAATGGACATTCAAGTGACAAAAATGTAAAACTGCAAAGCACAGTATGGCAGTTGTCTATCCCTTCACCCTTGTGGATGAATCCACTAATCGGCAGTCTGTAAAGAGCATTTCTCTACCTTACAGATTTGTCAGCAAATCTCACACATCCTGGGTTTACACTGTAGCAGAGAAGAGAAGCACCACCATCTAGCAATGTTGGTTTTCCCTGAGCCAGACATCATGCTGGACAAATTTAATTAGGCATAAAAACGCTATTTACTTCTGATTCATTATGTGACTGTCTGCAATACAGATTTTTATGTACAGCATAACAACGGCATCACTTGCGCTTTAAAACAGCAAAAACATTTTCTCTGCAGAATTGATGAGGTGAACTGGACCAAATGGAATACAAACTTAGGGATAATCAATGAAGACCCAGGAAATTCTGGGCTAATGAAAAGTCCTCTAAGCGCTTCATTCCGGATAGCCAGAGGTAAGGAGTGCGATGACTGTGCAGTGATTAATTACCTCAACATGAACATCATGAAGCTTCCTGAAGGAATGCAGAACAGGAAGTGTACGAGTCTCATATGTCCTACTATTTGGAAAACACCAAGTTCTTAAGATTTGTTATTGGAACTGGTTGTCCCTGACAAGATCCCTTATTTAATATTGTCCATTTGCATAGAACTGTATTTTTTTTTTGATTGTAGATACATAGCCGTGAAAGAGGAGATTGATAAAATGATTCAGCTAGATGGAATTGAGGATATGGTCTATCTGAATAGTACTGGTTTCAAAACCAAATGGTTCCATACATTTTACCAACTACTTTAGATGCTTGAATAGTGTTTCACATTTTGACACGTTTGTCACATTATGCCTAGGATGGACAAACTAGCTGAGAACCTCGCCAACAGCAAATAATGAACCACATTACATTTAACAAAGGGATTGGCTAAGAGCTACATTCACTTAGGGCCTGAATCAGAGGTGACGATAATGCAGCTGTGACGGCATCTTTTTTCGTAGCATGACAGCGCCTTTATGCTAATACTGCAGCACAGCCAAAGGAATTCATACAGAGATGGCCATTGGCTGCGGCACTTATCCACCACTTTCTGTATTAGGACACACCATCGGCCACACATCGGTCGCACCAACGAATAATTCACCAGCCCTATGGAGGCACGGAATGTCTGTCTGAACATTGCCGCCAATTTCAGTGCAACTACGGATAAAGCTGCAGTGGACTCGACACGCCCGCATCTGACTAGCCACCCCCTGTTACCTCCTAGGGATGCCCACTGAAATTGCCTCTCTCTGCGACTACATTCGTTCTGAGGGCCTGATTCAGAGCCGGACGCTACTTGCGCTCGCTCGTTCAGAAAAAGGGACCGGCTATTTAAATTGAGCGCTCGCTCTTTGCGGTCTGTTGACGCCTCTATGTCTGAGCGAGCGAACGAAACATGCGCTCGCTATTTTGTAAAGACACCCCCTGGCCGCTCGCATCCTACGTCATCTCTGCTATTTATTAGATTAATCGAGTACATTGAAAGGCATCTGATCTGCTCACAGTGTTTGTGGTAGGATTTTCCTACCGCAATCATGCGAACAGTTCAGGCTGAGAAACAACCAAGTGACGTGGTCGATGACGCTGCTTTGTTAATTATGCACACCCTTAAAACGCCTGTTTTGACCGTTTGGCATGCCTGCGTTCGGATCACCACTCCCCGTTTTCAATCACCTTCCCCTGTTACCACCCACTAACGCCTCATCCTGTCACTCAAATTAGCAGGCACTCACTATTTTCCGAGCGCTCGATTTCCGACCGCAATGACTGGTTGGCACATGCGCATTACGACCCATACGCATGCGCAGATGTGCGAACATCGCTCGGAGCGAACGAGCGGCCGCTTACGAGCGGCTCTAAATCAGGCCCTGAGTCCCCAGCAGTAACCATCAGGAAACATGCGCCTGTTACCACCCACAATTCGCCTCATCCTGTCACTCAAATTAGCAGGCACTCGCTATTTTGCGAGAGCTTGATTTCCGACCGCAATGACTGGTTGGCGCATGCGCATTACGACCCATACGCATGCGCAGATGTGCGAACATCGCTCGAAGCGAACGAGCGGCTGCTTACGAGCGGCTCTGAATCAGGCCCTGAGTCCCCAGCAGTAACAATCAGGAAACATGCGCTGTGTGACTCAGATGGTTGCGTAGACTGAAATGAAAACATTGTCCGCTTGCATCCGATGCTACAAAGTGTATACCTCGGAATCAGGCCCTAAGTGACATGAGGCATTTGTTGCATATCAGGCTGAGAGTCTTATTAATCAATACATTCCGAATTGCAGCATTAAGTCTGATTTTTATTTTGCCGGTTATTGCTGCAAGATAACAAAAACTGTGGAACTAAAAAACAGAGATGAGCGGTTCGGATCTGACTAGATTATTACACCACTTTATTGCAAGTTGGGATCTGAAATCGAGGCAGAATGTCATATTTCATGGACATTTTGGATCTCTTCTGTGGTGGAAAGATGATGTTTCAAATCCAGTAATGTGAAAAAAAAAAATACAAAAAAATTATAAAATAGAAGAGAATGTATACATCTTTTTTAAACCTTGAAAAACTTTTATTAGTTAAAAAAATGTTCTGTTGAATAAAAAAAAGAATCTGTCATTGGTGATAACGGAGCAGGACACATGCCTCCACAATACTTGTTAATAGGCTTCTTCATGCAAAGGCACAGACAGAGATGTAGTGAGCATTTCTGGGCCCCGGTAATTTTTGGGGCGTGGCCTAGCATCATTAGGCGTTGCCACCCCACCTTAATAAAAAAAATTGCGTGCTCCACAGGGGGTGCCATGTGCCAGGGGCATATCCAGGAGGGGCGCGATCAGTGTGAACGTTCCCCTCTCTTTTCCCCCGCACAGCCAAAGGAGACTGCTGCAGCAGCCACCCTGGTTCCACCACAGCCCAGCACACAACAGTGTGTGCTGGGCTGAGGAGACAGTAACACTGCCGATGACAGGTAAGGGCCTATACTGTATATTGGAGTTCTTGCAGACTTCTCTACACATTCTATACAGAGTCCTACAAGACCTCAAAATGCTAAATCTGAGGGACATCATGAACGTCATAAATCAACAGAGAAAATATTTACATGCTCAAGTTAATGAACTTGTACTGAAAAAATGAATCATAATTGATAGAAACAAATGAATCAGTTTCTGTATATTCCTCTTGTCAGCACTAGATGGCTCCTAGAACAACACAGTCTAAACATAGAGGATCTCACCTGAGTTTCCATTTCAGTTACTGGCAATAACACAACAAGGGGAAGAGAGCGGAGCTGTGAACAATTTGCTTGAGGTGCTTATGCACATGTCCAAATGTAGAATATAATAAAAGTATAATTTTATATTCTATAGTTGAACATGTGACTGCTCCCTTTTCTATACTTACTCCCTCTATGTGGATTGGGGTAACAATCTCAGGACTCTGCGCCCCAAATATCTTGTGTAAGTAACTGTTGGAGTAAATGCTACATTTTTAAAATGCAACATTAAAGACAGATTTGTACTGATGGTAACTAGCACATACCTACTGAGGTATAGCTACTGTCTTACACAAAGTCACCTTAGTGTATGAGGTAACAGGATCTCAGAGATATCTTTTGTCCGACATTGCAGCTGCAAAAATGTAACCTAATACCCCATCACTTTTTGCCTATGCAGAAGAGCAGAGTGGGGCCATCATTGGTAGATTGTCCATTATCATCTCCAGGCCTGATTGCACCTACTGCAACTGTGGTTGTTCCATCAATGTCTCATAAATTCAGTCTCTACAGTGCATTCTTCATTATAATAGTAAACATTTTGCTAATACTGGAATGATGGCATTTCTAAATACAGTCAGATTATTAATATAGAACCATTCTCTGCCTTACTTAACTGAAAGTGCTCATGAATATAGTTCCAGCCCACAGGATGTCTTATCATTGGCTGTACATGTACATTTTATGCAATATGTACACTATTATAATGAATGGGGGTTGACACACATATATGAGAATAAAAATCATAAATACATGAACTAATTCTCTGATTACTGTTTTAGCAAAAACATGGAAGACATTAGTACCGCAGATCAGGGAATTCAGCATCAAAGGGAAAAGAGTCAAAGAGCCTGGTGAGGACGGGGCTCAGCTACAACCTATATCGGAGAGCGTAACGAAGACCAATGAAGACGAGACTGTAAAGGCGGTGTAACTCATATATACTAGTTCTGTTGTGTGTTACATTCTATACAATATTATGTGTTCTTTCATATGGTTTCTTTGTATACAGTCAGTGTGCAGAGGAAGTACATTGCTAGAGTACTGGCAACATACTCAGATATTGTAGACATAGCAGAGCAGGGTCTGAAAGTGAATAGAAATATTGGCTGATTTTTATCAAATGTTCTTATGTGGATAAAGATGCATACACACTAGGCGATTTTATAAACGATATGCCCGATTCCAACGCATCGGAACAATATATCTTTCAAAATCATGTAGTGTGTACGCTATATATCGTCTGGTGCACGTTCCTGTGGGGTCGTAAGCCGCATTGTCAGGTCGGCCCTACATGCAGGCCAACCTGATGATGTGACTGATGACCCCATGCAGCGGGATGCGGCAGGGGCCAACATATTTGGCAGTCGTGCAACGGATCATCTAGTGTGTGCAGGAGGCCCGATATGGCAGCCCATCGGCAGGGGTGTCACTGGCTAAGTGTGTACCCACTACCCAGCATTAGGCACACTTCTTGTATATGGAGAGCTACATATAGCACAAGAACGATATTATACAGTATCTGCTGAAATGATTTAGAAATAAAATAACTATAGCTGTATTAGTACCATTGTAATACTGAAATAAATATGATTCTGACATGTTTTGAATTCATATGAATATAACTTATTCAGGTAACCTGAATTTATACATCTCACAGGAGTTCATTTAAATGTTTATCATAGATACTTAATTTACTGCTATGTTACCATAAAAATCCAAAGAAGAAACAGACACATAGGCCCAAATGTAATAACCAGCAATGTGTGGGCACTGATGAGAGTACGTGAAGATAGCCTCTAGATTTAAAATGGCAATTAGTGTTAAGGCAAAACCAGGTTAGTCATGGGCCATTACATCTGCAGACACTGACGGTTTTTATAACTGCCAGGTGGTGTATCAAAGTCAAAATTGTTGTAAAATCTCTGCCATCACAATTATTTCAGCGTTCTCAATACAAATCATGATATGTAATAAGCTCCAAGTTCAATAATCTCTGGCAAACACAGGAAAAGTAAAAATAAAAATATCACCAACAATAGAGGCACTTCTGGCCAGCTAGAAGCATGCAGTATGGGGAGGCAGTCAGGAAGCCAACGGTCGAAATGCCGACTGCCAGCTTCTCTACTGTCAAATCCCGGCAGGGGTCTAATGATTGGCGCCAAAATCCTGACACCTATCATTATCCCTACGCCGGGAGCCCGACGCCCGGCATACCGAACGAAGAAAAGCTGGGCGTGGACAGCCGTAGGGGGGTGGGGGGGTTTAGGTCAGGGGCTCCCGGGGGGGACTTAGGGTTACTTAGGGTTAGGCACCCTCCCGGGAGGATTAGGGTTAGACTAGGGGAAGGGAGGGTTAGGGTTTGGCACCCCAGGGGAGGTTAGGGTAAGGCAACCCCCCCTCCCCGGAGACTTAGGTTTAGGCTGCGTGGACGGGGTGGGTTAGGTTTAGGCACTTTGGGGGGGTAGGGTTAGGCACTAGGCAGGAGGTTAGGGTTAGGCACCCCTAAGGGAGGGTTAGGGGGGGGGAGGAGGGTTAGTTTTACTTACCTTAATCCCCTGTCGGGATCTTCACTCCTCCTGCCGGTCTTCCTGCGTCAGGATTTGAACCTCCGGCCATAGGGCCGGCGGTCATTCATACTGATTTCAGTATGAGCTATCTGTCTGGCCAGAACATAATAAAGAGGAATACTCATTTGACTTGTGATTTGCAATGTTAAGAATGACATTTACTTGCTTGTACACATCACACTTAATGACAGCTAGTGAGCTGGGACATAAATATATTAAAACAAATTTAAAAATCTGTACAAGCAGATGTTCTTGAGATGATTGACATAATTGGCCATGGTCATGTACTACTCTAAAAACATTCCTAGAATCAGTACAGATATTAAAAAACTGGTCTTTGTAAAGGACATATGCTCTGGACTAGTCAACATGACCTGCAATTTGAAATAAAGGGCAAAACCTCATCAAAACCTCATCTTTCATAACCAAACACAACAGATTATGAGAACAGTGCTACAATAGCTATAAAAACATAAAGAATATATACTAAACTAATAAAACCATAGGATGTTAACTCAAAGATACCAATTGTGTGTATGACAGAAAAAGAAAGGTGGCAACTATGTAATTGATAAACTATTTCTTACGCCTCATTCTGTCACTCAAATTAGCTGGCATTCGCTATTTTGCAAGCACATGAATTTCGACCGCACTGACTGGTTCGCGCATGCGTATAACGATCCGTACGCATGCGCAGTTGGCCAAACATCGCTCGGAGCGAACGAGCTGCCGCTTACGAGTGGCTCTGAATCAGGCCCATAGTATTTCGATCTAAATAGGAGACATGAATGTGTAACAATGAATTGATATTCTATCACAAACACAGATTACTAATGAATAGGCCTATTTATTTGATTGTGCAATAGTTTTTATATTCACTGAATGACATATTTATATATCTCCAGTTATTAATAATTATTCATTGATTTACAAGCCACTTGTGTGTCTTAAATAGGAAGCAAACTATTGTGGTATCATTTATTATTTAATTCATTAATTTAAGAACTAAGCGCAGTGATACCTGTTTCATCGTTTTTTTTCTCTATATCTAAGCCCTCATCCGGCTTAATTCACTTGCTGCAGAGTTCTTTTTATTTGGTTCCATTTTTCCAGTATACAAACTATTCTTAAACACCAGCGCCAGAATAACGGATTTATTCCGTTTATTGTGTACACATATAATGATGTATACTAATAGAAAAAATATATAAATTATATTTCCTGAAGTCAGGTCAGTTTAATTGGCAACATATTAAATATAAAAGCATATACATCTAAAAAACCATGAGCAATTTTTCAGAATGATCTGAATTCAGCACATATATGACAGACAAGGCAGTAATTAATAAGTATACCAGCAAAAAGAAAGTACTAGTAAGCTGGAGTCCAAGGTTTTGCCCTCCGAAGACGGAGGTCTCCTATGTGGCTTAGTAGACAGGGAACAATTCAGAGCCGCTCGCAAAAACTCGTGATGTCAGTAGGACCGCCCACAAATGGCAGGCATTCCTTCAGGAAAGCCTCCGTTTGTCCAGCCACCCCCCCCACCTCGCCTACAAAACAGGGCGAGCTAGCAGCACCGTTTGTAGCGAGCCCTGGAGTGAGATAATTTCTCTCTCGCTCTAGGGCATGTGCACGCGCATTGCGCATGCCGCACGTATGCAATGCTCCACCATCGACCCGTTTGCAAGCGCATAGCGCTTGCAAGCGGGTCTGAATCAGGCCCAATGTCCCAGTCCTATAACTTGTAGGTAATAATAGGCCTGCTAGTATGTGTCCCATTCAAAGAAGTCTGTATAGTAGATGCTGTATGCTCACCGTTGGGCTGAAAGTCCGGTGGCGTGAGGACAGCTGTGAGTGATGCGTTGCAAGCTAATGAGTGTCCCATGCGGGAAAGCCTGTGTGGGGAGACTGTGTGCTCACCATGCAGCTGAAATAGTCTGATGGTATTGAACCAGCTGAAGGTGTTGGCAAACAAGCATGGCAGACAGACAGGCGGTAGCTGTGCTCCAAAACCCCGTGGCAGGGGGCAGCCTGTAGCTGCAGTGCTGTTTAGCCAATTCAGTGCCGGTGAAGAGCTCCAATGTGGTTCAATAGAAAAGCGGCAGTGCCTGACATGTTTCTTCAGGGCTCCACCCACAGCTTCGTCAGAGGCATAAATATATGCCCAGAGTCTACTGCGCATGCGCAGGTCACCAGGAAAGTGGCGTGGCAGCCATTTTTCCAGTGGTTTCCCTACTGTGCATGTGCAAAACGCCCACAGCGCCCATTTTCCAGGCGATTTTTACAGCACTGACAGTGCCGACATAGGACTCCGGAGAAGTAAGTACTCAAAATATGGGTGGAGGGTGTGCCATGTGTGCCCCCCCGGACCCAGGAGCCCATGTGCCCCTCACACCTTGCACCCATTATGCATAGGATTCTATTAGGCAATGTAATATATATGGATGGAGTTGCCTATTAGGTCAAAGATGAGGTCCAAGCTTTTCGGTGCTGGTGCACATGGGAACTGCATTTTCGGAGGTTTGTCCGCATTTATCATCAGTGCACACCGACCTGTGTGAGGGAACCAGAGCACCCAGAGGAAAACCATACAACCATCTCTTGACCTGGTCAAAAACTAACCCAGGTTCCCAGTGCTGTGAGAGATCATTGCTAACCATTATGCTACATTTTATACTATTTTGCTACTATCAGTTTATCTACTGTTAAGTTAGTACATCTCTACGTATTTATCTGTCTCTCTGTCTGACAAATTCAATTCAATGCGAAGATGAATAGCCGCGGGAGGGAGCTTCTGAAGCTATTCATTACACTGCGCTGTTTGGGCGGCTAAAGGATCTCTTCTCGCACCCCCCTGGGGATGCGATGAGAAATCCAACAAAATTGCCAGGCGCACAGCTGTTTGTCGGCTTAGCGCGGCGCTAACAGCTGTGCGCCCCACACTATAGTCAGAGAATAACGGTTCTCACCCCTAAACACCCAGGTTAAGTCGCGAGAACCAGCATTCTCTGACTTATCCCCTTCCCGACAAGGCACACAGCGCATTGTATTGAATCGCTGCGGGAGCTCCCTCCTGCATCTATTCATCTTTGCATTGAATTGAATTCAGCCCTATGTCTTGCAAACAGATTTCATTGCAAAGGATGGTTTTGGATGTCAGACTAGCTATAAACATACTTGCCAACTCTCCTGAAATGGTCAGGAGCCTCACGAAAATTGGGTGTCACTCCTGACCCCCCGAAAGAGTGGGCAAGTCTCCAAGTTGGCACCGCCTGCCCGTACCCTCCTGCAACCCCCGCCTGTCTGGGGGCAGCTGATGACGCGATTGGCGCTGAATCAAGTTATTGTGGCCCCGACTACACATTGCTGGTTATCTTGGCATTGTGTAACGTGGGTGGGGCTGTGATAACGCGGTCACTCCCCCGCCCTCAAAATCGTGTCACACACCCCCAGTGTGCCGAGCTGGCTGCCACTCCCGGAAGAGGCAGCCAAATTGTCGGCAAGCCTGGCTATAAACTCATTTTGAAATTGCTCACTACACTCAGCTATAAGAGTCTTTCCCGCACCATGAGATCTGTGGACATACAATGCGTTTCTATTTTGTGCGCTGTGAATGAGATCTAATGTCTTTTCAAATTCACTTGATAAGTGTTAATGCATGTGTTATTTTAACCAGGAAAACAGTAGAAAATATAAAGTTTCAAATTAGTTATTAGTAGGGGTGTGCACCGGCCACTTTTCGTGTTTTGTGTTTTGGTTTTGGATCTGGATCTTTCTTCGTGTTTTGGATCTGGATTGGTTTTGCCAAAACCACCCTTCCGTGTTTTGGGTTCTGGGTTTTGTGTTTTGGATCTGTATTTTTTTTTTAAAAAGCATAAAAACAGCTAAAATCACAGAATTTGTTGGTTTCTCTGCTCCTATGCTATTATTAACCTCAATAACCTTAATTTCCACTCATTTCCAGTCTATTCTGAACACCTCACACCTCACAATAGTGTTTTCATGTCCAAAAGGTTGCACCGAGGTAGCTGGATGACTATGCTAAGCGACACGAGTGGGCGGCACAAACACGTGACCCATCTAGGAGTGACACTGCAGTGGCAGACAGGATGGCAGTTAGAAAAACTAGGCCCCAAACTGTACATAATGCAAAGAAAAAAAAGAAGTGCAAGATGGAATTGTCCTTGGGCCCTCCCACCCACCCTTATGTTGTATAAACAGGACATGCACACTTTAACAAATCAATCATTTCAGCGCCAGGGTCTGCCACACAACTGTGGCTGAAATGATTGGTTCGTTTGGGCCCCCACAAAACAAGCTGGCAATTAATGTGTCCCTGCACAAACTGGCTCTACGGAGGCAAGATGTCATCCTCATCCTCCTCATCCACCGATTCCTCACCCTCTTCAGTGTGTACATCCTCATCCTCACAAAGTATTAACTCGTCCCCACTTGAATCCACCACCACAGGTCCCTCTGTACCTTCTGGAGGCTGGTCTCCCTGGAAGAGCTGATAATTCATTTTGATGAACATCATCTTCTCCACATTCTGTGGAAGCAACCTCCTACGCCTTTCGCTGACAAGGTTCCCGGCTGCACTAAACACTCTTTCGGAGTACACACTGGAGGGGGGGCAACTCAGGTAAAATAGAGCCAGCTTGTACAGGGGCCTCCAAATTGCCTCTTTTTCCTGCCAGTACAGGTATGGACTGTCTGACATGCCTACTTGGATGCTGTCACCGATGTAATCCTCCACCATTCTGTCAATGGTGACAGTATCATATGCAGTGACAGTAGACATGTCAGAAATTGTTGCCAGGTCCTTCAGTCCGGACCAGATGTCCAAACTTGGTCCTGCCTGCCCTGCATCACCGCCAGCGGGTTGCTTAGGATACCTAAGTTTTTTCCTGGCAGCCCCAGTTGCGGGAGAAAATGAAGAAGGAGCCGTTGACGTGTCACGTTCCGCTTCAGCTGACAGTGTGTTCACCAGCAGGTCTTTGCACCTCTGCAGGCTTGTGTCGGCCGGAAAGAGAGACACCACATAGGCTTTAAACCTAGGATCAAGCACGGTGGCCAAAATGTAGTGGTCTGATTTCAACAGATTGACCACCCTGGAATCCTGGCAAAGCGAATGAAGGGCTTCATCCACAAGTCCCACATGCCGAGCGGAATCGCTCCGTCTTAGCTCCTCCTTCACTTTCTCCAGCTGCTTCTGCAAAAGCCTGATGAGGGGAATGACCTGACTCAAGCTGGCTGTGTCTGAACTGACTTCACGTGTGGCAAGTTCGAAGGGCTGGAGAACCTTGCACAACACGGAAATCATTCTCCACTGCGCTTGAGTCAGGTGCATACCCCCTCCTTTGCCTATGTCATAGGTGGATGTATAGGCTTGTATGGCCTTTTGCTGCTCCTCCATCCTCTGAAGCATATAGAGGGTTGAGTTCCACCGCGTCACAACCTCTTGCTTCAGGTGATGGCGGGGCAGGTTCAAGAGTGTTTGCTGGCGCTCCAGTCTTCGGCACGCAGTCGCTGAATGGCGAAAGTGGCCAGAAATTTTTCGGGCCACCCAAAGCGTCTCCTGCACGCCCCTGTCGCTTTTCAGAAAATTCTGCACCACCAAGTTTATTGTGTGAGCAAAACATGGGACGTGCTGGAATTTGCCCAGATGTAATGCCCGCACAATATTGGTGACGTTGTCAGATATCACAAATCCCCAGGAGAGTCTAAGTGGGGTAAGCCACTGGGCGATGATTTCCCTCAGTTTCTCTAAGAGGTTGTCGGCGGTGTGCCTCTTACTGAAACACAGCGTAGCCTGCCTTGTAACGAGCTGGCGTTTCTGAGATGCTGCTACTGGTGACGCTGCTGCTGTTGCTGCGTAAGGTGATACATCTACCCAGTGGGCTGTCACAGTCATATAGTCCTTAGTCTGCCCTGTTCCACTTGTCCACATGTCTGTGGTTAAGTGGACATTGTGTACAACGGCATTTTTCAGGACACTGAGGACACTTTTTCTGACGTTTCTGTACAGTCTCGGTATCGCCTGCCTAGTGAAGTGGAATCTAGACGGGATTTGGAACCGGGGACACACTACCTCCATCAATTGTCTAAATCTCACTGCACTAATGGCGGATACCGGACGCACGTCTAACACCAACATAGCAGTCAAGGCCTCAGTTATACGTTTTGCTTCAGGATGACTGCTGTCGTACTTCATCCTCCTCGCTAAGGACTATTGGAGGGTCAATTGTTTAGTAAAAGTAGTGGTGTTCCTACTTCCTCTCTGGGATGATGAACGACTCCCAGCAGCAGCAACAGCAGCAGCGGCAGCAGTAGGCGTAGCAATGCAGGATCCTCCAGAGGAATCCCGGATAGGAGAGTCAGTCATGCCAGTGACATGGCCTGCAGGACTACTTCCGATCCTGACTAAGGAGGAAATTGACGAGGAGGGAGTTGACGGTGTGGTTTGCAGGTGCTTGGATACAACAGGACAACGGGATTTAGGTGTCCCTGGACTGCTTACGGTCTTAGCCAAAGTTTCTGAACTTGACAGTAACTTTTTATGAACGCGCTGCAGGTGCCGTATAAGGGAGGATGTTCCTAGGTGGTTGACGTCCCTACCCCTACTTATTTCACCTTTACATATGGTACATATGGCAAGACAGTTGTTGTCCGGATTTGGATAGAAATATTGCCAGACCAAAGAGGTGGAATGTTTGGTCTTCTGCCCAGGCATGACCGTGATGGGCTTTTTCATCCCACGGACAACAACTGTCTCCCCCGGAGCCTGATTTAAACAAACCACATCACCATCAGAATCCTCCTCGCCAACTTCCTCCTCAGCGCCAGCTACACCAGTATCCTCATCCTGTTGTACTTCAACAGTGACATCTTCAATTTGCATATCAGCAAGTGGACTGTGGGTGCTCCTTTCAGCACTTGCAGGGGGCGTGCAAATGGTGGAAAGAGCCACCTCTTCCCGTCCAGTGCTGGGAAGGTCAGGCATCGCAACCACCACCACACTTGGACTCTCCTTGGGGATTTGTGATATCTTCTTAGAAAGCACAGTTCTTCGCTGTGCTTTTGCCAGCTTAACTCTTTTGATTTTTTTAGTGGGAGGAGGGCTTCCATCGTCATGTGAAGCTGAACCACTAGTCATGAACATACTAGGGATCGACCTTAGCCGTTCCTTGCCACTCCGTGTCGTAAATGGCATATTGGCAAGTTTACGTTTCTCTTCAGCTGATTTAAATGTCTTTTTCAAGGTCATTTTCCTGAACTTTGCCATTTGGGATTGTATGTGCCCTCTACTATGACATTGGGCATCGGCCTTGGCAGACGACGTTGATGGCATGTTATCGTCTATGTCATGACTAGTGGCAGCAGCTTCAGCACTAGGAGGAAGTGGTTCTTGATCTTTCTCTATTTTATTTTTATCGGAGAAAGTTTGGTCCTCCATTTATGTTATATCGATTTGATATATACGTGCGGCTAAACACAGAAAATAATTTTTTTTTTGGTTTGGACTGGAGTGTACTTTGGGGGTTACAGCACCCTTTAACGGTCAAGCCAGCCGGCCCTTTACTTATGACACAGGCGCACTCTTGGCACTACTTTGTTGATGCACGTGCGGCTACTGCGCACACAATTCACAAACACAGAAAATAATTTTTTTTTTGGTTTGGACTGGAGTGTACTTTGGGGGTTACAGCACCCTTTAACGGTCAAGCCAGCTGGCCCTTTACTTATGACACAGGCGCACGCTTGGCACTACTTTGTTGATGCACGTGCGGCTACTGCGCACACAATTCACAAACACAGAAAATAATTTTTTTTTAGGTTTGGACTGGAGTGTACTTTCGGGGGTTACAGCACCCTTAACGGTCAAGCCAGCCGGCCCTTTACTTATGACACAGGCGCACGCTTGGCACTACTTTGTTGATGCACGTGCGGCTACTGCGCACACAATTCACAAACACAGAAAATAATTTTTTTTTTGGTTTGGACTGGAGTGTACTCTCGGGGGTTACAGCACCCTTAACGGTCAAGCCAGCTGGCCCTTTACTTATGACACAGGCGCACGCTTGGCACTACTTTGTTGATGCACGTGCGGCTACTGCGCACACAATTCACAAACACAGAAAATATTTTTTTTTTTGGTTTGGACTGGAGTGTACTTTGGGGGTTACAGCACCCTTTAACGGTCAAGCCAGCCGGCCCTTTACTTATGACACAGGCGCACGCTTGGCACTACTTTGTTGATGCACGTGCGGCTACTGCGCACACAATTCACAAACACAGAAAATAATTTTTTTTTAGGTTTGGACTGGAGTGTACTTTCGGGGGTTACAGCACCCTTAACGGTCAAGCCAGCCGGCCCTTTACTTATGACACAGGCGCACGCTTGGCACTACTTTGTTGATGCACGTGCGGCTACTGCGCACACAATTCACAAACACAGAAAATAATTTTTTTTTTGGTTTGGACTGGAGTGTACTCTCGGGGGTTACAGCACCCTTAACGGTCAAGCCAGCCGGCCCTTTACTTATGACACAGGCGCACGCTTGGCACTACTTTGTTGATGCACGTGCGGCTACTGCGCACACAATTCACAAACACAGAAAATAATTTTTTTTTGGTTTGGACTGGAGTGTACTTTCGGGGGTTACAGCACCCTTAACGGTCAAGCCAGCCGGCCCTTTACTTATGACACAGGCGCACGTTTGGCACTACTTTGTTGATGCACGTGCGGCTACTGCGCACACAATTCACAAACACAGAAAATAATTTTTTTTTGGGTTTGGACTGGAGTGTACTTTGGGGGTTACAGCACCCTTTAACGGTCAAGCCAGCCGGCCCTTTACTTATGACACAGGTGCACGCTTGGCACTACTTTGTTGATGCACGTGCGGCTACTGCGCACACAATTCACAAACACAGAAAATAATTTTTTTTTTGGTTTGGACTGGAGTGTACTTTCGGGGGTTACAGCACCCTTAACGGTCAAGCCAGCCGGCCCTTTACTTATGACACAGGCGCACGCTTGGCACTACTTTGTTGATGCACGTGCGGCTACTGCGCACACAATTCACAAACACAGAAAATAATTTTTTTTTTGGTTTGGACTGGAGTGTACTTTCGGGGGTTACAGCACCCTTAACGGTCAAGCCAGCCGGCCCTTTACTTATGACACAGGCGCACGCTTGGCACTACTTTGTTGATGCACGTGCGGCTACTGCGCACACAATTCACAAACACAGAAAATAATTTTTTTTTTGGTTTGGACTGGAGTGTACTTTCGGGGGTTACAGCACCCTTAACGGTCAAGCCAGCCGGCCCTTTACTTATGACACAGGCGCACGCTTGGCACTACTTTGTTGATGCACGTGCGGCTACTGCGCACACAATTCACAAACACAGAAAATAATTTTTTTTTGGTTTGGACTGGAGTGTACTTTCGGGGGTTACAGCACCCTTTAACGGTCAAGCCAGCCGGCCCTTTACTTATGACACAGGCGCACGCTTGGCACTACTTTGTTGATGCACGTGCGGCTACTGCGCACACAATTCACAAACACAGAAAATATATTATTTTTTTAGCACTTGGGGGGAGCACCCCTGATGGACAGAGCACCCCCTGGACAACACTACAGCACTCCTTTAGGACTGGGACACTGCACAGGACTTTGGAGTGGACACAGCCCCTATGGAGAACTGACTGCACAACACAGTCCAGCCAGCCCCTATGGACTTTGAAGTAGTGGACACAGCCCCTATTAACAACAGCAGCACAGCACAACACAGCCAGCCCCTATGGACTTTGAAGTAGTGGACAACAGCAGCACTACACTACACTACACTACACAGCCCTAACTCCCACCCTCCCTCTTCACTGTCCACAGCCGAGTGAGAAAATGGCGCCGACGCGGGTACCTTATATAGGATCCAAAACCCGCGAGACTCGGAAGGCGGGATGATGACGTTTTGCCTCGATTTCAGATCCGAGTCAGGCGGGAAAATTCGAGCCTGACTCGGATCGGACTCGGATCGGGGTGGCTCGGGGGGGTTCGGATTTCAGAAATCCGAACCCGCTCACCCCTAGTTATTAGCAATTGTGGGATACAAATTGATTAAAAAAATTGATTGGGTAAAAGCCGCTTTTGACTTGTGTGCCAACAGATCATCTTTTTGTTTGTATGCTTCATTTATTCATTAAACTTAAAACGGAACCTGATTTACAGATATACTAACCTTAGTGGTATCGTTGCCACCTATTGATGTCATTTGTTTTTGAGTAGAACATTTTCAAACATATCTACAAATAAAATATAATAAAAATAACAATTATCCACATTATGATCATTCCCTATTATTTATAAGGTGCCAGCAACTGCCTGTAGCCCAGTACAGGGGGGAATATTTGGGCTGCATGTATAGCAGTTGTAAAAAGAGCACTACAGGTTAATGATGCACATATCTCACCATTTGTTGTTGTAACAAAACAAATTAATGTGGAGGTTTACAGAATGGACAAGATAGCTGTAAGTATATTATTTTATATGCTAATGCTCATCACGGGTGTAGGTGTAACACCAAACTTGTACTAGGCATATCCTGGAACCATACCGAGAGGGAGTACTGTACCTGAAAGAATTCTTCTCTGTTTACAGACATTTGTGACAGATGATTCATGAACACTTCAGCTGTCAGGTGCACAGGAATATGAAGTCCTTATGGGAAGCATGGAACATGACGTCATCAACATGTACCAAAAGCATTTCCATTCCCACCCCTTCCCTGGATGCAAATGTCTATTTTTTCCTGCATAGTTGAAAGACATAATCATCACAAACTAATTAAAAGGGAGGATGGCAAATCAATTTTATACAATAATACTTTGTACAATACATATTTTTGTAGTAATAGCATTGTTAATGAAGTGTAGGTTACTATGCTATATTAGTGGCTCCAGAAAAGAGATATCAGTGGTAAGCACATGTACCAAAATAATATTAGTAGGAAAAAAAATTGCTATACATTTCAAACACTGGGCAGTGTGGCTTCCACTCCAAAATACATAAACGGCCTCCACTAAAGGGAACCTTGGCTGATTTCCCCTATAATAGGCATGGGGTTTTCTCTGTTACAGCGGAAACAAGCCCCACATGGTCAGCACAGGGATTGTGCCAGTCTAGCAAAACACGTTCCCTCACCAAGAGATTACCCAGAGCCAGCCCTAGGCATAGGCATTATAAGCAAATGCCTAGGGGCGACTTAGAATGTTAGGGGCATTCCAGGGCTGAGCTTTGCCGGTCTGCCCGCCCCCCCCCGCCGCTGCCTGCCACTAGCCGCTGCTCCCACCTACCCGGAGCCGGCGCAGCTACCCGGACTCTTCCCCAGTGCGCTGCCGCGATCGGAGCTCTCCGATCGGGCAGCGCAGCGGGCTCCCTCACCACATCCCACACTGTGCTCCCGCTCCCCTTTAATGCCCTCCATATCCCACACTGTGCTCCCCTTTCCTGCCCTCCATATCCCACACTGTGCTCCCCTTCCCCCCTCCATATGCCACACTGTGCTCACCTTCCCCCCTCTACGCCCCATAAGATTGGTGGTGGGATTATATGCTAGGGGGCACCAGTCAAAATTTTGGCTAGGGCACCAAATTGGCTAGGGCCAGCTCTGAGATTACCAACCCTGTGTTGAAAAGCCACAGGGTTGGTAACTGTTGCAATTTTGCCACCCCAATGGTCCCAGTATAAGGGATCTATCATCTATGAAATTTGGGCCTGATTTAGTAAGGAAACCTAAAATCTCAGCTACATAGGATACATGTGATAGTATCCAAATGTTAAAACTGTATAAAACACATATAGATGACACAATCTATTATACCAGAAAACAGTAACCAATCAGCATGTAACAGCTTGAAAAAGTCCACAGTGGACAATAAAAATTGTTTTATATGTAAATATTGACTTCTATATTTCATGATGTGACCTATGACCTTGAATATCAAAAAAAAAAGTGTAATTTTTTTGTACATAAAGTATGTAATACACTTAAATACAATCACTCTTTGGTATAAGTCATACTTACCTACTCTCCCAGGACTGCAGGGAACCTCCC
Source organism: Taudactylus pleione (assembly GCA_031769625.1). Lineage (NCBI taxonomy): Eukaryota > Metazoa > Chordata > Amphibia > Anura > Myobatrachidae > Taudactylus > Taudactylus pleione. Next base: position 3,957,728 of record JAUIMM010000584.1, read on the forward strand.
GGAATGGCAGCTACCTCACCCGACCACCTCGCGATCCCAGCGAAAGTAGGCGGTCTGGGGGTGCGATGATGTGATTCGTGCTGGATCACGTCATCATAGCCCCGCCCCCTGCTTTATATTGCCGGTAATGTCGGCATTATTAAGCGGGGGCGGGACAGAGACGACGCGATCGCGACAGCACACCCCCGCTCTGCCTGCCTAAACCGCCCTCACCCGCCCTCTTCCACCGACCTGGCAGCCCCCTCCCGGAGGGGGATGGCCAAATGTCGGTAAGTCATACTTGCCTACTTTTGAAAAAGCATTTCAAGGAGTTTGTGAAAGTACCACCTATGAGCGTGCGGTAAAATGGGCGTATACCGCTACATCTGAGGGGCGTGCCATAAACCTGACTTACATCTAAATGTAAATGAGGCCCAATGCAGTCAGTAAGATCTATTTGTTCATGAAAACACACTGATACTTTTTAGAAAATACATGTAGCCATAGGGATCATTGGCCCTCATTCAGAGCCGTACGCTCTGAGCAGAGCGCACGCTCTGAATGAGGGCCGGCCTCCATGAAAATGGAGCGTCCTTCTGCACGCTCGTATAGCTGTGGGTCACCACCCACAGGCTATACGAGCGTGCATTTTGATGGCCGCGATGGTCGAGACCATCGCGACCATCGAAATTGCGAGCCGGAGCCTGCGGTTGAGGTTTTCAACCGCAAGCTCCGGAGTGATTTTGGCTCTATCAGAGCCAAAATCACTCCCACTGACATCACTAGTGATGTCAGTGGGCCGGCTTCTGACGGGAGGCGTTCCCGTGGGAACGCCCCCGTCAGGGAGGCACGCCCCCGGCACACCTACCAAAGGGGGCGTGCTGTCAATCAACATCGACAGCACGCCCGCTTTGATCAGACACAACGAGCGAAGGACTTTCCTTCGCTCGTCGCGTCTGGCGCATGCGCACGACGGAGCTCCCTCCGTCGTGCGCATGCTCAGTCCATAACATCGACCCACTTGCGAGCGGACAGCCGCTCGCGAGTGGGTCTGAATCAGGCCCTTTGTGCCTTATAATCAATGCAGGGGCATTATACTAATAATATAATTTGAATGTAAATATCTCTGTTTTTCTTAATATGACAGCTTCAACATGTGTTCTATGGATGGCTATTGGTGGTTTTCCATCGGTGATAATACCCATCGATGGTACAATAAGAATCTATGGTGAACCACCGATTGTTTGCACCACTTGATGGCCACCCCTGCCGGGTGCCTGGCAAGCCGTGGGCTAATAAAAAAACAGGGGGCGGGGCTTAGGTGACAGGCTTAGCAGACAGCCAGGGGACGGGGCAAAGCTCTATGTCATGAGCAGAAAAAAAAACCATCGGGTTCCATTTTGCCATCGATGGCAGAAAATAATTGGCTCTCTGCCATTGATGGCAAAACTATCGACCATCGATAGCAAACCATCTATATTTGTAAACTATTGGTCGAAGGCCATCCCTACTGTGTTCTTCTCAATCTGGCTGCAGTTTCTGCATTGAGAACTAGTGACACAAGGGACTAAGGGCCTGATTCAGCAAGGAATGCAGTTGCTTACAGGCACGCAATCGGCCAATTAATTCACACTGCACATGCGTTCGCATCGCAGTATGTGTGCACAAACCAGAAGCTGCGATCGGGACTGCGATGATACTCGATGTCACCGATTGTTTCATTATGTTGGCCAAGTATACGGATGTGAGTAAGGGGAAGTGGGCGTCCTTATGTCAGGCTGCTATCGCAATGTGAATACAAACTTTTACATATCACCGCTGATATTAGCAACTGCATTGCATGTGTATAAGCAGAATAACGATCCTTGCTGAAACAGGCCTAAGACAGATTACCTAATACAATTTATCAGTGAATAGTGATAGTTTGATCAAGAGTGTGACAAATGGAGAAGAAGTATAGTACATTAAGGGATAAATGTACTAAGATTGTAGTTTGGACATTAGTATTCTCTGGAGAGTTTGGACATTTTTTCAACTCGCAAATTTACTAATGGCAAACTCAGGAGAGAAATCTTTGCTACAGGAAAATTCTAGAGAGTTAAACAAACTCTCTTCACTTCACCATCGGCCAAACTCGAATAACTTTTCACTAGTGAACAGGGCCAGCTTGAGGCATGTTCGACAAGTGCGACTGAACAGTGGCGCCACCCCATAGAGGGGGCACCCCTCCCAGCCATTCCCAATTTCAGTGGGACAGTCCCGTTTTTCAGGCACTGCCCCGCGGGACAAAGTAAACCAGGGGCGGTCGGGATGTTGGGCGCCACCACCACAGCTGTGCCCCTGGGAAAAAGAATGGATGCTGCGCCCATGCGCGTGACATCCATTCAGTGCAGGGAGAGAGCTGGGGCAGCCCAGCTACTGAGGTAGTGCTTAGTTCGCCCCCAGCCTGACGTTAAATGGGAGGGGTGCCATATGGGCAAGAACCCAAATAGCTTCATTTATTGGGCGTGTCACTCAAAAGTTCTGATTTTGTCCATCGGCATTAGAGACTGTAACAGCGCCTGCCGGAATAGCAACGATTCGAGTTGCACTACTTTTGAGTAATACACACTGAGGGCTCCCTCACCACATCCCACACTGTGCTCCCGCTCCCCTTTAATGCCCTCCATATCCCACACTGTGCTCCCCTTTCCTGCCCTCCATATCCCACACTGTGCTCCCCTTCCCCCCTCCATATGCCACACTGTGCTCACCTTCCCCCCTCTACATCCCACACTGTGCTCCCCTTCCCCCCTCCATATCCCACACTGTGCTCCCCTTCCCCCCTCCACATCCCACACACTGCTCCCCATCCCCCTCCACATCCCGCACTGTGCTCCCCTTTCCCCTCCACATCCCACACTGTGCTCCCCTTCCCCCTCTACATCCCACACTGTGCTCCCCTTTCCCCCTCCACATCCCACACACTGCTCCCCTTCCCCCTCCACATCCCGCACTGTGCTCCCCTTTCCCCTCCACATCCCACACTGTGCTCCCCTTTCCCCCTCCACATCCCACACACTGCTCTCCTTCCCCCTCCACATCCCGCACTGTGCTCCCCTTTCCCCTCCACATCCCACACTGTGCTCCCCTTCCCCCTCTACATCCCACACTCTAATCCCCTTCCCCCCTCTACATCCCACACTCTGCCCCCCTTCCCCCTCCACATCCCACACTGTGCTCCCCTTCCCCCTCTACATCCCACACTGTGCTCCCCTTCCCCCCTCTACATCCCACACTCAGCTCCCCTTCCCCCCTCTACACCCAACACTGTGCTCCCCTTCCTCCCTCTACATCCCACACTGTGCTCCCCTTCCCCCTCTACATCCAACACTGTGCTCCCCTTTCCCCCTCCACATCCCACACACTGCTTCCCTTCCCCCCTTTACATCCCACACTGTGCTCCCCTTCCCCCCTCCATATCCCACACTGTGCTCCCCTTCCCCCCTCCACATCCGACACTGTGCTCCCATTCCCCTCTACACATCCCACACACTGCTCCCCTTCCCCCTTCTAAATCCCACCCTGTGCTTCCATTCCTCTCTCGACATCCCACACACTGCTCCCCTTCCCCCCTCTACATCCCACACTGTGCTCCCCTTCCCCCCTCCACATCCCACACTGTGCTCCCCTTCCCCCTTCACATCCCACACTGTGCTCCCCTTCCCCCCTGTACATCCCACACTGTGCTCCCCTTCCGCCCTCTACATCCCACACACTGTGCTCCCATTCCCCCCTTCACATCCCACACTGTGCTCCCATTCCCCCCTCCACATCCCACACTGTGCTCCTCTTCCCCCCTCCACATCCCACACTGTGCTCCCCTTCCCCCCTCTACATTCCACACTGTACTCCCCTTCCCCCCTCTACATTCCACACACTGTGCTCCCATTCCCCTCTCCCAATCTTTGTTATTGTTTCAAATATTTACATTCTTTAGATTAGTTGAATATTTTTTCATAGTAAACATGTTTGTATGAGTGCTTTGTAGCCATTATTATGTGTACCTTCATATGCTCAGTGATCCACTAACATACTAATTCTGTATGTAACACGCAGAGCCAGATTAGCAGGGATTGGCAGATTGGCAGGGATAAACTGCCATTCAGCCCCAGCGGCTCCTAGGCACAGGCATACAGGACCTCATTCAGAGTCGGTCGAAGCGGCCGCACGGTCATACGCCACCGATGTTCACTATACTGCGCATGCATAAAGTTCGCAATGCGCGTGCGCAAACTAGCCGCTACGATCAGAAATTTCTCTCTCCTTGAGCACAGCTAGGTCGGTAGTTTGAGGGACAGATTGAGGCGTTTGTGGGTGGTAACAGGGGATGGTGCTTGAAAACGGGGGAGTGGAGATCCGGACGCAGGCGTGCCTAATTATGCGAACGGCGTTTTATGGGAGTGCATACGGTTTATGGGAGTGCATAATTAGCAAAGTAGCGTCATGGCACATGTGACATGGGAGGTTTTTACACTGACATGATCGTAGAGCTTAAGAGAGGGTATGGTCAACCTTAAGCTCTACGACCAGTTCCGATGGTTCTCGATGGTCAAGATTAATCCTTATATGGCCGGAGATGACGTGTACTGCGTACGAGAAGGGGGCGTATTTTTTTGAATTCCGACCGCTTCCTCCCCTTGGTCGGCCAGCAGCCGATCCGAACTTAGGGACGCAACTTGCGAGGGAATCATTTGCATATCCGGCCCCTTTTCCCGTACGACCGTGCGGCCGCTTCGACCGACTCTGAATGAGGTCCACAATGCTTAGGGGTAAATCCAGGTCTTATACTGTATATTACTTTTACATACATCTTATTGCTACAGTCTGAAACCAAGCTATTAACAAGATTAACCTACAGTATATTTTTTGGCTAATGTAAAAATAAATTGTATATAATTAAGTTTGCAAGGGAAACTTCCATTGCTGAATTGAAATGCCTCCCACCTTTGTCTTCTCTGCTCCAAAGATTATGGAAAGACATTGCTCAGTCGTATACCTCCGCGCATTATTAATATTAAAATGTGGCCAAAATAAGCCACACCCATGAGCCACCTAAATCACACCCCCATCTGCATAAACCAGATCTACATAACCACACCTTCTTTTTAAAATGTCATGCCAGTTTTAGGGGGGAAGTCAATTAGCCACGGTAATTTAACTTGGGCTAATTGATCCCCAGGGGCTTTGCAATTAGCTCCGAAGTGCAGCACTTATCCGGGATTTATTTTCACCACTGCACAAACAGTGAAAATAATCCTGTAAAACTAGGTGGTTATCAGGTGCCGCGTCCCTTTTAATGCACGAGTCCATGAACTGTTCACGGTTTCTGTATGTTAACGCCCAATAACCCTCGTTAACGCCCACTAACACGTCAATTTAACAGTAGTTAACAAAGGTATAGAGTGAAAAAGTGAGCCTAATTGAATAGCCTTGGGTGATAATGCCCAAAGATACTTCAGTTTTTCACTTGTGATAACTTATCACTTGTAAATGAATTCCCACATAGGTTCTATCAGGACTGTATTGGATGCTATGTAGTTGACTTCAATATGCCCACATAGAGTAGCATAACCAGTAATTATTATTATTATTGCCATGTCAAGGAATAGGGGAGGTGCATTTTTAAACACATTTATCACCTTTTGCTGCACATGATTCCCAAGCCCTTAACATTAATAAATTGTCCAGAGAAGCCCATTCACCAACATATCCACTTTAACCAATCTCATTGAGGGACCTATTCATCATCAGGGGCCATATGGCCCCCTCCCCGGTTAAATATCCACCTTGCTTCGGGGGATACTTATCACGGGAGGATTCATCATTGCTCCGATGCAGGGACAGCTGCTCCGAAAAACAGCTGTCCCCATGTCCCCAGAAGTAGCAATGTTACTTACCTTTCCCTGTGACCAGGTTCTACGTATGTGTGACCTGAGGTCACACATGTGCAATGCTGCCTGGGAATCAGTGAGGAGGCGGCAGAGGGATCCGCTCGTATTCCTGTTCGAATCCCCAGAACTCCTTCACATAGGAATGAGCGGGGCTACTAGAACAAATGACATCTGAAGTTGACGATTGTTCTCGCTGGCAAACTCCAAAAACTTTCAGTTTTCAGAGTTTGCTGAATATCAGGTGGTCCTACCGGACCCCTGATGATTAATGGCCCGTTAACTTAAATATGCTTCAACATGGTTACCGGGCCATTTAACTGTTGATGAATAGGCCCCTGAAAGGCCTAAAATAAAACTTGGTCTTGGGGGCAGGTACCACTGGATCTATTCATTGTCACTTAATTTCAACAAAAGCTGGTACAAATTAAGATTTTTACCTGCTTTTGTAGAAATTAAGTTTTGAGGCCATTCATCATAGAGGTAACGCAGGAGATATCACAGATACCTACTGCTTACCTTTCACCCCCGATGTGGCCTGCTGTCCCCATACACTAGAATCGGGACCTAAATTAATCAAGCTCCGAAAATACAATATTTTCAGAACTTAACTGTGGAAGCATTCGCCATCTTCAGATGGCGTTTTCTCCCGCACACGATGCTCACCCACTCCTTCCCTATAGGAAGGAGTCACGGTTGCGAAGTGGGATTATTTGGGATCCCTCCACCTTTGTCTGGCTACTTGTGCCGGACGCTGGGGCTTTGTGCGCCTGCGCAAACTCTATTTCGCGCAGGCGCACTAGCACTGCCGAGTTAGATTCTGCAGTACTAGGTTTCACTGCTCCGAAAGAGCAGTGAAAGCTTTCGGGGAGACAGAATATCGGACCCCGATAATTAATATAATGAATAGGAATGTGCGCCGACCCCCATGTTTTGGTTTTAGTTTTGGATCTGTATCTCCTTCGTGTTTTGGATCTGGATTGGTTTTTGCCAATCACGCCCTTGCGTGTTTTGGTTCTGGTTTTGCATCTGTATTTTTTCTAAAAAATCATAAAAACAGCTGAAATTACATAAGTTTGGCCTGTTTTTGTTCCTACAGTATTATTAACCTAAATAACATTTATTTCCAGCCATTTGCAGTCAAGTTTGACCACCTCACTGCTCACAAAATTGATTTCATCCAGTTTAGGCCAAAAGGTTGCATCGAGCTAGCTGGCGGACAAAGCTAAGTGACAGTAGTGGGCGACACTAAAATGTGGCAATTCAGTTCAACATTCCACATTAGGAAACAAATGTGTTTTATTAATCAAGACTGAGGCCTGAGGCAGTTGGAGTACGTAAGCAGATTTATGAGGAAGGAGGGGAGAGCATGGGTGAACAATATGACCCATGTTTTACCCACAAAATCAACTTGGTGGTTCAAAATATTTTTTTTTAAATTAAAGGGGCATGCAGGAGATGCTGTCTGTGGCCATAAATATTTCTGGACATTTTCGGCATTCAGCAACCACATGTAGAAGACTTCAGCGGCTGTGGCAGTGGCACTACAGTGGCAGAAAGGATGGCAGTTTAATAAACTATAAAATTAAAAATGTCAGGCAGCAATACCCCAAACAGCACATAATACAAAGAAAAGAGGTGCAAGATGGAATTGTCCCTCCCACCCATTGTTATGTTGTATATATTAAACAGGACATGCAGTTTTTTTTAATTCAATAAATTTTTATTGATTTTTAGAAACAATTACAAACAAAATTGAAATAACATTGCTGAATTGTTGTAAAAGCACTATCTTGAGATTTATTAATCCACAATAAATTGATATATTCTTCTTTCAAAGAGGACATGGACATGGTCTCATATTTTATAGTTTAAACTTCCAATCAGTCAAGTCTCAAGTACATATGTTGTTGGAATCACAGTCAAGCATCATATAGAGGAAAATTATTGTATCAGACATTTCACAATTATCATCAGGACTCAGTAAGCAAACACCAATCAGCGACAGACCCTTAATTGGCATGGCGGGCATAGGACGATTCAAGCCAGCTAGACCATATTTTTTAGTATTTTTTTTCCGATTTTCTGGCTATATACAGTATACATATTTTTCGTGTGAAACTACTTTGTTTACCAACGATAGCCACATATTAATGTTTGGGCCAAGAGGTGCCATTCATTCCCTTGCTATGCACACTTTAGCGAGCATGCACATATTGTTTACAAATAATTTAGGGTATTTACCAATAGAATCATCCTCAATATTAGCTAGAATGCAGGATACCGGGGTGAGGATGTCCTGTGGCACACCCGTATCTGATATAATACGACATACTTCTTGCCAAAAAGTGTTTATCTTTGGACATTGCCATAAAAGGTGCCAAAAGTTTCCCTCAGTTGAGTTACATTTGGGACATTGCGTGTTCGCCCTACTCCCAATTGCATATAACCTAGTAGGCGTCATGTATACTCTATGAAGTATAAACAACCGTATCTGTTGAAATCTAGCGGATACCGTGGCACTGCGTGGACTGGCCACGCTATTTGCCATGCCTCATCTGAGAGTGCAGTAACATCCTTTACCCATTTTTGTTGAATATGCGCTAGATCCGCTCAGAATATAGTACACATGACCAGTGGCGGATCTTACCTAGGGCTGCGAGGCTGCATCCCCCCAGGAAAATCAGCCACTTCAGTGAAGCCAGTGCAGCTTCACTGTGACTGGAGGTGGCTTCCTATTGGAAACGTCACCTGCCAGTCACGCTGAAGACTGCCAGTCCGGGCTGAGATCAGCAGAGAGCAACTTCCAGTGGAAGCCGCTGCTCTGCCTTTCGGGCAGCCCTACAGGGCTTCTCGAGGCTGCAACCAATACAGCCCAGAGAAGCTTGTGTTATGCATGCACATGTGCCAGTCCCGACGGCTGCCAGATTCATTGAGCAGGCGCCGGGACCCAGACCAGCAGCAGCGGCAGTCTCCCTCAGGTAAAAGGGCAGGAGCTGCTGCTACACATGACCATGCTCACATCATCAAATGTAGAGCCAGCAGCGCAGTGTTATATTATACTGTACAGGGCAGGCAGTTGTGCTGTACTGTATACAGGACGGGACAGCTCCAAAAAAAAAAAAACACACTGGCACCCACAGGAAAAAAACTAACACATAAGCCTCCACAGAAACTAAGTAAATAAAACACATACAGGGGAATTCAATTGATCTGGGTGGCATCTTTTCTAATGGATGCCAGATGGAGCAATTCAATTGCTGCTCTGTTAGGGACGCATTAGCTACGGAAGACACATTTCTTCTTGCAGCCTCCTGAGGTGGCGAGAAGAAATGTGCGAAAAGTCCATGGTTTGGGTGCCAAAACTATAGTTCGGATGCTGAAACCATGACTTTAGACGGGTTCAGCCAAACATCCGGTCCTTCTGGGCGCTTCAAAAGTAATGGGTGGCCGAACAATTGCATTGCTCCGTCGGGATCCCATTATTTAGATACCACCCAGAAGAATTGAACTTCCCCTCCCATAGGCTTTGCATGAAAAAACACCAGCACATATTAGCACAGATAGGAAAATAAAGAAATACATAGGCCCCCGCAGAAAAATATAAAACACATAAACTTTGCTTGAAAAAAACAAAAACATACATTGGCACCCATAGGAAAATGTGGGGTACACAGATGTGGTGGGGTACACAGGGGTGGTGAAACACACAGGGGGGATGGGATACACAGAAGTAATGAGGCACACAGATGGTGGGGTACATAGGGTGGTGGGATACAGAGGGTGGTGAGGGACACAGGGGTGGTGGGGTACACAGGGGTGAGGGACACAGGGGTGGTGGGAGACAGGGTGGTGAGGGACACAGGAGTGGTGGGGTACACAGGGTGGTGAGGGACACAGGGGTGGTGAGGGACACAAGGGGGTGAGGGACACAGCGTAGTGGGGTACACAGGGTGGTGAGGGACACAGGAGTGGTGGGGTACACAGGGGGGTGAGGTACACAGGGGTGGTGGGGGACAGGGTGGTGAGGGACACAGGGGTGGTGGGGTACACAGGGTGGTAGGGTACACAGGGTGGTGAGGGACACAGGGGTGGTGGGGTATACAGGGTAGTAGGGTACACAGGGTGGTGAGGGACACAGGGGTGGTGGGGTACACAGGGGGGTGAGGGACACGGGGTGGTGGGGGACAGGGTGGTGAGGGACACAGGGGTGGTGGGATACACAGGGTGGTGAGGGACACAGGGGTGGTGGGGGACAGGGTTGTGAGGGACACAGGGGTGGTGGGGTACACAGGGTGGTAGGGTACACAGGGTGGAAGGGTACACAGGGTGGTGAGGGACACAGGGGTGGTAGGGTATACAGGGTGGTGGGGTACACAGGGGGGTGAGGGACACAGGGGTGGTGAGGGACACAGGGGTGGTGGGGTACACTCTGCACAGGAACAATAACTGGTTTCTGATATTACTCACCAGTTGCTTCTGTACAGAGCTGAGGAGGAGGCTGTATGAATCTGACTGAGGGCTGTGATGGTGGATTGGGATCCATCTGGAGCAGTGATGAGGACTCGGAGGGAAGCAGTGCAGGTGCCAGTGGCAGTAAATGTTGTACTATAGGGAGTGGGAGAAGCCCAGCAATTAAATAGCCCCAGCAGCAGGAACAGCTTCAGGGCTCAGACAGCTACACCAAGTCATCATCATAGCGGCCCAGTATGGCAGGCTGTCCTGTGACTTGCGGGGGACAGAAGCACACAGGTGGGCAGTCGGCACAATGGAGGGCTCCACAGCATGTATGAGTGAGACACACCCGGGAAGGGCAGAAACTGGCGAGCCGCGGGAACACTGCAGGGCTCCCCAGCGTCGGTGAGTGAGACCTTTCAGATGGGACACAGACACAGAAGGCCAGTGCCGGTACCATGCATTGCTCTGCAGCGCAGTAAGAGTGAGGATGCTTTATGGCCGAGAAGTCACTCTTACCGCACTGCAGAGCAATGCATGGTACCGGCGCTGGCCTTATGTGTCTGTGTCGCATCTGGAAGGTCTCACTCACTGACGCTGGGTACTCAGAGAACCCACCCGCACAGACACTGACTTGTGCTGCGACGGGCAGTATGAGGGGCTGTTAGGGTAGCGGACGGCACAGAAGAGCTCCGGAGCATGCCTGAGTGAAACTGTCACTCGACATGTACAACTTTCCCACTAGGCGCTCAAGCCACACCTCTACCCTCCACTTTCAGCTCTGCAGTCCTGAGACTAAAAAAAATTACTAATGCTTGAAGTGCCGGTATGACATACCGTTGCATACCGGCACACTTCGAGCACTGAAACAGGGGGAGTCTGATAATTATCAAACTATCACTAGGGAGTAGTTGAACCGGAAACAAACCTGTGCCGCTCCCAACCATAATATATTTAATCATTGAATCTGCCTGTAATTCTTGGAACCACTCCCATAAATGTGCCAGTTACGTGGCATAATAGTATAATCTGAATGAGGGCAATGCCAGACCACCTGACTCTCTATGTCTGGTCAATGTGTCAGTTTTGATTCGAACTCTCCCACTAGACCAAATTAAAGAGGAAAGCAGGCCATCAATCTGTTTAAATATTCGCTGTGGAATATATATTGGGGAATGGTGTAGAACATACAGTAGTTTGAGTTGCAGGACCATTTTTACTATGTTAACGTGGCCTGTCATAGTGAGTGGTAGTTTGCCCCAAACAAAGATTCCAGTTTTAATAAACTCAAGTTGGGGGCTAATATTAAGCGGCAGATACCGCGAGGGATCTTTTGTAATCCAGATTCCAAGGTATTTAAAAGAATCTACCCATTGTAACGAAAAATGCATCAGTGGACCGGCTGGACCGGGATCTACAAATGGAAGTACGTAGGACTTGTCCCAGTTTACACGGAAACCAGAGTATCTACCGAATGTGTCTATAGTACTTAAACAATGCGGCATGGAAACTGTATATTTTGAAATGAACAATAAAATATCATCTACGTGTAACGCAATTTTATCTATTTTAGTTCCCACGGTAAGTCCTAATATATGAGGGCAGGCTCTAATCTTGCATGCCAAGGGTTCAATGGCAAGGGTGAACAAGATAGGAGACAGGGGACAGCCTTGCCTAGTGCCCCGGTACAGTGGAAACTGGGAGGAGACAAATCCATTTACCACAACTCTTGCCACTGGAGCTGAGTACAGCAATTTAACCCATCTTATATATCCCGGACCAATTCCAAATCTCTCCAGTGTTTCCCATAAGTATTCCCACTCCACTGAATCAAATGCCTTAACGGCGTCAAGAGACATTATGATGTTGAGTCATCATCTTGGGGCATTTGCAAATGGGTGAACAGGCGTCTAAGATTAATGGCAGTTGATTTGCCAGGCATAAAGCCCATTTGGTCTGGGTGAACCAGTTGTAATATAACTTGGTTAGTTCTTGTAGTTAGAACTTTTGCTATTATCTTTACATCAGAGGGTAATAATGATATGGGCCTGTACAAATCGGTACGCGAGGCATCCTTACCAGGCTTGGGCAGAACAATTATAAGAGCTTCTGACATGGAGTCTGGGAGTTTGTTATATTCATATATTTGATTAAAAAGTTTGAGCAGGCAAGGTAAATAAAAGGCTTTGTGTTTCTTATACAACTCGAGAGGGATCCCGTCCACCCCTGGAGCTTTCCCGGTGGGGAAGGAGTTAATGGCCAGCTCAATCTCCTCTATAGTTATGGGAGAGTCTAAAAGATCACGGCCTTCTGGACTAATTGTTGGAAGAGAGATATCCGCCAAGTATCTGCGAATATCCTGTGCCCCATCATTCAAACGAGAACTATACAGTTGACGGTTTTCAAATTCTTTGGCAATATCCGGTACCTTATTATATACCACTCCATCATGGTCAATAATTTGGGCCACATTGATAGATGATCTCTCGCCTCTAGCTAAATTGGCCAAATATGATCCGGGTCTATCCCCTGAGGCATATTGGTGATGAGAAGAGAAAAGCAGTTTAAAGTTTGCCTTATCCTCCAAGCATTTTGCCCACGCCTTTTGCGCATCCACCCAGTCCTGTCTGTTAGATTCAGTGTTATCTGAATGGTATGTCAGCTCCAGCGTTCTACACATTGTCTCCAGTTCAAGCTCCTATTTTTTATAAAACGATTTTAGGCTAGCCACCCTCTGTATCAACGTACCTCTAAGGAACGCCTTAAAGGTATCCCACAAACTGGGTCGAAAAAACGGTTCGCTATTTAAATAAAAAAATTCTGACCATGCAGCTTCCAGTTCAAGACCAGCACCCATTCGTGTTAGCCAAAACGGATTCAGTTTCCAGAAAGATTGTCCTCTATGGCTCTCTAAATCAATGGTCAGTGAAATAGGGGAGTGGTCAGAGATGCCCCTAGTTTGATATTGTATCTTCTGTATACAAGGCATCACGTTAGGTGTTACCAGGGCCAAGTCAATTCTATAGAATGATTTGTGAGTAGAGGAGAAATATGAGTATTGCCTTTCGTGTGGGTGCCTAAGTCTCCATGCATCTAATAAACCCATCTCACTCACTATGTTCACAAACCCAGTCCCCCGGTCACTACCGGCTTGACCTGTGCCAACATGTCTATCTAGTGACAAGTTCATCACATTGTTGAAGTCACCGGCACATACTATTGACAATCCTGGGAACAAAGCTATAAACTCAGCTGCCTTTTTAAGAATTTTGTGTAAATACAGGGGAGGGACATATATTGCCAGGAGCAATAATGACAAAGAATGTATTCTGCATTTTAGAAAAATATATCTACCCCCCACATCAGTTTGTATCTGATCTAATACAAAGGGAACTGATTTACGTACTAGTATCGAGACCCCCCCTGGACATTGATGTGTGCGTTGAATGATACGCCCAGCCCACCCAGGATTTCTTTAATGACATCAGACGTCCTCCAACTAAGTGTGTCTCCAGTAGACAAATAACATCCGCTGCATACTGTTTAATCTGTCTAATGACCAGTGAGCGCTTGATTTTGTCATTTAACCCTCTGACAATCCAAAATAAGAAATTAATATTTAGAGATGCCATCTTAAAGTACTGTAGTGCTTATATATTAGGGAGGCCAATCGTCCAGCCCTCAAATAGTACAAACTTTGCCAATTCTGAAGGACACAAAACCAAAACAGCACAAGAACCTCCCAACAATTTACACTCCTCACCCACCCCCCTCCCTGTATACCAGCCTGAACTACGGCATACCTCATCCCTAAACTAAACAAAACCCTCCCCCTCTCTTATTCCTACGTCTTCTATTAGTCAACTAAGGCAGTGCATTTATACCACTACCCCACTACATACACAATATAAATAGGGCAAAAAAATCTAATGGCCCTAAGGCATAACACAAATGAGGTCTCCAGGTCTATAAATGTGTGCCCGGGACATCATAAAGAAAAACAGAAAATTAACTTTCCACTAGCAATGTGCTTTGTACCTTAGCATACAAATTTTTTTTTTAAATAGCCAATTGTGTATATTGGCAATACAAACAAGATTGGTCACATTCAAATATTCGTATACATACGGACTTTCAATTAGGGGTGAGCGGGTTCGGATTTCTGAAATCCGAACCACCCCGAGCCCCCCCGATCCGAGGCCGATCCGAGTCAGGCTCGACTTTTCCCGCCTGACTCGGATCTGAAATCGAGGCAAAACGTCATCATCCCGCCTTCCGGGTCTCGCGGGTTTTGGATCCTATATAAGGTACCCGTGTCGGCGCCATTTTCTCACTCGGCTGTGGACAGTGAAGAGGGAGGGTGGGAGTTAGGGCTGGCTGGGCTGTGTAGTGTAGTGTAGTGTAGTGCAGAGTAGTGTTGTGCTGCGCTGTGCTGCTGTTGTCCATAGGGGCTGTGTCCACTACTTCAAAGTCCATAGGGGCTGGCTGGACTGTGTTGTGCAGTCAGTTGTCCATAGGGGCTGTGTCCACTCCAAAGTCCTGTGCAGTGTCCCAGTCCTAAAGGGGTGCTGTAGTGTTGTCCAGGGGGTGCTCTGTCCGTCAGGGGTGCTCCCCCAAGTGCTAAAAAAATAATATTTTTTCTGTGTTTGTGAATTGTGTGTGCAGTAGCCGCACGTGCATCAACAAAGTAGTGCCAAGCGTGCGCCTGTGTCATAAGTAAAGGGCCGGCTGGCTTGACCATTAAAGGGTGCTGTAACCCCCAAAGTACACTCCAAACCAAATAAAAAAATATTTTCTGTGTTTGTGAATTGTGTGCGCAGTAGCCGCACGTGCATCAACAAAGTAGTGCCAAGCGTGCGTCTGTGTCATAAGTAAAGGGCCGGCTGGCTTGACCGTTAAAGGGTGCTGTAACCCCCAAAGTACACTCCAAACCAAATAAAAAAATATTTTCTGTGTTTGTGAATTGTGTGCGCAGTAGCCGCACGTGCATCAACAAAGTAGTGCCAAGCGTGCGCCTGTGTCATAAGTAAAGGGCCAGCTGGCTTGACCGTTAAAGGGTGCTGTAACCCCCAAAGTACACTCCAAACAACATAAAAAAATATTTCCTGTGTTTGTGAATTGTGTGCACTGTGGCTGCATGTGCATCAACAAAGGAGCAGCGCCAAGCGTGCGCCTGTGTCCCATAAGTAAAGAGCCGGCTGGCTCATTTCTTAAAGGGTGGTGTAACCCACAAAGTGCACTACTCTCCAGCAAAAATAAAAAAATATTTTCTGTGTTTGTGTGCGCCTGAGCCGCATGTATATATCAATATAACATAAATGGAGGACTAAACTTTCTCCGATAAAAATAAAATAGGGAAAGATCAAGAACCACTTCCTCCTAGTGCTGTTGCTGCTGCTGGGAGTTGTTCATCATCCCAGAGAGGAAGTAGGAACACCACTACTTTTACTAAACAATTGACCCTCCAACAGTCCCTAGCGATGAGGATGAAGTACGACAGCAGTCATCCTGACGCAAAACGTATAACTGAGGCCTTGACTGCTATGTTGGTGTTAGACGTGCGTCCGGTATCCGCCATTAGTGCAGTGGGATTTAGACAATTGATGGAGGTAGTGTGTCCCCGGTTCCAAATCCTGTCTAGATTCCACCTGCATCCTCAAAGCAGCAGCGACAAGCGTGCGTCTGTCTGTTAAAGGGTGGTGTAACCCTCAAAGTGCGCTCCACAAACAATAAAAAAATTCATCTTTTTTTTTCTCTTTGTGAAAAGTGTGGGCTGTAGCCGCACCTGCATCCTTAAAGCAGCAGCAACAAGCGTGCATCTGTCTGTTAAAGGGTGGTGACACCCTCAAAGTGTGCTCCACAAACAATAAAAATATTCTTCTTTTTTTTCCTGTCTTTGTGAAATGTGTGGGCTGTAGCCGCACCTGCATCCTTAAAGCAGCAGCGACAAGCGTGCGTCTGTCTGTTAAAGGGTGGTGTAACCCTCAAAGTGCGCTCCACAAACAATAAAAAAATTATTTTTTTTCTGTCTTTGTGAAATGTGTGGGCTGTAGCCACACCTGCAACCTTAAAGCAGCAGTGAAAAGTGTGCATCTGTCTGTTAAAGGGTGGTGTAACCCTCAAAGTGCGCTCCACAAACAATAAAAAAATCTTCTTTTTTTTCCTGTCTTTGTGAATTGTGTGGGCTGTAGCCGCACCTGCTTCCTCAAAGCAGCAGCGACAAGCGTGCGTCTGTCTGTTAAAGGATTACATCGGTGACAGCATCCAAGTAGGCATGTGAGACAGTCCGTACCTGTACTGGCAGGAAAAAGAAGCAATTTGGAGGTCCCTGTACAAACTGGCTCTATTTTACCTGAGTTGCCCCCCCTCCAGTGTGTACTCCGAAAGAGTGTTTAGTGCAGCCGGGAACCTTGTCAGCGAAAGGCGTAGGAGGTTGCTTCCACAAAATGTGGAGAAGATGATGTTCATAAAATTAATTATCAACTCTTCCAGGGAGACCAGCCTCCTGAACGTACAGAGGGACCTGTGGTTGTGGATTCCAGCGGGGACGAATTAATACTCTGTGAGGATGAGGATGTACACAACACTGAAGAGGGTGAGGAATCGGTGGATGAGGAGGATGAGGACGACATCTTGCCTCCGTAGAGCCAGTTTGTGCAGGGACAGATTAATTGCCAGCTTGTTTTGTGGGGGCCCAAACGAACCAATCATTTCAGCCACAGTCATGTGGCAGACCCTGGCGCTGAAATGTTTGGTTTGTTAAAGTATGCATGTCCTGTTTATACAACATAAGGGTGGGTGGGAGGGCCCAAGGACAATTCCATCTTGCACCTCTTTTTTTTCTTTGAATTATGTACTGTTTGGGGCCTAGTTTTTCAAACTGCCATCCTGTCTGCCACTGCAGTGTCACTCCTAGATGGACCACGTGTTTGTGCCGCCCACTCGTATCTCTTAGCATAGTCATCCAGCTACCTCGGTGCAACCTTTTGGATATAAAAACACTATTGTGAGGTGTGAGGTGTTCAGAATAGACTGGAAATGAGTGTAAATTAAGGTTATTGAGGTTAATAATAGCATAGGAGCAGAAAAACACACAAATTCTGTGATTTTAGCTGTTTTTATGCTTTTTTAAAAAAAAATACAGATCCAAAACACAAAACCCAGAACCCAAAACACGGAAGGGTGGTTTTGGCAAAACCAATCCAGATCCAAAACACGAAGAAAGATCTAGATCCAAAACCAAAACACAAAACACGAAAAGTGGCCGGTGCACACCCCAACTTTCAGTTGTAACGATTCAAAAAGTCACACCAACAGAAAGGAAATATGCGAGGTTCAATCTTGGGCTATTGGGAGTCTCGCCGGCCTGCACCGGTCTAGCCACAGGGCTGCGTCCCACGGGGTTGCAAAGAATTTTGTTTCTCCGTCAGCCACCTCCCTCAATTTGGATGGATAAATCATGGCATATGGTATGTTGAGATCTCTCAGGCGCCTTTTTATAGTTGAGAAGTATAGTATAGCCCTCTCTTTCTGAATCTCTATGGCAAAGTCTGGAAACATGGAAATTCGACACCCATTCCACTGCAGGGGGCCATTCGTACGGGCCAATTGAAGGATAACATCCCAATCTTTGTAGTGAAGAAGCTTTGCAATAAGCATGCGAGGCGGGGCCCCCGGTGGCAGGGGCCTAAAGGGAATACGGTGGTCTCTCTCCACTGAAAAGTATGGTGAAAACGAGTCTTTACCAAAAGTATCAGTCAGCCATTTTTCAATAAATTGCTCTGGATTACTGCCCTCTTCCTTTTCCGGCAGTCTCACATTATTTCTTCTCAACCGACCCTCCATGTCTGACAGCTTTTTCTGGACCACTGACATCTGTGCATCTAGGGATCCAACTCTGACACCTAGGGGTGTAATTTGATCTTCTAAAGTGGACGTACGGGTTTCAAGCTCACCCACTCGTTATCTGACACATTGCAGATCATGGTGTATTAACAATAGATCGGATTGGAGTTTACCAATTTTATCAGAGAGTCTGGTTTTGCATGCCGTGACTGCATCGATAACACGCTGCATTGCAAGGTCTGAAGGGGTATCTGAAGTTAAGGCCGCAGAATCAGCGGGGGAGACAGGAGGGGAATCACTCCCATGATCAGCAGTTTTAGGTTGAGCACCAGAGCCTCTGGCATATTGTACTAGTTTTGCAGCCGCAGCTGAATGATGCTGATGCTTCACCATATTTATATATGCAGATAGTACTGTCCGCACAAGTGTGCACTTATACACAGACAAAGTACAGGATTTTGGAGATAATTTATGTAAAACACATGCAGGTCTATGGTGAGAAGGCTCCCCTGTAGCAACAGATACTGGCTTATGTTAATAGGATCAAGGCTTATTGTCACAGAGCCTGATTGTAGGGCACTGCAGGACTCCAAGGAGCATTAACAGATCACACAGGAGATAGGAATATAAGAATGAGCCACTCCGGATAGCTCGCCTGTCACTGGTCTCCCTGCAGAGCGTTCAGAGCGTATAGCCCAGTCCCCTGACTCAAAGGAAGATGGCGCCAGCTAGTCACATGGTTAGGCTAGCAAGCCTGGAATATGGAGGTGCCACAGACTCCGATTCCGTGCCGCCCGTCTGCCTCGCTGCTCCCAGCAAAGTCCAGATGCTTTAGTCAGGCAGCAGGCAGGATGACTTGCCATCCTGGAGAGGGGAGTGGAGAGGGGGCAGCCCGACGAAGGCGCCGCCGGCGTGTCACGCGGCTAGACCTGGTAGCATGCCTCAAGGTGTGGGCGTCCCGGCAGCACCAGCAATGCAGCGCCGTGGCTCAGGTGTCACCCAGGAGGATCCCCTCACTTTCCACCGCCAGCCGGTAAGTGTTTGGGTCCTAGGGGAAAGCAGGATATTTAGCCGGATAGTTGAGACCTGGAGAGCACTGTAACTTACGTGCTACTCCATGCACTCCTAGGCCATGCTCCAGGACATGCACAGTTTAACAAACCAACCACTTCAGTGACAGGGACTGCCAATTGTGGCTGAAGCAATTGGTTTGTTTGAGACCCCACAAAAGAAGCTACCAATGGGCAGCTGACATTGCTGGCAATGATCTCTACATTCAAAAACTGACTTTACAACATAGGTAAGATCAGATGTCGTAATCGTCATCATCATCCCCATCAGTGTATACATCCTCTTCTTCACACAATATTAATTTGTCCACGCTAGAATCCACCATTACAGAAGCCTCTGTATTGTTTTTGTCTAACTTGCTAGTAAAGGTGTTCCTTGTGGAATTTGTAACTCATTTTGGTGAACATCATCTTTTCCACATTTTGGGGAAGTAACCTCCTATGCCGATCGCTGACAAAGTTCCCGGCTGCACTGAAAACTCTTTCAGAGTACACACTGGAGGGTGGGCAACATAAGTAAATCAAAGCCATTTTGTGTAAGGGACTCCAAATTGCCTCTTTTCCCTGCCAGCAGTGAAACGGACTGTCTGACATGCCTATTTTGATGCTGTCCATACAATAATCATCCACCATTCTCTGAATGGTGTCAGTATCAGACGAAGTCATGATAGACATATCATTAATTGTAGGCAGTTCTATCAGACCCAATCAGATGTCATATGGTTTTGCTGACTGATCTGCATCACCAGCAGTGGGTCTCTTAGGAAAATTTAGTTTTTTCCTGTCAGCCGCAGAAACTGAAGGAGGAGATGCTGCCATGTTACGTGCCGCTTGAGCTGAAATTTTTTTCAACAACAGCTCTTTGCATCTCTTCAACAACAGCTCTTTGCATTTTGTGTCCGTCGGAAAGAAAGACAAAATGTATAACTTAAACTTGTATGGTTGCCAAAATATGATGATCTGATTTCAAGAGATTGACAGCCCTTGGATCCTGGTGAAGAGAAAGAAGGGCTTGATCTACAAGTCCAACATACTTAGCGGAATCGCTCCGATTTAGCTCCTCCTTCAGTTTCTCCAGCTGCTTTTGCAAAAGTCTGATTATGGGAATGACCTGACTCAAGCTGGCAATGTCTGAACTAACTTCACATGTGGCATGTTCAAAGGGTTTGAAAATTATTCTCCACTGCGCTTGACTAAGGTGCATTCCTGCTCCTTTCCCTATGTTATAGGCTGTTGTGTAGCCTTGGATGGCCTTTTGCTGCTCCTTCATCCGCTGAAGCATATAGAAGGTAGAATTACACCTAGTTACTACCTTTTGCTTCAGCTGATGGCAGGGCAAATTCAACAGTACTTGCTGGTGCTGCAATCTTGGACATGCAGTTGCTGAATGTCGAAAATATTCCAAAATTTTTCGGGCCACCAAGAGCATCTCCTGCACACCCCTTCTCTTTTTTTAAATAATGTTGTTTCGAATCACCCAGATGTAATGATCTCACAATATTGGTGGCATTGTCAGAAATCACGAATCCCGAGGAGAGTCAAAGCAGGATAAGCCATTTTGCAAAGTTTTTCTAAGAGGTTCTCAGTGGTATGCCTCTTATACCCCTTTTAGACATACAGCAAAAACCTGGGTTTTTGGTCGTGAATGTGCATCAACCCCGGTTTTTGCTATGTGTGAACAGAATCGACCCGAGTTGAAGTCCCGGGTCTATGACCCTGCTTTATACTCGGGTTTTTCACGGGTGCAACCCAGGTAGCCTCTAATGTGAATGCATCCAACCCAGGTTTTTAGATCTGGGTTTTTAGAAAACCTTCTCATTGGCTGTACCATGCACCTGCTGATGACATCAACTACAGTCACCCAGACCACATGATTGAGGAGCAAACGAATATAAGTGTGTATTATTTTTTGCTTAACTTTTTTATGTAAAAATTTTGTATTTGTATAGACCGCAACTTTCTAGAGGCTATATTCATAATTTTCTGATATTGTAATATAAACATTTATTGATTTTCACTAAAAAAAAACATTGGATATAAACAAACTTTGTGGTATTTACTCTAAAAATGCTAATTTTTATATTATGTCATTACTGTGAACAAAAAAAAATGTATCCCCTTTAAATCTACACCACATTCCAGGGCAGACCCAGGTTTAGTGTGAACAATTCCAACCCTGGAATTTCCGCCTCTCAGGTGTAGTGTGAAAGGGTGTCTCAAGCAAAAACCCGGGTTTTTGCTGAGGTGAGAAACCTGGGTCTGAGCAGTGTAATTCCTGGATCATATGTATGAAAGTGGTATTAGTGAAACCTGTGATACACACAGTAGCCTGCCTAGAAATGAGCTGGCATTTGTTAGATGCTGCTGCTGTTGTCGCTGTTTGCACTGTTGTAGTCAATACACCTATCCGGTGGGCTGTCACAGTCATGTAATCTTTAGTTTGCCCTGTCCCACTTGTCCACATATCTGTGGTTAAGTGGACAGTGGGGACAACGGCATTTCGGAGGACACTAATAAGGTTTTTTTTAATATTCTTGTACAGATTGGGAATTGCTGTTCTAATGAGGTGGAATCTAGAAGGGGCATGGTAGCGGGGACACAGGACCTAAATTAACTGTCTAAAACCCACTGCATTAATGGTGAATACTGGATGAACATCTATTACCAGCTTAGCTGTTATGGCATCAGTAATCCTCTGTGCTACTGGGTGACTGCTGTCATACTTGTTCCCCCTTGCAAAGGATTGTTTGACAGTCAATTGTTTGTTAAACTACTAAAAGTAGCCTTCCTCCTGGTCCCCTACTGGGATGAAGATCCACTCACAGCAGTAGCAACAGGCGTAGCACACAAGGATCCTTCTAAGAGATCACGGATAGCAGAGCAGTCAGTCATTCTTATGAAATTTGATGCAGGACTACTTCCGATCATAATTGAGGATGTTGACGATGATGCAAGTGTTGGTGGTTGAGATTGCAGGAGCTTGGATCTACCAGAGCGAAGGGAGCAGCTAAGTGGCGCTGGACTAATTGTTACGTTTTTAGCCAAAGTTTCTGAATTTGAAAAATACTTTTCAATTTGATGAATGCGCTGCAAGTGACGTAACAGGGAGGAGGTTCCTAGATGGTGAAGTCCTAACCTCTACTCACTCTTGCTTTGCAAATGTTACAGATGGCTTGACAATTGTTGTCCGGATTTGGGTGGAAATAATTCCACACATGAGAGGTGGATTTTTTTGCCTTTTGCCCCGGCATGACAATGGGATTTTTCATACCATGGGAAACATCTGTTTCCTGATTTACATAAACAATATCTTCGGCATCAACATCCTCAATATCTACATCCTCATCATACTTATTAGCGCCAACTACAGAAATATCCTCCTCATCCTCCTGGTGCAATTCCACAGAAGCTTCCTTGATTTCTATGTCAGACTTGTGCTGCTCATCCCCACATTTTGCAGAGGGCACACAAATGGTGGAAGGAGGATCCTCTTCAAGTACAGTATTGGAAAGGTCAGGCTCACACATGGCAACCGCGGACATACTTGGACTCTACTCAAGGATCTGTGACTTTTCTGAGCACACAGTTGGTTCATGTGCCTTAGCGATTTTCATTTTTTTGACACTTCTACAGGGAGAAGAGCTAACATCATCATAAGATGCAGAACCACCAGTCATAAATAAAGGCCAAGGCCTTATCCATTCCTTGCAGTAAATGGCATATTGCCAATTTTGTGTTTCTCGGCAGCATACTTAGCTTTTTCTTTTTTTTTTTCTTTAACACTGTAAAACATTGCTTGTTTGATTTTACATGCCCTGACTTAAACCCTTGGGCACCGGCCTTCGTAGATCACGTCGAGGGCCTTGCATCATGACTGCTGGCAGCACTAGTATGTGGTTCCTGCTCTCCTCTCATTTGATCATCCTCCATATCAACAAACTTACACTGCGGTCTGACCGGCAGTGTCACCGAACAATAATAGCGTAACTACTAAGTAGCACATACACAAAAAAAAAAATCAAAAGATATTCTTTTTTGTGGAATGCTAATTTATTTAACTTTTTTTTTTTACACTAAGGAAGAGCACCCTGGATGAGGCAGCAGCCCCTTAATGAACAACACAGCCCCCCTTTATGGACAACAAAGCACCCCTGCTGAGCAGCGCAGTGCGGATGCGGAAGGACCACCTGCAGAGTCACAAATATGTGGATGATAGACTGCAGCCTGGCCGGTAGTGTCACCGAACAACAATAGCTTCTGGCTAGAGTACTAGAGTAGCGCACACACACACACACATACAAAAAAAAATCAAAACAGATCTTTTTTTTGTGGAATGCTAATTTATTTAACTTTTTTTTTACACTGGTGAAGACCACCCCTGGACGAGGCAGCAGCCCCTTGATGAAATACACAGCACCCGTTTATGGACAACAAAGCACCCCTGCAGAGCGCGGACGGACCACCTGCAGAGTCACAAATACGTGGATGATAAACTCTGCTTTGGCTGGCAGTCACTGAACAATAATAGCGTAACTAGTTACTAACTAGTAACTACCTAGCACACACACAAAAATAATAAGATTTTAATTTTAACTTTTTTTAACTATTTTTTTTTACACTGGGGAAGAGCACCTCTGGATTCACAGTGCACCCCTGGACGACACAGCACCCCTTTATGAGCTGCAGCCTTAGCCCCTTGATGGACAGGACAACACAGCAGCATCCCTTTATGTACTGCAGCCCAAGCCCCTTTATGGATAACACAGCAGCAGCCCTTTATGTACTGCAGCCCCAGCCTGACAACACTGCACTGTTGAACAAATAGTGACAAGTCACTAACAACAACATACAACACTGACTGCACCCTAGAAGAACAGAACACGTCTGCTCTGTACACTCTCCACAGCTGGAGTGAAAATGGCGCTGATCACCAGGACCTTTATACAATCCAAAACCCGCGAGAATCCGACAGCGGGAGGATAATGTTTTGCCTCGTTTTCAGATCTGAGTCATGTGAGAAACCCCAAGCCGGACTCGGATCTCACCTTGTATCACGAAGATCGGGTGGGTCCTGTCCCGCTCATCTCTAATATATCTATATCTATATCTATCTATCTATCTATCTATCTATCTATCTATATGTAACACCCCCAATTTGGTGGGATGTCAGTGAGTGGATCGTATCTGCTGTTCTTCTGGAACCTGCTTGGGAGTGGAGCAGGGCAGTTCCTCTTTCAGGCTCCTCCTATCACAACAGAGAGACAGGAGACCCGCCAGAACCCAGCAGAGCATAGCCGGCCCTAGGCATAGGCATTATAAGTAAATGCCTAGGGGCGACTGGAATGCCCTAGGGGCATTCCAGGGCTTTGCTGCTGCCTCTCCCCCCGCCTGCTGCTGCCCCCACCTGCCTCACTGTCACCCCCACTGGCGCTGCTACCCTCCAGGCGCACGCGGCGCACTCACTCCTGATGGACCAAACTTGTTTTTTTTTCAGAGATGGAGACAGTCTTGTCTCCATCTCTGCACTGACCGCGGGTGCAATGGGGCGGGTCTGCTGCTCTACAGTCCTGACCTGCTGCCTGTCTCTGATTGGTCCCACGCCGGCAACATGATCATGCCTCCTCCAGCGGCTCAGACCGCCCACCTGAGCTACCCTATCGAATACTTACCTTAAGGTCTACTGTCTCCACTCCAGTGCTGCCTCCCTCTGGCTCAGTGGTTGGCTGGGCCGGGGGGCAGGGTGCCATGTGCCCCCAGACCACAGCACCATGCGTGTCGCGGGCAGTCTGTGTCACTGTGACACAGCTGCTCCGCGCGTGTAGCGCTGACCCTACGGAGTTCGGTCAGTGCTACACAGTGACAAACACACAGCCGCCGGCTCTGGCAGCTGTGTGTTTGTTTCAGCAGCTGATGAGGGTCTGTTAGACTCTCATCGGCCGCTGCTGCTCCCACTGCGGGAGCCATCTTCCGGCTCCCGCAGTGGGTTATGGGAGATACGACATTGACGTCTCTCCCATAATGCAAAGCGGCCCGGGAGGACAGACGGAGGAGCTGATAGCAGCGGCGGGACCAGGAGCGGGGTTTCAGGCAAGTGTTTTTTTTATTGTTTTATCTTTTTTTATTACGTGTCTCTCTACTGGGGGGGGCTACTACTGGGGTCCCAATAAGGGGGGGATTACTACTGGGGGCATTACAAGGGGGGGGACTACTGGGGGCACAACAAGGGGGGATTACTACTGGGGGCATTACAAGTGGGGACTACTAGGGGCTTTACAAGGAAGGGGGGCTACTACTGGGGGCACTACAAGGGGGGGCTACTACTGGGGGCACAACAAGGGGGGGCTACTACTGGGGGAACTACAAGGGGGGATTACTACTGGGGGAACTACAAGGGGGGGTCTACTACTGGGGGCACTACAAGCTTCAAGGGGGGGCACTGCATAGGGGTACCACTTCTGGGGGCACTATATAAGGGGCTTACTACTGGGAGCACAAGGGGCACTGCACAGGGGGGACCACTACTGGGGGCACTGTATAAGGGGCACTGCATAGGAGGATCACTACTAGGGTCACTACTGGTGGCCTGCATAAGAGGGTCCTCTCCTGGGGCACAGGGGGCACTGCATATGGGCACCACTACAGGAGGCTGACCCTTATCTTTATTTTTTCTTTACATTAATTCCATATGGAGCCGCCTCCTCCCTGGAACACTTGAGGGGGAGCGCCTAAGCACGCACGTGCTCTGGGCACCCTGGCTACACGCTACTGCTCTGCCAGGGCCACCTGCATGCATTTGCCCCCCAGGCTAAAAGTTGCCAGCCAGCCCCTGCTCTGGCTCTTCTGTGGCTGGGGCTGTTGAAGTGCTGGGAGTCCGGGATCTCCTGCTAACCACAGTTTTAATCACATGGCTCCTCCTCCGGGTCCTCTGTCTGCCAAAGTTGTCTCATTGATATCTATTATGAACTTGGCCCTCTACACTTCTCCACTGACCACCGTACCCATGCTCCCTTTATCAGGTACCTTCACACTGACAACCTGGTGCTCTCCAGTAACCGTCTGTTCAGCTCTGGACAATTTGTACTCTGTGTGTATGTATGCTGTGTATATTTGTATGTATGCTGTTTCTAAGTATGTATATATGTATGCTGTGTGTAAGTAATCTTGTGTGTGTGTGCGTGTGTATGTATATATGCATGCCGTGTGTAAGTGCATAAGTGAGTATGTAAGTGTGCTTATGTGTGTGGGTGTGTCTATGTGTGTATGCTATGCATAAGCATGCTTATAAATTATGTGTGTATGCATATATGTGTATGTTTATATACATATATTTATATATATATATATATATATGTGTGTGTGTGTGTGTGTGCGTGTGTGTGTGTATGGAAACACCCCCTTAAAAATCCTGCATTTGCCACTGCAAATCCCTTTCTCCCAGCGCGCTGCCATGATCGGAGCTCTCCGATCGGGCAGCGCAGCGGATAGCCAGGCAGGTCATGTGACCGTGATCTGCATCCATCCTTAGCCAGAATGAGCTTCTGCACAGAAGCTTCTTCTGTCTACAGGAGGAGACAAGATGGCCACTGTCACCCCTCTCATGGGCCAACTCACGGCTCCGCCTCCATCTTAGATGCTCAGGCCCAGCCATTGTGAAGAAGGGGCAAGGCCATACTTGCCGACAATCAGCTCCAGCCTTCCGGGAGGGAGCTGATTGTCGACTAATAGCGGGAGGCGGGGCCGGCCATTGGGGGTGGAGCCGGGGGCGGGGCGGCCATTTTGGGTCACACTGGGGGCGGAGCCGCACGATTGCGTCATCGTGACTCCACCCCCTCTTCACAATGCCGTGATTTTTGGCATTGTGAAGCAGGGGGCAGGGCCACGATGATGCGATTCTGCGCGAATCGCATCACCGGGCCCCCCGCTGTGGGTATTTATGTTTTTTTCAAGGGGGAGGTGGGGAGGGTGTGAGACTTCCGGGAGACTTGCCTGTCTTTCCGGGGGGCCGGGAGCGGCACCCGAAAATCGGGAGGCTCCCGGCCAAATCGAGAGGGTAGGCAAGCCTGGGCAAGGCAAGTAACAACAGCATCATGAAATTTAGCTGTGCTGCGCCAGCATAATTTAAAACAAAGGAGGCAGCCAGGCGAGTGAGTGCTTTCTCACTCTCTGGGTATATTATGGGTGTGTGTGTTAAATTTAAATAAATTAATATTTAGCTGGGTCTGGGAGAAAGGTGGGCACCCATGACTGGGACCCTGGGGCTGGGGGCAAAAAATGGTATTGTCCAGACCAGTGCTGCATCTAACTATGAGAGGAGAGGGGGTGGTGTCATCTGTGTGTGTATGTATATATTTTTCTGGGACTGTCCCGCTGTCCCACCCGCAGGCCGCAGTGTCCCGTGGTGGGTGGGAAGTTGGGGAGAGCACAAACCATTGCTCTGCAGAGCAGCAGGTGTGCAGGAGAAGAACAGATGCCATGCGCATGCGCACGGCATCTGTTCTCGTGTACCAACTGCCCAGCATCTCGGAGAGTGCTGGGCACGCCCCAAAATGATGAAAACGGGGGAAGCTGCATGTATATATATATATATATAAGTTTATATATATGGATATATATGGATATATTTATATATACATATACAGTTAACTTATAAATCAATGTATTATTTTTGGCATCTGCGTATAAACAATAAGATTGGTGGTGGGATTATCTGCTAGGGGGCACCAGTCAAAATTTTGCCTAGGATACCAAATTGGCTAGGGCCGGCTCTGCAGCAGAGTAAACACACTTTGGGGAAAGTGACATTCATTTTATTATGCTAAGACACTTTGTCACGCTTGTACTGTTCTCAGTAAATGTTAAAGTATGCAAGGATACGACAATACCAAAAATATATACAGTTACTTGAATTAACTTATGATCACTTTCCAAAGCTCACTATAACTTGCTCAATATGACATTTATAATACCTGTTTCACATTTGCTATTACTAACTGGCAATGAATAATTGTAGTTTAACTTATCAGTAACACTAAGCGCATTACAATACAATGTCTCTGAGTATAATTATGCCCAACTGTTCTGGTGTAAGGTCTTACTGCAAATTGCCAATAAGGAGCATAACGTCCCTCTCTGTGTATCCTTGAGGTATTGTCACTTAATCTTCCCTGTACAGGCTCTCGTCGGTGCACATAAATACAAAAATACAAAGGAGGTGCAGGTAATCGCTGTATACTGAGATGTAGGAGTGCTGTCCCTATAAATGTGGTCACTCAGAACAAATACTGTGGTACACTGATGATAGCAGTATGATTGTGTCTCCCTCACTGCAATAGGTACAATATAGCTTGCTGCTTGCTGTACCTGGATAGCTCTCACTGATGCAGCAGGTACACTGACATACTGGAATAGTTCTGTCCTGCACTTGTGTGCACTGGGATTGTCCTTGTTGCAGAAACAATCAGCTCTTGAGCTCTCTTCTCTATGTGGTCACTCAGTGTCAGTTTGTGCATTGGTTACTCACTGTGTCCCTCTGCAGCAATAGCCGGCTCTCTGGTGCTGACAGTTACAATTGTCAGACTCTGTAGGACGAGGCTCTTTCCTCTGTCAGCTCTCAGCATGGGCCAGTCTGTCTCTGGGGATCCTCACAGGCAGTGCAGCTCCTATCATTACTGCAGCTCTTCTCAGGCACCACGTGTGCCCAGAAACTCAGCCTCTGCTCACAGTATGCTGCTCCTCTCCCAGTCTTCTGCAGGACTCACTGGGCTTCTCTAGCTCCACCCCCAATAGCCTCTCTCTACTGTCCCTCCTCAAGGCTGGCAGAACCATCTCCAGGGGATCAGCAGGATCCTAACTCCTGGCCATTAACCCCTTCCTTGCTGGAGAAAACACTGCTGGTTTGGGGGTATCACACAACTTTTAAATAATGCGAATTTGAACCCCCAAAAATGCACCTGCAATCCCCAAAACACTTGACCCCAGCACCTTATTTCGCTAGTTTGCAAACTGGTCCCCACACTTTGCACTTTTTCACTCCCAAATTCAAACTACTTTTTTGTGGTGTTCTAAAAAAAATTTTAAGTTTTTTTTTTAATGCAGTTGTCCTTTGGGGGCTGTCCCAAGGGTTCTGAGTGGTTTCCCCACCTTTGCACCCCCATACAAAAAATGTGCACTTTTTTTCTACACCTATTCAGAGGCAAAACATTTTCACCTATTACATTGCATTGCATTTTCGCGTATACAAAAAAGCGGATGGAATTGAATACGGCAATACTTTTCCAACAGACGAAAAGTCGCGATCGGCGATACTTTATCATGAATCCCGGCTTATCGCACCTAATTGAATACGGACCACAGTATGTAAATCCTTTACATTCATTGGTGAAATATAGGCAATGTGAGGATGATTGTGACAGACAGCTTTTGTGATGTCACTAAGCCTATAAAAGTCACTGCCTGGCATAGGACACTGAGTTATTAGCTGAGTGTGTGTAGTATCTATATCTATAGATTGTTTCTTAGCGCTATAACTCTTTCCGTATATTGGATATCTTACAGTCTCAGGTAAGTTTATCTTAACCTAAATAATGTTACTAGCTGTTAGCCTACCAGGCCACAAGCACTGGTGCTGGGATTAATTTGGAGATTGTGGAGGTGGTGGACAGGATTACTTTATGTTTTATTTGTTTTTCACTGTTTTACATGCCAGTCATCATCATCATTCATGGGTTTTTTTTATTTTCATTTTACTTTTTGGGGGCTTTTCACCCTTATAATTTAAAAATTAACCTTAAAACATATTTCAGGAGTTTCAGGATTATAGCTCTTAATATGCTCTTATGTTCTTCTGCAAATTGTATCCTTAATTGTGCACCCATAAATTATAATATTAATGTGTTATCTGTGCTAATAAAACATTTGCTATTCTCTATATTATGGAGTTAGATTATATGTAATTATCTTAATCTATATTATGTTAACATACTG
Organism: Taudactylus pleione; assembly: GCA_031769625.1. Lineage (NCBI taxonomy): Eukaryota > Metazoa > Chordata > Amphibia > Anura > Myobatrachidae > Taudactylus > Taudactylus pleione. Next base: position 3,987,990 of record JAUIMM010000584.1, read on the forward strand.
TAATTACATGTATTATAATGTGCTTTGGTCGTCTCCTAACCTTTAATACTACTGGATCATAGAGGGAAGTTCATTAAAACATCCCCCGTCTATTAGAAGTAAATATTTACATTATGTGGATTAAGAGAACATTAAGAAAGATGTATTATTAGTTTTTACTTCACAATAACTTCTAATTATGAATCTCATATTGTTCTATGTACTTGTTGTAATTCAAAAATAAAATGAAAAAGTGTATTATAATCCAATTTAAAAAACATAGATTAATAGTATTAAAAAGCAGCTGGCTGGGGAACGGTATAATTAATCATCATTAAATGATCTGATCTGCCAATCACTATATATCTCTGTTTTGTAATGTCAGATTTTCATTTTATATGAATGAATTAGTTGTAGATTAAAATAAAATATAAACTACACTGTTATTTATATATATACAAAAGAATTGCTAGGAAAACACCTGCTTTTCTGAGAGCCTGACATTTCTGTATTCATTGTTAATATTTTGACTGTGTCTGCATCCTGTTAACCTTATGACCCTGTCAACCTTATGTCCATGTCGACTTCTTTTGTTGTCGACATTTTGTCATTTGACATCTTAATTGTCTAAGTTTTGACTGTTTAAATTTTGACTACATCCCATTGTAACATTTCCCAGCAGTTTGTCTGCTAACTGACACTATTCAGTTGCTGTGCTGCAGTGACAGCTCATTGTACTGTACTTCAGCATCATGTAAGATGAGTCTTGTTTTATGCCCACTATGAAATGGATTGAAAATACCTGTATATATGTAATGTAGGTAAAAAGCCAAAAACATGAATAAGTTATAGCAACGCAAATTATATTTTACTTGTTTCAGTTATTTGACAACCATTGTGTTTATCTTTCAGAAGAGACTTTACCATCAGTTCCACAAATTCTGTGCGCTATTAAATAGCCATGAATTTAAGACTTCCTTTTAAGAACATGTTTCAAGAGCATCCAGTGTTCTTATTATGTCTATATGGTTTCTTCTTCCACCTGAGACCTGCAGAACCCTTTTACACATCATATATGACTGGGCCTAACAAAAAGTTCACCATGGAAGAGGTACGAGAACACAATTCTTAGTTATATCAGTAACATATAAATTATGTGAAATTGTAATGCACTCTATGGGTGAGTTGTATGAAAGTCAGGGCCGTAACTAGGGTAGTGCGACCAGTGCCATGGCACAGGGCACCACAGGGCAGGGGGCGCTGTTTGGGCCTGTCAAATTTTCTGTTTATTATGAATCTCACTTGTAGCTTCCTCTTCTTTTATCCCAGCATCTCCTGGCCTCCCCTATCTCTTCCCTGGCCCTTCCCCATGAGGCCATTGCCCTTTTTCAGTTGCCTTTTTTATGTCCGTATTTAAAAAATGGGGGGACAGATGCTTATTGGAGCAGCTGTCTGGCTAGGAGGTCATTAATAAATTGCCACGAAAGCAGTTCCATAATATATTTATATGTAAAACTTTCATAAAATAAAATAATAACAATAATAATATTAATTATATGTCAAAATGAAAAGTTTCCAACACCAGTAGCATATGTGCCAGGTTGATGTCATGGGTACTTACTCCCAACACAGTCATAGACACAGGAAAGGTTCTTTAACACTTGACTGATAATTAAAAAAAATAATTTGATATAAAATTTAATTTAAATAATAAAAAATACCTACACTACAGCAATTATAATCATCATTCTCATGTATGGATAATAGTAGCAAATCCACAATCAGCCAATCAGAAGCAACTGTCATTCTCATCAGCAATGTGTATGCACCCCAAGTGATACAGCTACTTGTTGGAAGTATGGGCCTGATTCAGAGCCGGAGGCTCTGACAGAGCGCTCGCTCTGAATCAGGGCCGGCCCTCTGTTTTTTTAGAGTGGCCTCCTGGCCGCTCGCATAGCTGTTGGTGACCACCCACAGCTATAGCGAGCGGCCATGATGATGGTCGCGATGGTCAAGAACATTGCGACCATCGGGCTTGCGACGAGACCCTTGTGGTAGGGTCTCGTTGCCGCAAGCCCCAGAGAGCTTTCGGCTCTAACAGAGTCGAAAGCTCTCCCACTTACATCACTTGTGATGTCAGTGTGGCCGGCCCCAGACGGTAGGCATTCCCATGGGAACACCTCCATCTGGGCAGCCACGCCACCAGCCCACCCACCAAAGGGGGTGTGCTGTCACTCAACATCGACAGCACGCCTCCTTTGGTACAAGACCCGGAGCGACGGAGTGCCCATCGCTATCCGGGTCTCGTGCATGCACACGACGGAGCCGGCTCCGTCGTACGCATGCGTACTGGGCCACCATCGACCCACTTGTGAGCGCATAGCGCTCTCGAGCGGGTCTAAATCTGGCCCTATATGTGTACAGGTTGGATAATGTAGCAGAGTTAATGTACACATATGCCCTCCCGGTTGCTTAACCAGTGGAATGGTTTATTGATGTTACATGAGCTACAGCTGTACTCACTGTTATACACACTGGTTGGATGGAGCTCACCAGCCAGTGATTGTATCCAGATACTGGGTAGTGTTGCAGGATCACTGGAAAGTGTCAATATCGCAGGTAATCTCTCAGGTCTCAGACGCTAAGTGGAAGACTTGCGTCTCACATTGTGGTGCTCTAGCACAGTGAACAAGATGTCATTGCGCATACGCAGTAGTAGCCTTAGCAGCCATCTTGGTACAGGGAGTGAAGCCTCCCTGGAGGAGTAATATGTAGTCTGCACAGTAGTGTTTTCCATCATCAACACTACTGACCAGCGTATATGCACCTCTGTGAAGATTTACCTTACCCGTAGTAACATGAATATGTCCTTTCTGTACTTGGACTACATTTTACCTCCCCTTTCCCTGTTCTCCCACTGCAAACATAAGGAGACGCAAGTGTAAGATGTGACCAAGTCTGCATATGGACATAGGCGTGCGCTTTATTGTGGACGAACGTAGTATAAATTTGCATATTTTACACAAAACAAATGGGTGAACGTCTAACTCAGCATTTTTTTTTAAAAAAAAGAGGAACTCTGCCTGTGAAAATACTCTGATTATATCTCTTATAATGGAATTATAATTCTACTAAGGATCTTGTCTCCTGGTCATACAATGTGTTAATACCTAATTTGCCTTTGAAAATATGACAACTGATACTCAAACTCTATTTTCACTAACATATTGCTTATAATGTGTCTTCTTTCTCCCCAGGTCACGAATAAGCTCTCCCCAATATGGACAAACAGTTTGCTGCTTCTCCAGCTGCTAGTGCTCCTCTTTACTGACCTCTGCCGATACAAACCAGTCATTGTGTGTCAGGGCTTGTGCCAAGTCATCAGCTACAGCCTACTGTGCTTTGCTTCCAGTTTTCGGGCCATGCAGTTCCTTCAGGTTACCTCAGCCATGGTCTCTGCATGTGACATTGCCATCTTCTCATATGTACATAGTGTGGTGGCTGCTGATCAATATGAGAAGACCATTGTCTATATCAGAGGTTGTAGCTTGCTGGGCTATATCATAGGTGCTGTGTGTGGTCAGCTCATGGTGTCAGTTGGTCATTTCTCCTACTATTACCTGAACATTATTACCTTGGAAAGTGCATCATTGGCTTTCATCATCTCCATTTTCTTGCCCATGCCCAGCAAGGATCAGCCATGTTCAGAGTGTACAAATGACCACATCAAACACAGACACATGAACGCTGTGCACAGCTGTTGTAAAATGGTGGCCAAGTTCTTCAAGCAACAGTGGCTGCACTTCCACGAGTGCTATTCCTGTAGCATCATTACCTGGTCCTCATTGTGGGCACTTGTGTCAGTTGGATACTACCAAGTGATTGGCTCTTCCCAAACACTCTGGGATAGCTTGGAACACTCTGACAGTGTCTTTGTGCTTAATGGAGGCGTGGAAGCTGCTGCAGCTATTCTAGGTATGAAATAGATTACACAGTCTGAGTAATTATGTGTCTCCATCACACTAATCTCTAAACCTATACACTAACTAGGAAGGACAAGGTCCTAGGCAAATATCCTTTTCTCATTGTGGCTTTTCAAATGTATCTGTCATTGGCTAAACAAAAAAGGGGGGGGGAGCATACAAAGCCATAGGAAAACCTCTTAGATGTCTTCACAATTATTTCTTATTACATTATAAGTCATATCCCTCACTCTCATGTCAAAACACTGATGGTTAAAATATCTCTAAAAAAAGAAGTAGACAGGGTGTATTCCATTCCCTGTGTTGCTTCTGGACCAGAGAGCTCTCAGTATGAAATCCCGACAATCGGGATGCCTGCTGTCAATATACCGACAGCGGCATCCAGATGCTCAGGATCCCGACAAAGGTCCGGTAAGTATGGAAATCCCTCGCCCAAACACTTACCCTCCCTACCCTGCACCCTAACCCTCCCCGTTAGTACCTAAACCTAACCCTCCCCTCTAGTGGTGCCTAAACCTAGCCCACCCCACGGGGTACCTAACGCTACCCTCACCCCCAAATCTAACTGTAACCCCCATGATGCCTAAACCTAACCCCCCCCCCCCCGCGGCTTAGACCTATTCAGCCCCGCTATACTTATGATCAGAATCCCGGCTGTCGGGATTCCGGCGTTGGCATATCCATGACTTTCGGGATTACAGCGCAGGTCTTCCAGCTGGGTAGTGGCATTCTGGTGCCGGGATTTCGGCAGACAGGATGCCGGCTGTAGGTATAATAACCGCAACCCGGTAAGACACCTGTCTCCTAGCTGGCAGCTGCTCTCTGTTCTCTCTAAGCTGATGAGTACTCAGAATCACACACACAGCACACTTGGTATGAGAAGCTACGACCCAGGGCCAGATTAACAATGGGGTGGATGGAGCTCCAGCTCCAGGCCTCCACATAAAAATAGGCCCATTGTCATGACAACATAATGTTGACTGGCCATCTGCGCTCCATACGGTCAGCCATAAATCACAAGTAGTAAAATTGTATTTCTATTTACCTCACAAAATGATGGATTTTTTTTCCTTTACATAATTAGGGAGACTTTGGAGCAGAGAGTATAAGGGGGAACACGCCCACATGGCACTGGTCATGCCTCCTCTGCTTCTCATAATAGGCCCTTGGTCATTTTCAGCTCCAGGCCCATTTGGCCATCAATCCGGCCCTGCTACGACCAATGGGCATGTACAGCAGCTTTGTACTATCCCTTAAACTGCATATTGTATTAAATCATTTAATATACTTCTGCTAATGTGGCAACTGGAAACCCCTGTGTTTTCCTATGTGCTATGCCAAATACATGTTTTAAAAATATATGTTTTTATAGAGAACCGATACCTGTTCATTGAACATGTTATACATTCTTCAAATTCTATTTCCCTTATGATTCAAAAATGGATGATAACATAAATTTTAAGAACCTCTGGTCACATCAGGTCAGTAAAATACAAGATGACACCTGATAGCTACTCTGCACCTGTTTGTTTCCTGCAGATATATTTGCACTCTCTGTGATGGACTGCATGAAGATAGACTGGAGATTCTGGGGAGAGCTGGCTCTGTGTGTCCTCTGTGCAGTGGACAGTGCTGCCATATTCACCATGGCCTACATTAACAATATCTGGGTGGGCTATGCTGGCTACATTGTGTGTAAGGCTTCCTATAAGATACTTACCACAATAATAATGTAAGTATGCACTCTGTACCACTACTACTGTCATGCCTATGAATGTCATATTTCTACCATGTATAGATCTGTAACAGTCATTGACTATTTAGTTTCCTTTGCATATAAAATAAGCAACTTCATTATTATTCCCAGTCCGTTAGTCATTATATGCCCCAATGTGCTGTGTATAATGGCCCTGAGTCAGAGATGGACACAATGCTGCTGTTTGCGCAGTTATAGTAATTACATGTAACCTGCACACACATATGAGTCACACTGCGCATGCGTCACGTGTCATTACTGATGTCGCTGATGTCACTCGCAGTCAGGATTTATTCACAAAGTGATTGCCTGGAAGGGATCGTTTCTGGGCGACAATGCGGAGGTGACGACTGAAATGCAGACGTGACGCGGCCGTTTTCAGTCCCTGTCAGTGACTGAGATCCTGTATGCAGAATAAATGACTCCGGCGTCTCAGTTCCTGCACCCATTCTGTATGACCATAGGGTTACTTAGAAGTCAGATAATCAACTGATCTGCGTCCGAGCTGTTGTTTGGATCTGCCAGGCTGCAGATGTGACGTCTCATTACAAATCCTGGCAGCTGTGGCATTTGCATATTTTTGCACAGCCGCTGTGTACACATCCGCAGTCACTGTGGCATTAGTGTATATTGCTGAATCAGGCCCAGTACCACTTACCCATCAGAGCAATCCACAGTCACTGTGGCATTAGTGTATATTGCTGAATCAGGCCCAGTACCACTTACCCATCAGAGCAATCCGCAGTCACTATAGCATTAGTGTATATCGCTGAATCATGCTCTGTACCACTTACCCATCAGAGCAATCCGCAGTCACTGTGGTATTAGTGTATATTACTGAATCAGGCCCAGTACCACTTACCCATCAGAGCAATGCTGATTACAGTTGTAGTACCCTACAGTTCTAGCACCAATGACGGTTATGTATAAATACTATTGAAATGTACAAATCATCAGTAACAATCACAGCATATAATCAGACATCTGATTTAATGATCTACCTTACACCATACTTACTGACATTAGAAAACTCCTCTTGGGGAGCCCTGTTCCAGTCCTGTATAACACAATGATATATGTCTGGTCACATTGCTATGACTTACAGTACCCACAGTATCACCATGTCTTGTTCTGTGTTATATAACTGATGCATGTCCCACTCCTATCCTAGGGTGAATATTGCTGTCAGTGTGAGAAAGGAAAGATACGCTTTGGTATCTGGAATAAACAATTTTGCATCCCTGCTGTTGCTAGCGATTGTGAATATAATAATGACTGGTATCAAGCAAGATATCCACAGTCAGGTAAGGACACCCTGGCCACCATCACATTGCTTCCAATAAATATGTGCAAACTATTAGGTATATTAGGGATGTGGCCCTGTGACATGTCCCCATTGTCATCACTCTACTGGCATCTTCGGGAGTGCTGGGCTGCCCCCAGGCTCTCACTGCACTGTGACCAGATGTGCATGCAGCAGAGCAGCGGTGAGAATGAGAGTGCTCCCCCTAACTTCCCGCCCTGTCTGCGGGAAACTGTGACCCATGAGTGGGATGGCAGGACAGTCCTAGAAAAGTGGGACAGTTAGGAGGTATTTAATAAATAGGCCCCTAGACTACTTGCTACTATAATAATTTCTCTGCTCATACTGTAACTTTACTTTTGTGAAATTATATTTTTTTGTTGTGTTTCTTTTAGTTTATCATCTATGCCAGCTATTTCCTTATACTATCAGGGATCGTTGGTTTCATTGGAGTCTGCATAATGATCAACAAAAGAAAGAAAAACATCAGAGACCAGCAGATCACCGATAACAGCACAGGATGTCCATAACACAATGCCATAAAATATTTCTGGCGGGTGGTCCAAGCATCCAGCGTATCTAAGCAGAGCTTCTACACCCTCTGGGTGGCTAAAAACATCTTTACACCCAGAGGATACCCTCAGGCAAGAGCAGCATCATTGTCATGGTCCCTGTATCTGTCTCTGACTCAGAATCCAACTCTGCGAGGGCGGGGTGCTGCCATGGTCCCTATTCTTAATCAGCAGCCTGGCATCTCCCAGCACTTGTACCCAGTAGAAGGTGGAAGAGTCCCGGGACCTAGGCTGGTGACACTTGGAGAAGGCTCACCAGCAGCAACAAGTCACCAAAGTCATCTATCAAGAGGTAATAATAAGCACTATTACTGTATCAATGTGGGAACAATAAAATATTCCTAAACATATGTAATAGAAATATATTAAAGATGTATTTCACCCTCAAAAATATAAATAAGCACACATAACATAAAACATAACCATAAACTTCTTAAAACTACTGTATAACTGTTAACTTTCCAATGAGGCATGGCCCACACTGTAGTCCAATGAACTTCTATTCTCAGAAATGGCAGGTGTGGATGTCCTGGTGCAAAGCTGAGTGTTAATATAGGGCCCCTCATATTGGTGGTGCGTTCCTTTTTGAAATGACAGATAGGAGGTAGGAAGGTAAACATGGCGTATAGGGTTCCTGTTGTGGCCTAGGAGGCATCTCCATTAGGACACTATAAGGGGTAAGTAGACCTCTGGTCCCCTTATATAGCACATAAGCCAATATCCTTTCTGCCTCAGCTCTGTTGCTGTCATTCAATTTTCTCAGCTTCTATGCTATATTGCTACAACGTCATACTCATCTGCATTCTTTTCAATGAGTCGGTTGGTGGACTCCAGAATCCAACAAGTCATGACCTCTGGGTTCTCCCCTAGCTCATATAGGGGTCTATTTACTAAGCTGTGTTAGGAGATAAAGTGAACGGAGGTAAGGTACCAGCCAATCAGCTCCTAACTGTCATTTTTCAAGCACAGCCTGTGACTTGGCAGTTAGAAGCTGATTGGCTGGTACCTTATCACCGTTCACTTTATCTCCTAATACAACTTAGTAAATAGACCCCATGGCCTTTTCCTTATAGTATAGAAAAGGCAGATTGTTGCGGGTTAGGATGGCAGGAAGTACTGAGACTTGGATGGATGGATGGAGGTAGGGTCACTTGGGTGGCAGTTGTAGCCTCATCTGCTTTAGTCACTATCATAGTTGATGCTTCATCAGTAAAAGCCGATGGCTTTTGGGGAAAAAAATAAAAATAATTGAAATTAATGTTCTAACAAATCATTTTGTTCTTGTCATTTAACATTTACATTTTGTCTTTTCAGTTACCATCAACTCCGAGGAATGGCCTGCAATGGCCCATTTTCTGGATTTTCCACACTGCAATAAACCTGCACCATGATAAAATAGACTTGGTGGTGCAGGCATGTTGTGCCATACACACCTATATTCATCGCAAAGCCTCAACTGCACAGCACAACATCCTGTTTTAGTGACATTGCAGAATATCCAGAGTATGATGTAGGATTTACACCAGTGGAGCCAAGTGAAGTGCAAAACATCAGTGTTGAGGCAAATTAAATAGGGAGCAGTAATTCAATTACTGCAATGGTAAACTATTGACCCTGTTCTTGTAATGTTTCCATATTTTACATATATCTTGTATAATAAACATTGCATACAAATTTGTTGTTATTTGTTTTAACCCTTACTATGCCACTGCAAGCTATTTTAAACTTCTGAGTTGGTGACAATTGCTTGAAGAAGCTCCTCGTTGGCCATAAATAATAACAAATCAATATACCAGGTCTCGGCTCATGCACCTCATCTGCTCCTGCAGCGGATCTTCTGTTCATTTCTTTCTTGAACACTGGCCCTGATTCAGAGGCGCTCGCAAAAAGCAAGCGCTCGCTCTGAATCAGGGTGGGAGCTGTTTTTTTAGGAGCAGCCTCCTGGCCGCTCGCATAGCTGTGGGTGACCACCCACAGCTATAGCGAGCGGCCATGATGATGGTCGCGACCATCGGACTTGCGACAAGACCCTTGTGTTAGGGTCTCCTTCATCGCAAGCCGTAGAGAGCTTTCGGCTCTAACAGAGCTGGAAGCTCTCCACTGACATCACTCGTGATGTCAGTGAGGCCGCCCCCAAACAGCAAGCGTTCCCTTGGGAACGCCTCCGTATGGGGAAGACATCCCCCCGGCCTGCCCACCAAACGGGGCGAGCTGTCACTCAACATCGACAGCTCGCCCCCTTTGGTGCAAGACCCGGAGCGACGGATTGCCCGTCGTCAGCCGGGTCTCGCGCATGCGCACGACGGAGCCGGCTCCGTCGTGCGCATGCGCTGTGGGCCACCATCGACCCGGATGTGAGTTCTCAGCGCTTGCGACCAGGTCTGAATCAGGCCCACTGTGTGGAGGTTTGAGATCTTTGTCCTGACCCATGCAATGTTGGCAAAAGGGTGATAATGCTGGCATACCTTCTGCTGCTCTTCCAAGGCCATAGCTCTCATTATCCTATTAGAATAATCCTGTGATTTTGTTTTCCAAAAGCATAGATGCGCTCTGTAGGCTTCTATCAAATTATGGAGGAAGTTGTGACTTGTTTCTGAAGCCATTTCCTGTGTTAAAATTAATGAATAGACCTGCGGATGGCTTAGATCAGGGATGAGGAACCTCAGGCCCAGGGGGCCATTTAAGGCCCCCAGAATCATTTGGTCTGGCCCTCTGAGCTTTTTTCTGCTAGCCTCATCTGGATAGCAGCATGCCTATAATAGCACCCTGCGGCAGTGCCACCTGGAGCATCCTTAGAACGCTTCAGACGGTCACACTGCTGTCCTTACAGCTCCTCGGAGCATCCTCAGGATGCTCCAGGCATTGCTGTAATCACTTGCGATTGTGGCCGCGTCCCCTTCTGACATCACACGGAGGGGGTGTGGCTTGCAACGGACCCGCAAATAATATTATATATATCAAAATGGCCCTCGGCAGAAAAAGGTTCCCCACCCCTGACTTAGACAGAGGATTTCTCTGAAATAAGATTGTGAAGTCTCTAGTACAGCCTATAGGGGCAGAGCATAAAACAGACCAGACCTGAATCAGGCTTCTCAGGTACTGTTAGTAAATACTTTACACTGATCTGCTGGCAGCAGGGCAAGGAAGACCTACTGGAGGATCCATTAGGTGTGAAACAGTACAAAAATTAAAATGTGTGGAAAAAACAATCATTTGTAGCTGCTATTCTTAGGATATATATTTAATTTAACTTAGGTGCAACGTAGCTAATTGAATAAAGGGTGACTATGGAAGAATCTAAAAAAAAAAAATCTTATTTTCATATTTTTCCCTGTGCACAGATTAGCACTTCAAATAAAGCAAAATAATTAAATAAATTAAAAACAGATTCAGATTATTCACAAAAGAAAGCCTTTTTTTTGCCGTCTGCAGAAATATAGCAAGCAGCTTTCATTAACAAAATGCAAACGTAGTATACAGGTAAATAACTTGTGTATACTATTAAATCAGGAAATGTTACTTCATTGTGATTAATGTTCATAATCCCTATTACTTTATATGTATATAATACATAATACAACATATTTCATTCAACAGGTCTACGAAAAGGTATCATGCAGAAAATATGCTCTGACCCAGTGACTTCATGTGATACAATAACAATATACATATTTCATCATGTATCATATCTCATTTGACAAGATATCTGATTCAGGTAAGGCAGGTAATAGACATTAGGTGTGGAGGAAGCACAATTATGTAAGGAAAGCTGTTACATTCATTACCACAGGTAGGTCACCAAGTGGGAAGACACCGCATATATACTCTTGAGTCTTATTTTTTCCATTCTATTACAAAAGATCTCACTATCAAAATACATCAACAGTGTAAACAGGGATTTCCTCCACAAAGCACGCTTACTGCAGTAATATAATTGCTGCAAAACATCCGACTACAAGCAGGGGCATAGCCAGAACTTTGTGGGACCCATTGCAATATTTTGAATGGGCCCCCACTCTAAGACTTCTAGAGAGAAACTTTTCTATGCAGCAGTTCTTCATTTTATGCCCCATAGTAATGTCTAGATAATGTTATGCCCCATAGTAGTATCCTAGTTTATGTTATTCAGATAATAGTGCCCTAGTTAATTTTATGTCCCATAGTCATGCCTTGTTCAATGTATGCCCCATAGTAGTGCCTTAGTTCATAATATACCACATTGTAATGCTGCCAGTACACATCATGACACACAGTGCCCCAATTCACTTTATGCCAGTGTCACCAGTACATACTGTATTATGTCACAGTGTTCTGAGTTCATAATACCACAGTGTGGTGCATCCAGTTCATATTATGCCGCACTGTAGTGTCCACAGTTCATACAGTGCAATATTTCAGTGCCCCTAGTTTATATTATGCTATATCACAGTGACCAATTTCATATTATGCCACATTACAGTGGCCCCTGTTTATATTATGCCAGACTATAGTGCCTCTAGTTCATATTACTCCACATTACAGTGTCCCCTGTTTATATTATGCCATACTATAGTTCCTCTAGTTCATATTATGTTACATTACAGTGTCACCTGTTTATATTAGGCCATACTATAGTGCCTCTAGTTCATATTATGCTACATTACAGTGTAACATACCCCCTGTACCCACTATAGCTACCCCCATGACTACAAGCTAAATGTCACACTCTATATAGTAATTTTAAATGATATAAGTGAAGTGCAGCCCTCTGAAATAATGCACTTATTCTACACTGTACAGTCTATACAGGAAGAACAAGGCAGAGAAAGACTATGAAACAGTAAGTAGCCTACAAGCTTGACAATGGCTATAGCAGCCCCGTAACTGTGATTATTGTATCTTTGTCCATTTAAGTCATCGATAAACCTAAATGTATCCTAATGAAGCTGGTCCATCCTCTACGTTCCTTTAACTCTTTATAATATTCTTGCATAGGTGTGACTTGTCCACATTTAGCAAGGAACCCCCTAACTTCACCCATCTCCATCCATTAGGTGCTGCAAATGCTTTTTCTTTGCTCCAATAACCATACACATTGACAGAAACCTAGATGAACCAGCACACAATTAGGACTTACTATGTGCTTTAGCAAATTTGCACATTGATTCAGAGATGTACACACTGCCAATGTCAGACATAGTGGATCGTTTTTTTACTACTCCGCATGCATCTAAATCACACCGCGCATGCGTCCTGATTGTGTCTGTGCAGTTTTAATTTCAGACCCATGCAGGGAGAAGTGTGTTGAAAATGTAGTGTGCGTTCCTGGGCGGTGACAGGGAGAGCATGCACGGAGATGGTCCGTCTTATGAGTACATTATGGGAGTGTATCAGGTGTGTTGGTAAAAGTGGTTGTGAACACATATGCTCCTCTACTCACATGGAAGGCCATACATAGAATGGGAAACTGCATCTTACGTAGGGCTGGTGCAGGTTTCGATGCTGTGTTGGTGGTATTAAAGGATGCACCAATCAGTATTTCAGCATATACGGACCCTGAAAGTGGGCATCGCAGTCCTTGCACATTCGGATGCACGGATGTACACAAGGGAGAGACTTTGTAGCGGCATTTGCATTAAGTCATAGACAGGTGATCACCAATAGACCCAGCTGTGTCCACCTTTGAATCAGGCCCAATATATAAACTCCTGAGTAATTAAGTGATCATATTTCAAGAGAGTTCTGCTAAAAAATCAAAGAAAAACATTTTATGAACTTTGATATCTTATGAAATGCAGTTTCTGCTTGTTCCCAGTGTAAACCAAATCCCAGACCCCCATTACCTGGCAGCATATTAGCCTTATGGACTGTCTCTAATAGATAGCTGACAAATAACTATGACAGTAATCAATAATTATTTAATGGCTGTGCAACATTTGATTATTTCTGATAATTTCCTTATTATTAAAAATGCAATATACATTTTCTCTTGTCGGAAGCAATGGGTAAAAGCATAATAATTATTATTTATTTAGATAACTATAATTATTTTGCACACACCATGGAACCAAACATGCACGTTTAACAACTATGGAGGTAATAATAGCCAGAGCAGCTAGTATAATTAATTGTAACTGCCACAGTAATTCCAGAAGGGTGTGAAGTATGAAAGTTATGAAATAACCCATACAGTGATTTATAAGAATATAAAAATACTTTGAGAAGACCATGGTGACTTGTAGTGGGTGTGCTATTCCTTATGGTACACACGTTTGCCTGGTGAACATTAAAGTGATGACTTCATGACTCACAGGTTGGAAACAACATAAAATTAATTATTTATACAGATATTATTTACAGAACTAAATATAGCTTATTTTAGTGTTACTTGTGTACTTTATAAATATTTTCTCCAGCAAAACTCTTAGGAGCAAATGAAATGCAGTGGAAAAAGAAACATTTTGTCTCATGCACATATAACCCACCCTTTTGTACCCAAATTTCCATTTATTGTGCCTGAATTATCCACTAATACAATGGAACTGCCTACTCACTGAATTTCCCATTTTCATAAAGCAATATCAAATATACATAGCCCCCTGGATAGACAAACTTTTTGAATGGTTAATCACAAAGTAGAAGTCACCCCTTGTTTTCTCATTGTAAATAGAAAACAAACACACAGGTGTAGAATAGGGCCTCATAACTACAGGCATCAATTTCAAGGGATGTACAAACACTAAAACAAAATTTGAAATTGAAAATGGAAACCATTTGTTCCAATGACCCCATGCTCACATATTTATTTTACTTATTTATTAACGATTACTTATATAGCACCAGCAAGACTGTCTAATAACAAACACACAAAGAGGTAAGAGGGCCCTGCTCACAATCTTATAATCTATAGGGAATTAAGCATTGATACACAAGGATCAGTGCATATTGGTCCAGCCAGATTGCAGAGGTTCTTGAAAGGCTTTATGAACCAGTCACACAGCAACATTCACCTGACGGCAGCGGGATGTGTAAGTGAAGAAAGAGAAATTATGTAAAGTTATGTGTGTACTGTATAGAGGGCATGTAATTGAGTAAGATATTTTATGGAGGCTTGGTGGGTGGTTCTGGAATTTGATAAGCTTGTCTGAAGAGAAATTTCAGGGAATGCTTGAAGGTTTGGAGACTAAAGGAAAGTCTTATTATTAATGGGAGGGCAGTTCACAGAGTGGATGCATCCCGAAAAAAGTTCTGTAAACATGAATGGGAGCAAATAATTAGGGTGCATGAGAAACAGATTTTGTGCAGAGCGGAGAGGTTGGGTTTGGAGAAACTTTGAGAAAAGAGAAGAGATGTATGTTGGTGTAGTTTGTTTAATAGCCTTATTTGTAAGTAAAAGTAATTTATATTGAACTAGCGACCCGCGTCGGTTTCACACGGGAGCAATTTCATCTCGCCACAGTCCCCTAAATCTCAAAACAACCTACACCAACCATGTCACCACATTCCCCTGCATCTCACAACAGCCCCCTGCATTTCACCACAGCATCCTTTATTTCACCACAGCCCCTTGTATCTCACCACAGGGTCCTGCTTTCCACTCCTGCTTCTTACCACAGCCCCCTGCATCACACCACAACCCCCTGCTTCTCACTTTAGGCCCCTGCATCTCACCAGTGTCGCCACCACCCCCAATGCTGTTGCCCTGCAGCTGGCTGGAGCCCAGTCACTGGGATGTACTGGGAAGGACAGAAGGATCATGGATGACAGATTTGTATTGCAGCTACCATAAGCATTATCAGAAGCATGTCCGCAGGGCTGTGGTACCTGTACATATTTCCGCAGCCTCCATGCGAACGTTTCCCCAGCTGCTGATCATGGCGATGAGCAATGTCCTCTTTGCACAATGTATCCTGTATTTCCTGTCCAAAACAGCGCTGACTTCCATGGGAGGCACCTTCTGCTCACCGAGGGCGTGTAGCTGAGCGGGAACATCACGCTGGAGAGAGAGCTCTTCACGGTGGAGGAGTGTTGTCCGGAGTCCACCTACAGGTTCAGCATAGGGATGGACATCTGAATGTGATGGTTACTAACCATCAATGTTTGTGTTCTGATGGTAGTGTTTTTACCATTTGATGGTGTTGGTCCGATGTTTTCCACCATCAAATGGAAATCAATTAGTGACACTGTGACAGGAGCTTCATCAGGCACACAGGTCCTCCTCCTCAGATGCCATTGGACAGAGATGTTTTCAATCTGCCTCTTCACAGCTCTCCAGGACAGTTACATCAGTTCTCCCCAACTGTCACCTACTTCCCACTCTCATATCCCTGGCCACCTGACACCGGTCATGTGACTCCTGACCACTTCAGCAGTTGCAGAGGGTGCTGGAAATGGCCTGCCTGTACTAATAACATGCACATGCGCTGCACAGTGTCAGATGTCATACCTCTCATATCACTGCATGACACCTGACACCTTATAATACATGAATATAGCATACATTTTCAATCATATACTGTAGATATCTATAGGTTTATCAAATTACATAAAAGAAAATTAATTGTTTCGTCTTTGTTTTCATTTTACATACTGTAGATGTGACATTAAAATAAATCACAATCATATGTTTCTTTTCATAAAGAGTCTGCCAAGGGAATTCTGGTGTGTTTTCTTTATTTTTGGATTATTTCATAATACATACACAGTTACATGGCGGAGCCCAAGGCAATATAATAATAATAGTAATTATTTTTAATACATTCAAATTAATTGATAAACAAATCACTGTAGACGTAAGCATTTTGAGGTGTTTCTGTGATAAAGTATAACCAATATACCAATATTCTTGGTATATACATCATAAGCTAAATTTCCTATCTTTTTTTTTTTTTTTTTTACATATTAAAACCAGTGAATTAGTTACCCGAGCTTCTAGAAATATGCATCACTGATATATGCTGATATAGGGTGTTTCTAATTACCCTATATTGCATGCGGCTTATGTCATACTTACCTCTCCGGGAGAAGTCAGGAGAGAAGATGCATGTGGGCAATGATGGGGGCGAGGCCGGAGTATTTGCGCCATTAGGCCTCACCCCTTGCGGAAATTGCATAGGGGCAGTGCCAAATGACGTGATTATTATAGAATCAGAATAATATAGAATTAATATAGAATTGCGCAGACTGCAAATTGCCACTAAGGTTCTTCCCATTCTGTCCACTTCACTAGGAAGTAAGCGTGATGTGGGAGAATTGGGAGAATTGCCTACTCTTTGTTGGATGGGATGGGCTACCCGAAAAATCGTGAGCCTCCTGCAGGTTCCGGGAGGGTAGGCAAGTATGGTTTAAGGGGAATCTCCATTCCTAAAGTAGCAAAAAAAAGTTCCCTTCAATAATATTCTTTGCTGCATCAGTCCCAATACTCTTATTTGGGCCTCAGTATGCAGCTAGGAATGTCCTGGCATCTGTGGGGGCTCAAACCAGGTGCCTTAACTTTGTCCTGACCACCCCAGGGACAGGGATTGATGCTCAGCCTTTTATTTGTTGGAAGGAGTGCGCTCTTGTGCTGCCTCCCTCCAGCGTCCTGTAGGTGGAGCTGAGGTGGAGCTGAGCCGGCGGTCACTAGGACTCAGGATGAGTCCAACCTCTGACATGCGCTACTGCACATGCATAGCATTTCCATGCGCTCTTTACCCCCCAGCAGTGGCATCACTAAAGGGGTGCGGTGGTTGCAGACCATACCGGGTGACACCATTCGAGGGGGTGACTCCAAAATTGCAGAGCTGCTGTGCTATTTTGGTGTCACCTCCATGATGGTGTTACCGAACCAGAGCGCTGGGTAAGACCCCAGAGTGAAGAAAACAAGGGTGTGAAACACGGTAACACCCAAAAATGGCACACCAGGGGGCAGTGAGTGTCGCATCGGGTGTCACCACATCCGGTGACACTTCTGCTCTCCAGCGTATATATGGATCAAGATGGACTCCAGAGGCTACCACCAGAACACATGCAAGTACAGCTAGTTACAATAACCGATTGTACCCAATACCATCACCAATTCTCAGAGGGACTTTGGGGCTATCATCTGCTAGAGCATTTGTCCAGCTCATGCTCAGCACACTACCACTACCATTACCTTAAGCTCCAGGTTGCTATATTCCACACAAATTGCTTACCGCTGCTACACGTGATATCCCTGTGTCTTATGTTACTTGCTCTTCTGCCAGATTACAATAAATCTAAAAACTGGATAAGCCTACCACATGTGGACTAACCGCCACCAGCACCAGTACACCTGCGTTCCACAAACGATATCATTAGCATATTGGCCAATACATGTTTGCCTGGTTTCTAACTCCATATCTGGAGGACTACTGCACCAAGCATAAACCGCTATGCAATTTTGTGACAGTACACTCTGTTATTACTAACTGTCTGTGCCTTTCAACTATCTCACTTTGAGTTAACGCATCTGGTTTAGCCTTTAGTAAATTGTGCAATTTCAAAAGCGCGTAAAAAGCCCACCAAGAACCAGCTGTAACAAAACTAGAGATAAGCGGTTCGGTTTTGCTGAAAACTGGACACACCTGAACTTTGGGGAAATCAGAGTCAAACCAAGTCCCAGCTCCAATCACTTTGGGGTTCTGAGTAGAACCAGACGCCGACTCAGGTCTCTCGCTAAGTTCGGAACTCAGCTCTAAAAAACAAATCTTGTGTGTTTTGGATTGCATTTGAGTCCCTCCCTCGTGATTTCAGGTGCTGTGAGGTGGTCAAAATTGACTAGAAATTACTGGAAATTAGTGTTATTGATGTTAATAATACTATAAGAACAAAAACAGGTCCAAGTTACATGAATTTAGCTGTTTTCATCAATTTCTAAAGAAAACTGAAACCAAACCAAAACTTGAGGGTGGTTTTGCCAAAATCCAAACACCACGATGATTTAGAACCAAAACCAAAACACAGGGATCTGTGCACATCCCTAAACAAAATCTCACTTTAGGGAATTTGATCCACGTATGTTAAAGTTTTACACTTGATTTTTTAATTCTCTAATTACTCTCTCCTATAAAAATAACATATTTTCATATAAACATTAAAAGCAAGTCTATTAGTCTGGTGCCTAAAATAAGTAACAAATCCAGAAGAACCGGTATTACCACTGCGTTCTAGCTGCTTCCAGCTACGGAACTGCTGGAGTACAGTCTATTCAGAAATACATCCATGAGATTATAATTAGGTAGGATTGCTGATTCATATTTAAGAAATGTGGATAGGAATTCTAAAACTCTCCTTTAATTCCTTTATATGTATTGAGAGGCACATGTGATGTTCCTGAGTACAGTATGTTGGGTACATCTAATCTACATTATGTACTGTACAAATGTGTAACATTAAATTTATCATAGTTTTGAATCTCAAAATGAAATAATAATCAATATCCATGATTGTAATTATTGCAACAAATGAAAAAAAAATTGTCAGAAGCAGTAAACTCCATATAGGCTGTTGACAGCCTACACTTTCCAGACAGCAATGGACTGGATCCATGACCCATTTTGAATCCATCCAGCCACCCATCGCAAGCGTAATGGCATTTATTAACGCTGTATGCTTGAAAAAAAATCACAAAGGACAACTCTCCTTGTTAGAGCTGTCTTTTGCCATAGAACGACTTCCGGGTTTATGACCAAGGAGTCCTTCTTCGCATGCGTCAAGTGACGCATGCGCCACGGGGGTTGCTAGGATCCTTCTTGGGGGAATTGCGAATAAAAGCCCATAGGCATCTATTGGGCAATGCCATCTAAAGATCGCCAAATCTGCATTAATGCATCCTGCCCAACATATACTCATCTAAAATAAAGACTCAGAGGTAGATATTGTTGGGGAAAAGGCTTTAATTTGAATTTAAATTATGTTATTAATTAAAAATGGGGAGTATGGTGGCAAAGAAAGAACATCCCTACTGACAGTGTATTATCTGCAATCTTCCACCACCAGGCCTAGATGGGGGCCTACTGCCGGCCCATCATAGTCCACACCCAATGACACAAATCCATAAGACCCACCTGGACCAGTGGTGCTGCACACCCCAGTAGGATACAATCAGCCCATCCTGTGTATTGGTGAGGAACGCACCATAAGATGTAAAGCATATGGGGGTCTATTTATCAAGCAGTGAAAAGTGAGAAGTGAACCAGTGGAGAAGTTGCCCATAGCAACCAATCAGCTTTCAAGTAGCATTTATCAAGTACAGTCTATAAAATAATAGGTAGGAGCTGATTGGTTGCTATGGGCAATTTCTCCACTGGTCCACTTCTCCACACTTTTCACTGCTTGATAAATAGACTCCATGGTCTTTACTGCCAAACGAGTTTTCCCAAACCAAAGCCACCACCATACTAAGCCATCAAACCATCCCTAACACCCCTAACTAAATCCTGCAAAAACAGGATCCAAACATTTACCTGCAAACAAAGGATGGAAAATATTAATACCAAGTATATACCAATCAAACCAAGAATCAACCAATGAAAGCTAAACCACAACTAGGAACCAAACAAGGTGCCTAGTCCAACTTTGCAAAAT
Source organism: Taudactylus pleione (assembly GCA_031769625.1). Classification (NCBI taxonomy): domain Eukaryota; kingdom Metazoa; phylum Chordata; class Amphibia; order Anura; family Myobatrachidae; genus Taudactylus; species Taudactylus pleione. The sequence goes on from JAUIMM010000584.1 coordinate 4,008,150, forward strand.
GGGCCTAAAAAGGGCGGGTGGGCTGGGTGGCTGCGGAGGGGAGGGTGTTTTAGTGTCGTAACTTGACATGAGGCAAAACACAGAGATGTGTGAAGCAGTAAGTTAAGTAAACACTAAGAGTTAAAAACTAAAATTTGTCACGGACCTCCACCAAAGGTAGCCAGTGGCTAGTCCTTAAGTTAGGACACAAGCGCTAATTAAATCTAATGTCTTTTTATAGACATTAGGTTTCCAGCGACCTATCGCCGTGACTTCCGACAAACCCGCAGATGCCGCTGATGAAGCTGCACCAATTCTGAAAGAATGAGTGTCGAAATCTGCTGGAGATAAACCCAAAAACTGGATACGACACTTCAGGACTAAAACAAATTGTCAGGTTCGTAACTAGGGGTGTGCGAGCGGTGCGGTCGCACAAACCGCAGCGCGCTGTGGATGGCACCGCACTCACCCACAGCTCTGGCAACCAGCTAGCAGAGTGCCTGTAATGGCACCCTGTTACAAGAATCTCTGCAGCAGTGCCGCCTGGAGCGTCTTTAGGATACTCCAGACAGTCACAATGCTGCCCTCACAGCACCTCGGAGCATCCTGAGGATGCTCCGGGCATTGCTGTAATCATCCACTCCCAGTATCGGGTGCAGACCACGCTCCATCCACGTGACATCTTACGGAGGGGGCATGGAACTCACCAGGTGCCGGGAGCGCTAGCTATGGCACTAGAAATGGGTATTTAGTGACCTAAGGGCAGTCTTCATGCATAAGCAAAAAAAGACTAGACAGCGCTAATTACCAAAAAATTTAATAATACAAAATAATAAAAATATATTATAGTAAAAAATATATGTACAGTATATATAAAAAAGATATCAATAATCTGATCAAAAATACCAGCCGGGGTAACCACAATTTTATAATTTAGCAACAACACATCATAAAAAGTAAACACTTAGACATCAGACTTTAAACCAATAATTATCATGCATAAGCCACACTCCATAAGACTGAGATCGATGTTCCCTATACTGCAAAGCAAGCGCCACTGGACATATGCGGATGTCATCATAAGCAGCCAGAGAAACCCAACAGCCTTTCCCCAACTGGTTGGTCTTAGAACGTGGAATCATGCTTAAATGAGAGCGCCAGCCAATAATTATGTTAGAAAAGGCAAAGACGGAGAAGCCGCCACAAGTTCACTGACCTGAAAGTCCCCATGAAACGTCATGGAAAAAAATAAATGAAACAATATACCTCTGTAAAACCAAAGAACAAACGCACTCGACCACTTTTTATTTTTTGACCAAATAGAAAATTCACAAATAGGCAAACTTTCTAGACCATCGCGAATATCGGGCCCCAGAATATCGTTAATATCGGGCCCCAGAGAGCTTTCGGCTCAAACAGAGCCGAAAGCTCTCCCACTTACATCACTTGTGATGTCAGTGGGGCCGCCCCCAGACGGTAGGCGTTCTCATGGGAACGCCTCCATCTGGGCAGCCACCCCCCGGCCCGCCCACCAAAGGGGGCGTGCTGTCACTCAGCATCGACAGCACGCCCCCTTTGGTGCGAGACCCGGAGCGACGGATTGCCCGTCGCTATCCGGGTCTCGCGCATGTGCACAACGGAGCCGGCTCCGTCATGCGCGTGCGCTCTGGGCCACCATCGACCCGGTTGCGAGCGCTCAGCGCTTGCGACTGGGTCTGAATCAGGCCCAGTGTCCACTGACCCAAGCCTCGTATTTAAATCCCCGCCAGGCAAATTGCATGTCTTCTGTCACTCTTATCAGCAAATATCCGATGATGACAGTTGTGAATACACATATCATTCATTAATTACTATAAAGATATGCAGCATCTGATGCCCGGCCACTGCACAAAGGGAGTAGCTTTTTACTTTCTCACTGATTCCTACTATCTATATACTGTCTATTCAGGGTACCTGAGGCAGATACTATATATGGCTGTTTTGGTGTCCTTCTCCTATGACCAATTTTGGGTATCAAGGAATACAACAAACACTCACATTCTGATATGCTAGTACAGCAATCTATATTTGTTATATATATATATATATATATATATATATATATATAGTATGCAGAGGTTCGGCACTCAAACTAAGAAGACAAAATAGCGGGGTGCCATCCAAAACAAGTAATAAATAGTCCACTGCTCTTCCGATGAAGGGTGTGCAAGACCCCCCAGGGATAGAACAAAACACAGGAGGCACTCCTTGAGGTAACAGAAAAAACTTGTATTATACTTAAAGCATGTGAATATCAGTACAGATGCGTCGTCAACGTTTCAAGGACCGCAGACCTTTTCGTCAGGACTGTACAACAGGAATCAAACAAATTGTGACAAGTGCTTACCTTATATACAGAGTGTATGTGTATGTGCTGGAAGGTGCGGAAGGAGAAGAACGGCAGCAGCGGGCGTTCCTGCCGCGAGGCCCAGGCTGGCTTCCGGCGGAAGCAGGGGATTCCACGAGTGGTTGCCTAGCAACGCCAAAGCTCACCCAGTGACGTCATCGGGGGACCCGGCTGCCGCGATGAACAGTGAAAAGAAAAAGCCCAGAGTGTTCCGTCAACTAAGACAGCCGCATAATCCGGCTGTGGATATAAGAAGAGTGTTAGTGACTGGCAATATAGAGTGAGATGTGAATAGTGATGAAAATTATGTCGTGGGTTTAAAAAGCAGTGCCTAGTACATGGTTATGGAAAGCTACTGTAAGGCAAAGTGAAGGCTGAGTATGGAATGTCAGTGACCAGGAAAGAAATATATGAGAGATATATATGAAGAATGATGTATATCGAATGTGTCAAAAATGCACAAAATGGATGAAAATGACCAAAGTACTATGGTGCCTCGCAACGAGGGAACACTTTACATAGCAAATGGACTAAACATAAGAAAAAAAGCAAAAAGAACAACTACATGGCATGGTCATATATGCAGTAATAGCGCAAAAAAGAAGTGTATGTTACCTAAAACAAAACACAATGGCAGACAAGAATGTAAAACACCCACGGGCATGGGGCAATAAGATAAACAGGACATGTACAGAAAGGAGAGAGAAGGGAAGGGAAAAAAAAAAAAGGGGGGGGGGGGCGGGGGAAGGGAGGAAGAAATGGGAAAAGAAGGGGGAAAAAAATAAATAAAGCCAAAGAAAAGTAAAGAGAAGGATGGAAAGTGTAAGTGTGAGAAAGAAATAGATAGAGGGACTGAGAGTACAACATGGGTCAAGGGAATCACAAAGTAAAAAAACGATGGGACATGAAATGTGAAAAATAGAAAAATGAAAAAAAGAAAAAAAATGAAAAAAAATGGAAAAAATGGAAAAATGAAAAATTATCAAGACCAAAAATATCGAAAAATTTATAAAGAATTAATAAAAAACATTATAAAAAAATGTTCCAGGAAAATTTTTCATTTAAACCCTTCGGGGCAATGATGTCCAATCGGTATATCCATCTTGCTTCAAGTTGGCTCAAACGTTTTGCGCGGTCGCCGCCGCGAATGTCCGTTGATACATGGTCTATGATCTTGTATCGTAAAGAAGCTAACTGATGTCTGGCCTGTTTAAAATGTCTGGCAACAGGCTGCTCCATGTCTTTGCCAGAGAGGGTCGCTCTAATGGCGGATCTATGTAAAGCCATCCGTTCGCGAAATGTACGAGTTGTCTGGCCCACATACATCAAACCACAAGGGCACATGATGATGTATATAATGAATTGCGACATACAAGATAACACATGTCGTATTAGGAACTTATACCCCGTGTGTGGGTGTTTAAAATAATGTCCACTCTCCATATAGAACACTCTGGGCTTCTTCTTTTCACTGTTCATCGCGGCAGCCGGGTCCCCCGATGACGTCACTGGGTGAGCTTTGGCGTTGCTAGGCAACCACTCGTGGAATCCCCTGCTTCCGCCGGAAGCCAGCCTGGGCCTCGCGGCAGGGACGCCCGCTGCTGCCGTTCTTCTCCTTCAGCTCCTTCCAGCACATACACATACACTCTGTATATAAGGTAAGCACTTGTCACAATTTGTTTGATTCCTGTTGTACAGTCCTGACGAAAAGGTCTGCGGACCTTGAAACGTTGACGACGCATCTGTACTGATATTCACATGCTTTAAGTATAATACAAGTTTTTTCTATTACCTCAGGGAGTGCCTCCTGTGTTTTGTTCTATCCCTGGGGGGTCTTGCACACCCTTCATCGGAAGAGCAGTGGACTATATATATATATATATATATATATATATATATATATGTGAATTTATATGTATTTTATATTTAAGCTATTGCCAGTCTTTCTGAGGAGTCACGGTTCCTCTACTTATCGTACACATCGAATGATGTTTAACTATGATACCGTGAATACAATATATATTTTGATTGTCAATTCATCATTGTACTTTGAATATCATTTTTTTTCCCTGTTGCAGTTCTAAAGCTGCATACACACAACGATTTTTTGAACAATTATCATTAAACAATATCGTTTAACGATAATCGTTTGAAAAAATCGTTCACTTTCTGAGTCAAGCGATGAACGATTATCGTTCATGCGCGTTCACGTTTGTAGTTTGTAGTTCAGTCAGACTTGTCAACTGAACGATTTTCATTAAGGGAATATGCAAAAATCGTTTGTAGTTCAAAAAAATCGTTCATTACACTTTAAAAAATCGGACAGATAATCTAACAGAAAATCGTTCATAAAATCGTTCATAAAATTGTTGGTAGCAAAATCGTTGTGTGTGTATGCAGCTTTATTATTAGGTCACAGCACCAAAACAGTTATATTTAACCGTATAACTATGACTGTGGTATACTTAGATTCAACCAATTGATCATTGTCAAATGAATACCTGTTCATATTTCACTAGCTTTCTTCTACTTATATGAATATGATTCTTTGGTCTTTGGTATTTTAAAATAAGTATGTGTTCTTGATTTGTATATCTGTGGTAGGTCATTATTTTCATATTTTTAACATATATCCAATAAATGCTGTTTTATGTTTTCATAAAATATTTTTTTCAAAGAGTGCCCCCCAAACAATGAGAGTGTCCTTTCTCTCCAAAAACAGGCTTAGTTGTGAATACACCTCTGACGCTGACAGGTGCTTTTCTCGGACATATATTATGCTTTGTGCTTTTATGTGTGTATTTTGGACATTTGTTTTTGCCTATACAGGATGGAGAGTTGTTTTGGCTGTTTTATAGAGGTTTTTGGAATTTTGTTTATGTGTAATTGCTAATGTGCGCTTTGCAAGCATAATAAATGATTAAAAACATGGATGTACTATAAGTGTATGTGACGTCTGTCTGCCATAAACTGGGGTCACATGTCACTGTTGCTGACAGGCACCATCATGCGATGCGCACACCTCAGCATATGGGTGCAAATACAATATTTTTACGAGCGACCAACTCTGCAACAAGCACAACATGTTTTGGTGAATTCAAAAAGGACTGGATTGAAAGAAATGCCAGGAAACCTGTTAGATATTATTGATCCATAAAATTATACAGAAACTGTAGTTTCTGCATAATTTTATGTAAAAGAACGGCTTGATGCATATGCCCCTTTGTCCACACCAGATCCAGGACATTTAAATTGATCTCCTTTATACTATATAAGGCAGTTGTCGGGGAACAGGGGTAAATTACCCCACATGGGGTAAAAATGAAATTCCTGGTGTAATGGACGGACAGCCGGGCATGCATATGAATCATTCTATAATATAGAATGATTCATATGCATGCCCAGCTGTGCCGCAGGGAGGTTCTAAGCCGGACGCCCGCTGAGATGTTATTACCAGCGGGCGCCCGGCTCCTTCCCTGCAGCGCCGCGTTAGCCGGAAGCTGGAGTTCTCTTCTGAACTCCAGCCTCCGCCTCTCTCCATGCGCACTATGGGAGAGAGGTCATGACGTATCTCCCATAGTTCCGAGGAGCAGCCGGGCGGACAGGATGGCGGTGGATGCAGGAGCGGGGATTAAGATGTTTTTTTTTTTTTGTACAAGCAGCACTACAGGGGCATTATATGGGGGCACTACTACAGGGGCATTATATGGGGGCACTACTACAGGGGCACTATATGGGGGCACTACTACAGGGGCATTATATGGGGGCACTACTACAGGGGTACTATATGGGACACTACTACAGGGGCATAATATGGGGGCACTACTACAGGGGCACTACTACAGGGGCACTATATGGGAGTACTACTACAGGGGCACTACTACAGGGGCATAACTACGGGGGCACTACTACAGGGGCATTATATGGGGGCACTACTATATGATTTCCTTCCTTTCAAATCAAGGGGGTAATGTCGGTATATCTAAATATATTTTGGGGTAAAAGGTAAAAAAGTTCCCTGACTCCTGATATAAGGTAATAATAATTACAGCTAGCTGAGAGACTGAGTTTATTATCCCTGAGAAATTGTCCGTGGACTGTTTCTAAACTCATGAGAAGTTGCAACTTTGTATTTAATGAAAGTGTCTTTGAGATAGTGATACATGTGCGCATGTACATGAAAGATTTTATGCTGATTGGTTTGCATCCGTTTTTACTATGTATATGCTTTATGTGTATTAAAATTATGAATCGTAAATTGGTCTTCTGAATTGCATAATATTGGAATTACAGGAGCTCTCTCATATTAAGCCGCCCATCTCCTACTCACAGCCTGATCAGTATGCAAGATAGCATAAACATCGGTAACATCGAGAACCATCGGACCCATTAGCATAATAGTGGTTGACCTGACCTGACGCAGGATTTTGCCCGTTCCTGTGTACAGCTTACGGTATGGCTACGTATGCCGCCGCACTGCCTTAATTATGCACAGCCCTATAGCGGCGTTATAACACCTGCGTTCGCCTGACCACCCCCCATCACCACCCCATCCTGTCAATCCATATCGGAAGGGTCTGCATACACTTTGCGTGTAGTCTGCATACCATAACCCGATCGCACTGGCTAGTTCGCGCACACGCAGTGAGATACATACACATGGGCAGTACAAAAACATCGGCCAAGTGCGTGTATTCTCTTCTTTGCGTTCCTTGCTGAATCAGGCCCAATATTTCCTATAGTGTGTTGCATTTTTCCTGTAAATGAAAACAATGTGTTTAAAAAATACGTATGTGCACAATTATAAATCATCCTACCTTGTCATTCCATCACTGGCCATTATGATATAACATTTTTGATTAACTTTCTGTAAAATACATATTATGAGCGATGCTTTCTGCTCCTGTGTAATGCTTTCCAATCCTTGTAGGGTCCATGTCCCAATGAAATCAGTCTGCTCTTAGGAGAATTGCTCACTTCCAGGTAGAAGTACTTGACAATGTGGGCACTAAGGGCAACCTCAGCACTATGATTTGTCTATGGCTCATGTCTCTTGTCAGCTCCAACATTTCACATACTTGCTGGACATTACCCCTAGTGGATCACTATCCAAAAAGCCTGTTCCCTCACTTACCACGGATGCTCGATTAGATGAAGGCAGCCTGAGATATCTAGAATGAAGACACACTGCATATATCCTTCTTAATCATTGGACAGTTGGCGAGGGTAAGTATAATGCATAGTATGGGGTTCCTCGATATGGGAACCTTGCATTCATGGGTGGAGAGAGGGTCATCACTTTAAAAAAAAATTTAAAGTTAGGTACACACTATTCTATTTATTTTATCGAACCAACGATCAAGAGTGCCAGCATACTGCACGATATTGGGACCTTTTGGCCGATATCTTCTGTCTAGGCAGACTGATCAGATAATTGAAGGAATGCGGTTTTTTTTACTATTTTATTAGCGAAACATTGAAATGCTCATGTCTACACACCCTATAATAAATCAGACCGATCTCCCATTATTGGCAAGTCAGCCCAATAATTGTGTAGTGTATACCTAGTTTAACTGTGCTATAGATAAATCAGGATATAGTCAATATACCGACGGCGGAATCCAACCTCTCTGCAAAATGCCGAAGGGGGGTTTAGGGTTAGGCACCACCGGGGGGAGGTTAGGATTAGGCAACCCCCAGGGAGGTTAGGGTTGGCACCATTAAGGGTGTTAGGGGAGGAGAGGAAGAGGGTTAGGTTACTTACCGCCGCTGTCAGGATTCGGCACCTTCAGGCATCCAGTGTCGGGATTAGTCTGCCACCGGTATTTCATACCCAAACCAGATAACCCAAGTATACTCATAGAATAGCTATAAATATAATAATTTAATGTATTTTAACACTGTATAAAAAAATGAACTTAAAGTCTATAACTAGGAAATTACATGTGAATGTTGAATTTCAGAAAACATTCTTACATTTAAGAAAAAACTCACAAGAGTGATCATACGTGGACAAAAATTACACGTCAGGCTACAGTAGATATGTAAACTTAAAATGACCTAATAACATTCATTTAATATCAGACACTCCACAAAGTAATTATACAAATGCATTAGGGGCTTTCTACATATCTTCCATGCTGACCTTTCATTTAACAGTCGCTTTGGTGAAACTGGTCCATGAGACAGTATGATGGAATTCCAGGTTTATTGTGAGCAACCTGACATACCAGTAATAGAAAGCATTGTTGTGAAGTTCCTCCCACTTGTTTTTTTACACCACAGTAATTATTAATTACATCTTATTTAAGCCAGCCTCTCAGTCACTTCTCTTTAATGTAAAGGAATATCCACAGCTGTATAGTCACAGAAACAATTGTTTGGGATTCTACTATCTGAGGAAGGATTAGTAGCAGTCGGTTCTACCTGTATGGGAACAACCACACTGCCAGACACACAAGGTAAGCTTAAATATTTTATATATGCTAAATAATATACTGGTGAGTTTTAAAGTCTAGTTGTTGAGTTTTCTGTACTGTACATAGTATTGGTTATTGTCTATACACTTTTAACTTAATTTATTGTATGTACAAAGGGTTCAGATGGGTGATTGACATGCTTTATGTACGCTGTTAGAAATCTGGATATATATATATATATATGTATATAAATATATATATATATATATATATATATATATATATATATATATATATATATATGGGTGATGTCTAATGTGGTTTGGTCTGTACAGCAGATTTCTCATGTCGATATAGTGACTGTAGACATCCAGACTTCATCCATCTAAAACCTATAGTATGTGATGGGATTATCGGGCTAACATTATAAAAAAAGCATGAGTGTTTGGTATTGCTGTTTCTTTATCACATACACTGTAGGATTTAGAAAGGTATTACAAAGGCTGGTGTATACTTCTATTTTTTTTTAGTTATTTTGAGTGACTGTCCGTAAAATACATCATTATTGTCAGTTAAGGGCTTATTTTGGGACACTTTTTATGATGATTTCCAGAGGACTTAGTAAAGTAAAAATAATCAATAATACAAAAAAAATTATAATCTAGCTGTGAAAATCATAGGGTTCTGGTTTCTGTACATTTATAGGGATATAAGATCAGTCTTCTGATTGAAAATGAGTCTATTTAGCTCCATTTTTGGGCTAATCATGGACGAGGGAGTCACATGATACCTAAAATACCTAAATCATTTATCAAATCTGATTTAGTTATAGTTACTATATTTTTGTGCACATTTAAAGTACAGATCATTTTTAGCACGTAAAGTATTCACCCATGTGGCCAGACATGTGACACGCTGACTATGAGCTATTAATGATGGCTCACATATGTACCATTCATTGTCACAGGAGAAAAATTACCTCCAGCCAACACTGTCGTTTTATCAAGTGAAGTTGTCCTGTAATTACAGCTCTGTGTATGCACATGTAGGAATTACAAAGTGAAACATCATTATTCATATGATGGCAATAAGAAGCATGGCCGGTGTACTTTATAGATACAGTAATGTGCTGGTGCAGTTTTGAGCAAAATATTCTGTCTGGCCTGGCATTATGCTTTATAACATCATTTTGTTTTGCTTTAAAGGAGGTTTCACTTTCTAGAGCACAGTCCTGTCCTGCTTGTTGTTTGTAACTGACCTAATGATGCTATCATCTGATCTGTGGCAATAAAATGTCAATTACTGAAGGTTTCATGTCACATTACGTTGCATATAATGTAATCAGATGATCATTTTACCAATTCATCAACTAGCACATTGTACTTTGTATGGGTACCAGCTGTTTATGGTTTTGAATCCAGTTTGCAGTAGTGTCTTGGTGATAATAGGTTTTGTGTGTACCTGGTATCTGGTCAGCTAGGAGACATTCAGAAGGTCGACATACATGTTCAGAATGTAAACATTTAAAGCGTTGCCACCAAAATGTCGACATATTAAATGCCGACATTCGAAACATTTCGACATTTAAGCTGGTCAAACTAATTGCATGTCGACATATTGGTTATCACCTAGCATTCATGTCGATATTCTGTCTGTCGATATTCAGAACCTGTCCACATTTTGAATGTCGTCCTTATGAATTTGGACAAGTCATACCACACCCGTGTACCTCTATCAGTGGTGAATGATTGTAGCAGTATTTTCTGTGGTAGTCCGAGTTCCATGTCTGGAAGGGAAGCCAGACATAAAAGTCAGCGGTTCAGGTATGGTATATAAGGGGATGTTAAGGTGAAGGAGTTGCTGTATATTTCAGTGTATTCAGGATATTATTCTCACTGCAGAGAACATTACTTGCTGCTGTGTATATTAAATGACAAAGTTATAGGCTTGCTGTGTTCTCATCATAATTTACACTGGAAAGTAGTCTGGAATTTATATCCCGTAGAATGAGCGTCATAGTTGGTATTACTGTAGGTAAAGTCTGTGGAGTAGGGTTTTCTGGCTTTAACACAGCCCAGGGTCAGTTAGTTGTAGCCTGCCACTGGTCATCATACAACTTCATTTATACAATCTGCTGTGATTTGTCAATCCTGTACCAGGATTAGGCAGCCTGTCACTCTCCAGCTGTTGTGTAACTAAAAATCTCAGCTAATTCAAAATAATTGAAATGTTTAAACTTAATTAAAATATGTCCAGCACCAGATCTGTCCCATCCCTTTGATGCCAACAGACATACTGTGTAGCAGAGCTTACCTAACTGGCATCATTGGAAATCGGGAAGGTGAGAAAGGACAGTGCGTAGAAGTCTAAATCATAGGTTTATGTCATTTGTTGTCATGAGATGTAGTTATTAGACCGCCGTACGAGATGCCGCCGGTCTAAATGCTGATGGTTCAAGCCCGACACGGGACTTAAGTTAGGCGTCAAAATACCGATGACTGGCGCCATCCCAAACGAGGTAAGTCCGGGGCATCTTAGGAGTTAGCCGCGGGGGGGGGAAAGTTAGGTTTAGGCACCCCCGGGGGGACTTGGGGTAAGGCACCCCCCGGGGAGGGTTAGGGTTAAGCTAGGGAAAGGGGGGGTTAGGGTTAGGTGCCACTGGGGGGAGGTTAGGGTAAGGCATCCCCCCGGAAGGTTTAAGGTGCAGGCAGGAATGAGGGGCTAGGTTTAGGCACCCCCAGGGGGGCTTAGGGTTAGGCACCACCCTGGGAGTTTTAGGGTTAGGCACCACCAAGGGAGGGTTAGGGTTACGGGGGGGGGGGGGGGATGGTTTGGCTATTTACCAGCCAGCGTTGGGATCTCCTCCTGTCGGGCTTCCACAGTCGGGATTTGAACCGGCGGCTGAACAGCCGTCGATACTTCAATCCCATTTCATTGTCACGATGCATGGAAATGTATTGTACATATTGGTGAAGCCTGACCAGTGATAGCTGTCTATTGAAGTAAACCCAAGTTAAATGCTGTTTAATCACTGACTGCAGGATTTTTTTTTTTTATATTCTTGTTATTTTGACATAATACAATATAAAATAAAAAATATGTGATAAATTAGAAAGGAAACAGATTGTAAGCACTTGTTGGTTATAAACAGAATTACAGGACAGAGATCTACAAAATGTGAACTATTTGTAGTGAGGTCACATAGTTTCATCTGTTGCCCAATCTGACACTGGAACAGCAAACACTGGCCCTGATTCAAAGTCGTATGTAATGGGGTTGAAATTCTGGCTCATTTCTGTGATACAACCTGTTAGAGAATAGCACCCTGTGCTGTCTCCTGTCTCCTGTTACTGCTGAGGCCTTGTAGTGCTAGAGGAGCGTCACTGCACAACCTCCAACCCCAACGAGCTACTGCACATGCAAGCATTTCCTGCACATCTTCAGCTCTCCATAAAGAAAGGACATGCCCCTGAGAGTCTACTCAGTGAGACAGTCTTCATATATAGTAGAGACCCTGCATATTCCATTGTGTCACAAGTGCTGTATGTACAGTAAGTGGGTGCACACTCCACTGCCACCACTGTTAGTGCGTGTACAAGTGTGGGCTTCCCTTTACCCGCACATCACCTGCATTCCTGGCTGGATCTATTGCATCTATTACATGCCTGCATTGTACACCTGTTGTACATACCAGCATCAACCCTGTGTTATCCTGCAACCTTCTATCTGGTTAATAAGCCAAAAACCGTTAAGTTGTTCATAATGTTGACTGACCTCCATCGCACAATGCTGACACCTATATCAGCACCCATAGGATCTGCCAATAAAAACATTTTCTGGTATTGTGAATCGGACGCTTCTATGCAACCGCACTGCCTCTGACCCTCCGCTCCCAAGAGCAGCTGTCATCACTATCATCAGCATTTGCACATGCCTCGTCCTTGGTGCAGGAGATCTGTACATATGGACAGCTGAGATGCCCTTAGATGGAAATGGCTCTGAATCGTTCACAATTGCTCTAAGCTGTGTGTGCAGACCTCCATGCATATGCAATTTGCTAAATATTCCTCTATGCATCCACATTCCAAATTGCGTCCTATTTAGTATCAGGCCCATTGTGTCTAATAATGGAACAGAATGAAGTACAGTATACTATTAACCCAACAGTCATGCCTGCTCGGTGATCCATCCAACAATGAAACAATGTAGAGTGAGTGAAACCTTTGATAGTGTGGTCCAGCAATTAAGATGTTAGAGGAAGCATATTGAAAGTTATTGGAGATGTGCATTAACCATGGTTTGGTTAGTAAGAAGCTGGCAGGAATACCATGAGGAGTTCTGGACACCATTCACCACAGCTGTTTAGCATTCATGAAGAGTGTTTGGCTGCAGTTCTTAATATTATGTTAGGGCAGTATGGTTTACAGAAAAGCTGCAGTAGAAAGACATGTTTTATATATGAAAGTTTATTTTGGGTTTAGTTTACTGAGGGGTGTAACCAGAGGTATGGGGGCCCCATAGCAAAATTTCCTCAGGGCCCCAATAGGTCTACCTATGTCCCCCATCGCCCCCCAACCACCACTCTCCAGCCCTGCACTACTTACCTCCTCCTGAGCCCGGTGAGCTGCTCACTGAAGCTGGGAAGAGGCGGGGCCGTGATACGGAGATTTCATCACAGCCATGCCTCCTCCCAGCTTCTCTTAGACGTATCAGAGGAGAGCCGATATCATTGTAAATCGTGAGCCAATCGGAACTCATGGACCAGCAGCCGCTGCTGATTGGCTGCTGGTCTGCGAGTTCCTATTGGCTCGCGAGTGGTGCCTGATTAAAAATGACATTGGCGCTGTACTTGGCAGGGTGCAGGGAGATGCTGCTTGCTGGGCCATCTGGCCCACTAAACCTCCAGGGCCCATAGCAAGCGCACCCCTTGCACCCTCTATAGTTACGCTGCTGAGTTTACCTTTATTCTATTCTATACCATATAGTTATTTGTTCAACTTGTGACACACTAAGTTCACAGGCTGATCTGACTACAAGTGTTTGCTGTTGTATTTGGCTCTTACAATGTGACGATGATGGAGATTCAGCAGTGACAGAAGAATACTACAGGTATAATCGAAACAGTTGCATACAATAATAAATGGGTGCTAAAATGTCTCAATGGGGAAAACTCAAGAAGCTGTAACTGCATTACACTTGTTCATCTTCACACTTGCTACAACTTAGCACAGCGGAAACATTGCTTTTGCATTCATATAGCACATTGCCTTTTTCATTCTTTATTTCCGATAAACAGACTCAGGATACAATACATGAGCAATGTTGTTAGAAATACACTATCCCTGGTTTTTACCACTGTGCTTGCACTCACCCCTTTTAGTACAGCTGAGTGGTTTTCAATTCCAATCCTCAAGTGCCCCCAACAACTCATGTTTTTAGGATTTATGTCTGTTGAAACAGTTGGTATAATTAGTGACCCACCATAATAGATTAATTCACATGTGTATTATAAAAGAAATCCAGAAAACATGACCTCTTGCAAATAATTGAGGATTGGAGTTAACAACTAGTGTTATAGCCACTCCTACACCCATCTGACACTACTCCCTCTTGGCAGTACAAGTTACCATCCCATTACTCTAGCTCCTAGTGTCTCATCATTACTCTCTACCTCTTGTTGTGCTCCCTCTTGGCAGCACAAGTTACCATCCCATCACTCTAGCTCCTAGTGTCTCATCATTACTCTCTCTACATCTTGTTGTGCTCCCTCCTGGCAGTATAAGTTACCATCCCATCACTCTAGCACCTAGGGTCTCAGAATTACTCTCTCTACCTCTTGTTGTGCTCCCTCTTGGCAGTACAAGTTACCATTTCATCACTCTAGCTCCTAGTGTCTCATCATTACCCTCTCTACATCTTGTTTTGCTCCCTTCTGGCAGTACAAGTTACCATCCCATCACTCTAGCTCCTAGGGTCTCAGCATTACTCTCTCTATATCTTGTTGTGCTCCCTCCTGGCAGTATAAGTTACCATCCCATCACTCTAACTCCTAGGGTCTCATCATTACTCTCTCTACCTCTTGTTGTGCTCCCTCTTGGCAGTATAAGTTACCATCCCATTACGCTAGCTCCTAGGGTCTCATCATTACCCTCTCTACATCTTGTTGTGCTCCCTCCTGGCAGTATAAGTTACCATCCCATTACGCTAGCTCCTAGGGTCTCAGCATTACTCTCTCTACCTCTTGTTGTGCTCCCTCCTGGCAGTACAAGTTACCATCCCATCACTCTAGCTCTTAGGGTATCAGCATTACTCTCTCTACATCTTGTTGTGCTTCCTCTTGGCAGTACAAGTTACCATCCCACCACTCTAGCTCCTAGGGTCTCAGCATTACTCTCTCTACCTCTTGTTGTGCTCCCTCTTGGCAGTATAAGTTACCATCCCATTACGCTAGCTCCTAGGATCTCAGCATTACTCTCTCTACCTCTTGTTGTGCTCCCTCCTGGCAGTATAAGTTACCATCCCATTATGCTAGCTCCTAGGGTCTCATCATTACTCTCTCTACCTCTTGTTGTGCTCCCTCCTGGCAGTACAAGTTACCATCCCATCACTCTAGCTCCTAGGGTCTCATCATTACTCTCTCTATATCTTGTTGTGCTCCCTCTTGGCAGTACAAGTTACCATTTCATCACTCTAGCTCCTAGTGTCTCATCATTACCCTCTCTACATCTTGTTTTGCTCCCTTCTGGCAGTATAAGTTACCATCCCATCACTCTAGCTCCTAGGGTCTCAGCATTACTCTCTCTACATCTTGTTGTGCTCCCTCCTGCAGTACAAGTTACCATCCCATCACTCTAACTCCTAGGGTCTCATCATTACTCTCTCTACCTCTTGTTGTGCTCCCTCCTGGCAGTATAAGTTACCATCCCATTACGCTAGCTCCTAGGGTCTCATCATTACCCTCTCTACATCTTGTTGTGCTCCCTCCTGGCAGTATAAGTTACCATCCCATAACGCTAGCTCCTAGGGTCTCAGCATTACTCTCTCTACCTCTTGTTGTGCTCCCTCCTGGCAGTACAAGTTACCATCCCATCACTCTAGCTCCTAGGGTCTCAGCATTACTCTCTCTACATCTTGTTGTGCTCCCTCTTGGCAGTACAAGTTACCATCCCACCACTCTAGCTCCTAGGGCCTCATCATTACTCTCTCTACCTCTTGTTGTGCTCCCTCCTGGCAGTATAAGTTACCATCCCATCACTCTAGCTCCTAGGGTCTCAGCATTACTCTCTCTACATCTTGTTGTGCTCCCTCCTGGCAGTACAAGTTACCATCCCACCACTCTAGCTCCTAGGATCTCAGCATTACTCTCTCTACCTCTTGTTGTGCTCCCTCCTGGCAGTATAAGTTACCATCCCATTATGCTAGCTCCTAGGGTCTCAGCATTACTCTCTACCTCTTGTTGTGCTCCCTCCTGGTAGTACAAGTTACCATCCCATCACTCTAGCTCCTAGGGTCTCAGCATTACTCTCTCTACATCTTGTTGTGCTCCCTCTTGGCAGTACAAGTTACCATCCCATCACTCTAGCTCTTAGGGTCTCAGCATTACTCTCTCTACATCTTGTTGTGCTCCCTCCTGACAGTATAAGTTACCATCCCATTATGCTAACTCCTAGGGTCTCAGCATTACTCTCTACATCTTGTTGTGCTCCCTCCTGGCAGTACAAGTTAACATCCCATCACTCTAGCTCCTAGGGTCTCAGCATTACTCTCTCTACATCTTGTTGTGCTCCCTCCTGGCAGTACAAGTTACCATCCCATCACTCTAGCACCTAGGGTCTCAGCATTACTCTCTACCTCTTGTTGTGCTCCCTCTTGGCAGTACAAGTTATCATCCCATCACTCTAGCTCCTAGGGTCTCAGCATTACTCTCTCTACATCTTGTTGTGCTCCCTCTTGGCAGTACAGGTTACCATCCCATCACTCTAGCACCTAGGGTATCAGCATTACTCTCTCTACATCTTGTTGTGCCCTCTCTTGTTCAAGATTCTCTCTACCCTTTGTCACCTGTCTGCAACTCATATTTCCTTGTTCTATTTCTCTGTACAATTTACTTTTTGTTAGTTATCTATCTGTGTAACTTCTGGATGTTAGAAATGTATTAATATTTTAACAGTGTTGTGTCTGAATCTGTGGAAAACACTTATCCATCAATATGGACCAGAGCCTTAACACCCCTCCCTGCAAAAAAAAAAAAAAACATACAGTGCCTCCTGCCAATGCTGGAGACTATTATAACTCGAAATGTAGCAGATCTTTATCTGTTTTACATGTATAAATATCATACCTTTTAGGACATAGACAACCACAGCAATGCATTTCTGTGATCATATATGTTTTCTGTACTCTCACTGACAACATATACTGTACAGTGCAAACAACTCTGAGAAAGGAGAATCATGACAGCTAGAACCCTTGGGCCATACTTACCAACTCTCCCCGAATGTCAGAGAGACTCCCAGAAATAGTAGCAATCTCCTGACTCCCTGAAGAGTGTAGCAATCTCCCTGATTGCACTTTACCCCCATTATGTAGCTGTTATATATAAAAAACTAAAACAAAACAGAGATATATACAATCAAATGGGCCTGGTACAGCTGTGTCCCTTGTGCCCCCCCTCCTATCGCCATGCCTGCAGCTTCCACTCAGTCTTACATTTTAGAGTTGATGTAGCACTGCATTTCTATTATATATTTTATATTAATAAGAATATGCTTCTTAGTTCTTACATGACATCTAAAAAACTTCTGTAATTTCTTTAATTTGCTCAGTACAAATTAATTTATACAGCATGGGTAATTCAGGTAAATAGAGTTGTAATAATGAATATTTCCTAAACAATTATCTTTACCTATCACTACATACAGAAAATAGCCCTCTCTTTCCAGCTGGAAAGCACAGCCCTAAAAGCACCATTATAACCCCATTGTACTGTGATAGCTGATGCAAGTAAATTGTATATTGGGACAATTCAAAAAGGTTTTAGTAAGAATGGACTGAAAGGCTGACTAGTGATTAGTACAGGAAGAAAGTGTTTTGCAGCAGTTATCAAACAAATACACAGTAATGAATGAAATGTGGAATGGGAAACTTCATGAATTGAATAGATTGTGAGTCCATAAAGGGGTAACTAGGATGGATGTTTTAAAAATAGGGAAATCAAGCAATGCAGTTTTCAGACAGGTGTGTACCACATACAGGAGGTCATTATGAAGCACATTTGCCTTCTCTTGTAAGAGTGTGCTTGGACATCTTGCTCAGCACACTTCAAGGAAAAAGTCTACTTGTCTGTAACCAAGAAGAGTGCAAGGATCGTGGGCAGGTGTGAGAATCTGAAAAGGTGCCCTATGCAACTGGTAAAAGGTACAGTATATCAAGGATCAACCATCCCCACTCTACAGTCACCCCTTTCACTAAACAAAACAGTCCTGATTTTCTTGTAAAATATTGATTGAGCATTATTTATACCTTAAATGGATATTAAGAGCGTTGAAACATAAGGACTATGCTTATTACATGTGCAGTTAGAAATGTGGGATGGTCGCTATGAGGAACAGAAAGCAGGTGACCTGTAATTTCCATCAGGTACTTGTTACTAGAAATTCACCTACAAATCAACACAATTGTTAGTCCATATACATATTTGTCCTGAAACAAATGTTTCTCCTAGCGCCTATCCCTTCTTTATATCTCTGCTACTGATTCAACTGTGTGGTGTTGACAATTGGTTCCTTACAAAGGTGCAGCTGAGTGAGAGAGAGGTCTCTTGGATATAAGAGAATTAGGAGGAGATGCACTAACCCTTGGAGGGAGAAAAAAGTGGAGAGAGATAAACTACCAATCAATCAGCTCTTAATTGTTACTTTACAGGCTGTGGCCATATTCAATTAGCGGTGAAAAGTCCAGTTTGACGAAAAGCGCAATGTTTTTGCCTCATTCGCCTGTTTTCACCATGCGCGTCCCCGCTTATCACCCTATTCAATTCCAAAACAGACGAAAACGCGTACACACTACATGATATGCACCACATCGTTGATTGCATTGTCCCATCTGATGTGCAGCACAACAGATGGGACGATGCGAAGAACGATGGCTGGGAACAACTAATTGGGCATGCACACTATATGATGTGTACTATATATTGTTCCCAGGGAATGCAGTGAAAGGGGCCCAAGCTTAAGGGGTGTGACCAGCCACCACAGATGGACTTGGCCAACCATTAGAGACAGTGCCATTACAGAGCTTTAATGACGTTGTGCATAGGGTGGGTCAGCCAGCACCCAGAAGCGCCGCAGTGTGCGGAGCTTCTAGAGGACACTCTGTGCAGCTGTATACACAGCAGGGTATTGGAAAGGCCTGCATGTAGCATCCAAAGGACGTTACGGATTGCACTGCTACCACGTTACTGGCTGTAGGGTGCCGTTGCAGGTACCCTGCTGGCCAGAAGTAAGGGCCATAGGGCAGCGATGGTGCCACTGCCACCCACAGATGCCTGCGCTCTGTGCAGCATCACAAGTTGTACAACCCTAGTTATGGCCCTAATTAGAAAGGACATGCAAAAAACAGGGCCCCTTTATAAAGGAAGGGACAGGGGTGTGTCAGGACCACCCACTCTGCTAGGAGTGCTAATCTTGGTGCAGTTTCTATAGAAACAAACCAAGCACCCAAGTTCATCCATGATCCTGTTCTACCAAGTTACTGACCCCTAGAGGTGGTGGTGGGGCCCTCAGGCAGTGGGGCTCATTGGGAATTCCCTGATACACTTGGGGGCCAGAACGACCCTGGATACATCGATTCACTGAATTGCAGCAAAATTTCTATATTAGTCAAATCAAGTCTCCCATTTCTAGTGTTGGAGGTTGAGAACATGGGGACTTGCAGGAATAGAGGGGAAGGGTCTCTGCAAACGTTTCCTGGAGATGGCAAAAAAGAAGTACTTTATATTCAGTGTGCAGAAAAAGATTTAAATACACAATTATATGTACAATACAGGACATGGTACATACTTACTCTATACAATGTATGTACAGTATACACATTACATATAAAAGACACACATCATAGATCATGACTTCATGAAAGGAGACACCATTCATTGTATGACAATACATTAAACCTTAAAGACACACCAAGACAGGCCAAGACCTTTAGCCTGGGTATCACCAAAGTAGCCCACCCTGTATGTGGCAAAGAAGGACATTGGTGCCACCTCTACCGCTGGCTGTCTTCCTTTGCTATCGCCATCTCAGACTGGCGATAACAAATGCGACAATGAAGAAAATCTGCTTTATTATTAACATACAGCATTTTGTAAATGAAAATAATATATTAAAATATTTTTTTTTTAAATGTTTATAATATTTCTTGTATCTGCACTGGAAGTGCGAGATAATGTCATGCATGAGTTGTAAGTACTCCAATTGGCCGGGTCACACATGATCAGTAGGGGCCTCGACTGACTGGGTCATGTATGAGCAGAAGGAACTCTGACTGGCTGGGTCACGCATGATCAGTAGGGACCTCGACTGACCGGGTCATGTATGAGCGGTAGGAACTCTGGCTAGGTCATTCATGAGTTTTAGAAACCCCAACTGGGTTTGCCGGGTCATGCTAGATCAGTAGGAAACCTGACTGGCCGGGTAACTTATGAGCAGTAGGAGCCCCAACTGGCCGGGTCACCTATGAGCAGTAGGAACCATGACTGACTGGGTCACATATGAGCAGTAGGAACTCTGACTGGTCTGGTCACTTATGAGCAGTAGGAACCTTCACTGGCTGGGTCACTCATGAGCTGTAAGAACCCTGAATTCCCGAGTCACTCATGAGCAGTAGGAACCCCAAATGGCCAAGTCAAATATGAGCAGTAGGAATACCGACTGGTTGGGTCACTCATGAGCAGTAGGAACTCTGACTGGCAGGGTCACTCAAGATCTGTAGGAACTCTGACTGGTCAGAGTCACGCATGAGGAGTTGGAACCATGACTAGCCAGGTCACTCATAAGTTGGAACCATGACTGGCCGGGTCACTCATGAGCAGTATGAAACCTGACTGACTGGTTCACTTATGAACAGTAGGAAGTCTGACTGGCAGGGTCGCTTATGAGCAGTAGAAAACCCAACTGTCCGGGTCACGTATGAGCAGGAGGAACCCTAACTAGCCAGATCATTCGTGAGCTGTAGGAACTTTGACTGGCTGGGTCACTTATGAGTAGTAGAAACCCTGACTTGCTGGGTTACGCATTAGGAACCCTGACTGGATCTGTATGCAGTCAATTACTGCTCACTACTGAGCTGAGCATCGCACAGCTGACCTGACGATTATTTTTTTTTTCTTAAGTAGCCCAGAACAATATCTATTGCTGAGATAAACAAGTGACTTATTCATCCATTATATTATACATGACATTAACACACATCTATGTGTCACCCTGATGGGCCTGAGTGATATATCACATAATTACGTTGAGTATATGTATTGTTGCACAAGAAAACTAAAAATGTCGTTTTCTGAACTGCACTACAAAAATTTCAGAATCTTTTAGGTCGCTATAGGCAACACCAACTGTTTTTGTTTAGGTAACCTAATATCACCTTAAATTTATATTTCATATCCAACCATGTTTCATAGAAATTAATTAAAATGACTTTTCTTAAACAACATCATTGTATTTTCATTATATTAAGATGTGATCACAGTATAATGAGTTACATAATATGCTTTGTGCCTGGTTTTCAAACTATGCATGTTTTCGGCACTACAGTAGTAACAACATCCTCAGCAATCTATAATACAACTTTTATGCTGGCCATACAATGCCAGATAAAATGTCTGTCAGACCGACAGACATTTTATCTGGCAGCCTGCCAGCCGCAAATGTCGCCGGCATACACTGTGAGAGAAATCTCACAGTGTATAGCCCGACATCCGCGCTCCACCCCCGGGGGAGGAGACATTTCCCTGATCCTTCCGTAGGAAGGAACACAGGAAATGTCTGTCCGTCGGCAGCGCTGGGCATACACTGCCCGGTGCGACCGACAGTTTACCGGGAAATATCGCATCGGACGGGCATGCTGGACATTCCAGCATGCCCGACCGAGCAATATTTAACCCTCGGTCGCCCCCCGTCGCGCTACAATTACCGTGGCGATCCACCGATATCGGGCGATTCGTCGCGATAATTGTAGCGTGTATGGCCAGCTTAATTCATATTTTGGTTGTTATTGTTCTTTTGTCAAAACTGTCACAACAAAAGCAGCTGTGCTGTATCCGGTGTACACGTATGAAGTATGTAAGTGTTCAAGGTAGTTACAACCAGATTTGTTTCTTGGCTGTTTACGTTCCTCATATTACATAACAAATTATATCTACCTGAACCTATACTACACTTTGGTTAATACGTACTTATATTTTAAATACACTCAGTTGTACATTTTAAGGTTTTGTCGGAATAAATACGATTTACTGGCAGTCAGGAAGCCGGTGGTCATAAGACCGACAGGGGCACCCAGATGTTCAGAATCCCGACAGTAGCCTAACTCTCCCCTTCTCCCCCCTAATTATAACCCTCCCCCGGTGGTGCCTAACCTTACCCTCCCCCCCTGGTGGTGCCTAACCTTAACCTCTCCCGGTGGTGCCTAAACCTATGCCCCCCTTCAGTACCCTAAACCTAACCTCCACCCGGTGGTACCTATCCCTAACCTCCCCTCCCCCTAAACCTAACCACCCCCCGGGAGGTCCATAAACCTAACACCCCACTCTGGCCTAACCCTAACTGTAACCCACATACTTACCATCTGGATCCCGGTGGTTGGTACGCTGATGTCGTTATCTTGATGTGTTCAGGATGGCGGCGGCGCCATTCTGACGGGCGTTGGAATTCCGTCATCGGTATACTGACATTTGGCATCCAGTCCGCCAGCATCCTGACCGCATCCCGTTTTGTCAACTCAATTTGAGTTCAAATTTTTAGCTTCCATTTTTTAAGATGATCTGCAAAAAAAATTATTTATTTTCTTTTTTTCATTCAATCTTCCTTTATTAAAGGATAGCACACAGAAAATACAGGTACAATCAGTTAAATTTCCAGGTAATATTTAAGTCACAAGGCAACTGGATATTAGAAATTTTTTAATGGAAAAGTAAACTGGGTAACTGGGATGGTCAAGAGGATGCGTAGAATATGGAGATAGGGAGAGGGAGAGAGGATATCGGGTTCTTCAGGATATTTGCTCAAGTTGGGACCATTTTGTGCACCCCAAGGTGTTTTATAGGAGGAGCAGAACATGCTTGGATTCTTGTCCAACAGTTATATGTCTCCTGGCTGTAGGTTGATGCGCACAGAAATAATGAGCATGCAGCGTTATTTAAATGTTTAAATAGTGATTTCTTGTACTGAAAAATCAAGATGTTTATAAAATTAAGCAACAAAAACAGCCAGTACCTCACCGCCGACCATAGCTGCGAAGATTTACCAATATTTTACCAGTACAAAGAGATTCCTGAGGATTGACAATGTTTGATTGTGTTCAGCTGGGACCATTCTAGTAACTCTAATGGGAATAACCTTCTGGTAGATGTTTGACAATTAGGGCAGCTGTAGACACCCCTTATTTTGATGTCTATAAAGCACAGGTTCTCAAACTCGTTCCTCAGGACCCCAAACATGCATGTTTTCTAGGTCTCCTCACAGAATCACAAGTGAAATAATTAGTACCACCTGAGGATCTTTTAAAATGTGTCAGTGAGTAATGAATACACCTGTTCACCTGCTGGGTGACATTCAAAATGTGTACTGTGTGGGGTCCTGAGGACCGAGTTTGAGAACCACTGCTATAAAATATATCTACTGCAAGTCTTGGTCTTCTCCTGCACCTCTGGATGAAAAAAAAGCCTTCTCTTATTATTGATGTTAAAGGGCTCAGATTTGGAAACATTAATTTATTTATTTTAATCATGTCTGTGGGGTTCTTATATAGGGGTTTGGTATGGGATGCCGGCGCTCAGGATCCCGGTGGTCAAAATCCCAATGCCGTCATCCAGACAGGGTTAGGATACTGACACCTGTCGGTCAGTATCCTAACCCTCTCCCTAACCCTCCCCGCTGCCTAAACCTAACCCCCCCTAGTGCCTAAACCTAACCTCCCCCCAGCATGCTAAACATTTATCTCCCCCTTTAGTGCCTAACCCTCCTCCTAGTGCCTAACCCAAACCCTCCCCCTACTACATCCCCTTATGAAGAACCAGTATTCTATGGAAGCAGGCTGTCTGAAATCGTATCCCATGTTTCAACAGGCCTGACAGAAATTGCCAGATACGTCATTCTCATTAAAGGTTTGCTGTTTGCCTTTTCAATTAAAAAAAACAGTAAAAATATTAATTTGAATTTGTACAAACGATTGTCACCCGCATCGAATACTGTCAATCTGCTCTAGATATGGTCATACTGGTTTGATACACATTCGATTATGTTTAACTTTAGTCATTTTAATTAATTTTTTACATTTGAAACTAATTAGCCAAACTGGTTAGACTCTTAAACCAAGGCCAATTCCAGCATCTCTACTTCTGAACTCTTTATGCAACATCACAACTGATACAAAGTAAACACCTATCAGAAAGAGTGCGTAAAGGTACATTTCTTTACATTATATTTTAGACTATCACCAACAAAATGTATATCCAGACCTTTAGAACACACTAAATGCTTAAAAAGAAATACTTGTGTGTACAAGTCCTATCTAAATTTAGGAGATCTGCAACATTGGTGCATCAGTATAAATCCTGCCAAGGGAGAATGATATGAGAACTCAATCTATCTCTTCAAACTGAGCTGATTCAGCAAATTGCTTCTAATATCAGAAGATTCATCACATTTTCTTACATTAATATAATATTAGACCTGAGTAAAAAATACATTATCGAACTGTTCAAACTGGTTTAATAATGTTCGTGTTTGACAGTTACATTTTAACTGAAATTTATTCTGATCAATTTTTATTTTATTGTTTTCAATACTGTTAAGACTTCCCAACATGTTCCCTTCCACTGCCTTTCTGATAATGACATCTTTTCGATTAAGTTGATATCTGATCTTGACTATATGCATCATTATATTAATTAACTTTCTTATTACAGAAAGATGAGTAAGAACGAGGGGATGCCACTTCTGGCCAAGGACAGGATTCCGCCAGGGACTCCCCCAAGAACACAAAAACTGCTAGATAATGGACTAAAAAAAAGGTGAGCATTATACTAACACAGAGAGTATCATATTAGGATGACATATCTTTGAGCCCTATACCGGCGAGCTTCATACTTGCCTATTTCTTTTCTCAACAAAACACTAATGGGAATATTGATATAATCAATTAATATGACAATGTACTATAAAATTAGCATATATTACACATACACACACACACACACACACACACTCAATGACAAGGAGACAGCACCCCAGGCGCTCTGATCACTCACTGTGTCCGCTCATAGTTTCCTGGGTAAGTTTCCCTAGAAATGCTGGGTAGGTAGATCCCAGAGGCGGTGATGTGCCCGGTGCTCAGAGTGGTTCACCACCCAACTAGCAGATGGGGAATCAGCAGCAGCGGCGGTGGCCCTGGGGACTCATGCTTGGAGGGAGGGAAGGATGGTGCACACGTATGGGGGCTGGATGGTGCAGCCCCAGCCCCAGCATCACTCCGTAAACATCCAGATGGATCCAAGGAACATTTAAGTGAAAACCTGATCAAAATGATTTCAGTAGTTCTCGAGTTTATCGCGAACATACGTATAAACAAATGATTTTATAGATATAGATATATACAAAGTAAACAATACATAAATAATAAGAACCGGCTCTTTTAGGACAAAATAGTCTGTATTAAGGATTTATAGGATATTCTATGGGTGGAAACTAACCCCTCCCCCTCCAGGGATCTTTTTTGGAGCTTAAATGTGATTAAATAAACAATAACAAGGTACTAATTAGCGCATTAGCACTGGCGGTCACATAGAGTGGCAGGGGAGGCAACAAGGTGTGGTTAGAAAAACGCAGGAACCGTTTTCTGATGAGCCTCTGCAAATTCGTTCGCAACTGTAGAGACTTCTGCGTCTTAGGAGAACCGTTCTGTCTGAGACAGCATAGGCTTACTCAGAAGTTCGATTTACAGTACAACCGATTTTTCCGATGTCTCTGCTTTTGGTTATAAGCAGCAGATGTGAGACACCGGAGGTCTGTGTCTCAGTACTCAAGACATCATCTTAGTAATTAGTGTATTTTTGCTGCATACGGAATCACAGTCATAACAGGATTTGTATCAATCTCTGAATAAGGCCCATTCTCCTTACAATTTGACATTAATGTAAGTATTTTTTCCCTAAAAATTGGTAAAAAAATAAAATAAGTAAAAAAAAAAAAGGTAAAAACTTGAAAAACATAATAATGTAAATGTTAAAATAGGAAAAGTGTAAACAAAAAAAAAAGTGATTTTGAAAAATAAAGCGTTTTTTTTTCCTTCAGACACTCCAGCTAATCCTGAGATGGCATTACTAATCAGAGGATAGCAGAAGTATATTAACCCTTTCCCCCTGGTATGGCTATTCCTTACAATAGCTTTTATTGGGAAGGGGATATTTGATAAATAGGCAATAGCCCTAAACCCTTTTGGAGAAGGTAGAACTTTCAGCCTTAATAAATACATATGTCCCACAAACTAGAAGACTATATACATTCCATTATAATATATCAGGAATAATTATGGATTGTTATGTATCAATCATAGAAACTAGTTATCAGAACATTATGCAAACAAGACAACTTTATAATTGCAATATCTATTCTTAGGCACAAATAACATGCCTTACTACAGCAACACAACTGGTTAGGTAGGGCTCTGCCCTAATTTATGAAACTCAGGCTATGTGTGCTTCCTTTATCACAAAGACTTTCCAGCTGCTCAGTCCTAAAGCAGATGTCCTACTCAAGCACTTAAGAAGAGGAGAGTACACAGAAAATACATTTTCTTTCTTTTTTGGGGGGTCAATCAGTTCCTTAAATATTTTACCAATGTCACTCCAGCATCTTGATCGATTACTGACAGAAGCCTCTATTTCCAGTGACACCACAGATTTCCCAGTGGTACCCAGCAAATCTGCGTTCCCTGTGTTTTCCAAACCTATGGATTCAAATATAAAGCCATGGTGAGTACTTATGTTTCTAATCATACATTTATTAATACATCCATTAGAGTACAATACAGGTTAGTTTGCTGTATTTCATGTTTTGCTATTGTTAGCGTTAGTCATCACTCTGACTAGTTCAATCCCTATCGCTGATGTGATTAAAGGCTACAAATGAAGGACTGTATGGTCTTAGCTTATGAATATTACTATATTCGTCTTTTAGGAAAAAAAGGTTTGTGTGTCACCACAGTTCCATCACACAGATTTCTCATAGTGCAAGTTATAGTTATAGTACAATACTGTATGTGTCTTTATGCAGGGAGCTGCACTGTAATCATCATTACAGACCAAACCTCTGCCCAGAAAATGCTGAAAGTGATAAACAGCTCTGCATCTCATAGGTGTGGAAGAATATGAGCACAGATAGATATATATATATATATATATATATATATATATATATACAGTATGTATATACTGTGTGTGTATATATATATATATATATATATATATATATATATACAGGTTGAGTCTCCCATATTCAAACATTCCGACATACGGAATAGTCCGGAATACTGATTTTTTTTTTTAGCGTGACTGAGATAGTGAGACCTTTGCTTTTTGATGGTTCAGTCTACTCAAACTTTGTTTAAGGCACACTATTATTAAAAATATTGTATAAAATTACCTTCAAGCTGTGTGTATGGAGTGTATATGAAACATAACTGAATTTTATGTATGTACAAAAACTTTGTTTGAGCCACAAAATTATTGAAAATATTGTATAAAATTACCTGCAGACTGTGTGCATAAGGTGTATATAACACATAAATGCATTCTGTGTTTAGATTTGGGTCCCATTCCCAAGATATCTCATTATGGTATGCAAATATTCCAAAATATTCCAATATCCAAAATACCCCTGGGTACAAGCGTTATGGATATGGGAGACTCAGCCTGTATATGCATTTTGCCTCATTTCAAATTATAATATGAACATCCTAATAAATCAAATCTTGATATCTAACTATGTCACTTTGGGTTCACTCTTTGGGATACAATATTAGTTAAGTTTATATGTGATTTTATATACAAAAAACACTAGTTAAAATGGTCTTTTCCATAATTCTACAGATGTACTTTATGTATTAGACTTGGGTTAGATCACGATTTTTTTTATAGTTATTCTGCTCCTGTACATGTGTACTGTATTTATGCACCTTACATGTGTACTGTATTTATGCGCCTATACATGTATACTGTATTTCTGCTCCTGTACATGTGTACTGTATTTCTGCTCTTGTACATATGTACTGTATTTCTGCTCCTGTACATGTGTACTGTATTTCCACCCTATCGACATAATACATTTTGCTGTCAATCGGAGTATTGGAATTATCACAGCAGCACAGAGTATCTCAGTAAATTAATGATCTGTCCATATTAGTAAAATTGGAAAATATTTTCCAAGCACTTTTTACCTAAACCTTTGATGATACAATACCAAAAATACCATGTGTGATGTAAATCAAACTACAATGTGCATAAAATGATGAAACGGCCTTTCCTCCTTCTAGTAGCGTTTCTCCTTTTGTCAGCAGATGTATCTTTCAGCGCAGTCAGAGATATCAGCATGAAAAAAAAAGAAATATAAAAATGTGGTATAGTAATTTTTTCTTAAAGTGAAAACACCCGGTGGTGATCACACTCCTCCACTCCTAAGTAGATGAATAATAATAATATTTCCACTTACAAGAACACATATACACATGGGCTCATCAACAGATCCTTAATCCTTGATCACCATTTGTACCATGAAACAACAAAAGAAGCACAATAGTGTAATATCACTCAAA
The DNA here is from genome assembly GCA_031769625.1 of Taudactylus pleione. Classification (NCBI taxonomy): domain Eukaryota; kingdom Metazoa; phylum Chordata; class Amphibia; order Anura; family Myobatrachidae; genus Taudactylus; species Taudactylus pleione. Next base: position 4,037,025 of record JAUIMM010000584.1, read on the forward strand.
GTATAGACTAGTGATGATCATATCCATGCGCTCCATAGTAACATTGTTTTGTAGCCATTGATGTAAACTTACTTGTCAGGTGATCTCTTCCGGTAAACAGCCTCTCCACAATTCTGGGAAGCAGCGCAAAGACAGACATACCGGGAATCTGATATGAGTTCTTCCCACTGCACTGCACATGCGCCTCCAGTGTCCACTCACATGACAGAGTGGATGCTGGCCACAAGGGGCAGAGCGACGCGGAAGGAGCAGGAGCAGTGATGCTCCTCTCCCCCTACTGAGGTAAGCTTCAGCTCATTTCACCATCAGCAAAACGGAAACATGACCTTTCCGTTCTTCTCTGAATCACTGCCCCCATACTATTTAATGGGGAAGTGATTCTAACACTGATCATGGGAACCGAGACTTCTCCACAGTATACCTCTTCCTGAATATCAGGAAGCAGTGGAAAGCCCTTTTTTCTGAAGTGCTTCTTGAAACAGGGCATTTCATTGCTGAATACATAGGCATCTTTATAATGGGTGCACCCAATATGGGTGCACCCTGCACCCATATTTAATAATATACTTACCTCTCCGCAGATTCCTATGTGCTGCTCCGCAGCGCCGGAACAGCGCTACAGAGCAGCAAAAACTCACTGGGAAAATGGCGATGGGCATATAGTAGTATGTGGAGAGCGATTTAGAGAATCACGTATACATAATGTCTTCCTTTCACTTTGCAAAAAACATTTGCCATCTCAGGATGGCATAATGAGGCCTATTGGGGGAGAAGAGCAGCGAAGACTGCTGTCTTCTTGCCTCCTCCGAGTCCTCTCTGCCCCCTTCTGTGACACCGGCCAATCAGGTGCCCCAGGAGAAAGCAGCAGGGGAAAAAAATGCAGCTGAGTTTGTCTGTGTGCAGAACTTATACCAAGTCACAATGCACAGTGCAGAGTGGACTGCCTGATACATACATATGTATACATAATGGGTGGACTGGACACATATATATGTCCCAGAGTGCCACGTTGCCACTGGATGAGGAGGAACATGGAGAGGAAATCCTCCTGCTATCTCTCTGCGTTAGGTGGTGTGGTGGCGGGGGAATTGGTATGAAATACCGCCGGCCGCACGGGCGGCCGGCGAGACTTCCCGGCAGCGGCAGCCCGACATCAGCAGAGCTCCGAGCAGCGGAAGCCCGACAGCGCTGGAAATCCCGATCGTGGATAGGTAAGTATTGTCTAACCTAACCTAACCCCCCTAACCCTAACCCTCCTTAGGGGTGCCTAACCCTAACCTCCCCCCCAAGTGCCTAACCCTAATCCCCCCTCTAAGTGCCTAACCCTAACCCCCGACTGCCTAAACCTAAGTCCCCCGGGGGGGTGCCTAACCCTAAGTCCCCCCCCGGGGTGCCTAGACCTAGCCTAACCCTAACCCTCCCAGGGGGGTGCCTAACCCTAAGTCCCCCCCGGGAGCCCTAAACCTAACCCTACCCCCAGCGGCTGTCCACTCGCGGCGCCCGGCATCACTACGATCGGGATGCTGGGCGCCGGTCTCCCGGCGTCGGGGAAATGCCGGGCGTCTACATCTAGACGCCCGGCATTTCAACCTTGCCGGCATATGACAGTCCGGAAGCCGGCTGCCGGTATTTAGGCAGTCGGCTTCCCGATTGCATACCGGTGGGGGGGCACTCCAGGAAATATATATGTGTATGTATGTAGTGCAGTCCACCCGTTATGTATACATATGTATGGATACAGTACATATCAGCAATGGGACCCGGCATATGTCATCTCAGACTGCCAATTACCCACCTCCCCCTGGCCATTTCGCTCTGCTCCTACCCCAACCGCTGCTCTTACCTGTACGATGACCCGTCGCATGCGTAGAAATTGGCTCCTTTGCGAATCCACGGTAAATGAGAGGACCGCACTAAAAGATTGGATCGCCGGAGCCCTCATTTTTTGGATTGCATCTCAGGAAAGGTAAGTATACATGAGCTATAAATTGCATCGAACTGATGAGATATATAGTGAAAAGTATCAAATAATAGCCGTAGAACTACACTCTAATGTCGTTAACCTCTTTATGTGGACCCTCTCACGGGAACCTTTCCACAGTACATTGTAGAAGATAAAAAACAGATGGTGAAAAAAGAAAAGCGTTTGCAAAAGTGATGTAGTCCTCACAGATGACGATTGCCCGGGCAAGAGCAGGAACCAGACCAACCAATACTTGCAGGCTTCCAGATTACCATACAGCATAGAGATTACCATACAGCATACAGATTACCATACAACACTCCTTGCCAATCTGTTTCGACCTGTAAGGTCTTTTTTAAGACGATCAGTTTACCAGTCGCAAAGATGTTGGATTGAGGATCTTTATCCACCAGTAGGCACAAAGTTTATTTGTAAGCCCATGTGTATATGCAAGTGGAAAACTGACAGGAGGTTCAGTCCCCTATATTATTATCTATCCAGGAGTAAGGAGTATAGCCTGCACTGCTAAAGTGTGTGATCACCACCGTGTGTTTCCACTTTAAGAACAAATGACTACACCATATTTTTCTTTCTCTTTCATGCTAATATCTCCGACTTCGATGAAAGATACATCTGTTGACAGAAGGAGGGGCGCTACTACTCTGGGTCATCATTTTATGCACATTGTAGTTTGATTTACATCACACATGGTATTTTTGGTATTGTATCATCAAAGATTTAGGTAAAAAGTGCTAGGAAAGGATTTTCCAATTTTGAAAATTTATTTTTAGTGGTGCAGTGTAACGTGACTGTGTAAATAACAATAGGGCTGAATGTAACAGGGACAAGCAGGTAGTCACAGGCTGAGATTCAGATAGTAGAAGGATCAGGTATTAGTCAAAAACGCAAGTCAGTATTTTAATATAATATTAGCAATAGATCATACGTTTTAATTTGTTGCTAAGACAAAAAATCAAAATGTGCAATTATTAAATTTTTTTAGGATTACCTTTCATACAATTGCAAATGACTTCTGTATTAGTGCTGTATAAAAGTTTTATACTGTATATTTCTACCCTAAATAGTGATAGCAGAAAAAGTGAGGACATCGACTCCCCGCAAACTCCTCAAGATGTGTCAGATTATCTGTTAAGACAATATAACACCGGGTAAGGTCTTTTTCTATGATAAATATTAGGATACATTAAGATATCCAAAAAACTAAATTGTTATTGTTTTCAATTCACTATTTGTACCTAAAGTTGGGTACACACTATGCGTTATGTAAAAAAAAATATGTCTACACAACCAAATAATGCGCATTATTTGGCTGTATAGACATGTTTTTTGTTTATATACTTGTTTTCTATGTGTTAGGTGACACGTAGCTTACATAGCCACCTTCTGCAGCTCCTAGTGTGCACAGTAATTGTCTATACTGTTTACTTGATATGCGTTATGTAAGCTGACGATCATATCGCTGAGTGCATATGTGCGGTTGTACAGACGATATGTCTGTGAACGAATGCGGTCACAGATATATCAGGTCAGCCTTGCAGCACAACCCATGCCAATATATCATGCAGATCTGTCGGTAAATCTGCCGGTGAGTATGGGCGATCCATCGATGATCAGTACATTGGCCGCAAAATCCGCTGACACTTACATCACAAATGGGGGGTCAAATTTAATGCCCGTCCAGTTGTGATGTCTGGCCAGACATATCGATGGCCGATTGGTAAGTGTGTATAGCTTTTCAAATCGGCTGCTCAGTCAGCAGGGCAACCATGTGTGGCCATGTGTATGCCCAGCATAAGCAGGCTATTTATCATAACTGGGTAATAAAAAAAAAAATTCTATCACCGCTTAGTCCAGTGATAAAAATTATTTTAACACCCGATCTATTATTAATATATCACCAGGACTGCTGAGTGATACCCAGTTCTCAGCAATACTGGCTGGCAGCAGCAAGAGAACTCTTACCACTTTGCATGCCATGCCCTCTGGATAACCATGACCTGGGACGGGATGCACTATTATCAATTATGCGGTCAAATCCCTGAAAATTCAATATTTTGGGAGTTTTACCATATTTCTCATTGACCAAGCTTTGTAAAGCTAAGCTTTCCGCAACTTGGACTTAGCGGGCAACGCCATTTTCAGATGGCGATGTCCAATAGAAGCCTATGGGCTTCTTTTGCAACTTGCTCTGAGAGGAAAGACGCATGTGCAGAGGACTTAAACCCGGTAGTCCTACATAAACCCGGAAATCCTTCTATCACAAAGGACAGCTCTTATCGGGAGAGCCTTTCTTTACGATTTTACCTGCAAATCTTCATGCATACCGGTGTTATTAACGCCAGAGCCATAACTAAACTTTTGGTGCCCTGTGCCAGAATGAGCATAGGCGCCCCCACTCTCTATTTTTCAAATAAGGACATAAGATAGTGCACCCAAAAAAGGGCCATGGCCTCATGGGGAAGGGCCAGTGAATAGATAAGGGAGGCCAGGAGATACTGAGGATAAAATAAGAGGAAGCTACAAGTGAGAATTATAATAAACAGGAAAATTGACAGGCCCAAACAGCGCCCCCTGCCCTGCAGTGCCCAGTGAAATGGCACAGGTCGCACCACCCTAGTTATGGTCATGATTAACGCTGACATGCATGTGATGAGTGGTGTGATTCATCGCATGCAAAATGCTATGCTTGTTGCATCCCGCCCGTGGTCTTTTCAGCTCACATATATGTGCATAACTGATTTTCTCAAAGTAATGCACTGACAATGCTTAATTCTATACAATACATGCAGCAGATCTGATTATGTAATGTAAGGGCGCTTCTTAAATAATCAGCTCTGTATATGTAGAGCTGCTCAAGTAATGGCTAGGCCTCAATTTCTTACTTAAAATTTATGTAAGAGACATTACATAGGGAGCTAATTTCCATTCAACATAGCTATTTACATCATTTTATTTAATGTCTTTGATTTTGTTAAGTAAGGTGCCCCTAAAAACACGGGTATATTTACTGAAGATTGGTTTGTCAAAGCCTCCGGGAATCTGGAATCCTTTATTCTCCTTGCCCACCATATCTGTGCCATGGAGGAGCTGTGCCTGGAGTAGCAATGGGGGTAGTGATTTGGGGCCACACAGCTGAGGGGCCCTGTAGTGCCATGTGTATTAACGTCAACATCATATAAAACCTATGTTGCACATACTGTATGTTACTTGTCAGCTATAATTCAGAAATGTAACAATATGTTTTGTTTGGTTTTCTTGTTAGCCCTGGCTCATTAAACCCAAAGAAAACATCAAAAAGGCCACCTAAAAATCTGTTGTTTAAAGCAGTTTCCGAAGGAGATGTGGAGTCATTGAACAGACTTCTTGAGGAAGCAAAAGAATCAGGCGCTTCATTCACCGAGAGAGGTGCACAAGGTAACTGCTCTCACATTACAGTGATACAGTCACCTTCCTACATTTTAACATTGTGAAGACACTATTATCTATTTTATGTGATTCAGTATATTACTATTTTGTGTAGAAAATAGGGTGAGACTTACAGTATGCTTTTACTACTAACATTCTCTAATTGTTATTTTGAGGCATAAGTATATACTGCTGTAAGCATGACATACACCTGATGCAGAGATACTGCAGTTTTTAGAGATATGTGCACCTCAGCATAATTTTAGAGATTTTTTATGACAGAATCTTTATGCGTGCAAAATGCGTTGTGCTTTAAATAAGGCCCAAATGAGCAAATTTGCACATTCTAGTTGAAATAGGCAGTAAATTGAATACAAAGCTCTTTTTTAGGCTTACCTTTATTCACTGAATTAGTGATAAAAATAAAATTGTAATATAACCCATAGCAACCAATTAGACTAATGCATGCTAGCATAACAAAGAGAAACTGGTTGGTTTATGCGGGTCATCATACATTGTCATTTCTTTAGATATGTAGTTAGTACTCACAATAATTAAAGTTTTGTTGGAAGGTAACACACGCTCATACTTAAAATTTCTTTATGTTTCAGATTTTTTTATGTATAAATTTACCTCAAAGGACACTGGGAAAACCTGTCTGATGAAAGCGTTACTGAACATAAATGATAACACTCATGAAATAGTGTGTATTCTGCTGTCATTTGCTGAGGAGAATGGATTCTTGGATAGATTTATTAATGCTGAGTACACAGAAGAAAATTATAAAGGTAAGTAACATCGCTTGTACAGTGCTGCCTACCTGCCACCTTTGCAGCTACTTGAATCAGGACAATCTGCGTGTTGATTAAGTGCCAGGTTATCCTCTACCTCCTATCTCTCCTCCAAATTAATTGCCGTTCACACAAATGTGAGGTGTGCGGCGCACTCATTTAACATAGACGTGAACGCCAATAAGGGCACTCAGATTGGGACTGTTAAGAAGTATACAGTGTATGGCTGATAAAATTATTCCAACCAATAAAGGAACGTAGAACAGGGATGATGAACATAGAACAGGGAGGTCAACTGCCAGTAAATGTGCTGTACTGACCAACAAACTCTTGTAACATATTAAGCCAATAGTATGAAAAAACTAGCAGTCAGAATATAGAAGATCCAGGCCCCCATTTATTAACGAGTTTTATCACCAAAACGAGTGATAAATGTCACTGTGTATGATAAATGGTGCTCCAGCCAATCAGCTCCAAGCTGTCATTTTTCTAACAGTTGACCATTGGGAGCTGATTGGCGGAATAGGGTTGGACAACTCCCTCCGGGGGTGTCTAACCCTAACCCCTCATTCCCCTAGCCTAACCCTAACCTTCCTCTGGGGGTGCCTAAAGTTAACCTCCACCCCGCGCTGCTTACCTCGTTCGGTATGCTGGGTGTCGGAATTTCAGCGTGGGGCTAAAGATATGCATCGGTATTTCGACACCTATCTTTAGTCCCGGGTCGCCTTCCGCCATTGGGATTCCGATGGCCGGTATTCCGGGCGGCGGTAAAATAACCGCATCCCAAACAATGAATGTCTACCTCTGAATAAAGGAAGGAAAATATATTCACAAATTGTATTTGATACTATCTGACAGTATAAAGTTCAAGGGCAAATTTGTTTTATCTGATACTTATTGAAACATTTTTTGTACCGCTATTGGTCACAAACACTGAAATAGACTTTGTCTCTTCTTCTAGGTCAAACTGCACTGAATATAGCCATCGAGAGGCGAGAAAGTGACCTTGTCAAGTGTTTAATTAAGAAAGGGGCGAATATTAATGTGCGGGCACAAGGTCGCTTCTTTAACCCAAAACATAAACATGAAGGGTTCTATTTTGGTAAGTTAGACTAATTCTAGGGGGTATATATTTACTAAAGTGCGGGTTTATAGAACTTGAGATATTGCCCATAGCCCAATTAAGATTCTACCTTCTAGAAGATAGTAGGTAGAAACTGGTAGGTTGCTATGGGCAACAACTCCACTTATAAAAACCCGCACTTTAGTAAATATACCCCTAAAGTTTGATAACAGTGTAATATTTTTTTACTGTAATGTTTTTTTTTAATCCAAGTATCCAGTTATGAAAACAATCAAAACCAAATAATAGAAAATCTGCACAATAACTCTACTCAAAAATTACATATATATAATTATATACATTACTAAACTTTCTATGAGGAAGGCCATATTTGGCAATTGTTTAGAGTTTTTAATGTAAATTGTTAGAGCTAAGAAAATATATTGCCATCTAGAGTAACAAGTCATATTATTTTTATTATCATTTATTTATTTATATAGTGCCGCCAGTTATGCAGCATTGTTCAGATAATATTTGCCATTCACATCCTTCCCTGCTGTAATGGAGTTTACAGTGTAGATCTACTAACACACAAGCACACACACGTTAGTCAATAAACTTAACGGTATGTATTTGGAGTTTGGGAGAAAAATGGAATCTGGAGGAAACCCAAACACAGGAGAACATGCAAAGAGATAGGATCCTGAGGGGAGCTGTATCCCCAAAACAATGAATCAGCTTCTAGATATAATTTATCTACTATAGTGCAGTCTGTAAAATGATAGCTAGATTCTGAATGGTTGCTATACAACTCCTCACATGGACGGGAATCAAAAGCATGACCCAGTGCCATGAGGCAGCAATACTAACCACTGTGCCATTGTGCAATAGGTGTCGCCACTGTTACATCCTTGTAAACTCACGGTAAAAGTACTTTACAAGCCTATATATTAAGTTAGTCTCTATTGTATTTCAAGGTGAAACTCCACTGGCTCTTGCTGCATGCACCAACCAACCAGATGTTGTACAACTGCTCATGGAGAACAGCCAGACCAATGTCACCATCCAGGACTCTCTGGGAAACACCGTTTTACATGCATTGGTGACTGTGGCAGAGAATTCTGAAGCACAAAATGCCTTTATAATACGCATGTACGATACAATCCTACGAACCTGTAAAAACAAGTCTTTAGAAAGCATTGAAAATGATGATGGTCTCACTCCAATGCAACTGGCAGCTAAGACGGGGAAGACTGAGGTAAGACAATGTCCAGACTAAAAATAAAGATGTATTAAATTTAATGAAAAAGTTGCTATGGTGCACGTTACATCACACAGTGAGATCAATATTTCTTATTGCTCTTTATTTTAGAAAAGCATTACATCAGGTGAAATAGGGGTCTATGTACTAAGCCTTGGAGAGAGATACAGTGGACGGAGATAAAGTACCAACCAATCAGCTTCTAACTGTCATTTTTCAAACACAGCCTGTAAAGTGACAGTTAGGAGCTGATAGGTTGGTACTTTATCTCTGTCTACTTTATCTCTCTCCAAGGCTTAGAACATAAACCGCAGAGTCTTTAACCTGTGCAATATTAATGTGCACATCCTATGTTTGCTCTAGATCCTGCATTACATTCTCAGCCGAGAAATCAAAGAAAAGGAAAATAGGATCCTCTCCCGAAAGTTTACAGACTGGGCTTATGGGCCGGTTTCATCGTCTTTGTACGACCTGAAAGATGTGGACACTTGTTCGCGGAACTCATTGCTTGAAATTGTGGTTTACAACACACACATTAATGTAAGTGGAAAGGCAACCAAAGTCTGCAATCCTACTGGATATACTTTTATTTTACCGTAGATAACAATCTCATGTTTGTTCTTACATTTTGTCATAATCATAACAAAAAAACCTCCCCAGGCCAGGAATACTTATTTTTTAAATAAAAACACTATTTTATATAACATATATTTGCTAACATCTATTATGATTCTATAGGGCATCAAGGAGGGCATAAAATATTGAAAGGTTTGGGTAAAGGATGCCGGCATCCCAACCCTACACCTACCACTAAACCTAAGCCTCCCCTCCTAGTGCCTAACCCTAATCCTCCCCCTAACCCCACTACTTACCATCGGGATGCTGGCGCTGGGATCCTGACTGGTGTCCGGATTACGGATTCGCCATTCTGGGCACCGGCATCACGCCAGCCGTGATTTAAAATACACCCCTATTAAAATACCTTGTATTTACCCAATAGCATCCCCTGCTGATCGTGGGGTCACTTATCTGCTAGCTGGTGCTCCTCCATATTGGTAATGGGCAGGGAGTGTGGCGCCGGGCTATGATGTCAAAGCCTAGTGCCACAATCCCTATCTCAGGAGCAGAAGATACTGCTTCACTCTCTTGTTCCGTAAGGGGATGGGATGGGACACCCAGGGTGCCTCTGCCAACTCCAAATACAATATACTGATACTGTAAGATTGTATATAGAGTTTTGAATGCAACATTTAATAAACAATTGCAATATATTACAAAAAAGAACATATATGGTATAACAAACCTGTATATATTATTATTGTTTATTTATATGGTGCTACAAAGTGCCTGTACTTTCATGATATATCAGACTCCCAACATATATATTTAAAATTGAATGTTTGTGTGCATTTAAATATGGATCCTTCTCTCTCCACCATTGTTTTAGCTTTCATTGAAGACCTCTTTTGTTAGTTAGAGAAGCAGTAATTGCAAGTAGTCCTTATTTTGTTCAAGTGCTTCTTAGTTTAAAATTGGTAAGATAGGTATGAGTAAATGCTGTAGCTTAAAAAGCAATACTAGGATAGTAAAATAACAAATACATATATTTTACATAAAGAATATAACTTTATCAGTTTTGTTCCTTTGTAAATATAAGACATCTTCTTATTTTCTCCTAGAACCGCCATGAACTGTTGGCTTTGGAACCTCTCCATAACCTGCTTCAAATGAAATGGACAAAGTTTGCAAGATACATGTTCTTTTTTTCTTTTCTTCTGTCGTTCATGTATAATGTTGTCCTAACATTAGTCTCCTATTACCGACCACGTGGAGATCAGGTATGTCCTCAGCCATTAAGTTCATTAATGAATAATGAATTAATCAGTAGCGTCCCTACTATCTAACCCAGAGTTTACAAAATGCCACCATTACAGTGAAGGTTTTGAGGATATCTATGCTTGAGTCCAGATGGTTTAATCATATTGGCTAAGGTATTAATTAAGTCACATGTGCTCAAACATGGATATCCTTAAAACCTGGACTGTAATGGTGGAGTTTGTGAAACTCTGCTCTAACCAATAATGTCCTTCAAGAGTGCACTCACCAGGGTTTTAAATACAAAATGTATTATCCACATAGCCAGTTAGTACAAGTTGACATTTTGGTCTGGTACCAGACTTTGGCAAGACTCACACAATCTCACACAGGACACCACCAACCTGTGTCGGATTGTGCGAGTCTTGACAAAACCAAAACGTTGCCATGTACTAATTGTTTGGATTGTGAGTAATACAGTAATATGTGTGTGTGTATTCTTTTACACATATGTACAAGTCACAATTCCTGCTGCACTCTTATATGCATATGTAATACAAGGCGAACATTGCAAAATATTTGTTTTCAGTTATTATAAGATCATTACCAATATGATCATATTGCGGATTGTTGTGTATTTATGACATAGAATATGTACATTTTTTAAAATGTAACAATAATATAACTCATACCAGAATATAAAGATATTATTTGTGACATTACGAATGGGCAATAATATGTGTCTTCCATTGCCGCAGGCTCTGTATCCATTAAGTCCAACATATGATCGAGGATGGATACAGCTGGTCGGACAAATGTTTATTATTGTTTGTGCTACATTCCTCATGATCAAAGAGGTGAGTAATCACATAGGTTTTGAATTACGCTGCATAATTATGCAAATTACTCATTGCTTATGCTGTGTAAGTTTTACAATGTTTCTTAATTCTTTGCATAATTTTGCATTTGATGCTGTGTCATATTTATACTAAGCAATTATTTGGGCGTGTTAACCAGTGTAAAAACCTGTTTGCAATTTACAGCTAGTAACAATTTAATATAAAAGTTGATATTCCATGGAGTACAGTAAACATGTGTACAGCCTTACTGGAACACACATGATTCATTTATACACAGATGCTGCTTAAAAATAACGTTGCGATAGATTTCTGGAATTATTTTTAAATAAAAATGAAGCATAGTGACAATTCGGTGCAGATAGTGTATTTGTAAATAGTAATACAGAATTTATGTCAGACAAGAGCCTATTCTAATAATTTACAGTGCATTAATCATAGAAATAATTGATTTATTAACACAATCACCAGAAATAATTTCTATTGATGAAAAGGTTTACCACTGGGATATATATTGAGTTATAAAATAGGTCTTAAAATAAGGAAACAAAAAACAATAAACAACAATCAACAAAAATAGTACAGGGAAATCATCTAAAATACATTACACCTGCTCTAAAAATGTCCTTAATACTGTAAAGTATTTTTTCTCTCCTGACGAGGAAGATTCAAGCATATAAAGCTCCTTGTTTTTGAAAATATGTTGCATGTAATATACTGATGACTGATACTTAATAACCTCTTTGTCTCCTGCATAGGGTGTGGTTATCTGCTTGGTGAAGCCGTCAGATCTTCGTTCAGTTCTGTCAGACTCTTGGTTTCATATTTTATTGTAAGTAGCTAAATCCACCCCAATAGGCGTAAATTGTTTTGCTCCTTTTACAGACCACATACAGTGCATTCTGAATAAGAACTCTAAAACTGTGTTTCCTATCCTTAAACGTACCGTGAATACAACTGTTTGTTTCCATCTTCATATATACTGTAGGGTGGGATGTACTAAGTATTGTATCCGCTGGTGATAATATCGCTGGTATATACCTAGAAAATCACAAAAGTCAGCATTCCCAATAAGAGCTGTCCTTTGCGATAGAGGAACTTCTGGATTTATGACCCATAAGTCCCTCTGTCATCCTTCTGCTCATGCGCACAAGGACACGTGCGCCGTGGGGGGAGCTGGGAGGGATTCGATTGGATCCCTCTCAGGGGGCATCCTGATAAGAAGCCCATAGGTTTCTATTGGGTATCGCTATCTAAAGTTGGCGTTACCCACCAGGACGAAGCTGCTTAGTACATATGGGAAATGAGGTAAAAAACCCCGAAAATTGCATTTTCAGGGGTTTTACCGCATTTTTCATTTTAGTACATCCCGCCCCTAATCTTCATCTTATAGCTACAAAACTCGTTCACTTATAAACTGTACTTATCTCACATGGTGCAGGCAGCTGTTATGAGCTGAGCTATTGGTTACGGGATGACAGGCTACACAATTCATGATGAACCTGTAACATCACTGATTCACTTTATTTGAACTAATTATCATGAGGCCTGATTAAAATGATGAAGGCAATAGTCCCTAGAAAATTGATACTCTGCATTATTATAAATATTGTTGCAGATGGCAAAATGGCTGCCAATAACATTCACTATATAACATACATAAGACATAGTCATGGAATTAATTCTTAAAACAAACTAAAATGAATATAACCTGATTTTCTATGGCAATTTTCCATTTTGCCTTTTTTGGGTGCTTTTAGCCTATCTCACAATAACCTTAATAGATATTTTATGGGGACAATTCAGTTAGCTGCGATGTGCCGTCAACAGCACATCACGACCAGTAACATCGGTAGTTTTTTCATAGAGATGCGTTGGAAAAGCTACAGGTACCGTACCTGCCAGATATCTGCGCAGCCAATCAGTGCTGCAATGCTCTGCAGCACATCATGACTATTGTCCCTTACATATTTTGTATTTGTGCTGGAATCTTTTTACTATGAAAAAAAAATGAATATACACTATGTCGCCAATGCCAATCATCTTTTACATACATTAAAGGAAACTGTGAAGTGTGTTACTATTACACAAGTTTTCCCAGTGTGTGAAGTGATGGCATCAGATATGATCAATTATACAGATATTCCTGACAGTAGATAATCTACAATTTGCTCTGGTTGAAATTATTAATGTTTCATTTACTGTATCAATTACTCCAAACACAATAAACATGCCTTTTTCCTTTGCAGTTTCATTCAAGCAGTCCTGGTTATTTTGTCAGTTTTCTGTTTCCTTTTTGGAGTCAAAGAATATCTGGCCTTTCTCGTATTAGCCATGGCGCTTGGATGGGCAAACATGCTGTATTACACCAGAGGATTTCAGTCCCTGGGCATCTACAGTGTGATGATACAGAAGGTAAGTGTCAGCACTCACTGTTCTGCAATAGGTCTTCTGTATGATGTCATATGAATAAGAGAAACCTAGCACTAGGGCTTCCATAACTTTAAAGTAAAAATCTAAGTAAAACCACCACATCGTTTAAAATGTGCTCAGGCCATAAAGTCCAACTGCTACTCCCCATTGGGTGCCTAATATGTGCTCTGAGGCCAGACACATCAGAAGTCTGGTTTACGGAAAAATAAGCACTACAATTGTAAGATTGATGGTGCATATAAAGGGGGACTCTGCCTGAAAAAAACAGGACACGCGATTTGATACCATCTATTGTTTATTAGATGACAAACGGTACGTTTCCTCATACACTTAGCGCCCAGTGTGATTGAGCCGCTCCAAGAGTTATAGCTTACCGTATTTTCTTTACATTTTGTGTCAGATTCAATTAGAAGTGGTGCTTACCGTGGGCTTGTAGCAGTGACTGGGGCTATTGAAGTGCAGCCTGCTGTAAGCCCGCCGCATGCTGCACTTTCCGCAGAGATCTGTTTACCCAATCCTAAGGTACGAACAGATATCTGTGATAAAGTAAGTAGGGTTTTCTGGTCTTACCACAGCTGCTGTAAACACGTAAACGTTAGCTGCAGGTTTATCACGGGAGGAAATGGGCTTATAATAGAATAGTTCCAGGCATTAAAGCTCGAGGCTATCTGCCCACAGTAAGTACCACGGTAATTGAATCTGCCCAACAATGTACTAGAGACACTGGGTTGCGATTTTAACTGTATAGGAATTTATACATGAACAAACATGTACAAAGTTGTGGGTGAAGCACAACAGAAATTAGCGTTAGAAAAAGCCATGGCTGCAGCACTTCGTACTCAGATTCAGACACAGTCGCACAGATACAAGAATGTAGCACAACTAATTGACAGGTGCAAACTAGCAAAGTAGTTTTGTCACACTCAGTTGTTTTATTTATGTGAATAAGACGTACATTTTGAGCGAGAAAGATTTCTACATGATGTCACTAGTTACTAATATCATGTTAAACTACTCTATAGAATTTTTATTATTATTAATAATAATAATAATAATAATAATAATCTCCATTGAGTATAATCAGTAAAATTTAGATTATCCGATCAGTAACCATTTTATATAATAGAGAATTTTCTGCCTTATTTTTATTATATAAGCTACAGTCTGATAACTTTGTTGTCAGTTACACATTTGACAAATCACATAATATTTTATATAAACCAACCACTTACCTTGCACAACTTCTCTCCCATTAATGTTGATTCTTTGTGGAAGAAACTGCCAATTATTGAACATATGCATTCTTCTATCATTTGTAGTACTGTAAACTTAGACCTTAATATTAACATTACATTGATTATCGTTTTTTTCTAGGTCATCTTGAATGATGTTCTGAAGTTTTTATTTGTCTATATTTTATTTTTGTTTGGGTTTGGAGTAGGTAAGTCCATTTTCTGTACATTATAAGGATGTATATTATTAAAGTGGTAATGTAGCATACTCACTGCTTTATTTAATTAAGAGGAAAACCATAATCATTGCTCTCAATGTAAGATGTAAATTTTTGGTGCCTATGTAGAGTTGATGTCTGAGTGTATTTTTGTGTAAAATACTTATTTCCTTTAGCCTGTAGATAGATTTAGTTGTGCCTTATGCACACGACGCCCTACAGTTAGAGAGTTAAAGAGGTGGGCAAATGTATAGTTCAAAATACAGGAAACGGGGGGACCCTGAGCACTGTCAAAAAGTCACTTTAGGTGAAGCAGTAGATGGATTGTGAATATACATCTAAAAAATACTTGATAGAGTATATATGATTATAGCTAATAAAAATGGTTGCACACTTATGCTGCCAATAGAAATACCTAGATCACTCCAGAAATTCCAGTTACCACAACAGTAATAACAGCGCAATAGTGTAAGAGAAAAAAATGGAATAGGGAAAAAAGAAAAAGAACCGTATGAGATAAATTCTCAATGATAAATATTTGACAGGCAAAGGATTTATACATAAAGATCTAAAATCAATATTCAATAAAACATATTATAACTTATAAGCATATATCCTTAAATAGGTCAAGGTGGGTATATACAACATACTTGTGGTAAAGGTTTGTAGATAGAATCCAGATAAGAGCTGGAAAATAGTGTGTGCTGCTCACTCACTGGCTGATTGTAATACAGCTTACTATGAGAAATAGAAGGTTGGTTACCGGTTTCACAAATGAAGTCCATCTGTGACAGTCAGAGGGTGATCATACCGATTCCCCAATGGCGTGCCAGTAGGGTACAGCATTTTCTGCAGATTTGTGCAGTCCCTTGCGGGTGGATGGTGGACTGACTCTATTCCTTCCTAGCTAGTGCCACCCAGGTTAAAAGTATCCAGAGGTTCTTTTCATGGGACCTGACCATTACTTCTTCATTGTCATTGGTCACTGCTTTGCATTGAAGAATGAAAGACTTATGCCCTTGAGCCTGGTGCACTTCATAGACCAGAAAAAAAAATCAACACACGAGCAGCCCCAACACTTAGGAGGAGATTTCTCAAAGCTTGGAGAGAAATAAAGTACGAACCAATTGGCTCCTGTCATTTTTCAAACCCAGCCTGTAAAATTAGAGTTAAAAATTGATGGGTTAGTACTTTAACTCTCTCAAAGCTTTGCTAGATCTCCCCCCTAGAGAGGAAGGAAGCGGCAACTCATGAATGGACAACCAGACCTCCAATCAGACAGTGCTTTTACTCACACGCCTACCTTTCGTAGCTATTTGAATTTTGGATCCACTCAAGAACCAAAGTGATATGGTATCAACAACGCCAACCTGGGCTATGGGATAAGAAGAGGGGCTGGGTGAAGCTTGGGGTTGTCATTAAAAAGACAACTCCAAGAAAATTAAAACTTCAATTTATGTTTCAAACTTTAACAGCCCAAATATGCAGTGACAGATTTTTATTTCTTTTTTTAAACAGAATTTTTTATTAAATTGATGCATTTGTTCCTTTTGTTTGTTTGTTTTTGCAACAGCACTTGCCTCACTAATAGAAAACTGTGCTGATGGCGATGAATGCAGCGCCTATAAGAGTTTCAGCACAGCTATTGTGGAACTGTTCAAGCTCACTATTGGTCTGGGAGACCTGGAGATCCAGCATGACTCAAAATATCCGGTCCTGTTTCTGCTTCTTCTGATTGCTTACGTCATACTAACGTTTGTGCTGCTTCTAAACATGTTAATTGCATTGATGGGAGAAACCGTGGAAAAGATTTCGAAAGAAAGTGAGCACATTTGGAGACTACAGGTGTGTATGTAACTCATGTACGATAGATTGACGCAAGTTTTTCTCAGTCAAAAACAACTTTTCACAGAGAATTTTTGGTGCCCTGTGCCAGAAAGAGCATTGGTGCCCCCCTCAATTTTCAAAGGGACATAATGCACCCAAAAAGGGCCATGACTTCATGGGGAAGGGCCAGGGAAGAGATAGGGGAGGACAGGAGATGCTGGGGATGAAATAAGAGGAAGCTACAAGCAAGAATGATAATAAACTGAAATTTGACAGGCCCAAACAGCGTCCCGTGACCAGTGGTTCCCTGTGCGATGGCACCGGCCGCACTATCCTAGCTATGGCCCTGACTTTTCATATACCACCATATACGTATAATGGCTACAGCAGTGCAGGGACTGGCGTGTTCTACATTGTTGTTCTTTTTCACATAAACAATCATATACAAGGCTGGCAGATGCATCTCGGAATGAACTACTTCTACTTTCAAATATCCAAACTAAGGTGGAGATTTATCAAGCTTGGAGAGAGATAAAATGGAGAGAGATAAGTACTAAGCAAACAGCTCCTGTCACTTAACAAAATGACAGGAGCTGATTGGTTGGTACTTTCTCGCTCCACTTTATCGCTCCCCAAGATTTGATCATTTTCCCCCTGAATCTTCTAGACCATCACATGTATCTAATCGATAATAAAAAGAATATGCACCGACTATAACACAATGATAATTTCTCTTTTCTTGTACTGCCAGAGAGCTCGGACTATATTGGAGTTTGAGAAGAGTTTGCCAATGTGGCTTAAGGCTAAATTTCAGCTTGGAGAATCATGCACTGTATCCAAAAATGACAACAGAACATGTTTAAGGTAACGTCCTGCATACATTACTTAGGGGTGAGATCATTGCACCCAGTAGGATTAACCCCTTAATACAGTTTATTCAATTGAACTGCAGTTATTAAATGTGATTTTTTTTTTTTAACAAAATACATGTACTCAGAAAAATATTAAAATAAAAAAAGTTGAAAAATTAAATGATTAAAATGCTTCTGAAAGAAATGAAACAGGGCATAATATCTAACCAATGTGAGTGCTAGAAATGCACAATTGGAAAAGTGTGTGAAGGGGGGGAGGGGATTTATGAACATAGAAAAGGTCATCTTATATGATGCCGAGAGCTCCTGAAGACCCCATTTACTGCTGGTTGTGGGGATGGCATTGTTCAGTATACGATGGGGACCACTTCATATAACTAATGCATATTCTGTTTCCTCAACAGGATAAATGAAGTTAAATGGACTGAATGGCACAATCATGTTACCTGTATAAATGAAGAGCCAGGTTTCGCAATGTTTACTGGTATGTAAATGAGTTTTAAGTGCTTCTTAAAATGAAACTTAGGGATTTCTCTTTGGATTTGGTAGCAATAAAGTTTACCAACTGGTTACATATTAGTCTCATTTTGGCCAGTATGGGAATGTCCCGGCACATTTGCTGGTTTATAAAGCAAATTAGCATCTACTACACTATCATGTCCAGTCACAAGTCCTAAGCAGTCTGAAGGTAACATGCACCTACTGCAAGACCTTTCTCTGGGCAATGTCTCATTGCTACAAGGTGTATGGTGGAACATACATGCAGTAAATTGTCCCTCTGTCCTATTTTCCTGGATCCAGCAGTGCTATTGAAAAAAATCTAGAATGGACTGTTCCTACCGATTCAGACTTTGTAAAGTTATTCAGCAAAAGTAATTAGTATAAATTATGTACAGTAACTACAGTAGTTTCAAATGTACCACGTAGATTGCCATTAGCTGAACAACAATATTATATAATAACATCATATATTCAACATACCCTTTGTTTTTCTTTGTGAAGGAATGAGCTACAACAACTTGATTGCTGAAGATGAACCTGATAGTTTTGAGAATGATCGACCGGTTACAATTGACTTCAGAGATTCAATGGATCCAACATACGAGACTACAGTTTAAGATGTCTGAGTGATGGGTTATAGCTGGGCATAGCTGGTTGTAGCTGGGCATAGCTGGTTGTAGCTGGGCATAGCTGCATCTTAGAGCAACGGTTAGATTATGGAGTATGACAAAAGCCAACAAAAAAATGTTAATGAATTTGTTTTACATTATCTAATGCATGGTTAACTGGATAAGATAATATACTCCTCATTTATGGCATTGTCAGGATCAGTTACAGCACGTGTATGATACAATGAACCTGACGTTGTAGGCTATGCTGAGATGTATAGCACTAAAACAACTAGATAGCCACAAGTTTCCCATCTCTGCTGTATGGTCTATGGCTGCCTGTAAAAACTTTCAAACTGTGAATAATTTTCAACAAAAAAAGTGCAATTATTTATTCAAGAAGCTTCCAGTGCCTTACAATTGCTATAATGAGGCCCATACATCAGAATTAAAATGGGGCAATTACCCTTTTGGCAGATCACTGTGTAAAAATATCTGCAATATATAGGGTTCACTGATTGCTGATTCCAAACAAAACATTATCAGAATTGGCAAATCAAGTTGTCTTAGATTTCATCAACCAATCGGGGATGTAGATTGCTAGTGTATGGAGGCGATCAGACATTTTGCTGACCGTTACTAGTAAATTGATGGGCCTTTCACAATCTGTAGATCTGTTATTTGCTGAAAATGATTTGCAAATCACTGAAATATATTGGCAATGTATGAGTGCATATTGGTGGTTTGGAGAATCGTTAAATCAGAGAACAAAAACGTGGAATATTTTTGTTTTCTGATGGCTGATGTATGGGCCCCATAACGTTAAATGGCACTACAATTATGCTTGTTTATATTTGTATATGAAAATATGTTACTATTAGCAGTTGTATACACATAATGAGTCTTTGAACAAACTGTGCACATTCCATGAAACTCCAGTCACAGTAGATCATACACTGAGTCAAGTGTAATTAATGTGCACTTATCATGAAGTCCTCTGTGCCTAAGGCTGAAGCATGCCAAAAAGTTGCTGTCTGTCTGTCTTGTGGGCTGCTGTTTATTTTTTCTGTTGTTCCTAGGTCTTGGTGCTCATCTCACATTTGTGTTAACGTGTGTGATGCTGTTATGGGATTCTCTCTAAGAACATAAGGGGGATAATTGCATCTCTGGGTACATACCATAACTGTTTGCCAGCTACCCAGCAAGATGACAATGTGAATCAGCTTTGCTATTCTACCTAATTTTAATAATATATTTTCTTTTAATTACTATGCCGTTGTCTATAAATCTAATATATAAGAGGCAACAATAGAGTACTTTTGAAGTAATAATATGAAAACATCATGAATAAGTCAGTCTTGTAATATTTGGTAGAGTACAGTAGTTTTACACACAGCCAATAGGAGACCAGCACAAAATATAATGCATAATGATTCAACTATTCTTGGGTGATACCCACATGCTAGGAACCCTTGCTCTAGATTAGAGTTGGTCAGTCTGTGGCTCTCGGGCAAGGTATGCTGAGATTTGTAGTTCATCAATAGCTGGAGAGTCACAAGCTCTAATCCTACTCTAGGTGATATACAGTATGACACTTCCCCATCACCCAGGATTGGCTACAAAAGCTGAGAAACAAAAAGTAATTTCACACACCAAGACTTAGCAATTTATGCCTATAAAGGAAATAACTGATGTACTTGAAGTGGTTTATTCGCCTGGCTGAAGGAGAAATGTATATTCCTAATGCATTGCCATATTAACCACAATATATTTTGTTTGCACTTTTACTAATTTGTTACTAAATATTGTCTTCAATTTATTATTAACGTTTTGATGATGTGTGTCCAAATGTCTTTTTTTTCAATAAGCAGATTAATACAATAACCAAAGGGTATGTAGTGCTGTTCTTAACCTTAAATTTGTGCTTCTAGAACTAGATGTAGCATCTCTGCCATACTCAAATCTAGTCCTACATGAAAGTCAGGTAACGTTTTGTGGGTTCTCCATCCCTAACAGTTTATTCTGTTGGCTACGAGAATTGTTCGGTGTCAAATAACAAAATGCTCATTAAGTCAGATTTTTTATTAACTAAATTGCCCTGTTCACGACTTCAGTATCTGCCATGGTGGACAAGTTTAAGCTGGTTATCTCTCATGGGGAAGATGTATCAAATCTTGGGAGAGAGATAGAGATAAAGTGGAGAAGTTGCCCAAAGCAACCAATTAGTTTCTACTATATATCTAGTGCAGTCTATGAAATGACAGGTAAAAGTCGATTGGTTGCTTTAGGTAACTGCTCCACTTTAACTTTCTTCATTGCTTTATAACGAATTGGTATGTAACACCGCCGGACCTAAGTCTGGCGGATGAAATCCCGATGCCGGATGACTGGCAGATGAAGATCCCGACAGGGGAGGTAAGTAGGCTATCCCTGTCCCTCTCCCCCCCTAACCCTAACCCTCCCTTAGTGGTGCCTAAGCCTAACCTCCCCCCTTGTGCCTAACCCTAACCTCCAGCCAGGGGTGCCTAAACCTAACCCCAGCTCCTCGCACCATAAACCTAACCCTCCCGGGAGGGTGCCTGACCCTAACCGCCCCCCTAGTGCCTAACCCTAAACTCCACCCGGTGGTGCCTAACCCTAACCCCCCCTAACCCTAGACTAACCCTCCCGGGTGGTCCCTAGCCCTGTCCCCCCATGAGTCCCTATAGCTAACCCTCCCCCCCACGGCTAATAGCTACCGATACCCGGCTTACATATGTTTGATATGCCGGGCATCGGGATTTCGGCGTGGGACTAATGATAGGCATAGGTATTGAGACGCCTATCATTAGTCCCATGCCAGGCTTTCAGTTGGGATTTTGGCGGTCACCATTTAGACCACCGGCTTCCTGACTATATCCCCTTGATACATTTCCCCCATAAAATTTAAATAACCAATGAGTCTCTGAAATCATTATTATCTTGTTATATTTACATAGCATCTCTCAGATGACAAATACAGAGATTATTGCTTTTATGGTTGAGAATTGTCAGCAGCATGCAGATCTCATTTTCCATGGAAATTTTAAATGGTTTCTATAAATACACGATACTGAAAAAAGAAATCTGTGACCAAATATTCATTTGTGACATGAGGACTAGAATTGTGTACCACAGAGATATACTGTTTGTTCTGACAGAAGTCCATTGTTCATGCTGCATTTTTATGTTGTGAAATATATATTTGTATTTTGTAATGTTAATTTATAGTATTTATAGCTCTAAAATTTTATATTTTTACTCCACATTTCCAAACCTTATAACTATTTTTAATAAATTTTCTATATTTGTTAGGTTTATGCATTTAAATATGAAAAAAAATAAAAAATCTACCTCGAATTTCTATGTCATGTATGTTGAATTTATTTATAAAATGTAAATCTTGTAATACCATGTGAAAAGACTACAATAAAGCAATATATTTTATAAAAAAGATAAGTGTTTATTGTCATCTGCAAGACTTGCATAGAAAGGAAGTGAGGACAATAAATCCTCTGGCTACTGTACGCTATTAGTTTGCAAAACTGGGTTATCCGTCCCAGTGAATGGAAAAAGACTGGCATGGTGCCTCGTAACACAAAGGACTGTTACTTACAAAGAAGACGCTGAGAATTAGTGGTAAATCTGGTTCTCCATTCTTATTTCTACATACATAGTAAAAGGTAGTTTCCTACAAACTGTATTTGTATAGTTAAAAGTTTTCATTGTTAATAATCAGGGGGCAGCCATCCTGATAAATATTTTTTTCTAGCATCTGAGCTACTCTCTCTTTTCTGTAGACCTTGCTTTATACTGTATATATATATAAAATACTTGAAAGGAGTACTGAGCTTTTCCATCCCCAGGACGCTGAACAGTTTTCTCGGGGCACCTCTGTTCCCATAGCACTTTCTGGTCTTCCTGCTCATATCTTCAGTTTAAAAAGACAATTTAATTTAATCCATAGTTAAACGAAGGTGCTACTTTAATTGCATTCTTCTTTTTTTTTTAATCTGCGCTTAGAGCACATAAGGAAATATATAAATGACCAGTGAAGTCACTGCATTTTGAAGTGTAATATCAGACTAGCTGTGCTACTTTGAACATATACGGTAGTTCATATAATCAGACTTTTCCTGGTGGTTACAACATGTTTCACTTTTTCTCAGAGCCACAGAGGAAAACTGTGCATAGACCTTTTACCTTCACAGCTTTAGGGCCATATTCAATTAGGAGCGGAAAGCCGTTTTTGCGTGTTTTTTTGCCATATGTTCGCCTTTTTTTTTACTCCGTATTGAAGTCCATTCCGTTTTCGCCTATGTGAAAAGTCAAGGCACTGAAATAGGTGATGCTTTTTCTCCACAGACTAGCAGGTGAAAAAAAGTGTAAAAACTATATTTTGGGATGCAGATGTTGAGAAACCACTCAAAACCCTTGGTACACCCCCCACCCCCAATGGACAATTCACCCCAAAACATAAATACAAAGTTCTGGGAACACCCCAAAAAATGCCTTTGAAATTTGGGGCAAAAATGGCAAGAGTGGTGGGACAACTTAAAAAACTAGTGAAATAAGCATCTGGGGGTGCTCTAAGAAGGGGCCAAGTGTTTGGGGGATTGCAGGTGCTTGTATGACGGAGGAATTTCACTTTGATAAAAAATTCACTTTAGAGACATTAAAAGATGCTAGCACCCATTTTCAAGTACCCCAAATTTGACTGAACTAATTATTTTCACCCAAAAATACTGCTTAATGCCATTCTGCACCACTTTTTCAAGGACGCTAATAACAAGGATTTTAAACAACTTCAGTACCCCAAATAGTTTTATTAGGTCTATTGGAAAACTTCTACATTGATCCCCAATGTTAGTGCATCTTTTTGGGGGGTAAGGCTGATTTCCTCAAGTTTTACAGTACTTTCCGCCTGTTTTGCATTCGCCACTTGCCGTTTTCCCCTGTTTTGGAATTGAATACGGTGGAAGGCGGGGACGCGCATGATAAGTTTTCGCGTCCAAAACACGCCATGTAAGCGAAAAGTCGGGCAGGAGGAACTTTTTTGCGGATGCAAAACTAATTGAATACGGCCCTAAGTTTTAAATGTAACCTTTGCTTTTAGTTAGTTGCTTGTTCCCTGCCTACATTCTACATGACAATTAATCCATATTACAATATCCATTATCTGCTGTCACTCACTGCCAACTAGTCACCCTAGAATTTAGGGAGTTGCAGTCTAACAAGGGCCGGAATGTAGGAGGTTTCATACCATTGTATAAAAGAAGCAAGAACACCCTGTGATGTAAAAAGACTAATGACTAAGTTTTCATCATGCAATCTGCAGATGAGCAACCTGACAGCATGGCTGTATGATTTGTAGTTATAGGGATTTACATTGGACAGCTTGCACAGTTAATGTCACTTTCTGGGTTTTGGCAAACGCCTGGTTAGTTTCATAGTATGCTGCCTCATTCACAAAAGTGGGATAAACAGTATCTTCTCCTTCATAATATATAACTTCACCATCCAGCGTTATAAACATAGGATCACCAGGGTTAAGAGCTGTCCAGTCCTGGTCCTGTAAAATATAATGCCATAAATGACATAGGCTGAATGGGCGAGCACCTAAACATATTTCATAGAAGTCATGGAGGCCAAAATCACAGTGACTACACAAAACAAAGTACCATAAAACATTTGCAGTCTTAGGTCTAAAAGACTTTCCGATGTCTAGCAATCCCCGGTTGATAAATATTTCCATCAACGATAGACATAATGCTATTCCCTATGCCAGTGTATACAGGCTAACCACATATGCACATAAGTAAAAAACAGAGCATGGCCAAAATGGAACAAATAGGCATAATGCACTTTTCAATTATTCTTACGATAGACATTTTTATTCACGTAATAAAAAACAAGAAACTAACAAAAATATATATTAAGTTTGTCCTGCCAGCAGCAGTACTAAATACAACACTTTTACTTTATTCAGTTTGACACATATATGGGATACATGGATGGAAAAACCTGTGTACAAACCCTTATTCATTTGATTAGAGCCACATTAATTCTGTACAACATGCACAGAGATTTACATGAGTATATGGCACATTCAGTCATGAGCAGTGGAGCAGGGGCGTATCTACCCATTGGCCAAGATGGCACTTGCCAGGGGCGCCAGCCAAGGGGGGCGCCATCCGTGGTGCCACCCGTGGCCAAGGGGTAGAATGAAAATAGGGCTGCCAGGGCTGCGGTCCCGTGTATGCCCCTGTGGCTCGGCGGCTCCTTAGTGCAGCAGCAGCATCAATGAGACGCACACGTCAAGAGCGCCTTGTTAAAAAAAAACTTTATTTATTCTATTGTACAAGGCAGCTGCCAGCAAGCAATGGCGGCTGCCTGGACCTTGACATCTAGGAAGTCCCTAGATGTCAAGGTCCGGGCAGCCGCCATCGCTTTCCGACGGCTGCCTGGTACAGTCAGGGGCGTAGCTCCAGGCGCCGTAAAGAATAGAGGGTGCGCCGGAGCCCGACTCTGCTACAACAGATACTGCATGGCCGTATACAGGTCACAGCTGTCTAATCAGCCAGCCGCCTGAGCCACGTAAGCTTCCCCCCTCCGCGCTCCCAACCAGAATCATGCATGTGACGTCATACACACGCGCATATGACTTCAGACGGGCGGAGGAGATTGGACTGGAGAGATGAGGTTCCCGGGATGCACCTATCCACCGTGGAGGGTCCTATCCATCAGGATCAAGTAATCCACAAGTTGGACACTGCTGCACTACTGGAGCAGGTAAGCTGCATTCAACAGGCAGCTGGGAATTTAGCAAGGGGGAAGGGGTACAGATGGAGGCAGAAGGGTGCACATATGACACTGAGAGGAATACGGGGTACAGACAGGCTGAAGAGGGTACAGTTAAAGGCACAGAAAGAATAGGGGGTACAGAAAGGCACAGAGAGGCAGAATGCAGCACAGATAGAGGCACAGAGATGAATTGGGGATACAGATAGAGGCACAGAGACAAATATGGCGTATAGAGTCAGTGGGGGGTACATATAGAGACACAGAGAGGCAGACGGATGAAAAGAGAAGCACGGACAGAAACAAGGAAGTACCGAGAATTATTCCGAAAATATGGGGGGGAGGGGGTGCCAGTCTATTACTTTGCCAGGGGCGCTCGGACCCCTAGATACACCCCTGCAGTGGAGGCTGCAGAGGTGGGGCTGCAGCGCAGTCCAAAATTCAAATAGGGGAGTCACACCAACTGCCAGTGAGTCTCGTTCGCCGATGTCTGGCAGCATTTTGGGGTAGCAGTTGGTGTGGCTCCCCTATTTGAATTTTGCACTGTGCTGCCTGCAGCCCCACCTCTGTAGCCGCCACTGGTCATGAGGTTTTGCAGCCATCACTCAGAATTAAATTGCTCCATATCACTCTCCAAGTAACGATGAAATTATTCAATTGTTAATGTTTCCATTTCAACTGGAGGGTGCTAGAGTTTTCACAGGTTGGTCTATACTGTGGCCCTGTAGATTGATATATTTATACAGATATAACCATCCATATGCGTTAGTGGCCTGTCTTGGTCAGTGGGGATATATTCTTTAATATAAAAGGTGTGTTGACTCTCACTAATACCCACCCACTTACTATGCTTCACACTACTGCATACTGGGTGGATACGAGACGGCAACAGTGACTACAGGGGAATTGTATCAAACCTTTGAGAGAGATAAAGTACCAACCAATTAGCATCTGATTGCCATTTTACAGGATGTGTTTGAAAAATTAGTTACTGTAGAAGCTGATTGGTTGGTACTTTATCTCTCCCCATTTTATCTCTTCAAAGGCATGACACTTATCCCCCCGTTGCTTGGCTATTGAGCTAAGTCACTGCTACCTCTGCTACCTCTAGCTACTACACAAGAGTATTATTATTGTTTACTTAGAGCATATACGTACTGTAGCACAATAGATTTTTTATTTTGTAATTACTGTACTCATTTTTTTCTTATAAACCAACATGTTGAACTATTTACTATAGTGGGGCATACCTGAAGGTTTTGATGGATAATAGCGCCAAGTTCACCATCCTCATTCCTGGGATAGCCAATCTTCTCCAGCACTTTGAACACTTCAATAGTACATGGTGGGAACTCTGTACCTGAAATGTATTTTTACAAAATGCATACGGACAGCAGTACTGGAAAGAGAATTACTACTATAGTATGTTATATTAATGCATTATTATTGAAAATAATTTTTATGTCATTTGTTAAATTGTACCTGAGAAAAATCTATTTATTGCTGTGAATAAAAATTGTTCATGCTATATGAGAATAATTATTATTAACATACATAAAGTGACATCATGATGAAGAAGAAGAAAAAAGTAGCTTAACGTGTGTATGTGATAGAAGGGTGCCGCCATCAAAAATAGTTAGTTAAAAAAAAAAGAAGCATAATAACCTATCATGTCCTCTAACAGAAGCTACTATAACTCATAATCAGAAGGGCAGCCAACTGACAGGACGCATCCCGAGAAGTTGTGTTCATTGCTGGCAGAAACTTTGTGGGAGTTCTGTTCAAGCATTCAGCCATATTGTTGCAGTAAGACCGGAATACAACAACACAGAAAAAGACTCCAGAGGGTTAAACTGGGGCATGGCTCATGATACCCAGCTTCTTGGCTGATCTTCCTGTACATCTAGATAACCCCAAGACACTCACCGTAGAATGCCCCGATGTTATCTGAGAACTGGGTGAAGGTTTAGGGGCAGCTCAACAAAAAACTGAGACCAATCCAGGGCAGGATAGTTGACTAAGGACTGCTTTTCTAAAGCCACAACACCAGGGAAACTAGGCTGAGCATAAAAGTAGGCATCACCCCAGCAGTTCTCTCTCTCTGCTTAGAAAGTTCTGATTAGGGGTTACTGCTGTTGGGTTAATGGGAGGATCTAGCTTGTTAATCAAAATGGGGAACACAACACTAACTTTGTCAGGTGGTGTGGCTCCCAAAAGTGGTGAGACATTGGACTTGAAACTTACATTGCTGGCAGAAGAACAGAAGCTCATGGCTCAGCCATAGGGGCAGCTCTTCCAGACACAATAATTCCTTTTAGATAAGGCTGTACTGTATACTAGGTTAGGTATATTGTTAGGTATATTGTCCCACTGGTAATTGTTCATGTAAAGTGCTATTATTATATTATATTGTGTTTGACAATAAACTCCCTTTACCCCTAATATGCCTAGGTGATTCCAAATCACTAGAGGTACAAGGTATACAAAGTCGACTTGGGGATAACCGGCTAGCACTGAGTTAGTAAGAGAGCCAACATGAACTCTGTATCATCATAACTTGGGATAAATTGCTACAATGAAAGTTTTCTATAAGTATATGAAACATTATACAAATATTGTTCTTGGCCATTTAACGCACTTAAGTGATGTTGCCGTAAATTAATAATCAGGACTTTAGAATTAAAGGTAACCAGTCAATAATGACCTGGGTCATAACAACTCAATGGCATAAAATATAATGCGTGCAATGATATGTTCTAGTCAAGTTGATGAATGTAGTACTGGCTCTTTTCTTGCTCCTTAAATCTACATCATGTAGATTAAAGGAGCAAAAAAGAGCCTAAAGGAAAATTGTATGTAAAAAAGGTAGGATCAAAAACACCACATTTAGGAGACTATAGATTCTTACCAATAATAAAATAATTTAGCATTTCGCACATCTGTACCTTGGTTGATGCTCTGCATGAAGTCAAGTGCATACTTTACTATTCTCCTCATGTTATCCAGGACATCTGCTCGAAGAACACCTTGAGGTTGAGGTCCTACTTCTATGCCTGTCAAACACAATCATTTGAATGTGTGAGCAGTTGGATATACTGTACAGTAATTTAACTGAAGTTCTCTGTAAAGGTGTACCTGTGATGAGACACTGGAGGGGCAGTCATCTAAATAAAAATATTCTTTTTTTCATGCTACAAAAGGCTACATTTGAGGGAAGCCAAAGACTAGGGCAAAATTGCCCAATGGTACAGCCAAGAAGAGGCTCTGGTGTTTTAATTTAATAGTGTACTTTTATTGACAGTTTTGTGTTGACCACTGATTTAGTTTTCACAGTCAATTATATTTGTATCCAGTTTTGGAATTAGTCCCCCTAATGCAGAGCCGGCCCTAGCCAATTTGACTGGTGCCCCCTACCCCTACACACACATATATATATATACATATACGTACTGTACATACTAGTAATGGCCCTGTAGTAGTGCCCACATACAGTAGTAATACCCCATAGTGATGCCCTTGTAGTAGTGCTCCCATAGTAATGCCCCTGCAGTAGTGCCCATATACAGTAGTAATACCCCATAGTAATGCCCATTAGTAGTGATCCCAAAGTAATGCCCCTGTAGTAGTGCCCATATACAGTAGTAATACCTCCATAGTAATGCCCCTGTAGTAGTGCCCCATAGTAATGCCCCATAGTAATGCCCCTGTAGTAGTGCCCATATACAGAAGTAATACCCCCATAGTAGTGCCCCTGTAGTAGTGCCCATATACAGTAGTAATACTCCATAGTAATGCCCTTGTAGTAGTGCCCCCATAGTAATACCCCTGTAGTAGTGCCCATATACAGTAGTAATACCCCATAGTAATGCCCCTGTAGTAGTGCCCATATACAGTAGTAATACCCCCATAGTAATGAGGGCGGAAGTGCCGTTCATGCCCATTAAGGCCAGCTAAACAAGTAAGTTGTCCCCTCGCGGGCTCGCTACGCTTGCCAAAAGGTTATATTCCCCCTCTATGCCCACTTGGATGGTAGGGAATGATGCTGGACACCTGGCTGATGACGTCAGGGTCCTGTCCGGGAAGGGGATTTAGACATTACCCAGGGAAAAGGTATATAATTAGCTAAGTGTAGAAGAAAGTGTGGTATAGATATAATAAAAAGTAAAGAGAGACAGTCAGTGGGAATCAGTATAATTTACATGGCCAGTGGTTCAAATCCCGACAGCGGCTGCCCGACACAGGAGGAAATCCCGATCGTCGGAAAGTAAGTATTTGCTAGTCTAATTCCCCCCACTAACCCTAACCCTCTGTTATGGTGCCTAACCCTAACCCCCCCCCCAGTGCCTAACCCTAATCCCCCTCTAAGTGCCTAAACCCAAGTCCCCCAGGGGGGTGCCTAAATCACCCCCCGGGAGCCCTAAACCTAACCCACCCCCCCACAGCTGTCTGATGCCGGGATTAAGCAGTCGGAAAGTGGGAGGTTGGCATTGTGTCCGCCGGCTTCCCGACTGATTCCCAGTCAGAGTGGGGAAAAAGAAAGCATCATGATTGTAGGTACAAATCATGAGGAGTCAGAGAAACATGAGGGGGGAGGTGATAGAAGAATGCACACTGGGGGAGGGAGGGGAAAGAATTCTACATACAAATTAATTAGCTGCAGAGTGAATGAAACAGGGAGGATGAGAAGAGGTGCTCAAGAGCTGAACAGTCAGGGGGTAGCATAGGCACAGGAAGAGCTACGCACCCAGTGAAAGAATGGATGCTAGCAGGGGTGTAACTAGAACTGTTAGGGCCCCATAGCACAATTCTGAAAGCCCGCCACCTCCCAGCTGCTAAAGAGTCACCTCTTTCCACAGCATTCCCTCAGACTTAAGTATACCCCCTGGTCAGGCTCTCCTCCCAATGTGAGCTCTTCTGAAGTCTGCACTGCTGCAGACTATCACAGCTATGTGCAGTTGCTGAGCTCTCACCTCTCCCTTGGGCGTCAGCTTCTGTTTGGCTGCATGAGCTTCTGCAGTCAGAGAAGTGTTAGCTCCTCTAGTCCCGGCCCAGTTCATCTCTCTGATGCTGGGAGGATGGGGCTGCCCGGAGCGGTCCTGCTTCACTCTGTTGCTGGGATGGGGCTGCCCGGAGCGGTCCTGCTTCACTCTGATGCTGGGAGGATGGGGCTGCCCGGAGCGGTCCTGCTTCACTCTGATGCTGGGAAGATGGGGCTGCCCGGAGTGGTCCTGCTTCACTCTGATGCTCGGAGGATGGGGCTGCCTGGAGCGGTCCTTCACTCTGATGCTGGGAGGAGGGGCATGCCTGGCGTGGCCCATGGTTATCATTCAAAGGGGCATCGTGATTGGGTGCAGGGGGAAAGGCGGGCCCTGGGAGGACTGGTTAGGCACCATAGAAGCAGGACCGCAGGCACCCACGATAGAGGGATGCATACGGCTAAGCTATTGTTTAGTCTCCACTCTGCCGGGGACCGATACCCGGCGGTATATTAAAAAAATGATTGCTGTCTGATTGATACCCCCATTCAGCGCTTTCTGTCGTAGATGGCGCCTGGAGCATGACCTCCACGGCTCCGCCCATGCTACACCCCTGCCTATAGTGCCGCTTATACAAAAAAAAGAAAACACTTACTTTAATCCCCGCTCCTGCATCCATCGCCGTCCTGTCCGCCCGGCTGCTCCTCGGAACTATGGGAGAGACGTCATGATGTTCCTCCCATAGTGCTCTCTGCGGGAGCCGGAGCTCAGGAGTGAGCTCCGGCTCCTCGGATCTATGGGAGAGACGTCATGACATCATGACGTCTCTCCCATAGTGCCTATGGGGAGAGCCGGAAGCTAGAATTCAGGTGAGAACTCCAGCCTCTGGCTACCGTAACACTGCAGGGAAGGAGCCGGGCGCCCGCTGGTAATAACATCTCAGTGGGTGTCCGGCTTGGAACCCCCTTGCAGCACCGGGCTTGAGGACACTGGCGCCGGGTGCACATGCTGCTCCAGCCCCCCCCCCCTAGTTGCGGCCCTGCCAGAATGCTCTTCTGTACAGAAGCTCATAGCTCATTCTGACCTGGCCAAAAGCTGAGCTGCCGATCGCGGCAGGCAAGGGGAGGGCAGCAGTAGAGCCATCGGATGCCCCTGGGCATTCCACTCGCCCCTAGGCATTTGCTTATAATGCCTATGCCTAGGGCCGGTTCTGCCCTAATGGGCAGATGGGAGAGATGACAATGCTGCCGGTCGCCCATTCTGGATCTGCTTCATCTGTAAGAAAATATGCTTCCCCACTAGTGCCCAGAAATTCTTGTTTACCTCCTAAATTTATAGTATCATCCCTGAATGTTTGTCCTATCGTATTCAGTGGTTGTCATGTTAGCATCAAATGATTATAGCAAGCAGTGTTTTACTACATTTTTTATGAAGAAGACAACAAGGTTCCATTTACAGGTCGGTGAATTAATATATTTATAAAGGTAAGTAAAATGTTCCTACTGATCATCTGAAATATTGGCAGAGCCATCGTAATTACCATTATTTATCAACTGCTTCAACCAAATATTCTGGTGCCTGTAGCAAACAAGATTATGGGGTCTAATTATCAAATAGCAGAAATATTTGGTATTGCCATTTATCACACCGAAAGAAAATCTTCCATCATTGATAGAATAGAAAAACAAAAGAATAAAGAATAAATGAACAAAGTGGTAGCTATCGCCGGAGGAAGCCAGCAAGGACTATCATCAGTGATAGCTATTGTCAGCCATGGCGCTCCTAATTAGGGAGAAGACCTATGACCTACAATAAACTAGTTTGCGGATGTAAGGCTTTTCTCTAGGTGATAAATAGACCATTCCATCACATTTTTTCATTGGGAAAATAGAATAAAACAGCAAGAAGAGCCATTGTTAATACTGTTGGAGTACCTTCCGACTGTCCTGACTTCCCATACCGATGAACTCTGATTACTGCACAGCCAATGCCATGCATAGCAAGGGCAGGTGTGTCTAGCACTGAATAGGTGCTTTTAGGGAACTGATTGCCCAGGGAATCTTTGAGAACATGTAGTCTCCTGCAATATATCATGAGGGTCAAACACTTTTCCTGTGACCAAGCTCAGATTTACAGTTTTTGCTTCCATTAGCCAAACACTATGGCATATCTATAATGGGTGCACACCATGCATCTATGTTCTGTAATACTTACCTCTCTGGAGTCCTGCGTCAGCAACAGCAGCACTGCACAAATCACCAGGAAAATGGTGCGGTGGCCATTTTCCCAGAGACCTGTGCATGCGCAGTAGACCGGCACAGCAGTAGAGTGTACTCTGTGCACCCCCTTCTAGAGAGGAGGCTGTTCAAATGGAGAATACAAATGGGTGTTCTCCTATCTTAATACACCCCTGTGTAAATATGATGGTAATTCATCATGTCGACAGTTGTACCGCCAACAGATGTAAGATGCTGTAAGCAGCATTTCGAGCTTTCTGCCATCCGTGTCTGCACTTCAGGGTCCTCATATGACATTCTGATTATCATTAATAATAACAGCATTAAACAATCATGCCAATCCTTTACTTATATAGGAATTACTGACTTCATGCAACATTTAATTATTTTCTTATCTTTACTATCTTACT
The DNA here is from genome assembly GCA_031769625.1 of Taudactylus pleione. Lineage (NCBI taxonomy): Eukaryota > Metazoa > Chordata > Amphibia > Anura > Myobatrachidae > Taudactylus > Taudactylus pleione. The sequence goes on from JAUIMM010000584.1 coordinate 4,070,334, forward strand.
TATCTTGTATTAAGCTGATTTTAACACTCATCATCTATTTGATGTGTTTATAATCTATATATTAATCCACTAAGATCGGTCCTGTCTCCAAAATTCATTGCACAGTTGGAGCCAGGGCACGTGGCATCCAATCAATGGCTTCCCCTGCAGCGAGCAATTGGACAGACTTGTATGGGGGACCTGTCTGCGCTGGGAAGGGGTAAGTATAGAAAGAAGGGTAGAGTGGCAGACAGCAGCAGGCATATTGATAAACTAGTTGATACCAGTAAAAGATATTGCAAGGGTGTAGTGCATTCCTTCAATTTGGACCACCTTTTTCACATCTCAGTGAATAACATATATACAGTAGGTGATGTTACAATGGAAATGACTTACCGACTGGATGTTTTGCTATAGAACGAGTGGTAGCATATTTTATTCCAGGATTCTCAATTAATAGAACAGAGCAAGGCACTGGAGCCATGGACTTCTGTGATATGACAAGGATCAGAAACATATACAAGTCTTACACTTTATAATTCTTACACTTGAAATGCAGATATGCACATAACATTACACAGATAACTGAGGAAGAGAGTGGATGAAGGTGTTATGTAACAATTTTCTGAAAAATTACTTTTTTTAATCAATTAAGGTGTTATGACCTAGAGATCATAGTAACAATGTATTTTAAATGATGGTAGTCTATTTACTGATATATTTTGTGTATACAAGTGCTAAGTTCAATTCTTAAGTCAGTTTTTAGTGGATAATTTATCTTTAACTCTAAATATCTCAGTTTCTTCTAAATGTAACATAGAACATTCATCCACTCGTCTCTTCAAATACATGTATGTCACATTGGTTTTTGAAGAGGTAATATGTATAATGCCAAAAGTTCTAACGCAGCCTAAACAATTTCATTCTAAAACCAGCATCTCACAGAGATTGCAGATGGCAAAGGACACCATCATAATTACATCAACATAAAGTATGTCAAGATGTGTAGCCATTGTAATAACTGTGCTTACAACTATCAGTTGTAGTTTTCTTTTATCACCTCAAAATGGAAAACCCCTTTAAACATAAGTTGTGTGTATATTAGTTGAAAGCAGTTTTAACAATGCAGAAATGGTCTCAGTAGGTGATAATGAAATAAATTAAAATGAGTATTAGTCTAAAGCAAATAATAAGTATAAAAATATAACACATAGAAAATATAAATATAAAATTTAACAAAAAAATAGCACATGAATTGTACAACTTCTAACATTCACGCATGCGCAGTAGCACTAATTTTCACGGACTACTAAAGTAATGGTGATAAGGATCGCAGAACCGGGTAATCTTTGAATCAGCTGTTTCCACACCAGAGCAATGGCGAATTGCTGCGGAAATCTATTATCCACCGTTGCCGCTCGCAGCAAGTAGGATACTTAATTATCGGGTGCCGCTCGTCCCCGATAATTAACATAATGAGTAGTCCCCTTTGTGTATAAATTAGTTATAGTAAATGAGGGTTATGTATAAGTCATGCTAGTTACATAATAAATGACAGTACATTTCCTATATTAATTTGATTGTTCCTTACAATGATTGTATAAAATGAAAAGTCAATCAATAGTTAGTTAGTTGACTTTAACAATAAAAAAATCTTGGTGCTGAATAGCTTGTACCAGCCTTTACCTGAATATAATGTACCATCTGAATGGTAAAATCATCTCTAGAGTCTTCAAGGATCAGTGTAACCCCCATTTGTGCAGTGGTATTGTGAAGGTCAAGGATGACATCATACGCATCTTTACTCCCCTTTGGTCCAAATATAGAGTTGATCTTTTGAGCTAGTGCTACTTCATAAGGTAATTTTACTGTATTTTCTTTGCTGGAAAATAAAGCATACAAGATGTCTTGTACGAATATGATGCCTAGAATGTATATTTTGAATCTAAATAATAGAATAAATAATAATCAGAGTCTATAAACGTACATTCCAAACTACTGACCATATGACTATCATTGATACCTATTTTCAGTTGAACAACAGAGTTTGGTTTATGTCTCACATATTTTTAGAAACAGCTGAATATAATTTCCTGAATATGTTCTTTGTTGAATATAGTGTATGTGGTGTCCCCAATTCAACCACATCCATATATAAAATGTGCACATATCAGTTAGATCAAAAATATTTTTACAGTCTTCATGGGCACTTATACCCAGGATCATGAGTCTGTAAAACCAAAGGCCTAGGATGGCACAGTAGGAGGCTTTAGGGCAAAAGGTTGGTCATTGTGCACTCTGCGACTGGCTTGGGAGTGAGGGGAGAGTTGCTAAGATATCTTAGAGGTATAATAAAATAAAATTCTAGTACTAACAACACTTCTTCAACATGAACATCCACTCTGTATATTATATATATATATTCAGCAGCTACAGCATGCCGCCTCCAGTAATGCTGTGATTATGGAGATGTTAGACAATGTCAACTTAGTAGCAGACAACCAATGTACAAAACTAGCTATGGCAAAGTGAACTTGCAATGGCTGCATTATACCATCACTTAATTTTGCGGACATAATGACATTTGTAAGCCAAGGCTATTGGCCCTAGAAATTTCAAGTGTCATAACATGAAGAACATGATGTGACAGGATGGCACATTTGGTGGCCTGGCAGGAGGCTCTGCTGAAGTTGTTGGCAGAGGAAATAGTTCCCCAGAGAACCGTCCCTCACAATACAGGTATGGGGGTGGCATAGTAATTTTAAAATTATATGTTTAAATGTGGAGATATCCTTTAATGTGAAAAGGAATACAATGTTTTCTTACATTTCTATATGGGAACCATGTGATATTAGCGAATGGGCTACATACTGTATATTGATTTGTGCCAGTTCTACCATCTCTGTTTCTAGATGGAGGCTGTCAGTGTAATCAGCAGACAGACCTGTATTGACAGAGATAGCAAGAAGAAAGAAAATTCTGTGACCCTGTAAATAATAGAGATTTTTTTTTTCTAAAAAAGTGTCATATATAAGCAAATAATTAAATAAATGAGCTACCAATGAATTAGATTACATTGTGGCTAGGAAAGAAAAAATCATCTGCAAGCGCCAGGAACCAGGAAGTCCTCAAGCGGTAAATGGGACCCGGGCCAGATGACCCAGTTACCCGTGTACAATTGGATTGCTGGGTTACTCAACCCAGGAATTCAACCCTTGCCTTTTTCACACCGAGCAGCAATCTAGGGGAACCCTGCAATAACGTGAGATTTTGCTGCTAGTCTAATACGACTTTTCCACTAGCTCCAAAACCCTGGATTACTGTGCTGTGTGAAAGGACAGGGTTGAGATCAGCCAGGTCAAGTGACCCGGCATTTCAACCCTGGTCACGAGAAGGGTTGAACACCTGTTCAACCCTTCTCACACGGGATAAATGCATGAACATATTCCCAGGAGCGACACGGCAATCTACTAGAAAAGGGGTATGAAAGGGGTATTGCACTGCAACTTGAACCCGGATTATTCCTGGATTGGTCCCATTCATATTGAACCAGAGTCTGCCCTGCTGAATTTGTGAGGTCATAAAAAGTGGGTGGTGACTGCTCCACAGCCACCAATCAGCTCATTTTAGGCATGACTAGGATCTTATAACCTGGGTTGCGCAATTTACACAGCACCATTACTCGGGTCATTCCTGGGTTCAACACTGGTAGTGACCAGGGCAAGATTCCCAGGTCACTTGACCCAGGTAATTTTTCAAGGACCCTTTTACACCGAGCTGCAACCCGGGCTATGGTTTCAGTGGAAAAGGGGTATTACTTAGGTTGGCAATCAGAGTTTGACACAAGTATGTCCTAATACTTCCTAACTGTCCTGATTAAAGCAGAACAGTCCTCATTAGCGAGCCTATAAAGGGGCTGTATTTTGCCCAAACTGGGTATTTATAAAAGAATCAGGCAGGGTTTGGGCTGCGTTTTCTTTGCCTAGATTTTGCATGTCTCAATGTTGGGAGGTAAAGACTTTCTATGTAATTAGAGATTGTTGGAGAAGTAAAGAAAGCAACTATGGCTGGCAAAATTACCCAGGTCCATCACTGATCTCTACTGGGGTATGGAATATGTGTTAGCTCCTTGTGCGCAATGTGGGGTATCACTTTAAGATTCGCCACTGTAGCTGTAGGAGATAGAGACACAAGAGCTGCAGTTGTACTGGAAAACAGCTCCAACAATCCTTAGCTAGCAGCCTGGGGTGTGTGCCCGTGATACAGAGGGAAGCCGGAGAGAGTCTGCAAACAGGGAGGCAAAGAAGAGAGTCTTATGTAGAGTACACATTAGATGATATGTTGTCCGATCCCGCTGATTGGGCTGACATATTGTCACATCGTCTAGTGTCTACCCAGTATGCGCTCCCTCGCTGGCCAACATTGGGGTTGTTCTGTCGTCCGTGCATGCAAGAATGATGGAGTGACCCAGCTGCCAACGCTGGCAAGGTCAATGGTACCGGTGAATGACATATCAGGTGGGAAGTCACAGGATCGTGCAGTGTGTACCGACTGGCCAATATATCGTTCATCTGCACCATTGGCCATCACATTGGGTGGTCGGCAAGTGTTTAACCACCTTAGGGTGTAGTCACCTCTTGTAGGATGTTGAGAATAAATTCACGCTACGTTAAGTGGAGGAATTGGCATGATATACCACCACGACTTAAAAGGCATAACAGGGTACACCCCTGAGTTGCCGATGTTGCTGCAAGGATCCTTTGAGAGTTGTGTTAAAGGGGAACAGCTAACTGCATTTTAGAGGTGTATTATAGAGATTAGAGAGCTGTACTGAATTGCTGCATAGGTGTGTGTTTCAAGAGAGAGATCCCGAGACAAGCTGCCTGTGGGAAACACATAAAACTTCAGAGACAGCCAAAGTCCAACTGCAAACAGAGTATGTACGGGACTTGTGCCACAAAGGTAGGTGTTTCAATGTGAGCGGAAAGCTGCCTTCAGCCTTATTTCTACAGGATTGGGTGTGACAAAACCAATTGTATAAATTTCTAGCAAATATTTCTTGTCAGGGGCATTGCTACCTACTGCAGTAATTATAGCGTTGCAACAATAAACTACCTAACATACAGTTAATTAATTAAAAGGGCTCCAAAGTGGATTTCCAAATCTCCAACCATCATACCCTTACAAAATTGTGTGGGTGTAGTCAGAGGTGCACTATCAGCCAACACCTTTACCCCATCCCCCCCTAACCTTACCTACCCTCTTCCTCCAGTCCCTTCCTTTTATATGATTTTAACTGTATAAAAATGCTTAGTCATAGGAATCATACTCCCCAGTGAATCCCCATTCCTCATATGGTTCAGTTTAAGGGTGATTTAAGTATGGTCTGAGATAATACATCTTATACTTACTTTGCATAGATCTTCTTTGTTGATAATAACTTGCATACTGCAACATGTATATTGCTCCTGGACAATATTTCAATGTTTATATTTGTATTTGAATGTCTTTGATATACAGTCAGGTACATAAATATTGGGACATTGACAGAATTTTCATATTTTGGCCTCTATTCACCACCACAATGGCTTTGAAATGAAACAAACAAGATGTGCTTTAACTCCAGACTTTCAGATTTAATTTGAGGGTGATTACATCCAAATCAGGTGAACGGTGTAGGAATTACAATGGTTTCTATATGTGCCTCCCACCTTTTAAAGGGGCCAAAAGTAATGGGACTATCAACTCAAAAGCTATTTCATGGATAGGTGTGGGCTATTCCCTCGTTATTACATTATCAATTAAGCAGGTAAAAGGTCTGGAGTTGATTCTAGGTGTGACATTTGCATTTGGAATCAGTTGCTGTCGACTCTCAATATGAGATCCAAAGAGCTGTCACTATCAGTGAAGCAAGCCATTATTAGGCTGAAAAATCAAAACAAACCCATCAGAGGGATAGCAAAAACATTAGGTGTGGCCAAATCAACTGTTTGGAACATTCTTAAAAAGAAAGAATGCACCGGAGAGCTCAGCAACACCAAAATACCCGGAAGACCACAGAAAAAAACTGTGGTGGATGACAGAAGAATTATTTCCCTGGTGAAGAAAAACCCCTTCACAATCATTGGCCAAATCAAGAACACTCTCCAGGATGTAGGTGTATATGTGTCAAAGTCAACAATCAAGAGAAGACTTCACAAGAGTGAATATAGAGGGTTTACCACAAGATGTAAACCATTGGTGAGCCACAAAAACAGGAAGACCAGATTAGAGTTTGCCAAACAACATCTAAAAAAGTCATTACAGTTCTGGAACAACATCCTATGGACAGATGAGACAAAGATCAACTTGTACCAGAGTGATGGGAAGAGAAGAGTATGGAGAAGGAAAGGAACTGCTCATGATCCAAAACATACCACCTCATCAGTGAAGCATGGTGGTGGTAGTGTCATGGCGTGGGCATGTATGGCTGCCAATGGAACTGGTTCCCTTGTATTTATTGATGTGACTGCTGACAAAATCAGCAGAATGAATTCTGAAGTGTTTCAGGCAATATTATATGCTCATATTCAGTCAAATGCTTCAGAACTCATTGGACGGTGCTTCACAGTGCAGATGGACAATGACCCGAAGCATACTGCAAAAGCAACCAAAGAGTTTTTTAAGGCTAAAAAGTGGAATGTCATGCAATGGCCAAGTCAATCCCCTGACCTGTGGGCCTGATTCAGAACCGCTTGCTAGCGCTATGCACTCGCAAGCGGGTCAATGGTGGCCCAGTGCGCATGCGCACAATGGAGCCGGCTCCGTTGTGCACATGCGCGAGACCCGGATAGCGACGCGCAATCCATCGCTCCGGGTCTTGTACCAAAGGGGGCGTGCTGTCAATGTTGAGTGACAGCACGCCCCCTTTGGTGGGTGGGCCGGGGGCATGGCTGCCCAGACGGAGGCGTTCCCATGGGAATGACTACCGTCTGGGGCCGGCCCCACTGACATCACAAGTGATGTCAGTGGGAGTGCTTTCGGCTCTGTTAGAGCCGAAAGCACTCTAGGGCTTGCGGTAACGAGACCCTACCACAAGGGTCTCGTCACAAGCCTAATGGTCGCGATGGTCTTGACCATCGCGACCATCTTCCTGGCCGCTCGCTATGGCTGTGGGTGGTCACCCACAGCTATGTGAGCGGCCAGGAGGCCGCTCTAAAAAAAACAAAAGCGCTCTGTCAGAGTGTCCAGCTCTGAATCAGGCCCTGAATCCGGTTGAGCATGCATTTCACTTGATGAAGACAAAACTGAAGGGAAAATGCCCCAAGAACAAGCAGGAACTGAAGACATTTGCAGTAGAGGCCTGGCAGAGCATCACCAGGGATGAAACCCAGCGTCTGGTGATGTCTATGCATTCCAGACTTCAGGCTGTAATTGCCTGCTAAGGATTTGCAACAAAGTATTAAAAAGTGAAAGTTAGATTTAGGATTGTTTAGTTTGTCCCATTACTTTTGGCCCCTTAAAAAGTGGGAGGCACATATAGAAACCGTTGTAATTCCTACACCGTTCACCTGATTTGGATGTAATTACCCTCAAATTAAATCTGAAAGTCTGCAGTTAAAGCACATCTTGTTTGTTTAATTTCAAAGCCATTGTGGTGGTGAATAGAGGCCAAAATATGAAAATTCTGTCAATGTCCCAATATTTATGCACCTGACTGTATTTAAGTGAATCTTTGTCTAGACCCACTCATTTTTTGTATCACTCTGTTGACCATTTTTCTTATTGAAAAACCAAATAAAAAGAGATTTAAAAAAAAAAAAGATTCCCTTAGTGACCCAGGCTGCCACCAATCAAGTAATTCTGTTCAGGACTGTTAGATTAGGGTCATCAACTATTGGAGTATTCAATGTGATAGAGCTCTAGTTTGGAGACTATTTTGAAGTGAAGCTGCATATTTAGGTCTGTGGAATTATAATCATAATAGATGTAGAATCACAGTAAAGTCGAACATTTGCAAGAACAAGTTATGACAGAGGGCCTGATTCAAACCCGGTCGCAAGCGCTGAGCGCTTGCAACCGGGTCGATGGTGGCCCAGGCTCCGTCGTGCGCATGCGCGAGACCCGGATAGCAACAGGCAATCCGTCGCTCTGGGTCTCACACCAAAGGGGGCGTGCTGTCGATGTTGAGTGACAGCACACCCCCTTTGGTGGGCGGGCTGGGGGGGGTGGCTGCCCAGACGGAGGTGTTCCCATGGGAACGCCTACCGTCTGGGGGCGGCCCCACTGACATCACAAGTGATGTCAGTGGGAGAGCTTTCGGCTCTGTTTAAGCCGAAAGCTCTCTGGGGCTTGCGGCCACAAGACTCTACCATAAGGGTCTCGTCGCAAGCCTGATGGTCGCGATCCATCCTCCTGGCCGCTTGCATTAACTGTGGGTGGCATTAAAAAAAAAAAGACGCCCTGATTCAGAGCGAGCGCTCTGTCAGAGCGTCCAGCTCTGAATCAGGGCCAGATTCTGGTGACAGCATCAATATTATTGTCATGTAAAAATGTTATTTATGCTATAGTGTTTATATTACTATATTATTGTGAGTATTTCCTTGCTCCTAATTATTGTTCTGAACCAAATTTATGTTTAAGTTTTACAACTATACATAAAATAACGGGGCCCAAACTACAGTAAGTATCCTTTCTGAGTCTGTAAATAAAATACTTCTTGTATTTACTAAATTATGCTTTACTGTGTGAGGGTGGAAATACTTGCTTCTCTGCTGTGGTGTGGAGAAGAGGAAGAACTAGTGTGTTGCTGAAGATTGGTGCCATAGCAGAGAGTAGACTTCTTGTATCCCATCTGAACTGATGCAACATGCAGCCTGTATTATCCTTCAACTTTAACATTAATACATTTTTTCTGGGTACCACAAATTTTCACAGGTCTGGGTATTCATATTAAAAAATGCATAGAAGTCACACTGGATGGCTGGGAGATCATGAGTGTATGGCAAGGGGGAAAGAGGGAGCCTACTTCCTTCTGCAAGAGATATAAAAAAGCAGCATTTACATTTTCACATTCCTCTGCACGGGCCTCCCTACAAAGACAATATGAACCTCCTGCAGCTGGGTTTTTTCTTTGCAGGCACTTCAGCTTCATACAGAGGCAGCAGCTAATGGTAGCAGTCCTGAGATTTCCTGGAATCTTGACAGATATATTTTCTGAAAACTTTGATACAGGATTACAGTAATATTGGTACAGTAAAAGTTAGATTATTAGGCACGCCGAATGGTGATTGCAGGGAGAAACCCCCACATTCCAAATTTTCATCTATAGACTACATGGGGGCTGTATATCCCAAAAGTTCAAAGTAAAACAGGACATTCCTGATCTGAGGGCACTGTACAGCATTCCTGAGTTTTGACTCGTCAGTGGGATAGTTGTGAGGTATCTCCCACAGACTAGTAATGAATAGTTGCCACAAACACCTGCACTTGCACATTGGTGCAAGTGCAAATGGAAGGGTGTAGGAGGGGAGTAAAGTGCTGCCTAGTGCTTCAAAACTGTCAGGCACACCCATTAGCATTGCCCTGTAATCAATGCTCTTATGGGTGCGAGTAGAATTTACTCTGAGCATTAGAGCATAGGAAGGGGTTAAAGAGAATTTGGCATAGGAGGTGACTAAGCCACATAGGAGGAAACCTGTAGGAGTAACTATTTCATATTTGAGAGCTGTGCCTCTAGGGGTGGTTTGTTTGGACTTCAGCATTCATGCTGCTTTGTTATATTTTAGGTTGTATTACAGTCAGTACTTGGATATGTGGAGATTCTTACATTTATTGGGTTGGGAAGCAAGTTATATGTGTGCCCTGTGAAAGGAACTTGGCCTTCCATTGGATAAGAGTGTACTTATGGCCTGATTCAGAGTTGGGAATAGAGTAAGAAATAGCAAGGAAATGTGTACCTGGACAAACCATGTTGAAATGCAAGGAGTGCAAGTACATACATTGTTTTTGCATGTGGGGTAAATACTGGTTGTTTTTGCATGTAGTCTACAAATGCTGGACAGCTTTATTCTTACACTGCAATTTAGATTTCAATTTGGACACACCCCTCCCAAATCTAACTCTCTCTGCCAGGGGCAGATTGGGCCGCCAGGAAGCCGGGCCGTTTCCCTTATTATATCTTTAGGGGCTGGCGGCGGCCCTTCCCTCACCCACCCTTCTGCCGGCCCAGCTGCAAGCTGCTGCGATCGGAGCTCAGCTCCGATCGTGCAGCATTACAGCTTCCACACGTGCCAACAACCGCCCCATTCCTCACCCAACCTTCTACTTTGACAGCCCAGCTGCCGCGATCGGAGCTCAGCTCCGATCGGGCAGCATTACAGCTGTCTGAACTTAAACAAAAATGGCAGACGGGGAGCTGCCGCGCATGCCCAGCTGCTGCAGCTCCCCCATAAGCCTTTGCGGATGCCTGTCAGTCACTTCTGACGGCACCGCCTCCAGGCTGTCTGCAGCCCGCCTTGGCGCCTCCAGGACGATCTATGTACACGCCGGCAGTGCAATGTACACGTATATATATATACATATATATATTCATATATACACTATGTGTGTGTAAGTATATATATATATATATATACACACACACATTATGTATATATATATAATATATACTGTATACACTATATATATATATATATATATATATATATATATGTATACTGTGTGTGTGTATATATATATATATATATATATACACACGCACACACACACCCAAAGTGCCGCCCATCTACTTGCTATATACTGTGTATGCGTGTGCATATATATATGGTTGCATACAGAGATGCTGAATCGATCATGCTGGGGGTCTTACTGTGATGAAATGCAACTTGCATACGTTTGGTGCAAATTTTGATGGCATAAGCAATGGTGGCGTCTAAAAGTACACCAAGCGGTATTGCAGCACTTGTAGTGTTAATGCTGGGTACACATTTAATGAGCACCATCTTGTTAGTGATGGTACCAGCGGTGGTGTCTGGAGCAATATCGCCATGGCGGGTGCCATGCATGGCCCTTGCTAACGACGTCACCTGTCGGACCTGCATGCAAGTCCAACGGGCAATATCGCTGACGATGTGCGGGAGTGTGCATCGTCAGTTAAATTGAGGATACACACTAGACACTGTTCCGAAAATGTCATCCGATCTGTCCGGATCGGACAACATATCGTTTAGTGTGTACCGGCCATAAGACTATGCGTCTCAGTCCTTGCAGATATAGACGCACGGCTGTGCACCATGCAAGGGGTTAGTAGTAGCCGCAACTGCGTTCAATTTAGAATCAGGGCCTATAAAGAGGGAGTATCCCATTCCCTCAGACCCCGCCCTTTCAACAGCGCCCGCCCCCATCAGGGCTGCTTCCAAAAATTTCCCGGGCTGGTTTTCCATCCCAATCCGCCCCTGCTCTCTGCATATTTTATATCTGCCCCACCTACAGTGCAACATGGTTTTACCAAGATGCACAGTTACTTGCTCCATCTTACTCTATTCCCAACTCTGAATTAGGACCTTAGTTGGCTTAGGAAAATAGGTATTTATGGTCTCTTATTATCTATGAGATTGCTAGCATCAAAAGGTGTTCCAAACTTCTTCTTTACTGCTTCATGTTGGGTCAAATGATTATGTATGTTAACTAACTTCATATTTGCAAAAGCATGGCTCTTTCTAATTAGCTCATAATGATTCGGTCCAAGATGATTATATTAGAGCCTTGGGAAGGCTAATTAAAATATATATTTTTTTTTCAAGGGAACAGTTTCTTTCTCAGTTCAGCATCTTAAACTTGAGGACATATTTATTAACAAGACAGAGGGCCTGAATCAGACCCGGTCGCAAGCGCTGAGCGCTCGCAACCGGGTCGATGGTGGCCCAGAGCTCATGCGCACGACGGAGCCGGCTCCGTCGTGCGCATGCGCGAGACCGGGATAGCAACGGATACTCCGTCGCTCCAGGTTTCGCAACAAAGGGGGCGAGCTGTCGATGTTGAGTGACAGCTCGCCCCCTTTGGTGGGCGGGCCGGGGGGGTGGCTGCCCAAACGGAGGCGTTCCCATGAGAACACCTGACAAGTGATGTCAGTGGAGAGCTTCCGGTTCTGTTAGAGCCAAAAGCTGTCTGGGGCTTGTGGCCACGAGACCCTACCACAAGGTTCACGTCGCAAGCCCGATGGTCACGATGGTCTTGACCATTGTGACCATCATCATGGCCGCTCCCTGTAGCTGTGGGTGGTCACCCACAGCTATGCGAGCGGCCAGGAGGCCGTTCTAAAATAAAAGAACCCGGCCCTGATTCAGAGCGAGCGCTCTGTCAGAGCGACCGGGTCTGAATCAGGGCCAGAGTGCACTAGTCAAATATAAGTTTGGACATTTTTCTATAGGATGCAGTATAGAAGTCATTGTTTTGGAAACAGACCGCCCAAGTGTCTTCATTTTCTTTGTCCCAATTTCCAAGACTCTTTTGGGCTGTGTCCTGCTCAGTAATTCTGCTGACAATGGCAGGTGCACGTGGCAATGATTGGAAGGCTCAGACAAAGGGGATTATGGGCGGTCTTATCTACTAGCTCCACCCACCACGCCATGTCCAAGATTCATGTGGCCTGCCCATTTTCAGACTGCTCTTAATAATCACATTGAAATGTTGGAAGGCATGCCACCTCTGAGCTAGAATATCATTGGCTGGAGTGGATGGACGCAAACTGCCAGTCTCCCCGTTACTGCCAGGCAGCACAGCAATCACACTGCAGTACCTTTCAGTCAACTGGGACAATGCCTATAAAAACAATTCCCCTAATATTAATGCAGTCTACTTTAACTATACATTAAGGTCACTTTAGAACAGCAATATACTGTATGTGGGCATGCAGCAAATACAAGGATCAATTAAATTCCCTATAATGAGAGCACATAACCACTGCAACATCACTCATTTTACCTCTTACCTGGGACAACCCCCATGGAAATCAGTAGAATGAGAGCTGTTGCTCTATCACAGTACAGAATGATCTGTGTAGCTGCCCATCGCTCAGAATAAAATTGCCCTATAGAGTAATAAATTTACTTTAAATTCAACAAAAGTTTGGGTTTCAGAAAAGATATCAGAAAACACAATGCTTTCTTACCTAAGATTTTCATTGTCAAAAACTCTGTTCAGGTCAGTGTCAATATATCTAAGACATTTCTCCACAGCTTTTGGGTTGGTAATAAATGGTCTCACCTCCAAACCGGGTCTGGTAATCTCCCCTCCATGTTTTAACCAGTGCTTAACTAGAAAGACTCCGGATAACTCATTTCCATGGGTGCCCCCAAATATAGCCACTCTACGTATAGCAGAGACACCACAGTTCCCAGCCATGTCTTAAACACTCTGGCAGGCAGCTGCAAAGCACATGAACAAACATGTCAGTATGCTTTATGAGGAATAATGAAAAAAACATTTGCAAACAAACAAGTCTTGTACATTATACAACTTAACTGTTCTTTCCCATTACATTCTGGTTTTCTGCAGTTAATTTAAAATAATATAATCAGCATTCATCATTGTGGAACATAAAGAGATATTTAACTAATGAAAATTAACATAATACATTTTCAAAGTCTGAGAAAAGTGCAATGGAGAGAAATAGTGCATAGATAGGACAAACCTGCAGTAGCCTGTATAAGACTCGCAGCATGTATCCAGCAAGTCTATTTATACTTCATTAAACATTACAGCTCACTTTTATTTTAGAGTTACTTTCCTTTGCCCTTTTGTACTTTCCAAGGTACATTAGAACTGCACAGCACTGTCAGTGAACAGTAACTTCTTTAGCACAAATGACTATCTATATAAAGTTAAATAAAAACTTTAACAAAACATAAACTTACATTAACCTAACCAAATATTTCCTTCACAAACAAAGCTGCAGATCTTTATGCATAGTCAGCCGAGGGACCCTGCAACATAATTTTATCCTGTTCGGAGATCCTATGGCAGTTTGTACTTTTTCCCAGAGCGAATAAACTTCTCTTCTGATGGAGCGAGCAGCTGAATCTTTAAGTTTGTACTAAACATCTTGCAGGATTGTGTTCATGCAACTGATAGTTTAAAAAAAAAAAAAAGGAAGAGAAGAAAAAGAGGCCAGCTTTTCTTGCTTCACTTCCTACACACCAAAAAAATCCAGACATGCAACCACATTAATTTCACAAACAGGCAACTCCTGTGTCTGCCACTAGATTATTGCTGACTACAATCTTTCTATAAATAAGTTACACATATATTAAATGCTAAAGCATACATGGTGTAAGCAGGAACCCACAGTACCTAAGAGAACAGGCTGGCAAAAATCCAGTGCAGCAACAGCAAGGGAACTTTGGACCATTCTCTCTTGCAGAACAGCTCACTCTATGCCCAGGGACAATTTGCTGACTCAGTGTCCTGCACTATACAACACTGTGAACTGGTCTCAGGTCACCAGTGATATTGTCAGGGCTGCCATCAGAGATTGTGGGTCCCGGGACAGCCAAAAAAGGCAGGGCCTACCCTTGGGATTAGTGCGTAAACCAGTTTAAAAAAAATATCAAAGTGTGGGGGTGGGTGTTATAACATGTTAATCTATAATATAGAGGTGAGAGTGAGAGCGCTGGGTGAGGGTGTGAAAGCAAGATAAAAGTGGGAGAGCAAGGTGAGGGTGGGAGAGCAGAAGGAGGGTGGGAGAGAGGGTAAAAGTGGGAGAGCAGGGGGAGGGTGAGAGAGAGGGTAAAAGTGGGAGAGCAGGGTGAGGGTGGGAGAGAGAGCAAAAGTGGGAGAGCAGGGTGAGAGTGGGAGAGCAGGGTAAAAGTGGGAGAGAGGGTAAAAGTGGGAGAGCAGGGGGAGAGGGGGAGGGTGGGAGAGAGGGTAAAAGTGGGAGAGCAGGGTAAGGGTGGGAGAGAGAGTAAAAGTGGGAGAGCATGGTGAGGGTGGGAGAGCAGGGTAAAAGTGGGAGAGAGGGTAAAAGTGGGAGAGCAGGGGAGAGGGGGAGGTGGGAGAGAGGGTAAAAGTGGGAGAGCAGGGTAAGGGTGGGAGAGAGAGTAAACGTGGGAGAGCAGGGTGAGGGTGGGAGAGCAGGGTAAAAGTGGGAGAGGGTAAAAGTGGGAGAGCTGGGGGAGGATGGGAGAGAGGGTAAAAGTGGGAGAGCAGGGGGAGAGGGGGAGAGAAGGTAAAGTGGGATAGCAGGGTAAAAGTAGGAGAGCAGGGTGAGGGTGGGAGAAAGGGTAAAAGTGGGAGAGCAGGGTGAGGGTGGGAGAGCAGGGTAAAAGTGGGAGAGCAGGGGGAGAGGGGGGAGGCGGAAGAGAGGGTAAAAGTGGGAGAGCAGGGTGAGGGTTGGAGAGCATGGTAAAAGTGGGAGAGATGGTAAAAGTGGGAGAGCAGGGTGAGGGTGGGAGAGATGGTAAAAGTGGGAGAGCAGGGTGAGGGTGGGAGAGAGGGTAAAAGTGGGATAGCAGGGGGAGGGTGGGAGAGAAGGTAAAAGTGGGAGAGCAGGGTGAGAGTGGGAGAGCAGGGTAAAAGTGGGAGAGAGGGTAAAAGTGGGAGAGCAGGGGGAGAGGGGGGAGGGCGGGAGAGAGGGTAAAAGTGGGAGAGCAGGGTGAGGGTTGGAGAGCAGGGTAAAAGTGGGAGAGATGGTAAAAGAGGGAGAGCAGGGTAAGGGTGGGAGAGAGTGTAAAAGTGGGAGAGCAAGGTGAGGGTGGGAGAGAGGGTAAAAGTAGGAGAGCAGGGTGAGGGTGGGAGAGCAGGGTAAAAGTGGGAGAGAGGGTAAAAGTGGGAGAGCAGGGGGAGAGGGGGAGGGTGGGAGAGAGGGTAAAAGTAGGAGAGCAGGGTGTGGGTGGGAGAGCAGGGTAAAAGTGGGAGAGAGGGTAAAAGTGGGAGAGCAGGGAGAGGGCGGGAGAGAGGGTAAAAGTGGGAGAGCAGGGGGAGGGTGGGAAAGCAGGAGTCTCTGTACCTGGATGGGAAGTGGGATCCCCTGCAGCCTCTCCTGCATATCTTAGCACTTCCTCTTTATAGCGACTGTAGCAAGTAGGTTCTCCCCTGCCACTGCTGCTCCCTCCCCCGCTGCTGCTGCTCCTCTGGCTGCTTTCCATTTGGCCCAGCCTCTCCCCGCAGACTGTTGCTGGACTCGCTGCCTCTCACGGTCTCACCCGCACAGAGACAGGGCCCAGGGACTGAGAGGCATCAGCATTTTGAATTTGGTGCAGCTCGTGAGTTAGTCGGAGCTTGCGGACCAGCAGCCAATCAGGAGTCGCAGCTGTGGCTGCTCCTAATTGGCTGTCAGTCCGCAAGCTACAATTGGCTTGTGGCCAGCGCCGCTTTCAAAATGCCCCCGGAACTTATCTACTCTGCTGCCAGCCGGGCCCCCTTTCTGTCCGGGCCCAGGACTCTAGTCCCGGCAGTCACCCCCTGATGGCGGCCCTGGATGTTGTTGTAATTCTTGTTGTCCCTGTTCAGGATGAAAACTCAGGTATGGGATATCTCATTTCAAAACATCATACCTGAAATGAAAAAAGTAAATATTGTTATATACCAAAAAAGTAAGATTTAACTATATTGTTACTATTTTAAAACTATTATTGACAAATATAATTCTCATGGGCTATACCACCTTCCACAGTTACTGCTGAATAAAACACATTGGGCCTCATTCTGCATGGTGGCAAAGATTTAAGGGTAGTTCCAGGACGGTGACTGTGAGGTAACAGGGGGGTGGATAAAAAGACTTATGAGAATGTGGTGGGCATTTCATGGACAGCAGTTGCATACTGGCTTAGACAGCGATAAAGTGGAGTTGTTGTCCAAAGCAACCAATCAGCTTTGAACAGTCATTTCAAAGACTGTGCTAGATAAATGACAGATAGAACATGATTGATTGCTTTACCTCTCTTCAATGCTGGATGCATCTCCCCCCTCCCCCCCATGTATATACGCAACTGCTGTCAGTAAAACGCCTGCCACATTCCTATAAGACTCAGCATCTCGGTGCATCTTTTTAACCACCCCCTGTTACCCCTCCCTAGACACTCAACTGCTCACATAGGAGGACATACTAAGATGGAGAAACTGCCCCTGTCATACGGCAGGTGCAAGTTTGGATGGTGTGATTGATGATATGCACCGTGTTATTTCAGCATCTACGGACGCTGACAGTGGGCATCTCAGTCCTTGCACATTCACAGATGTAGACCAAAGAGGGAGCATTAGCATAAAGATGCTGACTCCACTGTGGTAAAAGATGCAGACACTCCATTATCACCCATCAGGGTAACCTTTATAGGCATATTATCGCTTATCAATGGAAAAAATATATATTAGATATCTATTTAATAAGCGAGAAATTGTCTGTCTGTCTGTCTGTCCTTTTTGTCCTTTATGCATGGACAGAGCTTTGCACCTAGCTCCAACAAATTTGGCATAGTGGTGTAGTTTGACCAGGATTAGGTTTATGCCTAGGTTTGAACTTTGTCATGGCCTCACACTGTCACACGATCCTTAAAAATGGGGGCACTCTAAAATTACACAGGTTCCGGGGCTGGCTCCAGTGGAAATTGGCAGTCTGCCAAAAAACCTGAGTGAAAGCAACAAAAGTATCATTTTGACCTCACAGTCTGAGCAAGTGTCAAACTTTATGACTTATGCAAGTTCATATTAAATCGAGAATTAAGGTGCCTACACACTAGGCGATGTGGTCACAATGCGATATTGTGTCCGATTTCTCCCCTGGCAGCTCCCCAGCAGTCGTGGGCATGATTTGGTATTACAAATTGACCCACGATCTATCGTGTATCCTAACTATTCCAGTGCATCGTGACTGAGATGGTCAGATCCTGCCTGCAGCAGGCAAGATCTGTAGATGCGATGTACGACTGGCGGGTATGCGCATCGGCATCGTGAGTGGACACTCACAATTTGGACATATTTTACATGATCTCTTGTTCTGATGCGTCGGAGTCGGGCCGATAGTATAAAATAACACCTAGTGTGTAGGCAACTTTAGTCCTTTTTAAAGTGACCATGTACATTAGTCAGCCCTCTGTTTTTGCATGCAAGGGCGTAATTAGAACTTTGAGGCCCACATAGCAAGATCTTAAAAGGCCGCCCCAGAGGTAAAACACACATACATTTGCCCCCACACAGAGCCCATTCACGTAATGCCACACAGAGCCAATTCAGGTTATGCCACACTGTAGTATCCCTTATACACATTATGCCACACAGTAGTAGTGCCCCTTATACATTATGCCACACAGTAATGCCCCTTACACTACACAGTAATGTCCCTTACACATTATACCACTGAGTAATGCCCTTTACAAATTGCCCCATATAACACATTATTCCACACAACAGTGCCCCTTACACATTAGAACCCCACCCAACAACTCACATCCCCATGTCCATCCATCAGCTTCTCGCTCCCCCTGTGTGCCATCAGCGGCCAGTAGGTGTGGATCTGGTGCTGGGCTGCCATTGCAGCTAGTGAACCTGCAGGCAGTGGCAGACATGGACAGACAGCGCTGGTGCAATTTGAATCTGGTGCTGGCCACGAGTCAATTGGTGCTTGCAGGCTGGCAGCCAATCAGGAGCTGCCCCATGCTGATTGGCTGCTGGCCCGCGAGCTCTGATTACATTGCGACTTGCAGCACTGTCTCTCCATGTCTGTCTGCCGGTGCGCCAGCTGTAATCAGCTGGTGGGCCAGCACCAAATCAACATCGCTGACACCTGGGCCCCCCTCTGATGTATGCAAATATCTGAATGTGTAAGTACTAGGATGCCCACTTTGTGCACCTTTAGATGCAACATTCCTGCTTGGTGCATCTTTAGACGCTACCATCGGTTGCGCCATCTAAATTTGTGCCTACCCCAAGCTAGGGGCAGAATCTCCATCAGAGTATGGCCTCCAATGTGAGTGATTAACCAGTTATGCAACACACCCATATATCTCAATCACTACTGTGTCTGGGTGTGGACTTTTTAGCTACTTACATGCATGCACATTAAAAAAACATCGACCATCTGCGTGAATATCGGCAATGTGTCTGGCTCAGAATCAGGCCCTCAGTGAGCATTTGAGCCAATCTCATCCCTGGTGCAAGAGATCCATCAGAATTCAGCCAGATCTTTGCAAAGCTTAACACTGAATAGCCCCATAGCCGCCAATTACACCCATTCAGCCACAAGCAGAGATGCAATTGACATATATACAGTATGACTCTAAATTCCCCTTAGTTGCTCAGAAGTGTGTATGCTCAGCTATGGAGCATGTGCAGTATGGGAAATAGCATTCCATTCGCAAAAGGACTTATGGGAAACCCTGAATCAATGCTTTGAACACTCCGGGCACGCACCCTGCAGCTTGTACAGCCACCCGAAGCATTTTCAGGTCGCTCTGGGCAGTACTATTCTTCCCGCTGCTGGGGGCCCTGGCCTCTCAGTGTGATGTCATGACAATGTGGTTCAGTTGGAAACCTCCAGTTATTTTATGCACATATGAATGCATTACCCAGTGTTTTTCATTTTCAGATTGTATTTTATCCATGTGTTCTTAGATTCCCCTACTATAGGGAAAATGATACACAGAATCTGATTGGTTGCTATGGGCAATATCACCATTTGTCTGTTTTAGAAGCTTTGGTAAATATACCCCTAGGAGTCAGTGTGAAGTTGGAGGGAGTGCAGATTTACTTGTTATTGCACTGATGAAGGTCCCTTTGAAAATCTTTGAAATGTCCTAAAAAAGAACATACTGTACATCTGATGGTGCCATATTATTTACTAATAGATTATCTTTGTCGATTTTGCTGGTACATGTGTGTGAGCTTCCAGGCAGATTATTTTTGTTTGATGTATCTTGAGTAACCTATTTCATTAATTATGGAAACAAGACCTGCCTTAAACTGGGTTCACACCATACGACGATGCGGCGAGCGATGTAACGAAACATCAGGCACGCCGCACACACCGCACGATCTGCTGCTGCGCGATGGCATGATGTGTTGTTACATGCTGCATGTAACTAAACAGCGTCATTCATTGCATTGTCCCAACTGAAGTGCATCAAAGCGGAGGGGAGATGCAATAACCGACAGCTGGGAACAACTGTTCGGGCATACACACTATACGATGTGTACAATATTCTGATCCGCATCGAGACGATATAACATACAATACATAGGGGTAAATTTACTAAGGGCCGATTTGCCATTTTGAGTGATTTGAGATGCGATTTGCATGCGATTTTGCTTTTGAGTATTTACTAAAGCATAAATCGAATGGTAATTCGCACACCAAACCGAATGTCACAACAAACCGACTCTAGAACGAACATTGACCAAACATTGGTACTTTCTCATTGAACAACAGAGAGCATCCTTATTTACTATTAGTCTATTTCAATTCGCACACCAAATCAAATATGAAATCGAATTACAAACCACCAATCACCCCATAGTGTCAATTTGAGTTTGCAAATCTCATTGTATTGGTTGTTTTTTAATTGGCATCTTTATAAAAGTATACACAAGCATTTGCTGAACTGTGGCAGTTGTTATAATGGCGAATCCTGGCTATGCGATGTTGGGAGCTTACCTGTGGTATGCCAATCACCACCTGACTCAGAGGACACAGGAGCCTGAAGCAGAGGAACCACAGCAGCTTATTGAGGTACCGCAGAGCCTACGCAGGCCTAGATTCTTCCGTGGGCAGTTAAATCTCAATGCATTGTCTGCTGGCAAGGTTATACAGATGTTTCACCTGACACGTACAAACCTTATGATGCTGTATGACCTCGTCAAGATTCAGCTTGAGCCAGACACTGCACAGTCTCGTGCTGTATCAGGCCTGCACAAGCTGCTGTGTGCTCTGCATTTTTTTGCTACTGGCTCCTATCAGTCAGTGTCTGGGCGAGTGTTAGGCATTTCCCAGCCTACATTTAGTAGGCACCTTGGACAAGTCATGGCTGCAATGATCCCCCTCTGTACCACCTACATTTTGTCACGGCCAGGGTTTCTCGGCATGGTACCCGCTGGGTATTACCTGTGAGGTCGATGTGGTGGGGGGTCTCTGGCAGCGGTGCTGGTGTTTGGCGCGGGGCATTGGCTGCGCATGGTCCTGTGTGGGCACATTGTCACTAGGCCTGGTGAGGTCTGGCGGTGTTTCCGTTCCGTTGGCATGGGCGTCGCCATCTTGCCTGCGGCCATGTGATCCCAGCTGTCCAATCCTGGTTGGTCATGTGCTCTTTCCAGCCAGTCACAGCGCGGCACTGAGTACTTAGGAATAGGTCCAGAGCCTTCCTTCCTTTGCCAGTGCAACGTGTTTCTCAGCCGCGGCTGAGAGAGAGTACCTGTGCCTTATCTGTCTGTCGGTTACGCTCCTATCCTGAACCTTGCCTGCTCCAACCTGCTGGACTTACCCTGCACCCTCCATATACCTTCTTACCTGCCTGAGTACCTGAACCTGCTGTATCCCCGCACCCTGCTTCATTTCACTTCCAGCTGGACTTCACTACCTCTGTCGGCATCAGTTACAGCTCTCCATACCTGCATACACTTACAGCTCATCAAGCCTGCATTTAGTTACAGCTCATCATACCTGCATTCTGTTTTAGCTCACCATACTTATACTGGACTGTTCCTGCCTGTCACTATCTGGATATTTGTTCATTAACCCTCACTACAGTTATCAAGTGCACTTTAGTGCTATACCTGGACTTTTTGTTTGCCATTCCCATGTTTTCTCAGTCACTTATTAAGAACCCCAATTTTTCATTTAAGTCTGCTCCTGTGTCTGCTCCTATCACCAGCCCGGGTCCACAACAAATTCAGAACCTCACACATCTGCTTTCCTAGCCATGAATCACAGTGGCATGAACTTAGGGTAGCCTTCTATAGTCTCGCAAGCATGCCTAATGTCCTTGGAGCTATAGATTGCACACAAATTGGGCTGAGACCATCCAAGAATACTGCACACCAGTACACCAATTGGCATCATAACTATTCTATGAATGTGCAGGTGGTCTGTGATGCAAACCTTAAAATCATGAGTTTTGTAACTGGCTATCCTGGTTCCTGTCATGATGCATACATCCTCAGAATGTCATCCCTCTATGCCAAATTTGAGTCTGGTGAAATGGCCGGGGGCTGGTTGTTGGTTAAGTTTTCATTTTTAATTTTTTTTAAAAAATAGACACTCTACATTACTTAAGTAATTTTTTTTTGTTTCTAGGTGATTTAGGCTATCCCTGTACTTCATGGCTTCTGACTCCACTGTCGTATCCGCATACTCCTGCTGAGCATAAGTATAATTAGGCACATATATCCACTCGATCCATGATAGAACACACCCTTGAACTATTAAAAACTAGGTTCAGGTGTCTTGATAAATCGGGAGGCATTTTATTATATAATCCATCTAAAGTCTCAGATATTGTGCTCTGCTGCTGCCTATTGCATAATTTGTGTTTAAATCAGCCACTACCCCCTGATTATGCAACAGACAGTGACTAAGCAGGTGTGTCGTTAGCCTCGAATGACTCTGTTAGTTCAGAAAGTGGAATGCAGATTAGGGCTTCCCTTACTTCAAACTATTTCAGGTGTAAGTATGTTTCACTTTGTGTTTTGATCAAAATAATCATAGTCTATAATCAATAATATATGTGTTTTTTAACCACGTGTTCATTTTAATTTTTTTATGTGAAAACACATAGCCACATTTAACAACACTAAATGACTGCATGATTTGAGCTCATTAACCAAGCCTTAGAGAACATATGATTTGTGTGTGTTTCAATGTTTGTTTGTTTTTTCTTTTATTGTTATTTTTTTTTTTTTTACATGTGCTGGATACTGTTTGGTTTACAAATTGGTAAACACACAAAACATTGTTACATTATACTTTGTAGTCACTTACACAGTCAATTGAGTTTCCGCTTAGGTGAAAAGAGTGAAGGTGCGATTATTTTTTGCCTACACGGAAACTTACAACACACACTCAATAGTGTTTCTGCTTAGGCGAAAAGAGTGAAGGCGCGATACTTTTTCACCTACACAGAAACTTACAGCACATTACACTTACAATACAAGTTTACATTTTTAAGAAACAATAGCTGAATCAATAATTTTACTAAGCAATTACTTTGCAAAACACTTTATAGAAATTAACAAACACAAAATAAGTCCACAATAACTGAAAACTTGTTTAATAAACAAACACAACACAAACATCTTATGGTGCATACACACGGTCAGATTTTTCCTTCAGATCTGAACGATAACGATTTAAAAATCGTTCAGTCATTCATATCTGAAGGAAAATCTGACATATCTGACATGCCTGAACGATGGACGATGAACGATGCGCGTTCCCGTTTGTCAGATAACGATATCTGACATCTGATGTGTTTGCAGTCAGACTTGGACGATTCCATTCATTTTAATGCAGTCAAAAATCGTTCAATCATTCAAATTGTTCAAATCATTCAAAACTTTGGTAAAATCGTTCAAATCGTTCAAATCGTTCAATCGTTCATCTGACAAATCTGACCGTGTGTATGCTCCATGAAAAGCAAAAATAAATTATCAAACAAATGCACATGTAACTTTGTCTCATTACTTGGCTAAATAAGTACAAGTAAAGATATTCAACTAACATTTTAGTGTGGCTTTAAATGATAATTGACATAAAATGAAAACATTGCCATAATAGAATGGAAACACAACCAATGCACAAATTAATTCACACATAAGTACAACAAGAATAAACCAATAAATTATCTTTTTCTTTTAGGATAATTAGCAGAGGGTGGAATTTCAACATTCCTGCCTGTTATCCCTCCTCGGGTTGTGAGGCCAGACCTGGGTTGGGAAATTGTTTCTTCACTTGATATTGGGGTACAGCAAATGGATGTTGAGGGTAATGATTCTGGTAATCTACTTAAAATGCGTTCAGCTAGTGTACTGATACTTTGGATTAAATTAACAATAGCATTAGTGTGGCCCTGCTGAATGTGACTAATATTATTAATTAAAGCCCTCATTCAGAGGCGGTCGCAAGAAGCGATCGCTCTCTCTGAATGAGGCCGGTCGCTTCCTTTTTTTAGTGCGGCCTCCTGGTCACTAGCTAAGCTGTGGGTTACCACCCACAGCTTAGCGACTGACCAGGTTGATGGTCGCGATGGTGAACACCATCGCGACCATCGGGGCTTGCGACGAGACCCTAAGTTTGGGTCTCGGCAACCGCAAGCCCCACGGAGCTTCCTGCTCTGATCGAGCAGGAAGCTCCCCACTGACATCACTGATGATATCAGTGCAGCCGGCCACAAAACGGTAGGCGTTCCATTTTTGAAACCACCCCCCCAGCCCACCTACAAAACGGGGCTAGCTGTCCCTTTTGTAGAGAACTCCAGAGCGAGAGAGTTTCTCTCTCGCTCCGGGGCTTGCGTGCTCGCAGTGCGGCTGCATGCGCGTGCGCAGGGCTAACCATCGACCCGGATGCGAGCGCATCGGCGCTTGTGACCGGGTCTGAATGAGACCCTAAGTTTGTTGTGTTGAGAGGAAACCACTGACTAATGCCTGGTGTTGTGTGATGTTTTCTGCTGTTTGACTTTGAATGGCTGAGGCCATATTGTGCATATTTGAATTCATTTTTTCTAAGGTAACATTAATATTGTTTAATGCATTAGTTACTTTCCGAAGGAGTTTATTATTAACGGCATTCTGACTCATTTGAGTACTCATAAATTCAATTTGTGTTAGCTCAATTGCTGAAATGGAAAATCTCTTTCAAGTTGTCTTTCAGGTGTGGTTTTGTTTGCAGGGGTTATATTATTGTGAATCCTCTTGTGGTGTTGTTGGGGAAATTGCCTGTAAATCCAGTGTAAACGTTTCCTCACTATTATTTTCTGCACTTGGCTGAGCCGTGGGGCACTCGTCCAACAGTGAAATGTCAAATTCTAAAAGAATTTGAAAAAGGTAAACATAAGCACAAATGTAGCCAAAGGCAAACATTACTAATTTCCAATTACAAAACTAACTTTAAATATTAACGATAAAAACAATAATCTAAATGTTCAAAAAATCATTTGTAGGTTTAATGAGCCATACCACAATCAACTCTAGGATCTTGAGATGCTTCCAAATGAGATGTTGGACAATGATCAACATCAGTTGGATCTTTTGGTCCCAAATCCGCAGCAGAGCACAGCTGACTCCATGCAGAAGATGGACCTTTAATAATTTGGGTTTAAAATGGTTTTGTTATTTTAAAAAACACTTGTAATCAATTTTCACAAAATGCAACACATGTAAAACAAAATGTTTGTAACATTACAAAAACAAACAAAATACTACTACTTTTTTCAACAAAAGAAAATTGCTACAGTTCAGGGCAAATAAATATACTTAAATCAACAATGTCAGAGAGTGTTTCATTACATAATAATAGGTAAATAATCTCAAATTTAAATTTGCAAAGTCGATAACAAAGGAGAGTTAGCTGATTTGTTAATGGAAAAACAAGTAATACAACCACAATTACCTGGCAATTCATCATGAAGTTGTGGGTCAGGTGAAGGGGCAGGTGCAGTTTTCCTTTGTGCTGCAATCAAACAGTAACAATATAATAATTTTATAGACAAGGGTGATAACAAGTGCGCAATAAAATCAGGGATGCAGCAAAGGGTGAAAATACAAATGAGTAGACACCCACTACTCCAAAAAACATGCACAAAAAAAATATAGATGTAGATCACCTCCTAGCGCTCCCCCAATCACAAGTGCACATAAGTGACAGGAAAAGAGAAATAATCACCATAAATCGGATCCACTTGATATAGGATCACATAACCATCTAGAATTCACAGTCATTAATGGTAAATGAACAAAGTGAATTTTGTCCTCCAAATAATATGCGCTGATCACATCAATCCTCATATATGAAAATATAAAGAAAATACAGACATAGTGTAGATCAAACTAAAAACATATTCTGTTTAATAATAAGTTACAATCACAAATTGTAGAACAAAATCAGGCATGTAAAATCCATTTAAAAGTGGCAATGCAGCAACATTCACATCTGCTCCTTTCTTGTGTTCCTTGGATGGTAAAAGGAAGGCAAAGAACACCGGCTCCGGATGCAGGAGTATGCCCAAGCTGAAGCAAGTGAAGTCAGTAGTCCACCACACAATAATCAATGCAATCTTCAAAGCCCACGCTTAACGCGTTTCAGACATATTAGTCCTTCTTCAGAAGCGTGCTAATGGCTTATCCTACAAAGGTATATATACTCTAAATAATGCATACAACACCTGGATACATTTACCGCTAATCGGCGCTAAAGAGTATGTGCGCATGCGCACGGCGTCACAGACCCGGAAGTTTAATGGCCGTGCGTTCCACCAGACAGGAAGTGGAATGCACAGCATCACTAGTTGCAAGGTGTTAGAAATGAAGACTAATACATTGTATTGTGTTTACCCATCTTTAGTTTACTTGAAAGCCAGAGTTGAGAAATACTACAATAGTTAATGTAATACATGTTATTAGGTGAGGATTAGCTTACGTTTTATTTGCAAGAGACCAAGGTAAACTAGAGTATCCATACCATCCACTGCGAATTTTGAATGCAATACATCCCACCACTAATCACATACATAGTGGTGTCTAGTAATGCTGTATACATGTATAATTGTGATTAATACCGCAATAGACATAACGTTCCTCGTGCCCTATTCTTCCACAATTTCTGGCAATGCTCCAAAATCCCCAAATTTTGGTTTAAGGATCTTAAACAATGCTATGTTTATATATGATAATCTCATTGGATTAAATGTTCTCCCCCATGATTGGTCCATGTATTGCCTTTATGCACGCTCTACTTAAAGGGGGAATCTACCCTTGCAGATATGGAAATAATTGATGTTAAATTTTATAACAATTTGGGTCCATTTGTTGAATCCCTGGATCAATCATTACAAGAGCATGTCCTTCGTCTTTTTGAATCAACAAATTGGTATCTATATCACAAACTTCTATCTACGTAGCCAGTAATATTTATACGTTTGTTTCTTTGTATAACCATACTTCGTTGGGGTGCATTTTCCTCCTTTCCCCTCCCTTCCCTTTCCTGACATTTCCTGTCTTTTGTATATAATATATCTACAGTTGAATTTGTGTTTTCACTCTATTGTTGCAGTTTCTTACTTTTTTTGTTCACTATGCTCTTTACAGTTGCAAAAAAGTGTAGAAACTCATAGGAGTGCAGTGTTTCCAGAGTCTGCCGTACTAGTCAAACACAAATGAGAGTCCCTAAACTCTCAGGAAAACATATTAAAATAGCGCAACAGTGTTGAGGACTCCTTGGATATCAGTAATAAACTTAATCATAATAATAAAAATATAACAAGGGGCGTGGCCTTGCGCTGATTGGACATTTCCGGGGAATGGGTTACTAGCGGTCATGGGTATAAATAGAGCATCTTGTTACTGTGTCTCCATCCCCTTGATGAAGTCATAAAAAGACGAAACGCATTGGGATTTGCTGCTCACCAACCCCTCACATATGGACAGATAAGCATTGAATACTTTTATGTCTTGTACGTGTGTTTTTTTTACCATTTGTTGGATATTGTGTCAATAAAACTGTTTTAATATAATCTGTATCTGACCCTAAAATGTGCCTTGGAATAATCTTCTAGGTTATAGGAATGATTTCCAAAAGGGTCTAGCCGATTATTACAATATATGAAGTCATGCACAGTATAGGATGGTACACACTATGTCATTTTCTTTTTTGTTTCTCTCTTTCATATCTCTTCTAATGGTCATTTGACCGAAGAAACATCCTTTCAGATAAGTAGTGGATATATTACGGTTTATTTTCTCACTTTATTTCACTATCCTTTGTTGGGTTTATGAAGTTATTTTGGACACTAGTAGGCGCTCCTTTCTTCCACTTTATATCAGTTATTGTGGGAGCCATACCTTATCACTTTCTTGGAGCTGCCACTCAATGATTTTTGAGGTGTGTCACATATGTTTATTTATATTTTGAATATTTATTTTTGTGTATTTTTAAGTGTCACGTTGTAACCAGTGCGTCTCTTTATCCTCTACACTATATAGATATATAATATCATATAATATGCTCAAGATCCACTATATACAGTATACAGTACCCCTTCTAAAATCTGATATCGTTGGGCCGGAAGTCCTTTGTCAGTTGACTTCCGGTCTGGCGTTCACGTGGGCCTCAAGCGTTTCCGGAAGTGCGTCGTACGTGACTTCCGGTGCTTGTGGGGCGGCCGGCTGGGATGTTCATCACCAGGTGTGTCATCGGCATATGCTCGCCAGAAGCATGTCATCGGCATCTTCCGGTGACCGCGGAGCACATGGTCCACATTGGATGTTGTGCCCTCTATGGACAGGGATTAGAGTTCCATTATATTCAGGATATTCGACTGCCATTTTTTCGGAAGTGCCTCAGAAAACTACAAGAATCAAATATTTAGAGTTAAGTTATGATAGAATAAAAAAGTGGAATTTAAAAACATAAAAATCTTAATAAGGCACTATAAAAACCATTCAATTTAATGCAAAATCCTTATTAAGACCACCTGGTGTGAGCGTTTTCAATTTAATAATCCATTGCATCTCCCTTTGCGCTAGACGGGTTTCAATGTCTCAATGAATTTTGACACTGTCAATGGTTAAAACATTTTTAATATGAGCAGGATACAGTTATGGGATTTTTTAAAATGATCAGACAAGAAGTGCATTGCTAGACCCTTTTTTTATATTTTATAGACCATATATATATATATATATATATATATATATACTGTGTATGTATGGATATATATATATATATATATATGTAAAACAGATATATATAAAACAGCCTATGTGAGTAAACACAGTTATGTTCCATCTACAGGCCCACCAAGAGCCGCGGCAGGCCCGGGTAACAGGGGTTGTGGCCTAATAGCGGGAGGCATGGCCACACCCCCTTCGGAAAAAAAAATGATTTTCAGCGCCGCGAAGCCCGGGTAATTTGTACTCGCTCCCCCCCCTCTCGGCGCCCTTGTCCATCTATCTTGCACTGCACTCTGACCTTTCCAAAGCCCTTTTGCCTCACTCTCTGCAGCCCTGTACACACAGTGTTGTTCCAGCCACCGTACTGCCTCAGCCAGCATATGAATCTTACCTTGTTTCTTCTGTTCCAGGCTGCTGCTCCTCAGGCACCGTGGCTCTGCTCGTCATGATGTCACGTGCGCTGAATAAACTTTATTGTACATCGGCAGACGGGACGGACAGCAGAACCGGGACCTCTTTCACGGCGGGCTCCTTTCACTTTGAGGGCGAGGCAGTAGCGGCGGGTTCAGGACAGACCGTCCAGGGGCCCCATATATTTGCGCTGGCAGTAGCAGCGGCAGGCGGGCGAAGGACGGGAGCCACTTTCACTTACACTGGCAGTAGAGGTGGCAGGCGGATTGCAGGAGCAGGCCGGGCCCCCTTCTCTGTTGGAGTGTCTGGGTCCAGGACAGTAGTCCTGACTCCCGACAGTCCCCCCCTGATGGCGGCCCTGACAAAAGGACTTAGGGCCTGATTCAGACCCACTCGCGAGCGGCTGTCTGCTCGCAAGTGGGTCGATGTTCTGGACTGAGCATGCGCACGACGGAGGGAGCTCCGTCGTGCGCATGCGCCAGACGCGACGAGCGAAGGATTTTCCTTCGCTCGTAGTGTCTCTTCAAAGGGGGCGTGCTGTCGATGTTGACTGACAGCACGCCCCCTTTGGTGGGCGTGCCGGGGGCGTGCCTCCCTGACGGGGGCGTTCCCACGGGAACGCCTCCCGTCAGAAGCCGGCCCACTGACATCACTAGTGATGTCAGTGGGAGTGATTTTGGCTCTGATAGAGCCAAAATCACTCCGGAGCTTGCGGTTGAAAACCTCAACCGCAGGCTCCGGCTCGCAGTTTCGATGGTCGCGATGGTCAAGACCATCGCGGCCATCAAATTGCACGCTCGTATAGCCTGTGGGTGGTGACCCACAGCTATACGAGCGTCCAGGAGGACGCTCCATTTTCATGGAGGCCGGCCCTCATTCAGAGCGTGCGCTCTGCTCAGAGCGTACGGCTCTGAATGAGGGCCTTAGATCATAAACCTGGAAGTCCTCACACCGCAAAGGACAACTCTTATTTTAAGAGCTTTTTATTCATAAAAACGACAAGCATGCAACGTTACTAAATGCACATGATCAGTGGTGGAATGCATCACACTCAAAATTAGAGACGAGCGGTTTGGATTCCTTGGAATCCGAGCCGCTCCAAAACTCTGGGATCCGAGGCGATCAAAGCCACAACTTGGATCTCCCTGTCTACCTCGGATCCCTAGTCAAAACCATGAGATCTCACTGTCAAAAGTCCCAATTAAATCAATAGGCTGACCGCTGATTGGCTGAGAGAGCCATTTGTCATGGTTCTCAGCCAATCAGTGCTTCCCCATAGACTTCAATGGGGCAGACGCACGCAATATTGCGGCCCCCCACCGCACTGAGGACACCACCGCCAGCACCCTCTGTCACAGTAAGTGCACCATTGGTGTATCCAACCTGCACTGTGATCGACCCGCACTGTAACCTGCACTGTACTCAACGCATGTAATGTACCCGACCACATTGCTAAAGGAGGAAACAAACATGGCTGGCCTGGCACCGTGGGTGCAGGGGAAGGGCTGGGCCCCGGAGGTGGCACGGGCCCCATAGCAGACGCGCCCCCTGCACATACTATAGTTACGCCAGTGACTACCGTGTATTTGTGCCATTGCTCTGTTATTTAGTTTAACCAGTCAGCCTTTAGCCTAAGTTGGTGAACAATATTGTGAGCTGTCAGGTGGTCAAAATTGAGTGGATATGACTGGAAATTAATGTTGTTGTGATTAATAATACTCTAGAATCAAAAAAGGCCCAATTTATGTGATTTTAGCTTTTTTTATAAATTAGGCAAAACTAAAACCAGACGACGAATTAGAACCAAAGCCAGCAAAATGGTCCGGTGCACATCTCTACTCAAAATGTAATGCTTGATGCATCCCACTCAATGAACTATCAAATATATTTTTGTTTCTGGAAAAACATTAATGTTACATAATATACAGTATCCAAATCTGTAATATAGGGCTCCCTCTTGTGGTCAATTAAAATCAATCAGCCTCTGGAAATGATCTATTCTCTGTAAGTTTAAGTTATATAGGTAAGCATCCTCCTTATGAGTACAATGGTTTGCAAAAGTTTTCAATCTTCTAAATAGTCAACTGATTTGCCTATATTACAAATGGCATTTACACAGATTTATACACACATTATGTTTTAATGAGAACCAGTAGACTCTTAAAATAAAATTTCAAACTCAAAATTCAGAATTTTTCTGCAGATTTAAAAAAAGCAAACCTGAAAAATGTTGCTTGTATAAATTGTCAAGCCCTGCAGACTAATACTTGGTATTGATGTGGTTTCTTTCTAGCCACCTGACCATTCAGGTCATTTGTATGCAGAGCGCTTGATATGGGTGACTGGCGCATCTTTGCTCCATAATAAGTCACTAAAGTCTGCAACTCCTTCAAAGTGATAGCTGGCCTCTCTATTTCTTCCCACACAAGTCTTCTTCTTGCTCTGATGCTCAGTTTTGAGGAACGGCCTTGTCTAGGCAGTGCCTGGGTGGTATGATGAAGCTTCCATTTCCTCACAATTGATCAAACAGTGCTCACTGGGATATCCAAGCACTTGGAATTTATTTTATAGCATTTTCCTTTCTGGATGTCTATAAATTTATCTTTAACTTTCTTATAATGTTCTTTAACTTTCATTTTCACAGATGTCCTTCAGATTCACAGTATACTAATGTGCCTAGTTCAGGTATTGGTTTCAGGTTTTCTGTTAGTGCTAAGCACTCTAGTTGCATGAAGGGTTCAACGCCTTGATTGAATTAGTTCCCACCTGACTCCCTATAACTACAGCCTGCAGTTCCCCTGTGGGGTTGTCAGAGTATCAGATCTCTTTCCTCAAACTAGTCATTTGGTCCTGCCGAAACTGCTCCGGCTCTGTCTCTGGTAATCTACCGTGTATCTGTGTATGACCTCTGCTGCCTCAGACTCCGTCCTTGTATTTTATCTCCTGGTGATTCCCGATTCTGGATGCCTCTGGCGATTTCTGATCTAGTATAATTCCAGACTCTGCCTGGCTGCCTCTGGTGATTTTTACTCTTGTAAAATTCCTGACTCTGCCTGTTTGCCTTTGGTGTTTGCTGACCCGGCCTGTGACCTCATCTTACCCTGTGCTAGTGTTCGTGAATGGCTGCACTTGGTCCCATTTATGCCAGGGTTCCAGTGGTATTCAGATCAGTGGAGGAACTAGAGAGTGGTGGGCCCAGGTGCAAGAATATGCTTTTTGCCCCCCTATGCAGTGCCCCGAGTAGTGGTCCCCCTATGCAGTGCCCCTTGTAGTAATGCCCCTATGCATTGCCCCCAGTAGTAATCCCCCCTATACATTGCCCCTAGTAGTAGTCCCCCCTATGCATTGCCCCCAGTAGTAGTCCCCCCTATGCATTGCCCCCAGTAGTAGTCCCCTCTATACAGTGCCCCCAGTAGTGGCCACCCCTATACAGTGCTCCTAGTAGCGGCCATCCCCCTATACAGTGCTCCCAGTAGCGCACCCCTATGCTGTGCCAGTTCTCGTGCCCCCTTACACACACACAAGAAAAAAACACAACTTAGCAGAATCCCTGCCCCTGCCGTGATCGCCGCTGTCCGCTCCTCCCGGCCTGCTCTTCTGCACAATGGGAGAGACGTCATGACGTCTCTCCCATCACCCGCTGCGGGGGGCAGGGGGTAGCCGGAAGGCGGAACTCATGAATGAGCTCCAGCTGGCTCCCTCCGTGGAAGCAGCTGCCAATAAGAGTCTGTCTGACTCTCATTGGCTGATATAACAAACACACAGCCGCCGCTGGCTCTCACTGCGGTCTGCACTACACTTGTGGGGACACTAGCCAGGGCCGCAACTAGGGGGGGGCTGGAGGTGCACGTGCATCGGGTGCGCCGCTGTACCCGGTGCCAGCGACCTCCAGTCCAGCGCTGCAGAGAGGCTCCAAGCCGGACGTCCGCTGGTAATGTTTATTACCAGCGGGCGCCCGGCTCCTTCTCTGCAGCGACAAGATGTAGCCGGAGCCGGAGGCTGGAGTTCTCTCTCGAACTCAAGCTTCCGGCTCTCCCCATGGGCACTATGGGAGAGACGTCATGACGTTTCCCCCATAGTTCTGAGGAGCAGCCGGCGGACCGGACGCGACGCTGGATGCAGGAGCAGGGTTCAAGCTAAGTATATTTTTTTTAATAGGCATGGGCACTACAGGGGCATTACTATGAGAGCATGGGCACTACAGGGGCATTACTATGAGAGCATGGACACTACAGGGGCATTACTATGAAAGCATGGGCACTACAGGGACATTACCAGAAGGGCATTAATATGGGAGCATGGGCACTACAGGGGCATTACTATGGGGGCATTACAATATGGGCACTACTACAGGGGCATTATCATATGGGCACTACTACAGGGGCATTACTATATGGGCACTACTACAGGGGCATTACCTCAGGGGGCATTACTATAGGGGCACTGCTGCAGACGGAATTACCAGGGGGGGCGCCAAATTACTGTCTTGCCCCTGGTGACAAAAATCATAGTTTCGGCCCTGCTCTGTGATATGCTCATTACATCTGTAGGAAGCAAATTCAGTGAACTCAAGCTTCCGGCTCTCCCCACGGGCACTATGGGAGAGACGTCATGACGTTTCCCCCATAATTCCGAGGAGTAGCCGGCGGACCGGATGCAGGAGCAGGGTTCAAGGTAAGTATATTTTTTTTAATAGGCATGGGCACTACAGGGGCATTACTATGAGAGCATGGGCATGTAGGAAGCAAATTCAGTGAACTCAAGCTTCCGGCTCTCCAAACGGGCACTATGGGAGAGATATCATGACGTCTGTGATATGCTCATTACATCTGTAGGAAGCAAATTCAGTGAACTCAAGCTTCCGGCTCTCCAAACGGGCACTATGGGAGAGACGTCATGACGTCTGTGATATGCTCATTACATCTGTAGGAAGCAAATTCAGTGAACTCAAGCTTCCGGCTCTCCCCACGGGCACTATGGGAGAGACGTCATGACGTTTCCCCCATAGTTCGAGGAGCAGCCGGCGGACCGGACGCGACGCTGGATGCAGGAGCAGGGTTCAAGGTAAGTATATTTCTTTTAATAGGCATGGGCACTACAGGGGCATTACTATGAGAGCATGGGCATGTAGGAAGCAAATTCAGTGAACTCAAGCTTCCGGCTCTCCCCACGGGCACTATGGGAGAGACGTCATGACGTTTCCCCCATAGTTCCGAGGAGCAGCCGGCGGACCGGACGCGACGCTGGATGCAGGAGCAGGGTTCAATGTAAGTATATTTTTTTTAATAGGCATGGGCACTACAGGGGCATTACTATGAGAGCATGGGCACTACAGGGGCATTACTATGAGAGCATGGACACTACAGGGGCATTACTATGAAAGCATGGGCACTACAGGGGCATTACCACAAGGGCATTAATATGGGAGCATAGGCACTACAGGGGCATTACTATGAAAGCATGGGCACTACAGGGACATTACCAGAAGGGCATTAATATGGGAGCATGGGCACTACAGGGGCATTACTATGGGGGCATTACAATATGGGCACTACTACAGGGGCATTATCATATGGGCACTACTACAGGGGCATTACTATATGGGTACTACTACAGGGGCATTACCTCAGGGGGCATTACTATAGGGGCACTGCTGCAGACGGAATTACCAGGGGGGGCGCCAAATTACTGTCTTGCCCCTGGTGACAAAAATCATAGTTTCGGCCCTGCACTAGCAGAGGGTGCAGTGGCGGCTATGGGCCCCTGCACCACAGTGGTGCAGTCTGCACTACACTTGTGGGGACACTAGCAGCGGGTGCAGCAGCGGCTATGGGCCCTTGCACCATAGTGAGCCCCGGTGCAAGCCACCGGCTGCACCGCCGCTAGTTCCACCACTGATTCAGATTCCAATATATACTCTGTTCTGTTGTCTGACCTATTCTGCATAGTGCCGTCCCCAGAGTTTCCTCAGCAGTGGCGTAACTAGGGAAGGGCGAGCGGGGTTCGTGCCCTGGCGCCGTTGGACCGGCGGCGCGGGGGGCACCGCCGGCCACGGTACCGGCCCGCCCGCCCTAGATAGCCAGTGTAGCGCCGACCGCAATGAGTGCGGCCAGCGCTACACATTTGCACAGGACCAGCGCTAGGCTTCCAGCGCCGGTCCTGTGCTGCACGCCTGAGCCCGTTCCCTCCCCCTGAGCGCTTGCCCAATAGCGCCAGGAAGCGGGCTCAGGCTGTGCATAACACATGCATCGCCGCCAGCACTGGCGGCGATGCGTGTGTTAAACAGCAGCCAATGAGAGTCAGATAGACTCTCATTGACTGCTGCAGCACCCACTGCAAGAGCCGGTGGTGGAGTGCTGTATCGGCCTTTTAAAAGGCCGATTCAGATGCCTCCACCGCTCTGGTGGCGACCTCATGTATTTGCCGGCTATGGTTTCGAAAATTGTGGTCCTGTGTGGGATATTTCACAACATCGCCATAAGGAGTGGTGTCCCAATGCAGCCAGAGGATGCCTTGCCTGAGGATGGACCCCCCCGAGGTTGATCAGAGGTCAGTATGTGGGGGGGCCATACGCGATGAAGTTGTTGCAAGATTTTTTAGGTAATTATTTCCACAAATTTATTTAATTGACACAATGTACACATGTAATATTTTAATGTACAATTTTTTTTTTTTTATTCCCTAAAATGACCATAAAAATCCATGCATACTACCTGATCAACACAAACGACTTTATGTGGACACATTGGATATAAATTCGGGAACAATGATTTATTCTCATTTGTGGATTTATGTTGGCATGCTACTTCTTTAAACAGTTCCTGATTTTTTTGGGGGGGGGGTTTGGTGTTGTTTGGACTTTTGTGTGTTTTCAATGTTTGAATTTATTGTGTCAATTCACTTGGTGTTTATTATTTGTGTGCATTAAAAAAAATTTTTACATTACCCAACCATTTCCATCGTAAATTACAACCAAGTGTAACCTGTTTCAAAAAATGCAAAGTTGCTTAATGCCTAATACTGTAATTTCTTAATTTGTAAACTTTAGTACCCTGCTTTGTTGCTCAAAACAAACACCAAAGGTATTATGGTGAATCAGTATGTTTTCCATTCTAGGCCTAAGCAGGTAGCTTTAATATTTACATTACCCCCAAAAAAAATTATTCTCTTTTTGAGGTTAATTCTACAAACCTATTGGTATTGTTATGTGTTTAATGTGCAAGCTTACATACTTACTTGAGCTTTCTACAAACAAATGTACATTACTTAAAAACTCAGGGACAAATAGTAGACTTATGTAAGGTTCAACAATCTAAGATTTACAGACAAGGAATGAGACTTAAATAAATCAAAATAAACTTTATTTTTAGGGTAATTTTTTTTGTCATGCAAAAAAATTAGTGGCGCAGGATCGCCAAAAGATGGTCCAATGCCACCAGCATGGCAATTACATGGCCCCGTATATCCAGTAATCCGGCAGCAATTGCCTCGTTCCGCCTCTGGTCCTCTGTGGGTTAAAAAAATGTGCGGATTACTAATATAACACCTTCATTTAGATTTTAACAACCAACCAAAAATTCAGACTATACCAAAAAAAAACATCAGTTACCAAAACATGTCCAAAACAAAAGGAATGCAAAAAGATAAGATTTAAAACAAATAAGGGCCCCAAAAGAAGAAAAAAAATCCTAAAAAAAAAAAAAAAAAAAACTAAGCCAAACTACGACATTTGTTGGTAGCGTAAACGAGAAAGACACAAGTGTGAGTGTTTGGACATGTGTCATATGTGTAAGGGGAAAACATCCTTGACATTGTTTCACAAAGATATATTTAAAAAACATTGGAACTACTTTACTATTTTGAACTGCACAGGCAAAAGGACAACATCAACCAAAATAAAACAAACATAACAAAAAACCATAGTTTAAAATGTAAACATACCGGGCACATTGCTGACTGGGCCTGGAGTCCCGAATTCCTCCTCATCAGAGGTGGGCCAGTGGCTCAGGGAAGGAGGAGGGGTAATGTGGGATGAAGTGGAGGGTGAGGAAAAGAGAGGGGGGTTTTGAGTGGAGGGGGAAGTTGGAGGGATGTTAATGTGAGGAATTTGGGGAAGAGTGGGCAGAGGATGTTTGGGTGGGAGTGGGGGATAGGGGACGAGACACACGTCTGCGAAGTGTGAGTCTCCGCTCTGCCCCTAAATGATGGAGAAAAAAATTTGTAATTACAAATTGCCTTTTAGTATTTTGATTTTATCAATTTTTTTTTTTTTTTAAAACAGGGCTATACTGTAAACATGCACACGCAGGTATGTCCAAAATAAACAAACAGGGCTATACTGTAAACATACACACGCAGGTATGTCCAAAATAAACAAACAAGGCTATACTGTAAACATGCACACGCAGGTATGTCCAAAATAAACAAACAGGGCTATACTGTAAACATGCACACGCAGGTATGTCCAAAATAAACAAACAGGGCTATACTGTAAACATGCAGACGCAGGTATGAGAATAAAAAAACAAAAACAAAAAAATTAAACATACACAGAAACACTTACTTTGCACTATCTGGAGATGCAAACGGGCCAGCAGGCGTGGGGATCTGCGCCTCAGATCCGACCACCTGCGTTCCAGCTGGCCGATATTTCGGTGATAGCCGAGGGAACGCAGGCAGCGGCGCACCTCCGCGTAGGCCAGCCGCTTGCGGAGGTTGGTGATGGGGTGCGGATGGTCAGTAATTCTCTGGTCCATCTCCTCAGTGAGGACCAGTAACTCACGGCGACAAAAAGCGGCGGCTCTCATGATGGCAATGATTTATTTTACACAAAACAGTTTTAATAAAGGTCCTAGGAAAAATTTGATTGGCAAATGTACTTTGTAAATTAACAGGAACAATTTTATTGGTTATTGTATGAGTCATGTGACCTACACCCTCACAAATATAATGTGAGTTATGACAGGCTTGATGCAGTGACATGCGTAAGCTAATTTAAATATCAAAATTAAAGTATTAAAATCTACCTATAAAAATAAAACGCAAAACAATAGCAGCATTCTAACAAACTATTAATTTCGAAAAACCATCCCCTTGGTCAAACCGTACGTATTCTGCGGAAGAAATGATACACAATAACAAGAATAAAGTTTATTGACATTGAAAAAAAAACAGGATTGCAAACATGTGAATAACAATTAAGGTAATTAATATAGTGATAGCCATTAATCGATTCAAGTATGTTTGCAGAATGAAATAGCAGGCAATCGAAAAATGACAGGGCCACTTCCGGAATTGACTTGTGCGAGCGCTCAATGCAACCAAAGAGGAGACGGATGCTCGCTATTTTGAACGCTCGCTAGCTAGAGGAGGGGTTGGGAGAATATGGGGCGGAAGGTTAGCTACGAGCGAACATACGAGCGAGCGCTTAAATTAAAATTTTTCCGCTCGTACGGGGGACGAGCGAACGGCCACTTGCGTCCGGATCTGAATCAGGCCCTCTGTCTCCTTAGGGAGAAGCCAACAATTCAGAAAGTCCAGTGTTCCTACTGGAATAGGGTGAGTAGTATTCATTCCCTACAGTACCTTGCTGGCAGTGTGCATTTGGACAAGGAGCCATGTACCAGAAGAACCAGAACACCTTCCAGGCACCCGCAGAGTAAACTTGCATCCACATCCCATGGAGTAACCTTGCATTAGGGACAGGGAGTCAGGAAACTGTTAGCGCTAAATGTAACACACAAACTGTTGGTTGGCGAAGGATACATTAGATGATTGGTAGCATAGTTGACATTTGTTTATTAGATATGTATATTGTTTGTTACTATATTACATTGATTTTAGTACAGTATAACAAAGGTGTTTTTGCGATTGTCCACACCTGTGTGATCCGTGAAACTAATGGACAAGTTAAATACAGTAAGTGTGAACCCAGGCTCTAGTGCTTCTGTATCCTGACAACTACACTGCTGTGACTGAAAGAACAATACACAATCCAAATGCAGATGTATTAAATAATACCAATATGGTATTTTATTACATTTCTACCTTTCCAGTCAGAGCCCTACTGTATGCATAATACTGTTTACTCCACCGAGATGCCAGAGGCTTCATTGGTTCTGGCTCAACATACAACATGTTATACATAAAAGCATTAGTTTGCTGGTTTAGAATGAGAATGTGTCACATTGAATGTTTTGTGTAGGAATTTTCTAGGTTACATAATTCACTGAAATCTAAAGTTCCTGTTTCACATTACAATTCAGCATTAATCAGAGAGTGACGTATTCACCATTGTGGTTTGTTTTTAATTGCAGTGAAATCTGTCATTCTTAGCAGAAGT
Source organism: Taudactylus pleione (assembly GCA_031769625.1). Taxonomy (NCBI): domain Eukaryota; kingdom Metazoa; phylum Chordata; class Amphibia; order Anura; family Myobatrachidae; genus Taudactylus; species Taudactylus pleione. Next base: position 4,109,911 of record JAUIMM010000584.1, read on the forward strand.
GCTATTACTAGAATAACCTGAATTTTAACTATATATGGGAAGTTCAACAAATTCAATGGCAGTAGTTATATCGCTGATCCCCAAAATATTCCACCAACTCAACCTTTTCGTGACTATACAAATGACTGTTGCTAAGATTACAAAAAATATAAAATAGTATTGTTTTTACAGTGGGACTACAGATCCCAGCAAGCCTGCCCTGGCATGCAGGCACTTATGGAACAACAAGTGCCAGCATGCATGGACATTAAGTGCCCACTGGTACATGTAGTCTCATTGTGAAGAAAATATGCACACTGAATGTGTTAAACCTTAAACAAAAAAAAAAACGCCCACTTCATACTTGCAAAGTCCTTGGATGTACTCGGTTCTCTTCTATCTATGAAGCATTCCAGTGGTCTTGGAAAAATAATAAAACGGTGTCCCGACCCAAACAGACACGCACTGTATGTACAGTCCATGCAACCCGAAATGACTGTTCCCACGTGAGTCATTGTCATAGGAGTCAAAAGGGAAGCGCTGCTTAGCTAAGAACCTGAAGGTTTCTATGGCAGTGGCCGCTTTCAGTGGCCGCTGACATAGACACTGTCCAGTTCTTAGCCAATCAAAGCTTCTCTTTTGATCCCTAAGACATTGACCCACATGAGAACTGTCATTTCGGGTCGCAATGAATACAGTGAGGAAAAGCGAGATTGGGACTTACTCCTACCCTATTTAATGTTTGCAGTGCGAGAGGTACCCCAATCCTTTATGGGATTTAGGGCCTCATTTAGAGGCGGTCGGAGGATGCAAGCGGTCGCTCAGAAACTGGGCGGCCGCTTGCATCCTGACCGCCCGCCTCTGTTGCGGTCGTTAGGCTGTGGGTTAACACCCACAGCTCTAATGACCGCTCCGGTGATGGTCGCGATGGTCAGAGACCATCGCAACCATCGGGGCTTACGACGAGACCCTAGGGTAGGGTCTCCCTTGTCGTAAGCCCCGGAGAGCTTCTGGCTCTGTCAGAGCCGGAAGCTCTCCACTGACATCACTAGTGGGGGAGGCCCCACTAGTGATGTCAGTGGGGCCTCCCCCAAACGGTAGGCGTTCCCATGGAACGCCTCCGTTTGGGCTGCCACCCCCCCGGCCCGCCTTCCAAACGGGGCGAGCTGTCAATCAACATCGACAGCTCGCCCCCTTTTGATCGAGACCCGCTACGACTGGCGCTGTCAGTCGTAGCGGGTCTCACGCATGCACACGCCGGCACCGGCGCCGTCGTGCGCATGCTCTGTGGGGGGCCATCGACCCGGTCCGAGCGCAATGAATGACCCCTTTAGTCCCTTTGAACTCCTCTATGGGAGGCAACCTAGAGGGATTTTAGGTCTGTTGAAAGAAGGGTGGGAACAACAGTCATGCCTAACATCGTTCAGTTTGTGACCCAATTGTATGGCTATTTAAGGCAAATTGCGCCACTCGTGAACGAGCTCATGGATAGGGCACAACAGCGGCAAAAATGTCGATATGACGTTACCGTGGTTAATTGGTCTTTTAAACCGGGAGACAAGGTACTGGTTCTGGTACCCACCACTGAAAGCAAAATGTAATACAGTGGCGAGGCCCTTATGAAGTTATAGAGGCAGTGGGACCTGCTAATTATAAGGTTCAACAAGAGGGTAGAAGGAAAGAAGTGCAAATCTACCATGTAAACCTGGTAAAACCCTGGAAAGAGAGCACTGGTCAGCCCTCTTTGGTTGCCAAGAAAACCCTGGAATGTCAGGTACCCATTGAAGTTACCCTTAATCCCCGCCAGAAACAGGAGGCTGTGAGTTTAGTAGCACGGCACCAATATGTGTTCTCTGCCATTCCGGGAAAAACCCAAATTATCCAGCATGATATAGTTACTCCTCCCGGGGTGGTAATAAAACAGAGGCCATACCGTATACCCAAGGTAAAGCAGGCAGCAGTTAAACAGGAAGTAGAGGAGATGCTTCACCTAGGGGTCATAGAGGAATCAAATAGTGAATGGAATAATCCCATAGTTTTAGTGCCTAAGCCTTCAGGTGCTTTAAAGTTCTGCAATGATTTTCGCAAATTAAATAAAGTGTCACAGTTTGATTCCTATCCGGTTAAAAAAAAAGTAGGGACACCCCAAAAAATTAATTTAAAAATTGGGGTGAACAAAAAAAAAGGGAAAAAATTGTTTAAAAATAGGGAAATAGGTTCAGGGCTATTCTGCAAGTATGCGGCAGGTGTTTTCTAGAATACAATTATAGCGGCAGGTGCACAAATGCAGAATTTTAAAAAACTTACTTTAGGGACTTAAAAATATGCTAGCACCCATTTTCATGTACCCCAAATTTGATGGGACCACTTAAAAAAACGAAAAACATAACCTAAGTGCTCTTCTGCATCACTTCTTCAATGTCGGGAAAAAACACCTGCTGTGGCTATTTAAATCCCCGACTTTCAATTACAGGCTAAAACGGGGGTACCCATAGTGATCCCCCATGTTTTTACAATTTTAGGGGGGTCCTACAATTTTTTTAAGGAAAAATTTGTAACTTTACGCAAATCCAACTTCGGAGTCTCCCGTTTTCGTTAATTTAATATTGAATATGAGGAAAAGCAGGCGCGCCCCCAATACTTTAATGCAGGTAAAAACTCTGATATGAAATGTAAACTTCGACAGCGAAGTTTACATTTCATGTTGAATACCCATCATAGTCATCTTTAGCCCCGAATGGGAGTCACACCTACCAAGAGTAGAAGCAGTGTTGGAATGTTTATGGGCACATCCTGAGAAGTGTGCCATTGGAATGGTGGAGGCAAAATATTTGGGATATATTTATAGGCAGGGGGCAGGTAAAACCACAACCCAGTAAGGTGGAGGCGGTCCTCACATGGCCTAAACCCAAATGTAAATCCCAGCTCAGAACATTCCTTGGCCTAGTGGGTTACTAACGCAGATTCATTCGTGATTTTGCCACGAGGACAGCACCATTAACTGTGTCTTAAGAAACAGTCCCCAGACAAGATAGTATGGTCTAAAGCAGCAGAAGCTGCATGGCAGGATTTAAGGCGCGCCTTTTGTGCAGAACCTGTCCTAACTTTAAAAAACAGTTTATATTGCAGACAGATGCCTCAGGTACAGGATTGGGAGCAGTCCTTTCCCAAGTGGTAGAAGGGGAAGAGAAACCCATCCTCTACCTTAGCCGGACATTGCTGCCCAGGGAGTGCAAGTACTCAACTGTGGAGCAAGAGTGCTTGGCAATCAAGTGGGCAGTAGACTCGTTAAAACATTATTTGTTGGGGCGGGAGTTTTTGTTGGTTACAGATCATGCACCTTTACAGTGGATGCACATGAACAAAGAAGTGAATGATCATGTAACCCGCTGGTTTGTGTCTTTGCAGCCATTTAAGTTTGAGGTGCAGCATCGTCCGGGGAAACAGCACCTCAATGCTGATGCCCTTTCCAGAAGGTTTATTGGGTCTGATCCTCCAAGCAACCCTATGGTTAAGCTAGAGGAGGAGGAAGAGGGTGAGGAGGACGAGCTTCGGGAAAGAGTAGAGAGTTGTATACCCGGACGTGTGGCACAAATAGATGTGGGCGAAGCAGATAGCTCGCCTGAAAGTGTTTTAGTTTCACCAGGGTGGTTGAAGCTAAGGGGGGAGGAGTGTGACAGGGTCAGCATAATTTCACATGAGGTAAATATGGAATATCCAGATCTCCCAGTTTTGGCAGAGAAAAGGCATTAGGAATGTGTAATGTCCAGTTTAGGTGTTGTATCAATCAGAGTCTGGAAAGGCAGCTGATTACAGACATCTCTGTGAGGCTGGTTTAAGAACGGCAGAGATAGTGGGGAAACTGAGCCTGACGGTGAAATAGTTGCCCAGCTTATAGGCCCGGGGGTGACTAGTGTTAGGATTCCTGGACCTGCGAGTCCACTGAAGAAATTTTGCTGTTTTGAAGACTTTGTGCAACATCTTGCCTGTGAAACTGCCATATCCTGTGTACCTGTCTGTGATGAGCAATTAAATTACTGATGGATTTTACCCGGTCATTGTGATTCTTGTCACAGTATAAAACCATTATGCATACACAGTATATGAATATATTAAAAATAGGATTATCTATAAGTGAATCATTGCAATGAGTTTTGTCATCTTAGTCTGAAGCATAAACAAGTTTTGTCATTTATTGATTTTGTCTGGGATGTGTAATCCGTGTCATCATGGATACTTTCTGTCACAATGAGCATTCCTATGATCATCCATTAACTCACTTATATAGTGTAAGAAACATAATTTACATGTCAAGATTCCTGTCTTCAGAGAAGCTCATCGCAAAAACAAATACTGTAGAAGAAAAAGATAAAGACACCCACTGTCAGCATCTGTAGATACTGTAATACCACCTGTGGCTTCATTAAGCTCCACCATTGGTTTCACCATCGAAACGTGCACCAGCGCCTTATGGCATGTGCAATTTCTCCATCCGAGTATGGCCTCTAAAGTGAGCGATTGAGGGCCTTATTCAGAGATGTACGCTGTTCCGATATTTACGCAGTTGAGCAATTATCGGTTGATTGCACTTGAATCACAGTCGCACTGCGCCATGGTATCTTTGTGATGCTGCTTGCAGTAAGGATTTGGGACCTCATTCAGAGTCGGTCGTAAGCGGTCGCTCGGTCGTACGCATCTGATGTTTCCAAACCATGCATGCGCACGGTTAGTTGTGCGCATGTGCGTACAAGGTTTTGCAATCCAAAATGCTGTAGATCGTACGGCTTACGAGCAGGAAGTGGCTTCCGTGAGTTGATTGACATGAAAGGCCGTTTGTGGGTGTTGACGGGGGTGGTGGTCTGAAAATGCAGGCGTGCCTCAGCGTTTTGAAGGCGTTTTAGGGGCGTACATAAATTACCTGCTACGACCGACATAGCCGGAAGTAGTAAAACGTCACTCTGCGAGCAGGTTTGAGGGCTGGCTGATCGTACAGCTTAAGGTAGGGTAGGAGCTCCCGCAAGCCACACAGTACAATCGATCCTATCGAATGTTATTGATGTTAGGATTGATGTTTCTATTTTGAGCCACACAATGCAAGCAGCTAATAATCGATTGTTGAAGCTAATAACACTGCTAATTGGCTTGTAATTGATTCAGCTGCGTTTGCATTAGCGAATAATAAGAATAAATAAATTTCATGGGGATGGCTTTTTTTATGCGTTTCTTTTTAAATTTTTGTGGGCATCAATCAACACAACACAAGCAGCCGCAACCATCATAAGAAAATTAACATACAGCGACTGACAACGACTGACAACGATTGACTGGATCGCTAGCTGCTATCACTCGTTAGCTAGAGGAGGTGCATTGTTCACGTATGGGTGTCACTTTGGTTGCGACCGACCGGCCGTGCGATTGCTTCCTTTTTCAGTTTCTCGGTCGTTAGGTGTATGACCGAGCGGCCGCTTACGACCGACTCTGAATGAGGTCCTTAATCTCAAAGCGACTGACAGTCAGGGACTGATTGGGAAAGGTAACGGGGAGTGTCGGCAAAAAATCCAGGCCGCTTTCATAGCCTGCGTCTGCAATCCTGTACACAGATAAAGTGGTTCTAAATTCCCAGTTACGGCGGCCAATCTGCGTGAACATAGGATGATTATCGAATGATCTGCAACGATGGCTGCATATTTGTAGGCATTTGCTTACAAAGCATTTGCAGATTTTCGCACAGCAGCTACTTGCAGTATTGCAGCTGCGAATGCATTAGTGTACATCTGTGAGTCAGGCCCAATGGATTTTTTTATGCGGTACCCACATAAATAATAATCATGTGTTTTTTTCCAGAAGACCTTGTATTTTAAAAAAATACCATTACTCATTCTAACATGTCAAAAATATAATTAACCCAAATGGCCAAAAAAGGTTTTTTTATTCAAATGTCAAGAAAGGGAACCAAAAAGTAAACGTGATTTATTTCCATTTTATAAGCACCACAATTAAATACTGTACTTTGTGGTTCTTGTTTCGTCAGTAAACCACCTTTCCAAAATAGTAAAAAGCTGGATTCTAAGGGGTAAATTTACTAAAGTGAGAGTTTTTAGAAGTGGAGATGTTGCCCATAGCAACCAATCAGATTCTAGCTATTATCTTCTAGAAGGTGCTATTTAAATGTTAAGTAGAATCTAATTGGTTGCTATTAGCAACATCTCCACTTTAAAAACTCTCACTTTAGTAAATTTACCGCAAGTGTAGGTTTTGACAAAAAAATTAGCACTTTAAATTCATTTTTTTTTCTTTTTAATTTTGCTATCTCGGTTTAAAGTAGAGATGTACACTGCCCCCCCCCCCCCCACCCACCCCCCGTATTTTGGATCTCCCCTGGATTTGGATCTGGATTGGTTTTGCCAAAACCTCACCTCCGTGTTTTGTTTTTTGTTTTTGGTTTTGGATCTGGATTTTTTCTTACAAAATCATAAAAACAGCTAAAATTACATAAAATTTGCCTTTCTTTGTTCCTACAGTATTATTAACCTCAATAACATTTATTTCCACTTGTTTCCAGTCTACCACCTCACAATATTGATTATTTCATCTAGTTAATGGGCCAAAAGGTTGCATCCAGCTAGCTGGCTCAAAACTGATTGATAAATAGAGTTGAGGACCGTGCAAAGATGAAGGTTGGTGTACCCCTTGAGGATTGAAGAATTGATAGTTAATAGTTGGCGCAGCCACTGGCTGAAGTAAGAAGAGTTGATACTTGATAATTGGTGCAGCCACTGGGTGAAGAATTGATAGTTGGCGCAGACACTGGCTGAAGTAAGAAGAGTTGATACTTGATATTGGTGCAGCCCCTAACTGAAGAATTGATAGTTGGCACAGACACTGGCTGAATTGATAATTGGTGCAGCCCCTGGCTGAAGAATTGATAATTGGTGCAGCCCCTGGCTGAAGAATTGATAATTGGTGCAGCCCCTGGCTGAAGAATTGATAATTGGTGCAGCCCCTGGCTGAAGAATTGATAATTGGTGCAGCCCCTGGCTGAAGAATTGATAATTGGTGCAGCCCCTGGCTGAAGAATTGATAATTGATGCAGCCCCTGGCTGAAGAATTGATAGTTGATAGTTGATAGTTAATTGATGATGCAGCCTCCGGGCTGAGTAGTAGTAGAATACAGAGAACTCTTGGCAAGTTGCAGCCATTACAGCCTTGAGGGCTGGTGAAGAATGACGACAGCTGTCCTTTGGGCCATGAAGCAGGATGTGGCCTTTGGGCCGTGTAGCAGCTTTAAGGGCTGAGAACCCTTGGCTAAATGTCGCTGTTGTGCGACTTGTGCCATCGGGTTGACACAACAAGCAGCAATTGGTTCAGAATTTTCTTTAAAAAAATTAAAGGGGCATGCAGGAGATGCTGTCTGTGGCCATTACAATTTCTGAACATTCATAAACCATAACATTAAAATGTCAGGCAGCAATGCCCCAACCAGCACATAATGGAAAGGAAAAAAGGTGCAAGATGGAATTGTCCTTGGGTCCTCCAATCCACCCTTATGTTGTATATATGAAATAGGTTATTCACAGTTTAACAAACCAATCACTTCAGTGACAGGGACTGCCATTTGAAATGATTGGTTTGTTTGGACAAAACTAGCTGCCAATGAGCAGTGGACATTGGTGGCAATGATCCCATACACAAACTGGCTTTACAGTACATTAGATTAGAAATTGTCATCGTCAGCCCCATCAGTGTGTGCATCCTCCTCTTCATCACACAATATGAATTCGTCCCCACTGGAATCCACCATTACAGAGTCAGACGCTTCTGTATTTTTTGGACTTAAGTGTTGGTAAAGGACTTCCTCGTGGAATTTGTAATTCATTTTGGTGAACATCATCTTTTCCACAATTTTGGGAAGTAACCTCCTATGATGATCACTGACAAGGCTCCTGGCTGCACTGAAAACTCTTTCAGATAACACACTGGAGGGTGGGCAACATAAATACAGCAAAGCCAGTTTGTGTAAGGGACTCTAAATTGCCTCTTTTTCCTGCCAGTAGTGAAACAGACTGTCTGACATGCCTATTTGGATGCTATACCTAAAATAGTCATCCACCATTCTCTGAATGGCAACTGTATCAAACAAAGTCATGGTAGTATTGGTTATTTCAGACCCAACCAGATGTCATTAGATTTTGCTGACTAATCTGCATCATCACCAGCAGTGGGTCTCTTAGGAAAATGTAGTTTTTTCCTGGCAGCTGTAAAAACTGAAGGAGGAGATGCTGCCGTGTCACGTTCCGCTTGATCTGACAATTTTTTCACCACCAGCTCTTTGCATCTTTTCAGATTTATGTACATTGGAAAGAAAGATACAAGGTACACCTTAAACCTAGGATCAAGTATGTTCGCCAAAATATAGTGATCTGATTTGAAGAGATTGACAACCCTTGGATCCTGTCGAAGGGCATGAAGGGCTTGACCTACAAGTCTCACATACTTAGCGGAATCACTCAGTTTTAGCTCCTCCTTCAGTTTCTCCAGCTGCTTTTGCAAAAGTCTGATTAGGGGAATGACCTGACTCAAGTTGGCAGTGTCTGAACTAACTTCACGTGTGACATGTTCAAAGGGTTTGCGAACCTTGCACAACATGGAAATTATTTTCCACTGCGCTTGACTAAGGTGCATTCCCGCTCCTCTCCCTATGTCATAGGCCATAGTGCAGCCTTGATTGGCCTTTTTCTGCTCCTTCATCCGCTGAGGCATATAGAGGGTAGAATTCCACCTAGTTACTACCTCTTGATTCAGCTGATAGCAGGGCAAATTCAACAGTTCTTGCTGGTGCTGCAATCTTCAACAGGCAGTTGCTGAATGTCGAAAATGTCCAGAAATCATTCGGGACACTGAGAGCATCTCTTGCACGCCACTGTCATTTTTTTTTTAAAATGTTGCACCACCACCACCAGATTAATTGTGTGAGCAAAACATGGGATGTGATCGAATTCGCCCACATGTAATGCTCGCACAATATTGCTGGCATTGTCAGAAATCACAAATCCCGAGGAGAGTCTAAATGGGATAAGCCATTTTGCAATGATTTCCCTGAGTTTCTCTAAGAGGTTCTCAATGGTATGCCTCTTACTGAAACCGGTGGTACACAGAGTAGCCTGCCTCTGAATGAGTTGGCATTTGTTAGCTGCTGCTGCTGTTTGCACTGTTGGAAGCAATACACCTACCCAGTGGGCTGTCACAGTCATGTAATCTATAGTTTGCCCTGTCCCACTTGTCCACATATCTGTGGTTAAGTGGACAGTGGGCACAATGGCAATTCGGAGGACATTAATAAGTTTTTTTTAATGCCCTTGTACAGATTGAGAATTGCTATTCTAGAGAAGTGTAATCTAAAAGGCACATTGTAGTGAGGACACAGGACCTCCATTAACTGGGTAAAACCCACTGCATTAATGGCGGACACTGGATGCACATCTAATACCAGCATAGCTGTTATGGCGTCAGTAATCCGCTGTGCAGCTGGGTGTTTGCTGTCATACTTGTTTGCCAATGCAACGGACTGTGACACAGTCAATTGTTTGGTTGAACTTCTTGAACTACTAAAAGTAGTCTTTTTCCTGGTACCCTTCTGGGATGAAGATCCACTTATAGCAACAGCAGCAGTAGCAACAGCAACAGGCATAATGCTCAAGGATCCTTCTAAGGAACAACTGATAGGAGAGGAGTCAGCCCTTATAATATTGGATGAAAGGCTACTTCCAATCATGAATGAGGATGTTGATGATGATGCAGGTGTTGGTGGTGGATATTGCAGGTGGTTGGATCCAGATAGAAGGGAGCAGCTTGGGGACACTGGACTGATTGTTGTTTGTTTTTTTGTCCCCAAACTTTCAATATCCTTTCAGATTTGATGAATGTGCTGCAAATGACGTAACAGGCAGAAGGTTCCAAAATGGTTAAGGTCCTTACCTCTACTCACTGTTACTTGGCAATGGTCACAAATGGCTTGGCAAAAGTTGTCTGGATTTGGGTGGAAATTATTTCACACATGAGAAGTGGATTTTTTGGTCCCTTGTCCAGGCATGGCAACAATGGGATTTTTCCCACCTTGGGCAACAACTGTTGCCTGATTTACAGCTTTTACACAAACATCCTCGCCATCAACATCCTCATCATCCTTGTTGTTATTGCCAACTAGATAAATATCCTCCTCATCGTCCTCGTGCAATTCCACAAAAGCATCCTCGTTTTCTATGTCAGAAGGCACACAAATGGTGGAAGGAGGGTCTCTTCAAGTACAGTATTACTAGAAAGGTCAGGCTCACACATGGCAACAGCTCACACACTTGGACTCTCCTTAGGGATTTTTGATTTTTCAGATCACACAGTTGGTTCTGGTGTCTTACTCGTCTTAACAATTTAAATTTTTTTTGTACCTCTCCTACAAACAAAGGGGCTTAAATTATCATTAGAACCATCAGTCATCATAAATACAGGCCAATGCCTAATCCTTTCCTTGACACTTTGTGTAGTGAATGGCATATTGCCAATTTTTTGTTCCTCTAAAGCTGACTTAGGTTTACATTTTTTTTGCTGTAACAGGGTAAAAGTTGATTTTTTTTTAACCTGAGTTTTTGGCCTGACTTAAGCCCTGGTACATCGACCTTCATAGATGACGTTGACGGCCTTCAAGACTGGTATGTGGACCCTGCTCTCTGGTCATGTGACTGTCCTCCATACTCACTACGCACACAACCACACAAAAAAATGTTGTTGTTTTTTTGTAACACTGGGGTGAACTCCTCAAATAGGCAGCAGCCCCTTGACAGACAGCAACACAGCACCCTTGCGCACCTACGCCGATGACTGGTGTGGCTAACACGCACACAAAAAAAATGTAATTGCTTTTTTTTTAACACTAAGGTGAACCCCTGAAAGAGGCAGCAGCCCCATGACAGACAGCAGCACAGCACCCCTGCACACCTATGCCGATGACAGGTATGGCTAACATGCACACAAAAATTATTATTATTTTTTTTTTAACACTGGGGTGAACCCCTGAAAGAGGCAGCAGCCCCTTGATAGACAGCAGCACAGCACCCCTGCACTGATGACAAGTATGGCTAACATGCACACACACAAACTGTATTTATTTTTTTTCACACTGGGAGTGGCTGAAGAGCACCCTGGACAACACAGCACTACAGTCAGCCCTTATGGACAGAACAACATCCAGCCAGCTTCTCTATAGACAACAGTCAGCCCTTATGGACAGGACAACAGCCAGTCCCTCTATAGACAACAGCCAGCTCTTATGGACAGGACAACAGCCAGCCCCTATATGGACAACTGGAGCCAGCTACTATGCACAGCGTCAGCGTGCAACAGCAACATCACAGATCCCAGATCCCTCCCTCTTCACTCTCCATGAAAAATGGCTGCAATCACAGGACCTTTATAGAATCCAAAATCCGCGAGAATCCGACAGCGGGATGATGAGGTTTTGCCTCGTTTTCAGATCCGAGTCAGGTGGGAAAACCTGAGCCGACTCGGATCTGCCTTGGATACCCTTGGTTCGGGTAGGTTCAGATCTCTGAGATCAGAACAGAGTCTTTGGCACCCCTGCTTACCACAGCTCTAAAGAGCCCTGTCCCGTGACATTGTCTCGAGACAGTCCACTGGGTTGAGCCATGTGGCTCAACTCAGTACGCTGATTCTCTCTGCCCATCCCTAGTGGTAATTCTGGCTATGACATACACTATAGTAGAAAGGGTGGAGTAATATAGCAGGGAGTGCTTTGGTTTCTATCAGGAAAAGAGGGTCCGGTTAGAGAGAAGTATATAACAGCTGTCGGCAGCTGAGGGCTAGTTTGGAGTTCTCTTCCTTGGGTGCTCACACCCCCCTGTGCCCAGAACAGGGGAGTGGAGCTGGTGATGGAGCCTGTCACAACATGAGCTGTGAAGATGATGGGAGCCAGCACCCACCCTGCTGGAAAGGCAGCGTCTGGTGGCCAGGAGGCTGTCAGTGGAAGATTACAGCAGGTGGTAGGCGAAACAGCCAGCTAAAAGGCCATACAGTCTAATGGAGGTGGAGTGATAGTCAGAGGCTAGTTTCCCTGTCCACTGGGCAGAAGTGTTGGGTGAGCTGTATCACACCAGCAGGGGGGAGGGGGGTAGTGGCGGCCAGTTGGCGCATGCACGGGCACCTTGTCAGTGTATTTTTTCTGAAAAATACAGTGAGAAGGCTGCGGAGGAGGTTCGCGGGGACAGAGCTTTATTGCAATAAATCAATAAATCCCAGTGATATTGCCTGAATTCGCAATGCAAATTCAGTCGGTAATATCTGCATTTTAATGTGGCTTATAGAGCTTTAATTATCTAACGACAGGTGGATTCATACACTAGCTGGCTGCTTCAGATACAGACTCCAAATTTTCCTATACAAAGGAGGATACTGGCATGATACCCTAGGTAAAACAGTGTAAATAACTAAGAGTTAAAAGCAATCTGGACTCATAATTACAAAGCACTCTCATATTACAGAATACACTGTAGACTATACATCATTTTATTCTATGGATCCATATACATACATATTACTCTGATCTAGTATTATAGCATTGTTCAGCTAATTGTATGTATTGCTAGGTCTCAACAAACAGAGAAAAAGCTTAGGCGCTGTCGAAGCCATATAATTGGCTGAGACAGGATCGGTTTAAAATTAGATCTGCACGACGCCATTTTACGAATGGCAATGAGACGCCATTTTGCGACTGGCAGCCCAGTGCCATTTTTAATAAAACTCGCCATTATAAGTACATACGGCGATCCTATTATTTAGCGTCGTGCGATTCCCACACAATAGAAAGAAGTTAAAAGTCATCACCATGTAAATACAGACAGTCACTAAAATATATAATTATCCCTGCAAGACACGCACCATAGTGTACTCCACAAAACACATAGTCACACAACACTAACTAGCGTCTTTTCCCAATTCCCCAATACTTACACACTGCACACTTACATAAAAGGTTCCCTAGTATTAAAGTGTAAAAGTCAAGGTTTATTCAGTAATTATTAATGTTGTGTAATAAAGATTATTTGTTATCTAAGGTTTAGGACATGGTAAGCAGACCATGTCTGGTGTTGTACTGATCCACTGTGTCTCCACAGATTTCCGGTACCATCGGCGAGAAGATCAGAACCTGCGTCTGCAAACTACGGACTATAAAGAGTTAAAACATTAAAATGTACTCTGTAATGTTAGCAGATTAGATTAGCATGCAGCGGGAAAAAAGGACACAAGGGCGGTTGGAGGCTGTTTGTGTCCATTTGAAATTGTCCTATAAACTATCCTGTAACAGAAACACCTTTAAGAAGAACCAATGGAATCATGCCAAACTTGTCTATAGTATTGTCTATCCCTGAAAGAGTATATATGTGCGCTCTCTCACCCCAATGGAGAGTCTTCTTGCTGTGCTGTTGACGGAGGTTTCTAATGCTGATGCCGGTATCTGGGTCCAGAGCATGTGCGTATGTAACAACTGTACCATGGGCCTGTATGATTTATTTGCGCTAATTGTCTTTAGATCACAACGTGTAACCATCTGTTTTTATACTGAGTAATAATTTTGTGCTTTGGAACCACATTCAAAGTCTGAAGGCATTTATTTACTGTGCGACTCATTATGCTAAATTGCGACAATTTTAGAAAGTATAGGCAAGATTTAGAAGGTATAGGTAGGATTGCATAGAGGTTTAAATTAGGTATCAATAGCGCTCAAGAGTTAAAATCTCTCTCCAGTCTCAAATGCGGCTGTATGAGGTAGTCACCCTCATAGATATAAAAGGTATGTAAGTAGGATAAACACAGTCGCAGAGGCTGGAGGTAGCAATCAATATACTCAATCGTCAGAATAAAAATACATAAACATTTATTTATATGAAAATCACATCAATAGTGTCAACAATTGACATCCAGAAAACAGTTATAATAACAACCTTAAAAAAATATATATACTGTTAATAATTGGACATGTAGCATGTGGTGCGTATTCCCTGGATATGGCCCAATATTAGATACTCTCCTGTCTCCAGAGAATTGGGAAAATAGAGCGCGATGCAGACCCGTTCGCTATATGCAAGCGGCCCGATGTTCTGCGTACGCGCATGTTTCATTCTGCGCGTGAGCGAATTACGCACTGCGATCGCATACCGCTACAGGAGAGGCCATTTGTGGGTGGTAACAGGGGCAGTCCAGTAAAACAGGGGGTTGGAGATGCGAACGCAGGCGCGCCTGAGTGTTTCAACGCCGTTTCAGAGGCGTGCATAACTAACAGGCAGCGTCATAGTACACGTCACTTGGGGTTTTTTTACACTGAAATGCTCGCAGAGCTTGCGGTAGGGTAAGGCTACCACAAGCACTGCGTCTGCATCCGATGGTCCTCGATGTACCAATTTTTTCATACACTTCCTGGAGATGACGTGGGTGTGCTAAAAGTGGGTGTGCTTATGCCTTGGCGAGCGATCACATCCCATGATGTCAATTTGGAAACTTTGCATACGCTCGCTGCGAGCGTACGCATCTAGCGACCAGGTCTGAATCAGGCCCATAGTCTTTATAATAAAGTCACTATTGTTTGCAAGTCTGATTAGCCTATACTGTGATGTAAAGTGTTATTTCAAATATTACCTGCGGGCTCCTGTGCCTTGTTGTCATTGAAAATAAACACCCTTTTGCACCTGGACATTAGTGCGCTCAAACCGACCAGCGGGGAGCATCTAATGTTGGTGACTGTCCTTTTGTAATCCTGGGGTCACAATGTGACAATATTTGGAGCCCCGTTCAGTCTCTTCCACAGCTCCAGCTGTGTGTGTTATGCGGAAAGGACTGAGGTATTTACCTGTGGCCTTATTTAGGATCCCGTCTCATGCTCCATATGCCTCCGGGCAGTGTGGCAGTGGGACTAGGTCAGTTTCCCTGACTGGCTTCCAGACGTGCCTGACTCGTTAGCAGGGCTGGTATTATTCAGTCCCCCGGAGATGGTAATAGCTGGACGCTGCCGGCAGACAGCCAGGGTCTCTTAGTTGCAAACAAGGGTTGAGATGAGCCGTATCCACGGGAATTACTGCAGCATAGAAAATCACCTACTGTACGTGTTTCCACTTCACAAAGACATCTTTTCCAAGGTGGATTGCTACCTCCAGCCTCTGCGACTGTGTTTATCCTTTTGCTAGGTGTCAAACTGTATGTGATGAGTTATGTAATGCAAAAAAAAAGATGTTCATGTTCTTATATGCATGAATATCTTGTCTGTATAAATTTCATTAAAACTAAACTATACAGAATGGTGTCTACTTACTGGGAGGAGAGGTGAGAGTCATTGGAGAACACACAAATCCAAGAAAGACAGAATGTGATCAGGAATATGGGTATAAGTTATACATTGTGTTATTTATACCACATTACTCAATCACTATTAGTATTTGGGTTTTCCCAAGTAGGCCCATATCAACCACCAATACTTGGGTGGAGGCACTGCCAACAAAAAAGGTACACCAGTTAATGAGAGGTTAAAGGTAGGAAAATATTAGACAGTATGAGGGTTATATAAGTGTAGCTATGGCCATGGTAGGGCCCTCCCACCCATATATGGAAAATGTCTATTTTCCTTTACACAGGGTAATACTGTCTGGTGGTCACAAGTGATCACTAGACAATAACTACTACTGGGACACATATTTCAAATCACTCACTTTAAAATATGGATGCTGTCACTATGTGGGTGATAGTGTGTAGTGCTCTCCCCCCCCTCCTCACATAAGGAAAATCACCAGACAACAAGTACTAAGGGGCCTCAACATATTGGGGGATCACCCTCTTTCTAAAATGGGTACCCCTAAATTATTTGTAGAGAGTTTGGGGGAGTCCTTCCCCCATGCCTGAACTTCATTATTTTTCTGTAGTGCAGGAGGGTATTGTCTGGAGAAATGAGGGTACCCCCTGTTAGATATGATAATATCTCAACAGAGAGGTGGAGCAATTCTTAAAGTATCGAGAAGAGCAGGGATGGGGAACCTCCTGTCCGGGGGCAGGAATGATTTGGTCTGGCCTTGCAGCTTATTTGTGCTAGCATCATCTGGCTAGCAGCGTACCTAGAATGGAAACCTGCAGCCAGAATCTATGCAGCAGTGCTGCCTGGAGCATCCTTAGGATGCTTCAGACAGTCACATCGCTGCTCTTACAGCATTGCTGTAATCACCGGCGATTGTGGCCCTGCCCTGTGTGACATCTCTCGGAGGGGCATGGGCTGCACCAGGCCCGCAAATAATGTTATATATATCAAAATGGTCCTTGGCAGAAAAAAGGTTCCCCACCGCTGGAGTAGAGCATCAATTGGCCATCATCTATACTCCTGAGCAAAATAGTGCCAGTGAATGAGCAATCTGTACCCTAGTAGACTGAGCAAGATGCATGCTAAAGGACGCAAGCCAAGACAAGCACTTTGGGAGGAAGCCGTATCCAGAGCAGTATATTTTAAGATCTGTTCTCCTACAGTTGCCCTAAAGGACATAACACCCTTAGAAGCATGGAGAAAACCAAGTGTATGACATCTCAGAACTTGAAAGTATGGCCTATGTGCATATACCAAAGGAGAAAAGATGCAAGCTGGATTCAAAGTCAGTGAAGTGCATCATGCTTGGATGAGTAGTGCTCATCTTCCACAGTCTACCTGATATCGGGAAGATGAACCCCACCAAAGGGTTAAACACTTACTAATGTTGAAACCCTGTGTATAATAATCCTTATTTAAAAATTAACAAATATTTAAATATAAAAGAAAGGATAGATCCACATGGGGATTGTACATATTTGTATTAAATTAAACAAAATACATTTCAAAATAATGATCTATAAAAATGACTAAATATAAAATTATTAAAATGCCAGTATGTTATAATACTGACACAAAATGATCCTTGGGGACCTATATGTATACAATGTCACAAAGTGTACAGGCGTATCTCATAGCTGTGGGAGAAGGTGTCAGCTTCTAAACAGTAAAGGATGACAGGGTGTGTTCTGAGAAGTAATCTCAGGTAGCCTTACTGTATTAATCAACAAGGAAAACTAATGCAGGAAGCTCAAATGATAATAAGGCTTTCCTATAGGGATTACCAGTCAAAAGAGGCTGAAACAGGGGTTAAATGTTCACTTTTTGCCTGAGGGGGAAGTACAGAGCACTGTCCCATAAGTGACGGCCCATCCTTAAATGGTTTTCACGTACAACAAATATTTATAAAACAAAATGAGACATGGTGTCACTTAACCAAAAGATATATATATATATATATACACATATACACACACACGCAATTGCAAAAATGATCCAGCACTGTTTAAAACACATATAATGCCTGCTCTGGTGCCATCCTTACAGGGGTCGGCATCCCCACCATATACATATGCAAGAGGCGGCACTCAGAGTCCATTCAATGAAGGTGAAACAGTGCTGTGATTTATTCAATAATCATCTCATCGACATTTCGGGGGCCACATGTCCACCCCGAAACACCGATGAGATGATTATTGAATAAATCACAGCACTGTTCACACCTTCATTGAATGGACTCTGAGTGCTGACCTCTTGCGTATATGTATATATAGAAGGAATTACGTGACAATGCACGCATAGTCATCCGACCCGCAGATAAGGGTGGTGGTGTGGTCGTGCTAAACTCTGATGACTATGTGAGCAAAGTCATGAGTCAATTAACTGACAACAGTTGTTATAAACAATTGAAATTTGACCCACACTGACAGATTTAATGTGAAGATTGATGCCATTATATCTTTCGGTTTTAATAATGGCTGGATAGACGAACACACTGTTCGCTTTTTTACCCAAGATTTTCCTCACATACCTCTCTTTTACATATTGCCAAAAGTGCATGTCATTGACACGACCCCCTGGCAGACCAATTATCAGCTCCAGAGGCTCTTTATGCCAAAGCCAGTCACAATACGTGGACTATTTTTTACAATCAGTTGTGCAAAATACTCCTTTCTTCTTAAAAGATACATCCAATTTTTTTAATAAGCTTGATATTTTTGGCCAACCACCCACTGATTGTATCATGGTGACGCTTGATGTCACAAGTCTCTATACGAATATCGTACATGAAGATGGTCTGAATGCTATGAGGGAGATTATCTCATCCAGTCGTTATTATGGAGGTCCCCCAATTGAGTTTGTTTTGCTTTTCATGGAGATTATTTTGCATAAAAATTATTTTCTTTTCAATAATGACTTTTTGCAACTCGAAGTAACAGCGATGGGGTCTAATATGGCCCCACCCTATCCAAATCTATATATGTATTCTTTTGAGAAAAGACACATTACGCAAAATAAAAAAATGTCACAATACATTTCTTTTTATGTTAGATATATTGATGATTTATTTATTATTTGGGCTGGAGGAGAGACGGCCCTTAAGGAGTTTGTGGAGAGTCTCAACCTATTACCTGGGTCTATCAGATTCACCTACAAATGTAGTGCTGATACAATAGACTATCTAGATGTGTGTATCAAAATAAGTAATGGTAGGTTTTCAACAACCGTTTACACCAAGCCGACAGATAAGAACACTCTACTAGAAGCATCTAGTTTTCATCCCATGCCTCTCAAAAGAGGACTTCCGTTTTCACAACCTGTCAGAGTAACTCGGATTACATCAGATAAGAGAGAACTCCAAGATAGGACAGAAATTCATTCAATGTGGATATTGTAAAACCGAGGTCGACCAATCTATACAAACTTGTCTAACTTTAAATAGACAAGATCTCTTAAAAACAAGACCAACTAAATTGCAGGATTCAAGGATGGTGTTCAGGAGCACATATTCAATCACCTCAGGGATTGTTAAACAGTCCATTCTGAGGCACTGGCATATATTGCAGACTGAGCCAGTCCTTAAAGATGTATGCGAATCCAAACCTCTCTTCTGTTATAAGAGAAGTAGAAATCTTAAAAAAAGAATATCCACTGCTGATATTGCCCCCTGATCCTCCAACAGAGCCAGTTGGCTAAGCCTGCAACGGGGAGCGTTCAGATGCACAGGTTGCGCTAACTGTAACTTTATGAGGACTGGTAGTACTTTCACACATCCAAATAGCAGAATGGTGTTTATCCTCCAACACAGGACCTGTTGCGACACTAAATTTGTGACCTACATTATAATATGTCCGTGCAACAAATTATATATGGGTAGGACGATCCGCATGCTAAAGGAACACATCTCTATGCACAGGTCCTCAATTAAAAAAGCTTATAGACAGCTGGAAAGTAACACGCCTCCAGTGGCTAGACACTTTGTTTCAAGTGGACATTCGATCAATGACTTCTGTTTTATGCCCTTCGACCATGTGCCCCCCCCTAAAAGAGGAGGAGACAGACACTGGATGCTTCTAAGACATGAATGCAGTTGGATTTACAAGCTTGGGACCATGGTGCCCCATGGACTAAACGAGGAATTCACTTTTTCTGCTTTTCTGGGTTAAAAAATATGTACGTTTAGGCAATTACTTAGACTATACAAGTCGGTTGTACTCCCCACGCTCCTAACTAGTAGCGTTCTGTGACTCATTGTCATTATTGCTACATTATCTGTATCTTAACTGTTCTTATGATTATTCTTGATTAGCGAGATTTGCTGCTATAGTTGTATACACTACGAGTATACTGTGATGTTTACAAACATTATGCTTTTTGCATAGAAATGTTTTTGTATGTATTGTTTTTTATGTGTTGTGGGGATCTGTCCTGTGTCCACACGGTGCGGCTGGCTGGTTGCAGGGTGCACTGTCTGCGGCGTCCTGTTGCTTGCCGTTCCCAAGGTTACCTCCACCGTGTCATCTGTGGACGCGGCCCTGGTGACGTTGGTGCAGCTGGCCCGGATGTGAGCGCACATGTGGGACCCCGCTCCTGCCTGTCGGCGCAGTCTGCAACACAGCACAGGTGAGTTGATTTGTCACTTTTGCTTTAGGGTATTTAACACGGTGCTGTTTAGTTAGCTATTAGTCCCTTGATGAAGGTAGACAAAACGGCCGTCGGGGCTGTCCCGGGTTCAGAGCATGACTTCCCAGTTTCTCTACATGTGCATCTGAACTGCTGATTACTACCTGTCTATTACTGCATCCAGCTGGTTTTGCACCTATATATGGCTTCTTCTTATGTTTCATTAAATATTTTGTTTGGATATCTACGGTGTGCTGGTCCTGGCTCCATTTCACCAAGTATTTGGGACCTACTGTTGCTATGAATTCAATCTGACCTTGCACCTGCTGTTTTAAAGTGGACTGTGCCCTGATTCAGAGCCGGACGCTCTGAGGGAGCGCTCGCTCTGAATCAGGGCCGTCCCTCCTACCTTTTGGAGCGGCCTCCTGACCACTCGCATAGCTGTGGGTGACCACCCACAGCTATAGCGAGCGGCCAAAATGATGGTTGCGATGGTCAAGACCATCACAACCATCGGGCTTGCAACGAGACCCTTGCAGTAGGGTATCGCTGCCGCAAGCCCTGGAGTGCTTTTGGCTCTATAAGAGCCAAAAGCACTCCCACTGACATCACTAGTGATGTCAGTGGGGCCGGCCCCAGACAGTAGGCTTTCCCATGGGAACGCCTCCATCTGGGCAGCCACGCCCCCGGCACGCCCACCAAAGGCAGCGTGCTATCAATCACCATCGACAGCACGCCCCCTTTGGTGCAAGACCCATTCGGGTCTCACGCATGCGCACGACGGAGCCGTCTCCGTCGTGCGCATGCACTTGGGCAACATCGACCCGCTTGCGAGCGCTCGCGATGGGGTCTGAATCAGGCCCTGTGTGCGCTCCATTTTCCCTGATAAATATATATATATATATATATAACCACCAGAGCTTGGTCAGAAGTGGTCCGACACCTACTGCACGAGTGGCAAGTCCATGCATCTATACTCTATTGTGTCCATGAGGACAGGATGGACCGTGAGCCAGAGCCATTTCAGCTCCCCAAACATCCCTGCAAGTACCCTATACCATCACCCTAAACTTCAGGCTGCTATATTGCACACAGATTGCCTAACACTGTTACACCTGTGATAACCCTGTGTCATTTGTTACTTACTGTTTTACCAGATTACAATAAATCTGATTAAGCATACCACACAATGAAGGTGTTGGCCAACAGGACCAACACCTTCATTACACAGTATTATCAGTGTATACTTGGCCAATACATGTGTACCTGGGTTTAACTTCTCATCTGGAGGACTACTGCATGAAGCAAATTCTGCTATGCATGTCTATTACAGCTTTACTCTTCTACTACTACCTGCTGTCACCATACTACTCTGCTACTAGAACCTGCTGTTACTATACTACTCTGCTACTAGTACCTGCTGTCACTATTCTACTCTGCTACTACTACCTGCTGTCATTATCAGTGGCATAACTAGGGTATTTGGAGCTCAGGGCAAATGTAAAAATGGAGCCACCCCCCCATATGCACGTGCCGAAGGCGTGGTCACTTAAAAATGGGGCGTGTCAACTTGACACACCCCTTTATCGTCACTCGGAACATTCCTTTCCATATGCACCTTAACCCCAGTAGTGCCCCTTATACAGTACCCCCTTTATGCAATGTCCCCAGTTGTGGTCCCTCTTATGCAGGCCCATAGTAGTGTCCCTTATACAGTACCCCAGTAGTGGTCCCCCTTATGCAGCCCCCCATTAGATCCCCTTATACAGTACCCCCAGTATGCAATGCCCCCAGTAGTGGTCCCCATTATGCAGCCACTCATTAGTTCCCCTTACTCAGTGCCCCCAGCAGTGGCCCCCCCTTATGCAGTGCCCCATGTAGTGGTCCCCCCTTATGCCGTGCCTTTCACATAGTGCCCCCAATGCAGTGCCCCCAGTAGTGGTACCCCCTTATGCCGTGCCTTTCACATAGTGCCCCCAGTAGCAGTCCCCCCAATGCAGTGCCCCCAGTAGTGGTACCCCCTTATGCAGTGCTCTTTATATAGTGCCCCCAGTTGCAGTCCCCCCTATGCAGTGTCCCCAGTAGTGGTACCCTATATGCAGTGCCCTTTATATAGTGCCCCCAGTAGTAGTCCCCCCCATGCAGTGCCCCCAGTAGTGGTCCCCCTTATGCAGCCCCCAGCAGTGATCCCGCTAACAAAGTGCCCCTTATACAGTGCCCTCTGTAGTGGTCCTCCCTATTTAGTGCCTCTAGTAGTGGTCCCGCCAGTGCAATGCCCCTAGCAATAAACCCCTTATATAGTGCCCCCAGCAGTAGTCCCCCCCATGCAGTGCCCCCAGTAGTGGTCCCCCTTATGCAGGCCCCCAGTAGTGATCCCCCTTATGCAGTGCCTTTATACCTCACCAATTTAGTGCCCCCAGGAGTGGTCCCCTAGTAGTAAGCCCCTTATATAGTGTACCCATTAGTAGTTTCCCTTCTGCCCCTAATAGTAAGCCCCTTATATAGTGTCCCCAGTAGTAGTTTCCCTTGTGCCCCTAGCAGTAAGCCCCTCATATAGTGCCCCCAGTAGTAGTTCCCCCCCAGTAGTAGTCCCAAATAGAGGTTCACCCTCTCGATGCAGTGCCCCTAGTAGTAGTTCCCCCCCAGTTGTATTCCCAGTAGTGCCCCACAACCAGTAATGGTACCCCCGCAGTGCAGCCACACAAGTTTAAAAAAAAAATACACTTACCTGAATCCACGCTCCGGCCACTGCTCCCGCCACCACACGTCGGTCCTCCCGGGCTGGCGCGCTCTGCATTATGGGAGAGATATCATGACGTC
Source organism: Taudactylus pleione (assembly GCA_031769625.1). NCBI lineage: Eukaryota > Metazoa > Chordata > Amphibia > Anura > Myobatrachidae > Taudactylus > Taudactylus pleione. The sequence continues at coordinate 4,132,736 of JAUIMM010000584.1, forward strand.
TCTCCCATTACCCATTGTAGGAGCCGGAAGAGCTCATGAGTGAGTTCCAGCCCGGCTCTTGCAGTGGGTGCTGCAGCAGTCAATGAAAGTCTGTCTGACTCTCATTGGCTGCTGGTTAACACGCATATCTCCGTCGCACGGCGGTGATGTGTGTGCAGCAGTAGCCAATGAGAGTCTGTCTGACTTTCATTGGCTGCCGGATAACACACACATCGCTGCCGAGCTGGCGGCGATGTGTGTGTTAAACTGCACAGCCTGCGCCTGCCTCCCACCCTCCTCCTGGCGCTTTTGGGTAAGCACTCAGAGGGAGGGAAGGGGCTCGGCTGTGCAGCACACGACCGGTGCTGGGCGCAGGGAAGCCTAGCGCCGGTCCTGTGTAAATGTGTAGCACTGATGGCACACACTGTGTTCGGCACTACACTGCCTAACGAGGACGGGCCGGATCATGCCCGGCGGTGCCCCCCTGTGCCGCCTGTCCTACAGTGCCCAGCTAGCCCTGCCCTAGTTACGCTACTAGTCACTATACTACTCTGCTACTACTCTCTGCTGTCACCATACTACTCTGCTACTACTATCTAATGTCACCATACTACTCTGCTACTACTCTCTGCTGTCACCATACTACTCTGCTACTTCTATCTGATGTCACCATTATTCTCTGCTACTACTATCTTCTGTCACCAAACTACTTTGCTACTACTAACTACTGTCACCATACTACTCTGCTACTACTCTCTGCTGTCACCATACTACTCTGCTACTACTATCTGATGTCACCATTATTCTCTGCTACTACTATCTGCTGTCACCATACTACTTTGCTACTACTAACTACTGTCACCATACTACTCTGCTACTACTCTCTGCTAAAACCATACTACTCTGCTACTACGATCTGCTGTCACCATACTACTCAGCTACTACTAACTACTGTCACAATACTACTCTGCTATTACTCTGCTGTCACAACTACTCTGCTACTACTACCAGCTGTCACCATACTACTCTGCCACTACTATCTGCTGTCACTATACTACTCTGCTACTACTACCTGCTGTCACTATTCTAATCTGCTACTACTACCTGCTGTCATTATCAGTGGCATAACTAGGGTATTTGGAGCTCAGGGCAAATGTAAAAATGGAGCCACCCCCCCATATGCACGTGCCGAAGGCGTGGTCACTTAAAAATGGGGCGTGTCAACTTGACACACACCTTTATCGTCACTCGGAACATTCCTTTCCATATGCACCTTAACCCCAGTAGTGCCCCTTATACAGTACCCCCTTTATGCAATGTCCCCAGTTGTGGTCCCTCTTATGCAGGCCCATAGTAGTGTCCCTTATACAGTACCCCAGTAGTGGTCCCCCTTATGCAGCCCCCCATTAGATCCCCTTATACAGTACCCCCAGTATGCAATGCCCCCAGTAGTGGTCCCCATTATGCAGCCACTCATTAGTTCCCCTTACTCAGTGCCCCCAGCAGTGGCCCCCCCTTATGCAGTGCCCCATGTAGTGGTCCCCCCTTATGCCGTGCCTTTCACATAGTGCCCCCAATGCAGTGCCCCCAGTAGTGGTACCCCCTTATGCCGTGCCTTTCACATAGTGCCCCCAGTAGCAGTCCCCCCAATGCAGTGCCCCCAGTAGTGGTACCCCCTTATGCAGTGCTCTTTATATAGTGCCCCCAGTTGCAGTCCCCCCTATGCAGTGTCCCCAGTAGTGGTACCCTATATGCAGTGCCCTTTATATAGTGCCCCCAGTAGTGGTCCCCCCCATGCAGTGCCCCCAGTAGTGGTCCCCCTTATGCAGCCCCCAGCAGTGATCCCGCTAACAAAGTGCCCCTTATACAGTGCCCTCTGTAGTGGTCCTCCCTATTTAGTGCCTCTAGTAGTGGTCCCGCCAGTGCAATGCCCCTAGCAATAAACCCCTTATATAGTGCCCCCAGCAGTAGTCCCCCCCATGCAGTGCCCCCAGTAGTGGTCCCCCTTATGCAGGCCCCCAGTAGTGATCCCCCTTATGCAATGCCCTTATACCTCACCAATTTAGTGCCCCCAGTAGTGGTCCCCTAGTAGTAAGCCCCTTATATAGTGTACCCATTAGTAGTTTCCCTTCTGCCCCTAATAGTAAGCCCCTTATATAGTGTCCCCAGTAGTAGTTTCCCTTGTGCCCCTAGCAGTAAGCCCCTCATATAGTGCCCCCAGTAGTAGTTCCCCCCCAGTAGTAGTCCCAAATAGAGGTTCACCCTCCTGATGCAGTGCCCCTAGTAGTAGTTCCCCCCCAGTTGTAGTCCCCAGTAGTGCCCCACCCCCAGTATTGGTACCCCCGCAGTGCAGCCACACAAGTTTAAAAAAAAAATACACTTACCTGAATCCACGCTCCGGCCACTGCTCCCGCCACCACACGTCGGTCCTCCCGGGCTGGCGCGCTCTGCATTATGGGAGAGATATCATGACGTCTCTCCCATTACCCATTGTAGGAGCCGGAAGGCGGAGCTCATGAGTGAGTTCCAGCCCGGCTCTTGCAGTGGGTGCTGCAGCAGTCAATGAGAGTCTGTCTGACTCTCATTGGCTGCTGGTTAACACGCATATCTCCGTCGCGCGGCGGTGATGTGTGTGCAGCAGTAGCCAATGAGAGTCTGTCTGACTTTCATTGGCTGCCGGATAACACACACATCGCTGCCGAGCTGGCAGCGATGTGTGTGTTAAACTGCACAGCCTGCGCCCGCCTCCCACCCTCCTCCTGGCGCTTTTGGGTAAGCACTCAGAGGGAGGGAAGGGGCTCGGCTGTGCAGCACACGACCGGTGCTGGGCGCAGGGAAGCCTAGCGCCGGTCCTGTGTAAATGTGTAGCACTGATGGCACACACTGTGTTCGGCACTACACTGCCTAACGAGGACGGGCTGGATCATGCCCGGCGGTGCCCCCCTGTGCCGCCTGTCCTACAGTGCCCAGCTAGCCCTGCCCTAGTTACGGTACTAGTCACTATACTACTCTGCTACTACTTTCTGCTGTCACCATACTACTCTGCTACTACTATCTAATGTCAGCATACTACTCTGCTACTACTCTCTGCTGTCACCATACTACTTTGCTACTACTAACTACTGTCACCATACTACTCTGCTACTACTCTCTGCTAAAACCATACTACTCTGCTACTACGATCTGCTGTCACCATACTACTCCGCTACTACTAAATAACTACTGTCACCATACTACTCTGCTATTACTCTGCTCACCATACTACTCTGCTACTACTATCTGCTGTCACCATACTACTCTGCCACTACTATCTGCTGTCACTATACTACTCTGCTACTACTACCTGCTGTCACTATAATACTCTACTACTATCACCTGCTGTCAATATACTACTCTGCTACTACTATCTGCTGTCACAACTATTCTGCTACTACTACCTGCTGTCACCATACTACTCTGCCACTACTATCTGCTGTCACCATACTACTCTGCCACTACTATCTGCTGTCACTATACTACTCTGCTACTACTACCTGCTGTCACTATAATACTCTACTACTACCACCTGCTGTCAATATACTACTCTGCTACTACTACCTGCTGTCACAACTACTCTGCTACTTCTACCTGCTGTCACCATACTACTCTGCTACTACTACCTGCTGTCACCATACTACTCTGCTACTACTCTCTGCTGTCATCATACTACTCTGCTACTACGATCTGCTGTCACCATACTACTCTGCTACTACGATCTGCTGTCACCATACTACTCCGCTACTACTAACTACTGTCACCATACTACTCTGCTATTACTCTCTGCTGTCACCATACTACTGTGCTACTATCTGCTATCACCATAGTAATCTGCTTCTACTATCTGCTGTCACCATAGTAATCTGCTTCTACTATCTGCTGTCACCATAGTATTTTGCTGCTACTATCTGCTGTCACCATATTACTTTGCTACTACTATCTGCTGTCACCATAGTACTCTGCTACTGCTATCCGCTGTCACCATAGTATTCTGATAACACAATCAAACTGAAACCTTTTGTAAACCTATTTTGTACAGTATCTTGTCTGTTTCTTCAGTGATCAACTAGAATATACCGGTGGGTAAAACTTCCTCATGACTATGGGCCTGATTCAGACCCGCTCACGAGCGCATAGCTCGCATGCGTGAGCCCCGTAGCGAGTTAATTTTCACTCGCTGTGGGACTCACTACAAGACGGGGCGGCTGTCGATTGTGATTGACAGCTCACCCCGTTTTCTAGGCGTGCAGGGGGGGTGGCTGGACAAACTGAGGCTTTCCTGAAGGAACGCCTGCCATTTGTGGGCGGCCCTACTGTCAGTAGTGATGTCAGTAGTGAGCTTCCTGCTCTTTTAGAGCAGGAAGTTCATTGGGGCTTGCGGTGGACGAGACCCCTCCACAAGGGTCTCATCGCAAGCCCGATGGTTGCGACCATCACCTGGCAGCCTGCTAAAGCTGTGGGTGGTCACCCACAGCTTAGCGAGCGGCCTGGAAGCCGTCCCAAAAAAAAATGCCGCCCCGATTCAGAGTGAGCGCTCACAAAGAGAGTCCGGCTCTGAATCAGGGCCTATGTTCCAAAATTATAAAATGGGGAAATGCTTCTCAGTTCTCTGGGCACACTGGAATCAAGAAGACTTAAGGATTGATTATTAAAGAAATTTGACAACCAAAAATAAAGGACTGATATATATAGAGCAGGCTGAAGCATAATCTTTAATATGTCCATCATAAAGTACCAAGAAATGTTTCTGAAGGTCCTTTATATCCATTACCAGTTCCAGAGCTGTCATCTTCTTGTCATGGCTTCAATACCATCTGGTTTGTTGTAGACAGATTCTCCAAGGCTGCTCACTTTCTACCCCTAGAAGTACTTCCTTCAGCTTCAAAACTGTCTGTATGTTATTTTAAAGATATCTTCTGTCTGTTATCTCTAGAGATAATATCAGGCTGAGAGGTGGAATTCACCTCAAAATTTTAGAGGGCACTATGCAGGGGCGTATTAAGAGAGGAGGGGCCCTGTGAGCATTACCCGTCTGGGGCCCCCTCCTCTCGCCCCAGCGGCACATTGACTGCAGAGTAGACTCTGGGCACTAGTCTGCATCCAGAGTCTACTGCGCATGCGCAGGTCACCAGAAAAACGGCGCGGCTGCTGTGTTCCTGGCGAGTTCCCTACTGCGCACACGCAAAACGCTGGGAAAATGGCTGCGTGCACAATGTCCATGCGTATTGTAAATTGCGGCAACAGCTGATGCCGGACTTCGGAGAGATAAGTATTAAAAACTATGGGTGCAGGGTGTACGGTGTGAGCCCCCCCTGGACCCAGTGGCCCGTGTGCAGCACACACCCTACACCTATTATAGTTACTCCCCTGGCACTATGAAAGTCTTTCAAAATCAAATTATATTTAGCATCAGCCACTAACCTGCAGTCAATGGTCAGACGAGTGAAACAAGATTTGGAGAAGTTTCTCAGAGCCTATCTATCTCAGTATAACTGGGTAGAACGTCTACCATGTGCTGAGTTTGCTCATAATTTATTCCATGAAGCAGCTTTCTATTCTCCATTTTTTATTAACTTCATCCAGTCCTTCCTTAAATTCCGGCTTGTTGTTCAGTACATACTGCCAACACAAAAACAGACAAATCTCAGATGCACAACTCCAAATTATTAATAATATATAAATGCAATAAAATTTTGCAATCAATAGAGGTTTTTAGCATAATCTTGGCCAAGGTTATGGGCCTACCCACCATATCCAGGTAACCTCTGTAGGGTAGGTCCCTAACATACTACGATTCAAATCCAGAGCGCAGGATACCCCCAAACTAGCCCAGCTAAGCCGCCCCAGGGCACCACCATAGTAAGAAAAGTGCAGTGTGAAAGAGATAGTTAGGAGCAGCTACTGCTGCATATAAAGAATGAAAATAAAAAGTGAGGTACATATATAATAAACAAACAGTGAAGGGTTAAAATGTGTTATAAAAGAAAAATGTGTTATAATGCGGTGCCCTGAAACAGATCAACCAAAGGCAATCCAGGAGGACCCACGCCCCAAAAATGAACCAAAGTTGCACTACAGTATATAAAACTTGTAGGACTTACCTAGAATTGTGCCTATTACTAGTGTGCATATTCATCACAAGACTCCATGCTTTTAAACCAATAAGGTAGGGGTGCTAATCCAGACTGAGGGCGTCTCCTTTCCCTCAGGTGTGCAATAAAGCACATTAAATGGAGTATATGGGATACATTGCATTTATATATTATTAATAATTTGGAGTTGTGCACCTGAGATTTGTCTGTTTTTGTGCCTGCAATTTGTCTCATCAGGTAGCACCTCCCATTATATATATATTTAGGGTGTGCAGTCCAGAAATCTTTCCCATATACTCCATTTAATGTGCTTTATTACACACCTGAGGGAAAGGAGACGCCCTCAGTCTGGATTAGCACCCCTACCTTATTGGTTTAAAAGCATGGAGTCTTGTGATGAATATGCACACTAGTAATAGGCACAATTCTAGGTAAGTCCTACAAGTTTTATATACTGTAGTGCAACTTTGGTTCATTTTTGGGGCGTGGGTCCTCCTGGATTGCCTTTGGTTGATCTGTTTCAGGGCACCGCATTATAACACATTTTTCTTTTATAACACATTTTAACCCTTCACTGTTTGTTTATTATATATGTACCTCACTTTTTATTTTCATTCTTTATATGCAGCAGTAGCTGCTCCTAACTATCTCTTTCACACTGCACTTTTCTTACTATGGTGGTGCCCTGGGGCGGCTTAGCTGGGCTAGTTTGGGGGTATCCTGCACTCTGGATTTGAATCGTAGTATGTTAGGGACCTACCCTACAGAGGTTACCTGGATATGGTGGGTAGGCCCATAACCTTGGCCAAGATTATGCTAAAAACCTCTATTGATTGCAAAATTTTATTGCATTTATATATTATTAATAATTTGGAGTTGTGCACCTGAGATTTGTCTGTTTTTGTGCCTGCAATTTGTCTCATCAGGTAGTACCTCCCATTATATATATATTTAGGGTGTGCAGTCCAGAAATCTTTCCCACATACTGCCAATAATGTTGCATAAGACTTCATTCGCATCTGAAACAACAAAGGGCCTGATTCTGATGTGGATGGGTTTAGCATCGCTGCTGTGTCTTTGTACATATGCTAACATAAAAAAAAACAGCAGGAGGCGTCTCTAGTAGAAAAATGCCTCATGCGCGTCACAGTGATCCGCAGCTGTGTACAAGGATGCAGCCTTCAGGTCACTTGCGTGGACATTGGCCATATGAGTAATCCTCAGCCAGATTAAGGTTTATGGGGGCCCTGTGGCGACTAAGTTGTGGGGGCCCCATCAATAAAATTACCATGGCCTCCTGCATTGTCTACTATGCCCCTTTCCTTGTCTCTGGAGTCTCCATTGATTGGCAAGGTGGCAGCACACTACAACATGTCCACGACACTGCTGGGAACCGACTCCCGGCAGCATTGCGGTCATTATCTAGTACACTGCCAGGGGCAAATGCAGGATTTTGAGTGGGTGGATACCGAAGGTAAGTAGCAGGGTTGGGGGGAAGGTTAGGGTTAGACACTAAGAGCATATGCGTGGTCACTTCAGAATATTTACATTCCACTGCCCTCGACTCCATCAGCCCCCCCAATCGGCCGGTGTAATTCCTTTTTTCCTTTGTGGAGCTAGAGAGAGAGAGAGAGAGAGAGAGACAGAGGAAGGGACATGAAAGGAGACAGGGAGAGGAGTCGAGAAAGGGATTGAGGGGGGGAGGAGTGAGACAGAGAGGGCGATAAAGAGAGAGGGAAGAGAGAGGGAGGGTGAAGAGAGGGAGATGACAGAGAGAGACGGGGGAAGGGGAGAGACTGAGGAAGAGAGAGAGATTGATATAGGGAGGAAGGGACACATACACAGTCACACACTACCTGTACCTGTCCTGTTACAGCACCAGCTTTCTAATGGGGTGGGTAATTCATGACACTAGGCCCCATCCCCTACCCATACACCCATGAATTGCGGCATTAGTTCAGCAAAGGGGGTGGGGCTTTCAGGGGTCAGAGCACCCTGTGCCCGCTCAGTAAATAGCACCCAATAATGAAAATGGGTGTGTGGCCTAATTGCCACAGGCCACGCCCCTTAAGTGTCGTTATTTGGAGGCATGCCTGCATGACACACCCCCAAATAACGTCAGGCTAGGGATAAACCCAGCACTCCATCACTAGCTGGGCTTCCCCCAGCCCTCTCCCGGAACTGAATGGATGCCGCGCGCATGGACGCAGCATCCATTCAGCTACTCCGGGTCCAGCACAGCTGCAGCAGTGGGAGTCCCCAACCTCCTGATTTGACCACTTCGGCCCATGAGTAGAACAGCGGGACAGTACTGTCCCACTGAAATCAGGATGTTGGGGAGGGGTGCGCCCTCTATGGGGTGGCGCCCATGTTCTACCGCACTGGTTGAACACCCAAAGAGCCAGCCCTGCTTTCAGTCACGGACAGAAATATCAGTGACAGTAAGTGACATGTGCTGTCTGATGCTGCTGGGAGGTGAGAGTCTCAAGTGACCAGGTCCCGGCTGTTTGCAGCAGTGTGGGTGCCCAAAGACGACCAACCCATTCGTCCCGCCTATAATCCGACCCTGCCTCAGGTTATGCAGGATGACCAGTGGTTTCATGATGCCAGGGCTAGGAAGTCTGCATTGTAAGACATAGACCCTGGCCTCGACACTACCACAAAACGGAGGTGACATGCCTCCATTTAGTGGAACGGACCCGGTCACTGCTCCCTTCCCGTCCCCAATTCAGGAGCTGCAAACTGTGTGCCATTTACAGCTAAATGGCACACAGTTGCAAGAGTCCTTTGAGAACTGTGCGGCATGTTAGATTCAGCGTTTCTGTTGATTGTAGAGCTAATCCTCGCTGGTGTGATACATGGCCATGCCCATGTGTCATGTGGCCGTGCCCCCTTTTGCCTATTCACGGGAAGATTTCTGAGGCATATTTTAAGCCCCAGTTCATACCTGCTAGAGGCCATATAATTTGAAAGGGAGTTCCCTTTTTCCTGATGAGGGTGTTCCAGAGTTTATTGAAACTGGATGGTGGCGATCTATGCCCTCCAAACACCATCCATGGACTTTTAAATGCACCCTGTAGTGTAGGATGTTATGGTATGATTATCACTAGACAATAACTTTTACAGTTTCATTGTTTGAAAGAGGTGACCCCTCTGTGGGTGTCTAGGTGGTGATAGGTGGAAGTGATTGAGCACTTTTAGTGCCCTCCTCTTATTCCGTGGCTCTTCAAGTATTTCTTTAGTGCAGGAGCTGAACGCGGGTGCTGTCTTTAACATAATTTTGCCCCTTAATGTCAATAGGCCTTTTCCACCACTATACTGCCTCCATTATAAAATTAGGAAGTAATGTTTATCTTGCTATAAAATAATAAAGTTAAATTTTCCTGTTAGAAAATAATATAGTAACATTGTTCCCTTAATAAAATATGAAATGGCTTCATAAATTAATATTGGCTGCTTAATAAAAGTATAATTGCCCCCATAATTAATAAGACTTAGATAAATACGTACCTTATTTTTTTCTGCATTGATAGGCCAGATACGATCGCTCAAACAACATGTGGGTTGAGCAATCTCTCCTCTTAAAACCACATCTAATTTTTTTTTCTGGCAGTTTCACAAGCAGTTTTGCAAACCACAGCTTGAACTATTGCACAAATGCATTATTTACATATGTAAATTCTGGATTGTTTTTGCAATATCAGATGGAGAAGGAACTTTCAGCTCATTGGTCACCATCAAACAGCTATAAATATCACATTTCAGGCCAGCTGGGAAGTACACCATCTCTACCATACTCACTGGCAGCGTGAGTCATTGGACTGTCAACCTGTCCTGTTTTCAAATATTGTAAGTATTTGAGTAATGATTGGCCATTACTATTCTGAGCAGCTTTGCTTTATAATGCCTGACTGGTTCTTTTTCCTATCAATCATTACTAAACCCCGGGCCCTAACCCATACCATAATAAAAGACAAAGGGGCATAATTATCACAATTCACATTTTTTATGTAGATATGATAAATATTTTTTGTGTAAATTCGCAACATAAAAATTTATATTTATATGCAAATGTACTATTTGTCTCTTGCCAGGTGATAGGCTTATTCAAGAGCTTAGTTTTAAAACAAAGCTGCCCAGTATTTGTTATCCAAATGCAAAAGCAGGGGTCCCGGCAGGCAGGATACTGACAGTCGCAATACTGACAGCAGCATCACGACTGTCAGAATCCAGACACATTCCGGCAGTAATTATTAGGGTTAGGGGGAAGCTTAGGTTTAGGAGGAGGGTTAGGCACTAAGGGGGGGTTATGGATAGGCTGAGGGAGGGGAGGGTTAGCATTAGGGTTAGGCTCCAAGGAGAGGGGTTAGAGTTAGGGGGAAGGTTAGGGTAAGGGTTAAAATACTTAAATACCTAAATCTGTCGGAATTTTGACCATCGAGATGCCCCTGTCAGTATTATGACCAGCAACATCCTGTCCTTTTGATAAAATTTAGGCTAAAGATACCCTTTCCAAACTATAAATCTGCACATTTGAAATCTGCCCCCCCTCCCCTGTAGTGCAACACGGTTTTGCAAGGGTGCAAATTGTTCCCTCTCTTTATTTGCCACCAAGGGCCGAATGTAATTAGCAGCGAGAAGTGCCGTCTGGCGAAATGCGGAATGAATTTGCCTCATTCACCTGTTTTGCCGCGATGTTTTCTACATGCGTGTCCCCGCTTTTCGCCCTATTCAATTGTAAAAAACGCAAAAATGTGAATAGGCGAATGTTCTCCAAAGCGAAACTAGCTAAAAGGACATATTTTTTGGGGGGAAAGCAGTCTGTACCCCATAAAGAACTTCAGTGTCCCTGGGAATCAATATAGAATAGTAGTAGTAGCCCTAATAAAGGTATTTATTAAACTTATTTTGTTGCAAAGGGCTATTATATGCATATGTGTGTAAAAATTATAGAAAGCAATGTTTTTCCTGAAAAATAAGTACTGTAGTTAAATTTGGGGTACCTGAATATGGGTACTAGTATATTTTGATGTCTCTAAAATGAAGATTTAAAAAATCTCAAAAATACACCTGCTGCAGCCTCGTGCAATGTCAAAAATGCCTGTCCCAACTATATAGCCCCCCAAAGTACCAGGCCCCCCACTTTTTTCCTATTTTCCAACACTTTTTTCATTTACACCCATAAAATGACATCTCTTTTTTTGGGGGTGAATTAAGTTATTTTTTTTTCTGCCCTATTAGTCATATGGGGGGTATCCAAAGGGTTCTGAACCAAGTCCCCACATCTGTACACCAAAATATGGATTTTGCACTTCTTTTTCCTGCCTTTTGCTTGAGAAACTTTTTTGCCTATGGAGTTTCCGTGTAGGAGAAAACTCCAGGGAATTGAATATGGAGATATTTTGAAAACAGGCAAAAAGTGCAAATCGGAGAAAACTTTTCTCCAAATGGCACTTTTCATGCCTAATTGAATATGGCCCTTAAGGTGCACATCCACTAAACAATTAAATTGAGCGATTGAACGATAACCATATTATTATCGTTAAAACGTTCATAAATCATTTGCAAATTGTTTGCAAAAATGTCTAAAACGACCAGCGATGGGCGCTCCTGCTGGTCATTTAGACATCTATCATCGGGCAAACATGCTGGATAACGTCAGGTTCAGCATGTTAGGAGATTGATGTGTCTACACTGAACGACTGCTCGTTCACTGTAGGCACATCACAGACTGACAAACGACTGCACGATTACAATATCTTAATCATGCAGTCGTTTTGAGGTCTGCTAGTGGATGGGCAGCATAACGTTAGCCTTGTACCATACAGTCAGGTCCATAAATATTGGGACATTGACAGAATTTTCATATTTTGGCCTCTATTCACCACCACAATGGCTTTGAAATGAAACAAACAAGATGTGATTTAACTGCAGACTTTCAGATTTAATTTGAGGGTAATTACATCCAAATCAGGTGAACGGTGTAGGAATTACAACAATTTCTATATGTGCCCCGTACTTTTTAAGGGGCCAAAAGTAATGGGACAAACTAAACAATCCTAAATCTAACTTTCACTTTTTAATACTTTGTTGCAAATCCTTTGCAGGCAATTACAGCCTGAAGTCTGGAACGCATAGACATCACCAGACGCTGGGTTTCATCCCTGGTGATGCTCTGCCAGGCCTCTACTGCAAATGTCTTCAGTTCCTGCTTGTTCTTGGGGTATTTTCCCTTCAGTTTTGTCTTCATCAAGTGAAATGCATGCTCAATCGGATTCAGGTCAGGGGATTGACTTGGCCATTGCATAACATTCCACTTTTTAGCCTTAAAAAACTCTTTGGTTGCTTTTGCAGTATGCTTCGGGTCATTGTCCATCTGCACTGTGAAGCGCCGTCCAATGAGTTCTGAAGCATTTGACTGAATATGAGCATATAATATTGCCCGAAATACTTCAGAATTCATTCTGCTGCTTTTGTCAGCAGTCACATCATCAATAAATACAAGGGAACCAGCCATACATGCCAACACCATGACACTATCACCACCATGCTTCACTGATGAGGTGGTATGTTTTGGATCATGAGCAGTTCCTTTCCTTCTCCGTACTCTTCTCTTCCCATCACTCTGGTACAAGTTGATCTTTGTCTCATCTGTCCATAGGATGTTGTTCCAGAACTGTAATGGCTTTTTTAGATGTTGTTTGGCAAACTCTAATCTGGTCTTCCAGTTTTTGTGGCTCACCAATGGTTTGCATCTTGTGGTGAATCCTCTATGTTCACTCTTTTGAAGTCTTCTCTTGATTGTTGACTTTGAAACATATACATCTACCTCCTGGAGAGTGTTCTTGATTTGACCAACTGTTGTAAAGGGGTTTTTCTTCACCAGGGAAATAATTCCTCTGTCATCCACCACAGTTGTTTTCCGTGGTCTTCCGGGTCTTTTGGTGTTGCTGAGCTCTCCAGTGCGTTCTTTCTTTTTAAGAATGTTCCAAACAGTTGATTTAGCCACACCTAATGTTTTTGCTATGTCTCTGATGGGTTTGTTTTGATTTTTCAGCCTAATGATGGCTTGCTTCACTGATAGTGACAGCTCTTTGGATCTCATATCGAGAGTCGACATCAACTGATTCCAAATGCAAATGTCACACCTAGAATCAACTCCAGACCTTTTACCTGCTTAATTGATAATGAAATAACGAGGGAATAGCCCACACCTGTCCATGAAATAGCTTCTGAGTTGATAGTCCCATTACTTTTGGCCCCTTAAAAAGTGGGAGGCACATATTGAAACCGTTGTAATTCCTACACCGTTCACCCGATTTGGATGTAATTACCCTCAAAATAAATCTGAATTCTGCAGTTAAAGCACATCTTGTTTGTTTCATTTCAAAAAGATTGTGGTGGTGAATAGAGGCCAAAATCTGAACATTTTGTCAATGTCCCAATATTTATGGACCTGACTGTATGTCTTAATTCTGTTAATGGATTGTGCTAGTTGTTAAAACTCGTTGTTTGCATTTTGTTTTTTATTGCCTCTAAAATAAGACCTCTCACTATTCTTACATCATTTTATATTTGTTATCTTGAAAACTCATGTGATTCAGATCAAACTATCTTTTCACTTTATATTTTTGTCTTGTAATGTGCTTCCACTTGCTACAGTGCAGTATTTATAGTAGGTTGTACCAAGTTACTGGTGATTCGCTTTTCATTTTGTTTCTTGCTTTTTGTAGCTATGTCTAAAGCTGGGTACACACCATACGATATATCATCCAGATGTGGATAGGAACGATATACTGTATCATAAACATTGTATAGAGTGTACAGGGGCGCCAAGAGGGGGGGGGGCGGGTACAGATTACCGGGGCCCGGGCTTCCTGAGGGGCCCGGGTCCGGCACCGCTCCCCCTCCCTCAGAGCAGCCCAGCACACAGCGTGTGCAGAGCTGCAGTGGAGACTGCTCGTGGCTGCTGAGCAGCAGCCACAGCAGTCTCCTATGCCTGTGGGGGGGAGCGATCACACTGATCGCGCCCCCCTGGCTTTGAGCAGGGCTGAGGGGGCCCAGAGCGCCCACCTCCCCAGCGCGCAGTGCCGCTGCTAATCTTTTTTAGGCCACGCCCCCTATTTCCCGGGCCCGCCGCGACTCTCAGCGAGCCTGAGTGTGTACGCCCATCTGTTGTTCCCGGCCGTCGTTCATTGAATCGTTCTATCTGCTGTGCATTTACATAGAGCATGTAACGATACATTGCGCGCAATGTATTGTTACATTGCTCACCACATCGATGGGTCGCACTGTTGGAGAAGTGAGTGCCTAGCTTAACTGTTTCAGTTTCATTGGTAATCCTTTCTCTGATGAATGGAATTTATTTTCACGCACATTTTCGATAAATAGCAAATGAGAGAATATCTCCTAAATACATATTTATACATATATTCTAGTGGAAACATCTGATACATAAATTAAGGGGTATATTTATCTTCTGCAGCTCAGATGCGGATTGGCTGTGATAAATATGCCCAATATCGCAATGCGATATTTGAATACTTTACAAGGATGTATCAAAAGTTGCATGCAGGGACAGAGCTTGTGATAAAACTTTGTCCCTGAGAATCCACTTCTCCCGGAGCCGGGGAGACCAGCTGACGGGAGCCCCAGAGGACATCACCAGAGCACCGATCACTGGTCCCTGGATGCAGGTAAGTTTTGGGGTTTTCTTTTTATCTTTTTTTTTAAATTATCACAGGGGCTGACTCCCGCCTCTGCTTTGCCTGTTAGAGCAGAGCAGGAGTCGGGGGAACTGGGGGAAAGCCCTAATAATGCCATCTGAGCGTAGCGTTATTATCACAGGGCTTCTCCTGGTATTTTTTCACAATATATTTTTAGTAAATTGCAGGCAAACCACATTTCCCATTACAAGGATGGGAAATGCGATCTGTTTACTAAAAATATGTGAATTGAAGGGATTGGGGTAATTTTTCAAGATAACTCCAATTGCCCTTTGATAAATTTGTGATAAATAAATATGCCATTAAATCTGCAACAGTGTTTATTTATATCTAATCCATTAAATAACTTGGTAAATACTAGTACATACTATAGAGGCACTTCCTGTTAAACAAATGAAAACATTAGAAGTACTGTAGACAGTCAAGTATAGCAATATTACATTGCAGTATCTCTTTTTAGAGCGTATTTTTTTTTTTACTGGGTGTGCCATAAGTGCAGCTCCCTTACACCATAAGCAATATAACAGGTTATATGGGTAGGAAGCTGTCCCGCCCCAAAACTTATTCCCTCTAGTTTTGTGCACTTTCATCCAGTATGTCATACAACCCAGTGAGCCCTTCAGATCTACAAAGCCGACCATAGATTGCTTATTACAAAGTCAGCTGCTTCTTTCATTTGTGTTACATAGGCTTTTCATACTGTAGATGACATGACAGTTGACAAAATGATTTCCGAGTCCCCTGATTGGAGTGACGTACCAGATTCGGCTGCTCCAAGCAAATCTCCTCCCATATTTTCAAAACCTATGGACTCAAACATTACAGTATGGTATGTACACTTATATATTTTACAAAGTCTAGATTAACCTTGCAATGGGGTTAGTGATATTATAGTATTATTTTTTTGTTTTCCACTACAGAAAATATAAATATGGTATATAATATCTCTGTACATCATACAGACTATTCTGCCCCAAACTATCCTATTCATTTTAAAAGTTGTTACTTAACTAGCTAAAAAGGAGCTTAAATCATAGCATGAGCGTTGCCATAAATTAAGAGTTATCTCCGGGTAACAAATTGGGGAAATTATTGTAAAGCAGAAAAAAGAGGGGGCTGCACTTCCTAATCTTGAACATAATAAGAGGTGCTACCATACAGAGATCTGTAGTTGTAATGCAGAAAGAAAGGACAATGCAGGTCCACACTATAAGCACTAAGAATTATGATGATCAAAATAATTATAATAAACTACAACATTTTTTTTTAAGCAAGATTCTTAGTACTGTACATGTTTGGCCAAAAATGTTTGCCCACCTACTACATCACGGTGAACCTCATAAGGTGGGTCTCTAACAATACTGACAAATTAAATATATTTATCTAGGACTTACCTTTAATAGAGCTCATGTGTGTACTGCAATGTAAATGACCCAAACCAATTAAAATCACATGGGGCAGGTGGGAGGAATGCTAGCCCAAGAAAAGGGGTCTCACCTTCAAATGTACCTTAAATACTCACATACACAGATTAAACTTATTGTAAAGCCCCGTAAACAGTTGTGGATTGTGTGAGACTTAACTATATCATTATTACTTACTGAAAGAACAAATAGGGTCATTTTATAAAATCCAAGAACAAGTAACATCCTCTTTCCTGTGAAAATACTTTTGCACATTTCTGTTGAATAGCCCTCTACAGATTGCAAATATTAATTACAAAAATTATGACATATTTTACTCCCGTTTTATGACGGAGGAGCTACAGTAGATAAAGAAAATGTCCAGCAGCAAAATAAAAAACATCTCACCAAAAGATGTGGCTTATAGTAATGATATAAACTAAAAGAAAATGTACAAGTATATTAAGACTATACTGCATGCAGTAAGCAGTACAGCAAGCTTACAAAATAGCAGTCAATTTGCAGGTGATGATTTATGTAAATGTCTATTTACACAACAATATATACAGTATAAGCAATAAACAACGCTTGTAGTTTTCCTTCTAGTTGTGTTAAATACTTAATAGAGGTACTGTATTGCAGTATCTAAACCTCCTGCTGCAACGTTTGTTTTGTACATATAATATAAACTATATATTTTATTTATATTTTTTTTATTGAAGAATGACATAATGATACAAATGTGAAGGAATAGTCATATCGAATATTAGACAATGGTATAAAGTTGTTGTTACCAGTGATATGCATCCACTCTTATACAAAACACATATATACAGTACGTCCTTACAATACAGATAAAGGTTATAAATTAGAGAAGTTGGATTTAAAAAGAACATGGTGGGTTACATGAGAAGAGTGGCAAAGGTGATAATAAAGTACCCCATGATAAATGGCCTGGTAGCCATACGAAACACTAGTTTCCGCATATTTTAGTTACCGGGCCATTCATCATCATCCGATAGTATCCCCTGATATACAGCAAACTCCGAAAACTGAAAGTTTTTGCAGTTTGCTCACCAGAACAAGCGCCATTTATGGCAAGGAGATCCGGGTATGCGAGCGGATCCCTCCACCGCCTTCTCATGGACTCCCCGGCGGCTGTGTACATGTGTGACCTGTAGCCGGACCATCGGGGAGGGGGTAAATAACGCAGCTACATCTGTAGCTGTGATACTAACCGAGGGGATAGCTGATTTTCGGAGTAGCTGTCCTCTAACCGGAGGAATGATAAATTGCTCCCGTGTAATCTATCCCCCGCTGCGAGTTGGATACTTAAGTATCCCTCACAGCGAGTTCAATACTTTATCATTGGAGGCCATATGACCTCCGATAATGAATAGGCCCCAAAAATGTCTATGCCTCAACCATTTTTCTTAAATTTTCCTATCCAAACAAATATGGCCATCTCTAGAGTGGATACCAGAGAGTATACAAAAGAACAAAAGAAGGGAGGTGGAGAAGTGCTGCAAACACAAACACCATACAATAAAAATATATAATATGATATGATTTTTTCACACACTAAAACTGTGTAGAAATGCTCTAATACCTGATGTAAATGTATCACAAAGATAGTAATAAATCTCTCATACCTAATGGTGCAAGATAAAGAATCTACATAAATATAAAATAGCAATTGCAACTGAAATGCACTATTCACAAGCTTAACCTGAAGATGCTAATTCTAGAATAGCAACAATGTATAAAACATAAATGCTTAGATGACTTAAAAAAATGTCTGTGGAGTTGAGAAACAAAAAGTACAATGTCTGTAGCAATGAAATTTTGTCCTATTGGAATCCGCTACTGTTGGTAACAGAAATAGCATGGCTATGTGATAGCCTAAGGCTCTAAGACAAATGTCCACAAATAATTGCAGTTCACATACCGGTAAAGATTACCAACAGTGAGTAAATGGGTTCATTATGCTGTAATGGATAAGCACTCCGGCAGCACAGTGGGACCGCTGTTGCTACCAGCTGAATGGTAACTTTTTTCGTCAGCCTAATGTTCCGTCTATCTCCGGTTCAGATGTAAACGGCCGCACTTTGTTGAGCCGCGGCCCTGCGGCTATGTGTTTGGTTGGTAAGAAGGAATATCCAGCAATGTAATATCTGATATAGCAGCTTGGCAGGCAAATAATGCCTTAGTAGGAGATCTCCACAGGATGATCGGTAGTGGATCCGGAAATACAGATATGCAATGATGAATGAGATACAGCTTATCTTTAATGTGATTCACCACAATCAGCGGCTTTCTCAAAAGGCAGAAAGATACCAGAGAGGGCCAGACATAATATGGAGAAACAGTGAAGAGAGAATTCAAATCTAAGATTAAGGGGCCTATTCATCGTGACATGTGTGCTGCAAGTCTAAAAGTTGTTTTGGAGGCATTCATCATGCCTCCCTATCAAAAGTATCACTTTCTAAAAGCTGCTCTTATTACGGAGTCAGCTTTCGGAAAAGTGATACTTTTCCCCATGCAGCTATCCACAAGGATTTCCTCACTGCCTCATGGCTCTCCCCCCTCTATTCCGTGTCTCACCATCTTCTCCCCCACGACACCTCCGGTGTCCGATCCGGGTCCCCTCCCACCCACTCTGGTGTCCGTTGCACCACCACCCCCCCTGCGGGTGTCCACTCCCCCTCCAGCGGTGTCAAGTGCCCAACACGTGGGTGTCGGAATCCCCCCGGCGAGTGTCCAATGCCCCCCTCCTCCACCGCATCCCCTCTCACCTTTTCCGTCAGTGTCTTCGGCCAGTGAGTGTGGTCACATGTCTGCGGTGCCCTGGAGCTCTCAGCTCGGCAGTGCAGACACAGCAGGGAGGGATCTGAATAGATCCCTCTGCTGTGGCTGGCAGGTTATTTCTTCACAGGCTGCCATGTAAGCAGCAGCCTGTGAAGATTATCGAGGGCTGAATGCCATCGCAGAGTGGCGCTCAGTAACCCCATCAAGTTCCGAAAAAAATGCTTTTTCGGAACTTGTGCACTGGACCCCCGGCATCACTTTAAACTCCCTCCTCTGTCCACCCCCTCCTCACCCCCCTCCACGCTCTCTCTGCCCTTGACTTTGTCACCTACTTTACATCTAAAATTAAAACCATACATCAGGACATCATGTCCCACCAAACCCCAAACACTCCATCCCCTCCTTTCCCTGATAATTTCTCCCCATCCATCTCACCTACTCTGACATCTTTCTCCCTTGCTTCAGGAGAGGAAGTCATGGCCCTCGTCCGGTCCTCCCCCCCCTTCCACCTCCCCCTCTGACCCTATCGCCTCCCGCCTCCTACACTATCTCCTTCTGTCTACTCCCATCTTGCCCACCTCCTTAATCTGTCCTTCTCATCAGGCACTGTCTCCCCTATTCTTAAAAAACCTACCTTTGATTCTAACACTCTCTCCAAGTACCGTCCCATATCTCTTCTCCCTTTTGCCTCCAAGTTCCTTTAGCGTATTGTCTACAACTGCCTTACTACCTTTCTTTCCTCCCACTCCCTGCTTGACCCACTTTAGTCTGGCTTCCTTTCTCTCCACTCCACTGAAACTGCCCTTACAAAGTCAGCAATGACCTCCTTATTGCCATAACCAAGGGCCACTACTCTGCTCATTCTCCTAGACCTCTCTGCTGCTTTTGACACTGTGGACCACCTTCTCCTCATGAAGATCCTTCACTCACTTGGTCTGTGTGATACTGCCCTCTCCTGGCTGTTCTCCTACCTATCTGATCGTTCATTCTCTGTCTCCTCTCATGACTCCTCTTCCCACCTGTTTCCATTAACTGTAGGTGTTCCCCAAGGTTCTGTTCTTGGACTTCTCCTATTTTCTTCTATACATCTTCTTTAGGTGAACTCCTCAGCTCTTTTGGCCTCCAATATCATCTCTATGCTGATGATACTCAGATCTACCTTTTTCCAATGCATCCAAGCCCCAGAGTGCATCGCATTCCGAGGCTTGGTACATGCTTAAAAAGGGTGCTGAGCTTACATAAAGGGGAAGGAGCCTCATGGAAAGGGGGCAGAGTCTCGCTCATGTCACCGTGGGAGCAAGCCAAGCACTCTCCGTGATGCTGGGCTGTTCCCAGGCTCCCCTACATTGTGAATAGATGTCGTGCTCATTTGCACAGCTCATTATTCTCCCGCTGCTTACCCGCTGTTCTGCTATGCAGAGCAGCGGTGTGTGCTTCCCACTGCAGATACTGAATGCGGAACATTTGAGAGGTATGGGTTAGGGTGCGTGCAGAGGTTATGGTTAGGCTGCGGAATGGGAGGGTAGAGTCAGGCAACAGAGGAAGAGTTAGAGGTAGGGATTAGGGTTAGGGACAGGAGAGAAATACTCACCCAAACACCAGAGGATCAGAGGTCTGACCCAGAAGTCACAGTCACATGACTACAAGGACTCAGAAGACGCCACTGCAGTTGCCATCACTGTCTAAACGATGAATGTCGACATGGTCAACTTCGACATTATGACTGTCGACATATCATACCCAACCCCTTTCAATCACAGAAATGTACAGTACTTTCATCTAGTTCTGCTTTCCTTGTAACTTGGGTACTAGTTCGTAACCCTTAATTCTTGTGACACATCCTGTCTAGCACTGTGTCATACTGTACATGTGTCCTGGCACACTACGAAATACCTGCCCTAACATATTCGATGTTGGACACCCAAGGAAATACATTTTATTATCATTCTATTAAGCTTACTTGCCAACCCTCCCAGATTGTCAGGGAGACTCCCTGAAATAGTAGCAATCTCCCTGACTCCCTGAAGAGCATAGCAATCTCCCTGATTGCACCTTACCCCCATTATGAAGCTGTTATACATAGGCGTGAGCAGCATATTACATTAGGGTGTGCACCACTGGAAAAACATTTCTAGCTCTGCTTATGGGGGTGTCTAGAACCAGTCAGGGTGCATTACCTTAAAGTCATCAATTCACATCTTATCATAATTAAACCCAATCATTCAAATATCATGTCCCACACAATATTCCCACATTATTCCACATCTTGCTTACCTATGACCTTGCAAGCGGCTACTGCTCTCTTCTACTGCAACAGATGTCTACGCTTTGCATCTTCATTCCTGACAGGTTGATAGCTGCTGCCTGAGTCAATGGCTGCCACCTGCCAGTGCCAATTAAGTGCCAGTGCACCACAATTGAAGGATGTGTATTCCTCCTAAGAGGAGCAGCATGCTCCTCCACCTCCTCATAGCCTAGCGTAGGAGGAGAGACAGAGCAGGCTGGTGGGTGGGCATGCGCACAGTGTGACGTCATCGCGTCACATCGTGCACATACTCAGAGTCAGGAGGCACTGGGAGGCGGAGCAACTGTGCCCATGTTTAGCCCGGTCAGTAATCAGTCCTGGCCATGCGCTGGGCACCGTGGGGGGGGGACATTAATCAGTGGCGATCACTGCAAGCATGTGTGAGGGGGGTGCCTGACAGGGTGTGCCTGTGCACACCAGGCACCCCCCGTACGCTATGCTGTTATATAAAGAAAAAAACAGGAATACAGTATGTACTGTACATTCAAATGGGATCATTAGTATCATTTCCCTGCATTGGTTATGAGGCACAATGATCCCTATGGCTACATGCATTTTCTGAAAATATCAGTTTTCATCAACAAGTCTTACTAATTGCTTTGGAGCTCAGTTACATTTGGGTGTAAATCAATTTTATGACACGCCCCTCAGATGTAGCAGTATACGCCCACTTTACCATCGCACTCATAGGTGTTGCTTTCACAATTTCCCTGAAATGCTTTTTCAAAAGTATGCAAGTATGCTATTAAGATATATAGGGGAGGATTTACTAACATTTCTAGCTGTGGCCCATAGCAACCAATCAGATGCTGTCATTCATTTTCTAGGATGCAATAGAGAAATGCTAGCTTAAATCTGATTGGATACTATGGTTAATACCACCACTTTTAATATTTAGAAACTTCAGTAAATCTACCCCCTATATATCATAGTAAAGTTTAAGTCACTCCTCAACATATTAAAAGTAACATTTGCGAACAGAACTTTATTTACATTATCAGAGTGATAATATGACTCATATGTATAGCTGCATAAACATGTACAACATGTGTTGTTTTTGATGTGCCTAATGTTCTACAAATGTGCACGTTTCTACAAGGTTGTATGCGACTTAGTTGATGAAAATATAGCCAAATGCAAGATTCTGCTACTTCTGAGCTGGATAAATCATGGTGTTCCAGTCTAAATATGGGTAGGGTCCCTCATGCACTTCATATTACTCTTACATGTAACAACTTGATTTTGTGCAGTGGAATGGAATTAAATATTTATGTGAGCTTCTAACTGTGGAGATTATGCATTTGCAGATATTCCCGGTATAGCAGGTGATTCTCTGCTGTAAAACAATGTGCGTTTTACACATTCTCTAACCCGCATGCATTTTCACTGGAACATATTGTGCAGCAACCTGGTACACATCATGGGGAAAGTGCATTTTTAGGTCAACAAAGTCAAAAGTAATTAAAACAATGAATTGCACCATAGTACTGGGTATAATAAAGACCAACAAGTATAATATGTAAGTAAAATATTTAAAAAACAGCGCTATACTAATATCATACAATATTTTTGAATAAGAAACATACATGACATGTACAACAAACAACATTTATATAAAAGTCAACTATAGTAAATTCCAATAATAATACCTAAATAAATTCCTAATTCAAGTTCACAACAGTCTTTATTTAGAGAAATCCAACTGTGCGGCACATAAAAGAAGGAACCTGCTTTGCCTGTGTGAGTCTGTGTGTAGCAACACACCATTAAATTAGTATACACAGCTACACTTCTCCTAGAGCTTGCAGAGTCACAACTTGGACCACAGTGGCAAGTGGTAAAGTTACAAGATGTAAGATCCTTTTCTCCATCATTACATTGGACGGGCTCACGTTGCAAACATACCTATATACTGTAGAGGTGGGAATTTTTCTGCTATTCTTGTTTTGAAAAACACTTTGATCTGTTGACGATCATTGGTGATTATATCATTCTATTTCAATTATGTACTGAGCATTGAAACTACCCCGATGAAGTCTCATAAGGAGATGAAACGTGTAGGTAAGGCTCTGAGATTCACTATAAGGATACACAATCGAACTCTGGGCCTGATTCAGAGCTGCTCGCACTGACAGAGCGCTCGCACTGACAGAGCGCTCGCTCTGAATCAGGGTTGGCTTTTTTTTTTTTGGAGCGTCCTCTTGGCCCCTCGCATAGCTTGCGACGAGACTCTTGTGGTAGGGTCTCGTTCATCGCAAGCCCCAGAGAGCTATCGGCTCTAACAGAGCCGGAAGCTCTCCACTGACATCACTTGTGATGTCAGTGGGGCCTCCCCCAAACGGCAGGCGTTCTCATGGAAACGGCTCCGTTTGGGCAGCCAACCCCCGGCCCGCCCACCAAAGGGGGCGAGCTGTCACTCAACATTGACAGCTCGCCCCCTTTGGTGCGAGACCCAGAGCGACTGATTGCCCGTCACTAGCCGGGTCTCGTGCATGCGCACGACGGAGCCTGCTCCATCGCACGCATGCGCTGTGGGCCACCATCGACCCGGTTGCGAGGGCTCAGCGTCTGTGACCGGGTCTGAATCAGGCCCTCTGATCCCTAGGATAAGGGTGTAAAAATCTTATACCTTGAGAGTGGAACGTCTGCAGCTAACTGTGATGTAAATTGTATTGTGAAGTGTGATTTATACAGATATATATAAAAAAAGGTATCTCAAATTGTAGTATTGGGTTTACAGTCGTATGGTATTATCTAATGAATTTTGGGTATAGCACCAATGATATTCTTGTTTGTTGCTTCCTGATACTAGAATCCCCCCAGAACAATTTTATCGATCACCAGAAAAGCTGCAGATAATCAGCTAGGAAACAGAGAATACCAGTTTTAATTTATTGTAGATACGCCCTCTAGGGGTTTGTTTGTGAATGTTATTTCAGTAGGCACTCACTAATGGGTCTCGCAAAGTGGAGCAGCTGACTTGTACCTATAGGTGCAGGATAAAGGTCTATTTTGTGTGTGTGTGTGTGTGTATGTATATATATATATATATGTATATATATATATATATATATATAAAATCTCTATATCTATCTCTATCAGCTTATTATCAAATGTGGATGTGCAATTAAAAATATGGGTGAGGTTCCCCTTTAATTTATAGCACATGATGGGGGAGGGGCTTATCATAACACATACAAAACATGGCATAATAGGCCCGACCCCATGGAAAGCTGTAAAGCACCCACCTTGCCGATAATATAAAATGTATTGGTAATTGCTGAACAAATCAAAAATCAAGATTCATTTATGTTAATACATGTTTTACACTCCTTTACTGAATGTCTTCTTGAAGTCTAATTATTTATATTAAAGCACTCTGTATTTTATGTTTATTTCTCATTTAACATAGTGACAGCAGTAAATGTGAAAATGTTGATTCACCCACAGAAGAGGAGGCTATCTGCATGTTGTATCAATATAATAACAGGTAATGTATTTTTATATAGCCAGGTCATGTGTTTGGAGCTTGTAGTTATAACGCGTAAAAAAAATGAAATATTGTTTTTGAAGTTTGTAGTAACCCCTCACACATCAAAGCAATGGGGACAAATTCCAATACTTGGGTTCTGGACTGGGAGTTTCTTTTTATATGAGGAATCCTTTCCTGGTAAAGCAGGTGACTCTCTTATAATACAACATGATTTTACTCCTTCTCTAAGGTGAAGATCGGCTACAAGGAAGCACACGCAGGCACTTATAAATAGTCAGTTCTTGGATCGTGTTAGATATTTTCACGAGTAATCAAATCTAAATGCACCCAAGCTAAGCTACTGGTAGTGGTAAAAAAATGGAAATGCCAATATAAAGTCACCTAATATAGTATCAGGCCACCATGTGCATTCAGTACGATCTTATGTACCTTGGCATTAAGTCTATAAGTGTCTGGAATTTTGGATGTGGCATGATTCTTTCTCAAGAAAGTCAGTCAGCTGCCATTGTTTCATAGTGGAAGAAAGTGCAGTCTCATTGGTCACGACACAATCTGTATAACAATTACCTAAGGTCTGTCCCGTCCCCTCAATGCATGTCCAGTGGGAGCCAGGGCATGTGCTCCAATGGATCCCACTGCTAGGGAGACTGGACTAGGGATGGCCATCGGTAGGTTAACAATCGATGGTATCATTGGTGGTTGACCTTAATGGTATGAAACCATTGGATGTGAACTGTCCATGGTTTTATCCACCGATGGTGATCTCTGCTTTAGTACTGGCTAGGCATCGGGCCAATCATGGAGTGGGGTGTGGGTGGAGTCCGGCCACACGTGGTTTATGGTGGCCGCGGTACGGAATGATGGGGACCGGGAACCTAGATCCCGGCACCACAGCATTACAGCACGGTACTGCAAGGCAGTGTGGACACATGCTGGGGGGACAGGGAGAATTGGCTCCCTGAAACCCCAGCGTGGAGAGGGGACCAGCAGCTTAGCACTGCTGAGTAAAGGTAAACCTGCTGCAGCCAGGGCATGGTCCTAGGCTGCTGAGCCGAGAACCCTATGCTGGGGACTGGGAGTTTTAGGTGACAAAGTGTGGGACAGGGCAGGGCAGGACAGAGCAGCAGGGAGGGGGTGGGCAGGAAAGATTAGGGATGGAGCAGCAGATAGAGTGGGGACTGACTAAATTGATCCGGCATATTCTGGGTCCTTTTAATAGTCTATATAATAAGGTCTGTCCCATCTCCGAATGCGCAGTGGGAGCCAGGGCACGTGCTACCTCTCTACTCACTGCTTGCAAATGGGACAGACCTTAACTAGAGAGGAGCTGCAGTGAGTATAGCCACGGGATAGAGTGGTGGGACAGAGCAGGAGAGGGTGGGACAGAGGAGCGAACAGAGAATATTAAAATGGTATTGTTGTTTTATCCTATTTTTTTGTTGGAGGGATTACCATATAAATGTTCCCTGTTTTATATATGGGGCCAGATTTAGAGTTGACTGTATAAAAGATTAAACATTTGCATATGCCAACAATGGGAGTAGGAGGGACAAAGACTGCACCTCTAACATAACAGTGCAGCCTAAGGGCCTGATTCACAGATGTACACTAATGCAATCGCAGCTGCGATTTCGGACGGAACACAGCTGCGAAAATATGCTAATGACGCACTTGCCATCCAGTGCTTAGAGAAATTCCCACACAAAGCATCTCACATCCGCTGCTTAGGCACAAAATCGGAAACATCGAACGCAGATCAGGCGGCTATCAGCCTTCTGAGTAAGTCTAAGATGCCACATACAAAGCGTGACTCTAGGCACGCAGAGGGCTCTTCTGCTGTATGCATGAACGCGGTGGCTATTTCATGTATGCTCAGAACATGGCGTTTAAACAGTTGGACATGCCTACATTTTTCTAACCACCCCACAGTACCTCCCCCAAACGCTGACTACCTGTAACTGACTTTGCGCTTGTATCCTCTGTGCGAGCATAATCACAAAACAATCGCTGCTCATGCACAGTGCTGCTTAGTGCTTACACGCATGCGCAATGGCTAACAATTGCTCAATCTGCGTAAATATCGGCGTTGTGTTCATCTCTGACTCAGGCCCTAAGTCAGCATAAAGGAAGGCCACTAGTTCTTCCCAAAATTAAAACAAGGTTTTACATAAGCGCAATGAGTTTCACAGTTACCTTCTTCGGTAAAATTCACCCTCTTATATAGGTGATATGTATCTGTCATCATCATCATAAAATATACTGTCAAATGGGCAGATTTAGTACCTCCTTACTAAAATTCAGAAAAATATTTGTAAGTCAAAAATAGGATTACTCTAAATGGGAATAGGTAACTTGGACCTTCATATTCTTACTGTACTGAATTTATTCTTGAATGCCTTCAGGGTCTGATTCAGAAATGTACATTCATCCGACGATGAATGTATATCTCCGATTGTCAGGGGTCTGCGCCTGCACAGGACCTGTTATGCGCATGTGTTTGGGGGGTGAAGCAGGAGCGTTTCTGTTCACCGTTCCCGAAACAGGGGCATGTCGCCCCGTTATCCGGGAGGGATGAGGCCAGTGTCTGTGACTGTCAACAGACGCAGATTCCTGGCCATTGGCGTGACCAAAACCTGGTCAGGCTGCGGGAAGGTTCAGCTCCTGCAGCCTGACCAAAGTAGCAACCATCACAACCATTGGTCATGATGGTTGCGATGGTGATCCCATCCCTGAGATGGACGGAATTGCACAGTTGCTTGTGGGCGGCTCTTTAAATCCGTCCATCTCTGAATCAGGCCCAGAAGCTGCTGTGCAATACCGTCCAACAAAAGACAAATGCAGCAGGAGGTGGCTATAGGAAATAGACAGCTCCTGCATTGCATTTGTGATCCAAGTGCAGCGCCCATAGAAGCTGCCTGGGATCACCATCACAACCATTGCGACCACCGGTTGCTCCTTTGGCCAGGCTGCATAAGCCAAAGCTCACATCAGCCTGGCTGGTGCCTGGTCACTTGTGAGGCCAGGAAATCTGCTTCCACCGACATCCCTCCTGGAAAACAGGGGCAACATGGGTTAGCATACATCTCTCAGGCCCTCTGTGCGCTTTTCAAACACAATAATTAGCAAGTATATGATACGTTTAGTATCAAAGTGTGGCTGGAAGGTGCGGGCATACTAAGTGTGACAAATTATTTGCGATGTGCATTTATATGTAGCACAAATGGATTTCCATATATCTCTAAATCAGGTCCTTTTTGTTTAGTCGTATATAATCTACCAAGAAAAATCAGCATGTTGTATAATGTATTACATGTAAATGAGATGATTTTTTTTATCCTGTAGCGAAAATGCATTCAAAGCATCTTCCCATTCTATAAATGCAGCACAAAACATAAAGCAAATGTTATTCAATGCAGTTTCCGAAGGACACAAGGTGTCAGTAAAGAGACTTCTCAAAGAAATAAAGGAAAATACTGGATTTACAGATATGTGTGCTCCAGGTAATATATTATTATATATGACAAGTTCACGTTATTACAATATTATTGAGACAATAAATCACATATAACAATTCAAAATTAGAGTGAGGAGTAACTCCAGCCTGAAGCTGCAATTTGTCAGCTCTGCAAACCATGTTGCATTATGGGAAAAGGATGGCAAATGTAAAATGTGTGGACAACTTTAGTGTTGGGAGGGGCGCATCCTAGTTCAACTTTAAATTGAACATTGTAACACTGCATAACATTTAGTATAAGGTGCAAATCGGTTTCCTTATGTACGTACTCTCAAAATCTAATCACAATATTAAGAAATCTAATAACTGATCTGATTATCTGCCAGCAGGGGTAATTTAGAAACTTATAGTGAAAATATACAGAAAGTGACCTCGCTTATAGTAGTCGGGACCAAATCAACTATAGGCAGGTTCAAGACACAGGAGAGTGAATTTAGCACAACTTAATCCTAGGCTAGGCCAAAGCAACATACAATGATAGGTGGAGTCATAACAAAAGCAGGCATTTAAGGGAACTATATATTAAAGGCAGGCATTTAGAGATCTATCTACAAGGCAGGCATTTTAGGGTTCTGTATACAATTACAGGGAGCTTTCAAACGATAGTTATATAATATAAAGGGCAACGTTGGTCGATGGTAGGCAACTACCGATGGTTTGCTTGTGTGCTTGCACAAAGGAAGAAAACCCAAAAGAAAGAAGAAAAAGAAACCCACCTTTGGCGAAGAACCATGGCAAATCCATTGATTCCCACCCAGGGGATGCATAATATTTGTAGGTAATTCCTGAAAAATAGTATTTTGGGGGGATATATCCCACAAATATTAATTAATACATAGGATCCTGAGAGACAAGAATAACAGTAGCTTCAGTACTATTGCTACTCCTCAGATTTAATCATCATGTGCTCATTTCCTGATGTAGCTGTTTGTCTTTCACTGTGGCTATTACTAGTTAAAGCGTTCAGAACAGTTGGTTATTGCTCTATGTTCCTGATTGATGCAGCTCATTTATTAATAGTTTGCCTATAATACTCATGACCTCTAATTGTTTATAATTAGAATATTCTCTCTTGTACTCAGCACTGAACTTTGCTAGTGGGATCCGGTCTAAAGATCTACAGTAAAAATGTAGACAATTCCTAGAAAGACACCAGATGTTAGACATTCAATAGGTCGACAGAGACAAAAGATTGACAGGGACAAAAGGTCGACACACTAAAGGTTGACATGTAATTTGGTCGACAATGTCAAAAGGTTGACATGAAAATGGTCGACACAAAATGGTCGACACTTGATGTTTTTTATTTTTTTAGGGTTAGAGTTAGGTTTATGGTTAGGTACTTACCCCAATGGTTAGGGTTAGGCACTTACCTCAGTGATTACAGTTAGGCACCAGGAGGGAGGATTAGGCACTTGCTGAAGGGTTAGGTTTAGTCACTAGAAGGGTTGGCTAGGGTTAGGCAGCTACCCTGACGGTTAGGGTTTGGCACCAGGAGGGAGGGTTAGGCACCAAGGGCAGGGTTAGGGTGAAGATTAGGGTTAGAAATAAAAACATGTGTCAACCATTTACATATCAACCTTTTGACCCTGTTGACCATTTATACCTGTTGATCTTCTTACATGTTGACCTTTAGAGTGTCGACCTTGTGTCCCTGTCGACTTATTGTCCCTGTCGACCTATTTATTGTATAACATCTGGTGTCTAGCTAGACATTTTCTACCTTTTTACTGTAGATCTTTCAATCCACATCCTTGCTAGTTTACTGATTAGCTGCCAACCCTGGCCATTTGCTTGTTCCCACCTTTTTACAAGCTGTTTGTTTCTGAACTGCTCCATTGCTGACTATACATTGTTATCTTTGTACATATTCCTATATTAGTGTATTACATTCTGCTGTACATGTACATATGTATTGTCAACGTATCTCATACATATATATTTTTTTTTGCTGCATAAGCTTATTGTAAGCATGCACTAAACACATTCAGTCCTGGGGGCAACAGAGTACCAGTGAGCACATTGAACGGGAAAAGGGTGCTAAAGGTGACAACTGGAAGCTAGTACTGTAAGTATGCATGGGATGAATGTGCCCAGTATTTGTGTCTCAGACACAGACTTGAAATTGGTGAAACATTGTAGCTTAGTCGCTTTATGGCAGTAAGGGGACGCAACAAAATCCTACTCTATGCAAATTTAGAAAGAGCTCTACTAGCTGGATGGTTTATTGAAGATCATATTTGGTGACTTTCTGGCAGAGGGCAGTAAGGACGGCAGTGCAGGGAGCGTATCATGCCAAGTGGGCAGCCCGGGAGGGGGGGGCGTGATCACATTATCATGGCCCAGCACCCCTATACAATGCCACAATCACCAGCTGTCGCGCTTGACCCAGGAGGATCTCCTACTAAGGAGCTGAAAGCTGAGGTCCGGGGTTGTGGAAGGAATCGGAGACGAGGGGCCTGGATGTATGACTCCTCATCCACAATTATCTGATGTTTACGAGACCCAACCAAAGGCGTGGAGTCTAACCTGCTGGGAAGTGTTCACCAGTGACCCCTTCAAGCAGGATATGGATTTAAGCTGCACCCAGCAAGCAGGTCGTGGCCCTTTGATCAGGTATCCGATACACGTGGGGAATGGAAATTAGAACACCGATGTGGCCCAGGAAGTTAGTACTTCAGAAAGAAGCACTGGCGAGGTCACTGTACGAAGATGTAGAACTAAGTACATCGGCAAAGTAGCAGATGACTGCTGGCACAGGAGGTATACATGGTAGTTGCACTTGAAGAATGTACAGATTACATGGGCTAGATGTTCAGGTACACCACTGACACAGGAGGATGACGCTGTGATTGTACTCGTAGGATGCACTGAGTACGCGGGCAAGGTGTTACAGATGCACCGCTGCACAGGAGGATGTCGCTGTGATTGTACTCGCAGGATGTACTGAGTACGCGGGCAAGGTGTTTCAGACACAACACTGGCACAGGAGGATGTCGCTGTGACTGTACTTGCAGGATGTAGTGAGTACGCAGGCAAGGTGTTTCAGCCGCACCGCTGGCACAGGAGGATATCGCTGTGATTGTACTCGCAGGATGTACTGAGTACGCGGGCAAGGTGTTTCTGATGCACCGCTGGCACAGGAGGAACTTAGAATAGACTTGAGAGTAGAACAACAAGGGAACCTGGAATGTAGTGATGGCAAGCAAACATTAGTAGTAACGACATTGTACAAGCAACTTCCTGTTGTCCAGAGCCTGTTAAATATTCAAAGGTAGCAGTCCTTTGGAAGGTATCATCAGCTGACAAAGATCATGCTATCATTGGACGGAGGGTCAGTCAGGTGATAAATACTGTCATGGCTGCGCCCATGATGACAACCTCGGTAACCAAATCACGGAGCAGCAACTGGAAGACAAATGCACCAAAGGCATAATCCTCAGTGCGCCACTCGCCACTGCACCAGATGTCTGACCGAGCGAGAAGTCAGGGGAAGTTGGTGCTGAGGTGAGTAACGGCCGATCCTAGGCCGGAACCTGACACCAGCCTTGTGAAGCTGTGGACAGAGCCATGATTATCCGATTCAGTGCAAACTGCTTTGTCGCCCACTTCACTTGGGAAGACTTGCCCACTCTCTTGACATCAGGAGAGCAACCTGAGATTCGGGAGTCTCCTGGACAAGTAGGCAAGTATGCTGAATATACCAGCAGTAGCATTTCAGACCAATATGTGTGCAACTTGGTTCTGCAAATCTGTAGCTTTGTACAGCTCCTTAATGACAAGACAAACAATTATGCTCCACCCACAAATAAAAACCAATAATATGCTGTATTTCAGATTTTTTTATGTACAAACTAACATACAAGGACACAGGGAAAACCTGCCTGATGAAAGCATTACTGAACATCAATGAAGGCACTCCTGAAATAGTGTGTATTCTACTATTATTTGCTGAGGAGAATGGATTCTTGGAACAATTTATTAATGCTGAATATACAGAAGAAAATTACAAAGGTAATGTACATTCAAAATAACATTATGATTACGACTGGTAGTTTTCTAGTGAAAATATAGCTTTACAAGTAAATCATTGTTCCAATAGTAAAAGAAAACAGGCAGATAACTGATACTTAATTTGTTTCTGAATGGTATTAATCACACCGACTGCAAAAGTTTCAATAATTGGTCACTTTTAAATAGTATTACTGTTTACTTTTCAGTTATGTGGTATACATGTGCATCACCAGAATATGGAGATACTACGTTCTAATAGTTATTATAGGTAAAAACTAGAGATGTGCGGGTCTGGATTTCTGAAATCCAAACACACGTGAATTTAGGGGTTCTGAGTAGAACTAGGTCAAAGCACAGATTCCCTTTTATTACTCGTTTGTAATGTGTCCCGGTTTGGATCTGTTGCAAGTTTGGAACCAAACTTGGGTTTTGGATTCAGACATTTTAGCTGTTTTTATAGATTATGAATCGATTTTTATCCGAAACCAAAACACTTGAGGGTGGTTTCTCAAAACCTAAATACGAAGATGAATCCAAACTGAAAGCACGGGGGTCCGCGCACATCTCTAGTAAAACCTAATGAGATATTTTGCCTTAAAAGTTATAGATTTATTTAATCTATATAATAATCTCCCAAGGTCTGTCCCGTCTCTAACATGCATGCGCATTGGGAGCTGGGACACGCGCCGCCCCTCCAATTGTTCCCACTGCAGTGAGCAACGGGACAGACCTGGATGGGGATCGCTCTGAGCTGGTAAGGGGTAAGTATATACAGCGGGACAGGGCAGCGGCGGGATGGGGTGTGACAGAGTAGGGGCAGAGCAGTGAGTGGACCAAGGTGACCTGGCATATGCCGGGTCCAACATACTAGTGTATTGTAAAATGATGTATTACACCAGAGAAATATGAATACATTTCATGTGTAATCTTTATTGTTTTATTCAGGTCAAACCGCATTACATATAGCAATTGAAAGACGACAAGTTCACATTGTAAAATGTCTAATCGACAAAGGTGCTAAAGTGAATGTACGTGCACAGGGCCAGTTCTTCAATCCTAAGAACAAGAACAAAGGGTTTTATTTTGGCAAGTATATAGTTTCAATGTGTTATAACAGGTGTTTTATATCAAGAACTTTATCTCACATTGTCTACCATAATATACTTCCACAAATATAATATACTTTCACTGTTCTGCCCCAATTAACTTTGTAAGATCAAAGGACAGTTCAGATTTTAAATAATTACTCCTGGAAATGTTCCTGTTTTTTTTAGAATTCTCCAAGTAGTACAATTCCTCATTTTGTGTATTTATAAATGCAATTTTCACTACGTACTGTACAAATTTCTGAACTTTATAAGTTAATATTAATTGAATGTGGAGTTTCTCACTTCTTTCTAAGGATATTCTAAGAGGTCCACAGTCCAAAAACATAATACAGGTTGAGTCTCCCATATCCAAAATGCTTGGGACCAGGGGTATTTTGTATATCAGAATATTCCGTGTTTTGGAATAATTGCATACCATAATGAAATATCTTGGGAATGGGACCCAAACTTAAATGCAGAATACATTTAAGCATCATATACACCTTATACACACAGCCTGCAAGTCATTTTCTACAATATTTTTAATAATTTTGAGCATCAAAAAAGTTTGTGTACATACATGAAATTCATTTATGTTTCGTATACACCTTATACACACAGCCAGAAGGTTATTTTATACTATATTTTAATAATTTTGTGCATGAAAAAAGTTTGTGTACATTGAATCATCAGAAAGCAAAGGTTTCACTTTCTCAGTCATGCTAAAAATATTCCGTATTTCGGAATATTCCGTATTTCGGATATATATTCGGATATTGGAGACTCAACCTGTAGTAGATTAATGATAGTGTGTGTTTGTGTGTTACAGAAGTTACACAGTAAGCTCCAGTTGGCATGGGCTGATGTGGATGATTAAAGATTCTCTGTACAACACTGTGTAAAATGTTATTACAATATAAATGAAGGTTTTTAATACCTAACACACAATGTAGAGAAAAGTGATTGGACACCCCCGCTCAAGCGAAATGCATACCATGCAAACCGCTGCACACAAGTTCCAAATGGCCACTAATGCGGTGGTTTCGACAAGAACACTTCGTAGGAAGGCCCATGCACTTGCAGTTCTACGGAAACAACAAATGTTTTTTTATCAGGACGACAATGCCACTTGTCATTTTTCCAGGGCGACACTGGACTGGTATACAGAAAATTCGGTAACCCGGATTGACTGGCCAGCTAAGAGTCCAGATCTTAACCCCATTGAGTACCTCTGGGACGAATTGAAGCGATGGGTGTGTTATAGGCCGATTTGACCTTCTTCATTGTCACAGTTGGTCACTATATGGAATGGCAAAACATACCGCTTGCGGTCTGCCAAGAAAGGTGTCAACAGAAATCGCTGCACGTGGTGGACCTACTGTACAAAGTAATAGACATCAATAAAATCTTGTTGATCTATTTGCTGTCAGCGTCCAGTCACTTTTGTCAACATAGTGGGCCTCATTTATCAACAAGTTTTATCATTCATAACGAGTGATAAAACTCGTTGCGTATGATAATGGTGCTCCAGCTAATTAGCTCCCAACTGTCATCTGTTGGGAGCTGATTGGCTGGAGCACCATTTATCATACGCAACGAGTTTTATCATTCGTTGTGAATGATAAAACTTGTTGATAAGTAAGGCCCATAGGGGTATATTCAATCGGGGGCGAGAAAAGCAAAAATCCTGCGCCTGTGAGGTTTTTTCTGTAGGTGCCGGATTTTTGCTATTCAATTAGGTGCGCGTTTTTACCTATTTTGAATGCCGGGAGTTTTTTTTTTTGCGTACCTCCAAAGCACAACCAATTTTTCCTAAAATCCATAATTTTAGGAAAAAAGGTCAGGAAATGCTCTGGGACCTCGGCGGCCCCCCTCCTAATGACTAATTAAGCAATTGGAAGTTTCCAATTAGCTTAATTAGTCAGTAATACTCACCTTCTGAAGTGCTGTCTTCTGCATCCAGTGTCGGGACCCGGTCTCCTGCAGCAGCGGTGAGTATGTCAGTGTGTGTGATTGTTTGTGAGTGTTTATGAGTGAGTGTGTGTGCATGAGTGTGTGACCCCTGGTGTGTGTGTGTCCACACAGTGTGAGTATACCCCCCCGTAATGGGCGTTGGGAGAACCACATCTCCCAGCAGCCCTTGTGCCTCCCTGTAGCCTCCCAACAGCCCCCGGGACTCCCTGCAGCCCCCTCCCCAGTGAGAAGATGGAGAGGAGGCCACTGAAAGCCTCAGAGACCACCAGAGACCCCCGGGCAGGTAAGTGTAATTTTTTTATTTTTTTTTTATGCGGCGCAAGGGTTTCAGCACTGAAAACCCTGCAACCACTTTTTTTTAATTGGATACCGTAGGCATCAGGAGCACACATACCCGCGGTACTCCAAAATTGGGTGCGAGGGGCGCAAAGTTTTTTCCTCGCTACACCTCGCGTCCAATTGAATATGCCACATAGTATCTAATTTTAGCAGGATCTATACAGTGTGCACCCCAGTCTGCACATCACTGCTACAGTATATGTAACTAATTCAGGGGGAGATTTAATAAAGCTTGGAGAGATAAACCACCAACAAATGAGCTCCTGTCATTTTTCAAACAGTTAGGAGCTGATTGGTTGGTATTTTATCTCTCACAATTTTATCTCTCTCTAAGCTATATTAAATATCCCTATTTTCTATTACACTTACACAATATGCCCTGTAATGTAAAATGATGTAGTTACATAATGAGTAGGGAGAGAAATTTATTTAGGCTGTTAGATCCAGTATATAACTATTGCTATTTGTGATACTACTGTATATTATATTGGTTGATTTATCTTCCACCCCCTCCTTTTAGGTGAAACTCCATTGGCTCTTGCTGCATGCACCAATCAACCAAAGGTGGTTGATATGCTAATTGAGAACAGCGAGACCAATGTCAGCATCCAGGACTCTTTCGGAAACACTGTGCTCCATGCTTTGGTCACTGTGACAGATGATTCAGAAGTTGTCAACACTTTCATAATAAATATGTATGATAAAATCCTACGCAACTGCAAAAACAAGTTTTTTGAGAGTATTAAAAATATGAAAGGCCTCACACCACTGCAACTAGCAGCAAAGACAGGGAAATTGGAAGTAAGTATGATATGGATTACTAAAGGTGCCCACACACATACCGACTTTTCATCCAATTTGGCCGATTTCGACGAATCGTGACAACAGATCATGTAAAAAATGCCAAATCGTGACTTTCTACTCTTGATCACGATGCCGATGCACGTCCCCGCTCGTCGTACCTCGCATCTTCAGATCTGCCGTGCTGTAGGGCAGATTAGCCAATCTGGGATACAATGCATTGGCTGCAAGAGAGATCTTTAGTCAGATTGGACATTTTTAACTCCAAATCGTCCCCAGTTCAGGGGAAATCGTGTACATCAGCTGATTGGGAGCAAGTCGGTATGTGTGTGGGCACCATTACAAATGAAGCAAAAGCATGCCTACCTACAGCCAACATTCTCATAGTCTGTTAGGTTTAGGTTTTGTAGCTGATTAATAGTTGGTATAAATAGTGCCTCATCTATTCTGCCTTTCATCTTAGATGATTTGTCTAATGGAAATAATATGAGATATGGTAAGAACTTACCTTTGTTATCTCTAATTCTACGAAGTCCATAGGGTTCCACAGGATACCTTGGGGGTATAGGTGTGACGTCAGTCATCGGGCACCATAGAGTTAAGCTTTCAGCCTCCCAGGATGCACTAGGGTCCCCCTCCTATACCCCGCCCCCGAGCCAAGGCACCTCAGTTAGTTACCAAGCCATAGGCCGGAGGAGGAGAAGGAAGAGAGAGAAAGAAGATCTGGATACACGAAAGAATCACACTCTCACCAGAGGGAGACGGGAAAACCGGTGACCAGACCAAAGCCCATCTGCAGCACAGGTGCGACAGGGCGGGAGTCCTGTGGAACCCTATGGACTTCGTAGAAATAGAGATAACAAAGGTAAGTTCTTACCATATCTCATATTTTCTACATCAGGGTCCATAGGGTATCCACAGGATACCTTGGGGATGTCCCAAAGCAGTATCCTTTAAGGGTGGGGACGCTCCTGTGCTGAAAGGAGAATCCGCAGGAAGCATCCTGAGAGGCGAAGGTGTCAAACCTGTAATACCTCACGAAGGTATGGACAGAGGACCACGTAGCAGCCTTGCATATCTGGACTGCAGAGGCACCACGTCGAGCTGCCCACGAAGGACCCACAGACCTAGTGGAATGAGCCTTCAAAGAAGGAGGAACCGGCAGACCTTCATGAAGATAAGCTTCAGAAATAGCCATACGGATCCAGGCTGCCAAAGTCTACTTTGAAGCAGGCCAACCCTTTTTACGGAAGCCATAGAGGACAAACAAGGCGTCCGACTTCCTAAACGAAGAAGTGCGGTCAACATAAGTCCTTAAGCCCCGCACAACATCCAAAGTGGCCTCACCCACTGAAAGACCAGGTGAGTTAAAGGCCGGAACAACTATTTCCTCGTTAACATGAAACTGGGAAACAACTTTGGGAAGAAATTCAGGCCGAGTGCGGAGCACTGCCCTGTTCCCATGAAAAATCAAGAAAGGCATGTCTACAAGAGAGAGCCCCTAAATCAGAAACACGTCTGGCCGAAGCTATGGCCAGAAGGAAAACAGTCTTAGCTGTTAGCCATTTAAGATCCACTGAGCCCAGTGGTTCAAACGGCGGTCCCTGGAGAGCCCTCAGGACCACAGCCAAATCCCAAGGCACCACAGGTGGAACAAAGGGCGGCTGAATGCGGAGAACACCTTGCATAAAGGTGCGCACATCCGGAAACCAGACAGACAGGGCCGAAACCTGTACCTTCAAAGAAGCAAGGCTTGTAGGAAGGCGAGTATCCTAGACAGACGAAACTACCGCGGTGCATAACCTCTCGGTCGACACCACTGGAAGAACGTATGCCACACGCGATGGTATATCCTCGCGGAAGACGGTTTCCGAGCTCGTAACATGGTATGCACCACAGAGCTGGAAAACCCCCTGGACCTCAACATGGCTGTCTCAACAGCCAAGCCGTCAAAGACAGCCGAGTCAGGTCCGGGTGAAGACAAGGACCCTGCGACAGAAGGTCTGGTCATATCGGCAACCGCAGAGGACGGTCCATGGACAGACCCTGAAGGTCTGAGAACCAGTGCCGTCTGGGCCACGCGGGAGCTATCAACAGGAGCATCCCTCCTTCCTGTTTGAATTTCCGGATTACCCGTGGAAGAAGGGAAACCGGAGGAAACAGGTATGCGAACCGGAACGTCCACCGTACACCGGCAACTTGTTGTTGTGCCGGGACGCCATGAGGTCGATCTCTGGAAGACCCCACCTGTCCACCAGCAGTTGATAAACGTCCGGGTGCAGGGACCATTCCCCCGGATGAACGTCCTGGTGACTTAGAAAGTCCGCCTCCCAATTTAGCACTCCTGGGATGAAGACCGCTGATATGGCCGGAAGATTGCGCTCCGCCCATACCAGGATCCGAGACACCTCTATGAGAGCCGCCCGACTTCGGGTTCCTCCTTCCTCCTTGCCTGTTTATGTAGGCCACGGTGGTAGCGTTGTCCGACTGTACTTGCACCGGGCGACCCTTTAGAACCAGGGCGACCCTTTAGAACCCGATGTGCCTGCTGGAGAGCATTGAAGACCGCACGGAATTCCAAGATATTTATTGGAAGCTCCGCTTCTGACGGCGTCCACCTGCCCTGGAACAAGTGTGGACCCGAAACTGCTCCCCAGCCCCGAAGACTGGCGTCCGTTGTCAACAGGACCCAATTTGGTACCCAGAATGGACGTCCCTTGCTGAGATGGGTCGTCTGCAACCACCAGGCAAGGGACAGGCGAACCTCCGGGGTGAGCACTATCATCTGGGACTTCAGAGACTGAGGCAGCCCATTCCACTTGGACAGGATCAGGTGCTGCAGAGGTCTGGAGTGAAACTGGGTATATTCCACCATGTCGAACACCGACACCATGGAGCCCAGTAACCTCATCGCCGAGTGTAGAGACACCCGGCGGCTGTGCAGACAACTGCGCACCCTCGACTGTAAAGCAGAGATCTTTTCCCCCGTCACAAAGATCCTTTGCTGACCCGAGTCCAATAAGGCTCCGAGGTGCAGAATCCGCCGAGACGGGATTAGAGTGGACTTCTTCCAGTTTATTAACCAGCCGTGCCATTGCAGTAGTGCAATGGTCAGGTCCAAGTGGCGCAGAAGGAGTTTCCGGAGATCCTGCCACTAATTAAAGGTCGTCCAAGTACGGCAACATGCGGACTCCCTGCAGCCACAGAGAAGCCGCCATGACCGCCATCACCTTGGTGAACACACGCGGTGCTGTCGCCAGGCCAAAAGGTAACGCCCGAAACTGAAAGTGGTCGCTGCAGATTGCAAACCTGAGGAACTGTTGATGGCGCAAAAGAATAGGGACATGCAGGTAAGCGTCCTGTATGTCCAATGACACCATGTAGTCCCCAGGTTCCAGCGCCAGAATGATGGACCGTAGGGTCTCCATCTGAAACTTCGGCACCCACAAAGACTTGTTGAGAGCTTTGAGGTTGAGAATCGGACGATACGACCCATTGGGTTTCTGCACCAAAAAAAGATTGGAATAGAAACCCTGGTCCCTCTGGGAGAATGGAACAGGCACTATAACTCCAGCCTGGAGCATAGTGTGCAAGACCTTCCGCAGCTCCGTGGCCTTGTTCCGGTCTGATGGTAGACCCGTGGTGAAGAATCGAGCCGGGGGTCTGTGCCGGAAAGAGAGGGCGTACCTGTGGGAGACCACCTCGAGAACCCAAGTGTCTGTCGTGGTGACCAACCAACACTGGGCAAACTGCAGCAGGCGGCCTCCCACTTTGGGATCCACCAAAGTGAGGCCCGGACCGTCAGGCCGCAGGCTTGTCATCAGGTTTAGGGGCCGGACGTCTGGTACTCCATGCCTGCTTCCGGGGCTTGGCCGATTTCTTGGGACCAGCCTGTCGGGGAAAAGACTGTGGTTTGGGCCTGCCCTGGGCCCTATAAGACCGAAAGGATGATGGTCCTGAACCAGAAGGAACAGCGGCCGACGGGAGACATGCCGATTTGGCTGCCTCCAGCGTGGCCACAATCTTGTCCAGGAAGAGAACTTCTCTGTTAAAGGGCAATGCCTCCAAACCCTTTTTGGAATCAGCGTCCGCCTTCCAGGATCGCAACCACAAGGTGCGACGAGCAGCCACCGCTGCTGAAGAAATTCGAGACACCAGTGTACTAATGTCTACGTCCGCCTCGTTGATATAAGTGGCCGAATCACGGAGATTACCAATCAACTCCGTTTGTTCGGCCAGACAGTCGGAATCAAAGGACGCCCAGCGCTCCATTGCTCTGGCAACCCAGCAAATGGCCATAGCCGGCCGCGCTGCCCCCCCCCCGCAAGGGAATAAGCGGACTTCAGGCAGATCTCCACCTTGCGGTCCGTAGCATCCTTAAGGGAGGACATGGATGGCATCGGCAATGTGGCACTACGGACAAGACGTGTCACATGAGAATCCACCTGTGGAGGGGATTCCCACTTAGCAAAATAATTATCCGCGAACGGATAAGCCACCGCCAGGCGCCTCTGCGGCTGGTATCGCTTGCCAGGCTGTTTCCACACCTCCTCTAAATGGTCCACTAACTGACCCGAAAGAGGAAAGACTGTGGCGTCACCCTTCACATCCTTAAAAAAGGCATACTTGGCTTTAGCAGCTGGGGGAACTTCGTCCTCAATCACCAAGGCTGTGCGTACTGCCCGAATAAGTCCAGGAATATACACTTTGGACCTAGCGTCAGCGTCCGTAGTATGGAGAGGTTCCTGATCGTAAGGATCCAGAATCTCCCCATCATCAGACGTCCCTTCGTCATCCTCATAAGGAGCCGACAGAGACGCCACCGGCCGTTTATGTGGCCGCATCACAGCCTCCCCCTGCAACACATCCGACAAGTGCTGTACAGAACTCGTCAGGGAGTTAACCCACGCCGGCTCCTGAGAAACCGGGAGAGGGGAAATAGGGAGACTGCGGGGTACCACCAATTGTCGTGGGAAACCCTGCATGGGTGACGACACCACTGACTGCTGGGACAAACCCATCTGCGTAAACGCGGGCTGCGGAGCTAACTGGCCCACCAAGGTTGTAAGCGCCTGAGCGAAACAAGCCCAGGGCGGCTGCTGTACCGGTGCTGTAACCGTAATAGGCCGCGCCATTGACAAACACTGCCGGCAGAGGCCCTCCGTGCTACCCTCCCCCTCTGCTAAAGGTACTTTACACGTAGTACACCGTAGCCGGAGAGGAAAATCACTTTCAGACATGATGGTACAAGTATGTGACCCCTCTCACCAATTGTATTTTAAAGAGGCGAGAGACCACCCTGCAGCACCGCACCACAAGGGCTTAGCAGAAAGAACAGGGACAGTAATAAAGCTGACAGTCAGAATAGAAGATACAGGCAGCAGCGCTAGCACAGTCACATACAATGCAAAGAAAATCAATTCCTGCACTAACCAGTGCTGATCACTCAACTACGCAGACACAGAGTCTGGTAGGACACAGCGCTGCATACACAGACCTGACCACAGCGGAGGAGAGGTATGCGGGGGGACCCAGACCACGATGCCTCCGTCCAGGCTTCCAGCAGCATTCACCATGCGTTCAAGAAGATGGCTGCCGAGGAGCAGAGAGGAGGCTGGCCTGGGGGAGGAGCGCTGCCACAGGGCCAGACGGCAGTGTGCAGAGAGGGCTGTGTGCAGCGGGGGAGGCGCCGGCTGTGAGACAGGGAAGGCGCGCTCCCCTGGCATGCATTTAACCCCCCGGGACGCCGCAGCGCTACCGCTCTGCTGCGGTCCGCTCTCCCAGTGGGGTAGTGGAAGCGCAGGTTCTTACCTGGCTCCACGCTGCAGCCAGTCCCCAGGGAGCCCCCTGCCTGGGGACTCTGGACCATGTAACAGCGGGGACCCACCGTGGGACCCCGCTGCTTACCTTGCTGTCCCCCTTGATTCCGGCCATGGTCCGGAACATCTGGGGTCACCAGATGCTCACCAGCATCCCCGGATCGGTACCGGCGTTCTGGTACCGGCGGGGGTGTAGGGAAGAGAGCATGGACGTCAGGACTGACTGTCCATGCTGTACATCCAGATGTGCAGCCACAGCTGCATGCAGGAAAACTTCAGGGGCTCTTCTTAGCCCCCACTCCAACAGGTGCACCCGACTCCGGCTGGGCACCAAACTAAACTGAGGTGCCTTGGCTCGGGGGCGGGGTATAGGAGGGGGACCCTAGTGCATCCTGGGAGGCTGAAAGCTTAACTCTATGGTGCCCGATGACTGACGTCACACCTATACCCCCAAGGTATCCTGTGGATACCCTATGGACCCTGAAGTAGAAATCTAGATAATGTATAATAATTTGCTTATCATAGGACGTGAAGGTGTTAGCAAGCCAGCTTGTAGATCTAACCATTCAGATGAGCGCTATTCTTTTTGTCTCAATTCAGAGGTGCACACAGCGTTGATGTCAGACGCAAAGGAGCGATTTTTTGGCGCATGCACCAGAGGTGCACGGTGTATTTGTGGCTATGGGTTTGAGACAGCTAGCGCACCAAGGATTTTTTCAGTGACAGGTAGTCAGCTTTTAGGTTGAGGTAACAGGGTGCTGGCTACAAAAATGCAGACTTGTCGAGACCGTTTTTTGGACGAGCCCTAATGAGCCTCTGCAAGTTTGTTCACAGCTGCAGAGGCCCCGGCATTTTAGGTGATGTGAACATTCTGAGACAGCATAAGCTGACTCAGATGTTCGATGTGCGACCAATGTTCCCGATGGTTCGTCTTTTGTACGCAAGCGGTGGATGTGAGACGTCGGCTAAATCATTAGCATATCTTTGCAGGAACGCTGCATATGGAATTCTAGTCAATCTTGGTCAAGTTTGCCGATTTTCTCATAATACCGAATCTTGGTCACATGGCTTAGCAGTAGGAAGCAGATATGACATAATTGGGCATGTGGCCAGGCCTGAAAAGCATAAAATAAATTACACAGAGCACCCAAAGAGTTAACCAATAGGACTCTATAAGCCTGATTTGCATTAAACAAAGAAGTTGGTGTACATCTAGTACCTATGTACTGAAAATGGATATGGTGAGCACAGTTTGGGGGAAATGACAATAGAAAATAGCCTCGCTGTTGTTTTCTAAATTTTATTATGATAAATTAATTCTTAATATGTGTATAGTTATTCATCTGATGTTTTAACCTAGGTTTGTTTTGTATGTTTCTAGGTACTTAAATATATTCTCAGTAGAGAAATAAAGGAGAAAGAAAACAGGGTGTTGTCCAGAAAGTTTACAGACTGGGCGTATGGTCCTTTCTCCTCCACTCTGTATGATTTGAAAGATGTTGATACTTGTTCACAAAATTCCGTACTTGAAATTGTTGTCTACAATACAAACATTGATGTAAGTGGAAGAAAAACACATGAGAAGATCATGGATTTACAGGGAGGAAAGTTTTTGCCACCACTTGTAATCAAATAATTAGTCCAATTTCCAACTCAATGGCCATTGACTGAAGTACACATACAGGGTTCAGACTGATTTACACAAAGCCCCTCTCGGCCGGTGCCCCTGGCGAGTGCCATCCTGGCCAATGGGCAGATACACCCCTGTGAGTGACAGGTAATCAGCGCTTGGGGGGGTAACGGGGGGTTAGAATAACGCAGGCGTGTCTGACCATTTAAACGCCATTTTGTGGGCTTGCAAAATGAGTCATTGCGATATCCTGCACAGCATGAGAGCTCTCTGTGTGTCAGGAGAGCTGCACTGTTTATGGTTGCTCAGACTTGCCTTATATATTGTATGACTGCGCGATGTGCGTCATTGATACCGATGTTTAAGCTTTTGCACGTAGTCATATGGATATGAGAAGGCAGAAGTGGGTGTCCCTATGCTTGGCTGTGCTTTGGAAGGTATTAGCATATTTTAGCAGAATGCAGTTGCAATTGCATTACTGTCCGTCTCTGAATCAGGCCCACAGTACTGTATTCAGCCTTTATTTTGTAACTTTTGGCAAAGTGAATGAGTACAATATAATACTTTTTATGGCCCTTTAAAACCATACTGCCACGGAACAGGTAATTTGTTTTTTTTAAGGTGAGATAAACTGAGTCTGGCACCATTTTACTGCATTATAAACAATCTAAAGGCTTCATTTACAATTTGGAGTCATTCCAACTCAGGCACGAAAGTATGTTTGGTTTTATGGCACATGTGCCATATAACAACATGGAGAA
The DNA here is from genome assembly GCA_031769625.1 of Taudactylus pleione. Lineage (NCBI taxonomy): Eukaryota > Metazoa > Chordata > Amphibia > Anura > Myobatrachidae > Taudactylus > Taudactylus pleione. Next base: position 4,177,518 of record JAUIMM010000584.1, read on the forward strand.
TAGGGTACAATGTAATTCACATTTGCTGCCGCCAGTTCCTCCTCACCCCTAAAAAAAACCCTAAAAAACAAAAGCATTATACCATGCAATTAAGGTGCTTTCAGACACAGGAATTAAAAAACATGTATTTAAAACCAGCCAATGACAGTAGGATAGAGCTAGAATGGAGCTTGGCCTTTAAATAGGTGCTAGTTTTTGGAGTGGGACAATGGACACTGGACCAGCTGGCCGATCTGAATTAAAATTCCTTCAGTACGATGGGTTACAGTGACAAATTTTCGCAATAATACATTTATGTTATATGCTGTAATTTAGAAATAAACTGTCTACATGATTTAGTTATTTTAATATTTTTCTATTTTTTCTTAGAACCGCCATGAACTTTTGGCTTTGCAGCCTCTTCAAGCTCTACTTCAATTTAAATGGGAAAAGTTTGCAAAATACATGTTCTTTATCTCTTTTCTTATTAACTTTGCTTTTAATATTGTTTTGACTCTGGTCTACTACCGGCCACGTGGAAATCAGGTAAGGTATACCTTCAATCTGTAAATATATCACTGTTATGAAGTTCCACAGTGATTTAAAAAGACAATGATATTGGGCCTGATTCATGGTCAGACCTTATTGCAGAGCTGCAAGGAAGCGGCTGTGCAATACCGTCCAGCAAATGTTTAAATACTGTAGGAGGCATGTATAGGAAGCAGACATCTCCTGACAGCAATAGCGATCCGAGTGCTGCATCTACAGGCACTGCCCCAGATGACCATCGCGACCATCGGTTGCAATGGCGGCAGCTCCAGCTTACTCAGGTTGACAGCCTGCGAGGCTAGGAAATCTGCGTCCACCGACGCAGACCCTGGCCTTGGCACTACCAGAGAGCAGGGGAGACGTCCTCATTTCCAGGAACGTTGCCCAGGCACTCCCCCATTCTGTCCCCCAAATGCTGCAGCATGTCAATCATGAGTATGATAGTTTGGAGTTTGAATCAAACAGGTTTCTTCCATTGGATGACTTACATGAATATGTAATTTCTTTAAATAAATATATTGCTTTATCTTTCTAGAATCTTAATTTTATCATGATAAGGTGTTTTGATTTTTCCACTGGGTGCGCCTACATGACCGCCTAGTACACTTAGATGTGCACACCTACTTATTCAAAGTAAGCCTAGGCTTTCAGAGAGCCTAGAGACTAAGTCCAAATTTCATTCATAAAATTCCTAAATAATTTTCTTTTTTTTCTAACGTACTGATTGGTTTAGCCTAATTAATGATTTCATTAATTATGAGAGAGGACATTGGGACTGCTTTTATTACATGTTACATATTTGTGTGTTTGACGCTCCTGTTATATTGTTATATTGCTCGAAGTATACAAACAAATTAGGGGTGTGCACCGGCCACTTTTCGTGTTTTGTGTTTTGGTTTTGGATCTGGATCTTTCTTCGTGTTTTGGATCTGGATTGGTTTTGCCAAAACCACCCTTCCGTGTTTTGGGTTCTGGGTTTTGGATCTGTATTTTTTTGAAAAAAAGCATAAAAACAGCTTAAATCACAGAATTTGTGGGTTTTTCTGCTCCTATGCAATTATTAACCTCAATAACCTTCATTTCCACTCATTCCCAGTCTATTCTGAACACCTCACAATATTGTTTTTATGGCCAAAAGATTGCACCGAGGTAGCTGGATGACTATGCTAAGCGACACGAGTGGGCGGCACAAACAGGTGGCCCATCTAGGAGTGACACTGCAGTGGCAGACAGGATGGCAGTTTGAAAAACTAGGCCCCAAACAGTACATACTGCAAAGAAAAAAAAGAGGTGCAAGATGGAATTGTCCTTGGGTCCTCCCACCCACCCTTATGTTGTATAAATAGGACATGCATACTTTAACAAACCAATCATTTCAGCGCCATGGTCTGCCACATGACTGTGGCTGAAATGATTGGTTCGTTTGGGCCCCCACAAAACAAGCTGGCAATTAATGTGTCCCTGCACAAACTGGCTCTACGGAGGCAAGATGTCGTCCTCATTCTCCTCATCCACCGATTCCTTGGATAAAACAGGAAAAAGGGATTTAGGTCTTAGCCAAAGTTTCTGAACTTGACAGTAACTTTTTATGAACGCGCTGCAGGTGCCGTATAAGGGAGGATGTTCCTAGGTGGTTAACGTCCCTACCCCTACTTATTTCACCTTTACATATGGTACATATGGCAAGACAGTTGTTGTCCGGATTTGGATAGAAATATTGCCAGACCAAAGAGGTGGAATGTTTGGTCTTCTGCCCAGGCATGACCGTGATGGGCTTTTTCATCCCACGGACAACAACTGTCTCCCCCGGAGCCTGATTTAAACAAACCACATCACCATCAGAATCCTCCTCGCCAACTTCCTCCTCAGTGCCAGCTACACCAGTATCCTCATCCTGTTGTACTTCAACAGTGACATCTTCAATTTGCATATCAGCAAGTGGACTGTGGGTGCTCCTTTCAGCACTTGCAGGGGGCGTGCAAATGGTGGAAAGAGCCACCTCTTCCCATCCAGTGCTGGGAAGGTCAGGCATTGCAACCGCCACCACACTTGGACTCTTCTTGGGGATTTGTGATATCTTCTTAGAATGCACAGTTCTTTGCTGTGCTTTTGCCAGCTTAACTCGTTTGATTTTTTTAGTGGGAGGAGGGCTTCCATCGTCATGTGAAGCTGAACCACTAGTCATGAACATAGGGAAAGACCTTAGCCGTTCCTTGCCACTCCGTGTCGTAAATGGCATATTGGCAAGTTTACGTTTCTCTTCAGATGATTTAAATGTTTTTTTCAAGTTCATTTTCCTGAACTTTGTCATTTGGGATTGTATGTGGCCTCTACTATGACATTGGGCATCGGCCTTGGCAGATGACGTTGATGGCATGTTATCGTCTATGTCATGACTAGTGGCAGCAGCTTCAGCACTAGGAGGAAGTGGTTCTTGATCTTTCCCTATTTTATTTTTATCGGAGAAAGTTTGGTCCTCCATTTATGTTATATTGATATATACGTGCGGCTAAGGCGCACACAAACACAGAAAATATTTTTTTATTTTTGTTGGAGACTAGTGCACTTTGTGGGTTACACCACCCTTTAAGAAATGAGCCAGCCGGCCCTTTACTTATGGGACACAGGCGCATGCTTGGCGCTGCTCCTTTGTTGATGCACGTGCAGCTACAGCCCACACAATTCACAAACACAGAAAATATTTTTTTATTTTGTTTGGAGTGCCCTTTGGGGGTCACAGCACCCTTTAACGGACAAGCCAGCTGGCCTTTTACTTATGGGACACAGGCGCACGCTTGGCGCTGCTCCTTCGTTGATGCACGTGCAGCCACAGTTCACACAATTCACAAACACAGAAAAAAATCTTGTGTTTTGTTTGGAGTGCCCTTTGGGGGTTACAGCACCCTTTAGCGGTCAATCCAGCCGGCCCTTTATTTATGGGACACAGGCGCACGCTTGGCACTACTTTGTTGATGCACGTGCGGCTACTGCGCACACAATTCACAAACACAAAAAAATATATTTTTTTATTTTGTTTGGAGTGCCCTTTGGGGGTTACAGCACCCTTTAACGGTCAATCCAGCCGGCCCTTTATTTATGGGACACAGGCGCACGCTTGGCACTACTTTGTTGATGCACGTGCGGCTACTGCGCACACAATTCACAAACACAGAAAAAATATTATTTTTTTTAGCACTTGGGGGGAGCACCCCTGACAGACAGAGCACCCCCTGGACAACACTTCAGCACCCCTTTAGGACTGGGACTCTGCACAGGACTTTGGAGTGGACACAGCCCCTATGGACAACTGACTGCACAACACAGTCCAGCCAGCCCCTATGGACTTTGGAGGAGTGGACACAGCCCCTATGGACAACAGCAGCACAGCACAACACAGCCAGCCCCTATGGACTTTGGAGGAGTGGACACAGCCCCTATGGACAACAGCAGCACAGCACAACACAGCCAGCCCCTATTGACTTTGGAGGAGTGGACACAGCCCCTATGGACAACAGCAGCACAGCACAACACAGCCAGCCCCTATGGACTTTGGAGGAGTGGACACAGCCCCTATGGACAACAGCAGCACAGCACAACACAGCCAGCCCCTATGGACTTTGGAGGAGTGGACACAGCCCTTATGGACAACATCAGCACAGCACAGCACACTACACAGCTCAGCCAGCCCTAACTCCCACCCTCCCTCTTCACTGTCCACAGCCGAGTGAGAAAATGGTGCTGACGCGGATACCTTATATAGAATCCAAAACCCGCGAGACCCGGAAGGCGGGATGATGACGTTTTGCCTCGATTTCAGATCCGAGTCAGGCGGGAAAAGTCGAGCCTGACTCGGATCGGCCTCGGATCGGGGGGGCACGGGGGGGTTCGGATTTCAGAAATCCGAACCCGCTCACCCCTAAAACAAATGAGATTCTCTACTTAAGCACAATTGGAAGGTGCAAAAAGCATAGGATGAGATCAAATCTCGTCTCTGAAATTTCAAGTGATTTGGGGAATGAAAATGGCAGTGAACTTCCACAAAGCAAAATTCAGCCCTAAAAAAGTGTCCTCTCTGTTAGAAGTGCAGTGCGCTATGGCCCAATCTCCAACAAAATGACTCCTCTGGGGACACTTCATTCCCTAACCAAGATGGTTATTTGTGCATGTGCCAGTGGCGTAAGTTCATCCCATACACCCGGAGGCAAGTTTTAATTTGGTGGTCCCCCCCCCCCCCCGGCACAGCCGCTGACACTGTAATGTAGCATTTTGCAAGCAGATACACCCGCAGTTGCACAGAATATAGGCATGCCATGGAGGAGTGAGACAGAGAGTTGTGGGTGAGGGGGGTGCCGGATGTGTTACATTGACAAAAGAAGCTGATGAGGAGCAGCAACACCAATGAGTGGGGACAGGCTATAGATAGATGGATGCGGCAGCTGATGGTCTGACACGGAGCTCTGCACAAGTGTATGGTGGCTTCTCAGGTTGCAGGAAGAGGTGCCATGTACTGGGCGGCTGTGGCGGTACACTCTGGGTACATAGTTACAGCCCTAAGTGGGGTGAATATATTGTGGGCAATGGAGGAGGTGCCCCTTCAGTGCTGGAGCATGGCGGCAGGCATCTCCATTGTCTCCCAGAGTTCTGCCCCTAGCATGCACGGTGCCATCTTACCACTGTGTGAGAGCGACATGGTGGTGGACAGCTGTCCCTCCATGTTAATTGACATTCCTAACAAATTACTCTAATGATATCAAAAGCACAGGATAGAAGCCAGAAAGACAAAGTAATGTATTCAATTAGTTTGAGTTTTTAAAGAGATCTGTAGCTAAATAACAATCTATTGAGAATCAAAAGAAAGTCTAAGCGTCTTCATATTTTGAAATATGTTAAAATATGTAAAATTATTTATCTTGTTTTCATGTAATAAAAGTATACTAAATCATGTTTTATCACATATATTGGTAACCAGAATTTATGTTTTCTACAAATGATAACGTGTTTTCCTCATTGTAGACTCTAGCTTCACTGAACTTAAATAGCACTAATGGAATTTTGAAAATCGTTGCACACGTGTTTATTTTGATCTGTGCCACATATGAAATTATCCAAGAGGTATGTTATTGTCATGAATGAAGTAAACAATACCATCCCTGGAACTGGCACCATAATCTGAGGGGATGATATCATTCTGTTCACTGGGAGCAGAAAAGAATCAAACTGTATTGTTATACCTGTGGGGATTGAGGGATCTATGTACTAAGCCCTGGAAAGAGATAAAATACCAACCAATCAGTTCCTAACTGTCATTTTTCAACTGTAAAGTGACAGTTAGGAGCTGATTGGTTGGTACTTTATCTCTGTCCACTTTATCTCTCCCCAAGGCTTAGTACATAGACCCCTGAGTCTAAAGGTGTGTACACACCTACAGATATATCTGTTCAATCTGTCTGGTGGGAAGAAAAATCTGTTACATTTTCCAGTGTTTGGTAACAAATTTCTATTGATATTTGCTCCCATACATTACCAGATTTTCCATCCCACCAGATGGATTGAACAGATATATCTATAGGTGTGTAACCAGCTTTAGGGTCTGAGGATGTAATTTACACACAAAAAAAGGCTGCCCATAAAAATATCATATTTCCAGTGGCAGCAGCTGAACAGAGATCCTCCATCCGCCTCGGGTAAGGAGCACCCACTGACCACCCTCTCTGAACCTTTGTCTCAATTATCCAATTTGAAGTGCCTAGCTAGTATGGGGGAACTTCATCCTCATCAGAATCTATTTAAACACAAATACACAATTTTTAAATAAAGTTTGACTAAATTATTCTCCAAAACCTCTGTTCACCACTTACAAAAATGGAGCTAGTCCAATGGAAAACATTCACCTGCACACTATGTATGATGGGTCCAAGTACACCATTTTCTTAATTGGTGATTCGGATAATTGCCATTCGGACAATCAGGGTCTTTTTCAAAGTGGACACAAAGCTGATGTTTGTGCAGTGGAACGATTATTTGCTACCGTGAATGCGTGAAAAGTCCTGCGTGCGTTACCCTGAGTGTAGGCCAGTGTCTGGGAGGTAACCTCTAGTGAACGCAAAAAAAGGCTGTGTTATAGGCGTGTCATGGACGTATCAATGAACACGGCTGTGTTCCCTAAAGCAGAGCCACAGCCACAGAGGCCATGTTTAGCTGGAGTTCAGAAGGAAGGAGACACTGTGCCAGCCATAGGCTGGTGTAAGTGTCTATGGTGAACGTGATGGTGCACCGATGGTGTAGTGTTTAGAACCACCAGTGGAGTTGCACCATCCATAGCCATTGAAATGGCTTACACTGTCCAGCCCACACTAGTACACAAGGGGAAGGCTAAAACTAGTATTTGCATATTACCGTAAAAAAATCGCAAACATGACTGCTACTGCGTCCACCTCTGTATCAGGCCCTCAGTGTTCTAACGTCCTGTATTTCACTTCAGTCATTCATTTTGTGCTGGCGGGTAATTTTTTTTATGTGGACTTTTCATGTTTTTTTTCCTCTATTAAGATTACTATTAATGATTTATTAACATATATTCATATGGAGCCAGCATATTCTACAGCACTTAAAAAAAGAACCCACAGTAATAAAACAAGAATTAGTAATTACAGATAGATAAAGAGGTAAGATTCTCTGCTCGTTATCTTATTATCTATATGAAAATAGCTCTTGGTACATTACAGACAACCAATTTAGGGACTATGGGCCTGATTCAGTACGGATCGCAATTAAGATCGCAGCTGCAAATCCAAACAGAACGCAGCTGGTAAAATATGCTAATGGCTGCCAAAGCTCAGCCGGCATAAAGACGACCACTGCCGTGATCGCTGCTCACACCCAGTGCGACTTATACACATGTGAGATGGCAAACAATCGCTCGATGTGCGTCCGTACTTACACTTGTGATCAGTACTGAATCAGGCTCTATGTCGGATTACGAAAGAAGATAAATGTTTATTTCATATTTTGAAAAAGTTGTAAAAAATTTTTGGGGGAGTCATTTATCCTGTTAACCTATATCTGAAAATTGAGCAGTATAAAATGAAGGCTTATTGCTGTACTCCAGTCCTCAAGTGTCCCCAACAAGTCATGTTTTGTGGATTTCTTTAATCATTCAGAGTTGAGTTCATCTATTTTGCCAGGTCAGTAATTATACCAGCTGCTTCCACAGGCAGAAATCTTGAGGACTAGTGGTTGGGCGCTTCCTAATGACCTCCACTGAGTTTGCCCATACACAGCAGACTAACCTAAAGTGGCCCTTAATGGTACCTTGTTGTGCTCCCCCCTCTTCCTCCAATCCTTCTCACTTTTAGACATATATCTGATAAAATAAGTTTTCTACCTTTAGTATGTAAGGGAATGGTATAGTTTGAGGTGGACAAGGGTGGTGGGAGTAGACAATTTTAGCACAAACATGTAGAAGAATTTATTATTAATCAAAACAAACTTGTGATTTATTAGGACTTTTTGTTGCAGGATCAGTTACAGAATGTACAGAAAATCTATCTGTTCAAATTGTTATACAAATGTATCTCCTTAACTCCAATATATAAATTAGTGACGTTCGGTGAGGTAAATGGCTGGGGAGGCAATGGCTATTATTAGAGTCTGATTTACAGATACATATATAAAGCTGAGGGTTCATGTGGGCATTATATGAAGGTGCAGCAGTATATAGTGCTGGAAATTTGGTGTGTTTTTATCAGGGATGTGCGGAAAAGGTAGAGAGGGGAGGCAGTGCCTCACCTGCCATACACTTTTTACTCCACAGTTGTGACTATAAAAATGATTAGCATAATACAAAGAGGATATTTATAATATTTTCCTAAAATTTTTCTTAGAATTTTTATAGTCAAAGCTGTGGAGTATACACAGGAAAGGCTACTGTGAAACTAATGAAGCTTAAGCTTCAGAGCCCCTAACCCCCGAAGGGCCCTCAATCAAATTTTTTTTTAATGAGTGAATTTTTCAACAAAATCAATGGAATTTTTTAAGTGAGTGTTATTAAAATAAGGTTATTTTAGTGATAGAATAACACAACAATGGGTTGAAGTACTTAATATTGACATTCAAATATGCTCTACAGTAGTCCATGATTAATGCTGGCTGGGAGACACTCTAACTACAGCTCTTACCGGAGGATGGCTCTTATGAGCCGGCCGGGCATAGAATAGAATGTTGCTGTCAGTGTAACTGCTGAGTGCAGGACTGTCAGGTGCCACTAGATGCTCCCATCTCCATTTGTGTTGTCCCTTCTGTCCGAAGTCGGCCCTCCAGCGCTGAGCACAAATTAAAAGCTGAGCTTACTGAGGGATGGCATACAGCTCAGTGGCAGGAGCATGCAGCGTGGCGGAGAGACCTGACTCTCCCACTCAGGAGGATAAATAGCTGGGATCCTACAGAGGGAGTGAGCAAGGTTTGATTTTGTAGGTGATCTATCTACAGTGTCTCTCTCTCTGGGGGATTTCTACATCTCTCTATCTATCTATCTATCTACATTTTCTCACTCACTAGGGTTTTTTTTACATCCATCTATCTATCTATCAGTGTCTCACTCACTGGGGGGGGGGGGGATTCTATATCTATCTACAGTGGAAAAGTGAGCAACCATACCATAGAGTCTGGGGTTATCTAGTAACGCACTCAAAATGACAAATATAATAGTCACTGTCCAGCTTTATATTGTCAATTTATCCACTGTTAGGCCTGTATATTACGGTCAGATGTTGTAACCAAACGCCTAGGTGCTCTCTCTATGCTTCATGGTGCTCCCTCAGAAACTACTCTGATAATGCTCTAAACCAATGAATTTGAATTGCTATGTGCTAGCCAACTCAGAATTAATTTTACGGACTTCAGAGGGACAGATCTGTTTGCTCCTCAGACACGGGTAGAGCTCATTTTCCAGCTCATCGTAGATACGGTTCCCTCTGTAATGCTTTACTTCACCAAGTTGTTCTGATCACTGAGATGGGGCCATTACCATCCTAATTGCTGCGGATTTCACAATAGAGTACCGCATCCCACACTCTAGACAGCCGGAGCTATCACTTACCTGGAGCGGGGACATCTGTGGCTAGCGCTGAACAAATGGCGCTATAGCGCTGAACAGTGATATCACCAATACCGCGGTTGATGTGGCTCCATTGACAAAGACCCCATCCCTGTACTGTCACAGCTCGAGCTGCAGTACACTTGGAGTGAGAACGTTTTGCACCCCTCAGGCAGCTACACGCTTTCTAGGAGCGGCTTCCACCGGATTTTTTCCCCGCTGGTCGGGTTCATCACTACCCGGACATAAAGTACCTTTACTATCAGCGTTAATCTCCCCTTGATGGAATACCCAACGGGAGTTGGTTACAACATTTGACTTTAATATACAGGCCTAACAGTGGATAAATTGACACAATATAAAGCTGGACAGTGACTATTAGATAGTAACGTTCTTCTGAATTAACACTGTATCAATTTGTACTCTGTTTCTTGGGATCACCTTTTTGATCATTAGGATTTTTTATTTAGTGTCTGTTATTCCTTTTATGCAAGTAGTATTTTTATGTCTGATGCGATGTGTTGAAATGTCTGTTTACATAAATGTACATTTGTAGTTTATTGCAAAACTGATTTGAGTGCGTTACTACAGATAACCCCAGACTCTATGGTTGCCCACTTTTCCATATATATATATATATATATATATATATATATATATATATATATATACTTGTTATTTATGAGGGTGACCACTTCATTCAACCATATTGTTACTGGTAGAATTTATTTAATTCTCTAACGCCTGGGCTATATTTTTCCATTATCTATCTACAGTGTATCACTGGGTTTCTGTATCTATCTATCTACAGTCTCTCTCTCTCTCTCTCTCTGGGGGATTTCTACATGTATCTATCTCTTTCTAGGGGGTTCTACTTCTATCTATCTACAGTGTATCACTATCTGGTGGGTTTCTTTTTCTATCTATCTATCTATCTATCTATCTATCTATCTATCTATCTAGTCTCTCTCTCTCTGGGGGATTTCCATATCTATCTATCTACAGTCTCTCTCTCTCTCAGGGGGATTTCTACATCTATCTATCTATTTATCTACTGTATCTATCTATCTATCTATCTATCTATCTATCTATCTATATATCTATCTACAGTCTCTCTCTGGGGGATTTCTACATCTATCTATCTATCTATCTATCTATCTATCTATCTATCTATCTATCTATCTATCTATCTATCTACAGTCTCTCTCTCTCTCTTTCTAGGGGGTTCTACTTCTATCTATCTACAGTGTATCACTACCAGGTGGGTTTCTTTTTCTATCTACAGTCTCTCTCTCTCTCTCTCTCTGGGGGGATTCTACATCTATCTATATACAGTCTATCGCTCTCCATGGGGTTTCTACATCTATCTATATATCTACAGTATCTATCTATCTACAGTCTCTCACTCACTGTGGTGTTTCTACATCTATCTATAGTATCTCACTGTCTGGGAGGTTTCTACATCTATCTATCTATCTACAGTCTCTTGCTCTTTTGGGGGTTTCTAAATCTATTAATCTACAGTCTCTCACTATCTCGGGGTGGTTTCTACATCTACAACATTTGGGCCTCAAGGTCCTTGCAAGGATAGCAAAGCTCTTTGGACCTTGTTGGATGTTGCCCTATTGTTGCTGGTTGCAAAGGGGCCCCAATAACAGTTCAAGCTTCAGGCCCCAAAAATGTAGATCTACCACTGCTCTCATCTACCTCATCTGACCGCACATCACTGATATAAATCACAGGGTAAAACTAGAGATGTCTATTTTAATTGATACTAATAATTTAGGTCTGCCATGCCCACACAGGAGGTTAAAAGTAAGAAAACTGTTTCAGAGGGCCGGCTTTACAGCTCTAGGTCAATCAATTACCTATTCAGAAATCTAGAATTTGTGTGGTCACCATATTTCTTGGTGATTGGTACCTTATAAGTATCATATAATATACAAAAATTAGCTATATCTTTAAAAGAGCCATTAATAATGTACATCTATAAACTGGCAAATAATGACTCAATTAAATCAATTTTCTTAACAAATGCTATGATTATATTATAATCATCTGAAGAACAACAGAGTATATTTCTAAATTTTACTAGTTAATGGAGTTTTCTTCTATCTAGGGTACAGCAATCTTCTGGGTGAAGCCCTCAGACCTAAAATCAGTTGTGTCCGATGCTTGGTTCCATATTCTGTTGTAAGTTTTATACCAATACTTTTTTATCTTCTCTTTGTAAAGTAATGTGTTGATTTCCTAATATAGTGACATGTTACTTTAAGTGCCTAGATAAATTATGCTTTTTCAATTTAAACATTTACATTTATTGTTTGTAATTAACAACTTGAAAAACACTGCCTGGTATGGATTTTTATAAATATAAAATCCTAAATCCATGCCAGGCAGCACTCCTCTATAAAAAAAAAACAATCTCTGTAAATGCAGGTGCCCTCCGATCTCCCTACCAAGCAGGTAGCAGATGAACATAAGAACACACATAGGCGGCACTCATTGCAAAAGAATGCTGCCTGTTTTTCTCTTTTGCACTGAGAGCCGTGTACATGTGTTTAAATATATATATATATATATATATATATACATATATATATATATATCTATATAATCTGTAGTGGAAAAAGGGTGGCACTCACAGGACTTCCAAACACAATCTATCACCAGCAGGTCATTTAATAGCCGACGTTTCAATCTCCCATCTTGGAGATTTTCCTCAGGGACCATAACGATATATATATTGTGATATAGTCGGGGTAGGGTGTCCCACTCCTGGGGTAGACGGACGCCTCCTTACACACAGCAGCCAGGAAACAGCAGTAGTCATTGGTTTTCGTGCAAGCTGGCCGGCACCAGTTTTTATTGTGTGACACCAATAATCAAACAAACAAAACATAAAAATAAACCCTAGCCCGTCTGGGCTCTAACTAGATAGGTAACTCCCTCTCTACATGTGGCAGGGCCTACTGCCTTACCACAAACATAGTACATACCAATGTTACAGTGTCTCAGAACAACACATCAATGTCTGTTCTCACCAGGGTGTGTGAGACACTGCATCAACACTCTACACAGCTCTTATGAGAAACTTCCAGGTGTAATCATTAATTAGCCTGGTCTCAGGCTGAAAAGCCCAACACCTGAAGCGGCCCTGTGGATGGAGCCCTCCCTTCTCTCTCACACCCACACCCCCAGGCCCCATTCTCCGGCTTTTACCTAAAGCCGACACTCAGACCTGTTTGTAAAACAGACTCTTGGTGGGGGTTAAGATACATATTACAGGAATCTTGGATACATATACACGCTATCCCTAACTTCTCCAGTGCTTCTATCACAAATATATATATATATATATATATATGCATAGTTTTTTGTGTGTACTAAGTAAAAATACACCTTGCCTATATGGTGAGTGCTCTGCGATGGGGGAACCTCTCAAGAAATTAATCCTCAATAGGCAGACATTGGACCTAATTTATACCCGGTCATAAATGTGACTCATATGTATGCAAAGAATAAAAATTGCTCTTCTTCGCATACATCGGCATTACGTCCACCTCTGAATCATGCAGAAAGTGTAGGAAAAATTTTGACCACAATAAAATGCTCTTTAAAGCCTCTAAGTCAGAGGACCTCATTCAGACCCGCTCGCAAGCGCCTGAGCACTCGCAACCGGGTCGATGTTTAGGCCCTGCGCACGCGCAGTGGCTGCACTTCGCGTGCACAAGCCCCGGAGAGCTCTCTACAAAAGGGGCGTCTGTCGATGTTGATCCACAGCTCGCCCCGTTTTGTAGGCGGGGCGGGGGGATGGTTTCACAAACAGAAGCGTTCCTTAAGGAACGCCTGCCATTTTGTGGGCGGCCGCACTGACATCAGCAGTGATGTCAGTGGGGAGCTTCCTGCTCGAACAGAGCAGGAAGCTCCCTGGGGCTTGTGGTTGCTGAGACCCAACCTTAGGGTCTCGTTGCAACCCCCGAAGGTCACGATGGTCTTGACCATCGACCTGCTCGGTCGCTAAAGCTGTGGGTGGTAACCCACAGCTTAGCTAGCGACCAGGAGGCCGCACTTGAAAAGTCAAGCGGCCGCCCTCATTCAGAGCGAGCGCTCATTTCTTGCAACCGCCTCTGAATGAGGGCCATTGTCTCCAGTTGGTATTCAATATTCATGTAAGAGATCACATGGTCCAGGAGATGCCTGTTTGTGTCAGAATTTAACCATTGTTTTCATCACACCACAGAGGTTCAACCAGACTAATGCCTCCTGTGCCACTTCCTTCCCCATGTCCTCTCCACTCTCCTGCCCCCTGTGACTCTCCAACCTCCTGTCTTTCCAGGATCCTGTCCCATGTCTTTCCAGCCTCCTGGTCCTGCCACTCCAGTCTCCATCTCCCTGCCATTCCAGCCCGTCACTCCAGTCCCGTTACTTCAGCCCCCTGCCCCATGTCACACCAGCATCCCATTTCCTGTGACTCCAGCTCCCAGTCACTACAATCCCGTTACTCAAACCCTGTAACTCCAACCTCCAGCCCCCTGTAACTCCAACTCCCTGCCACTCCAGCCTCGGCACTCCAGCCTCCTGCCCGTCACTCCAGCCCACTACGACATGTCACTCCAGCTCCGTCACTCCAGCCCCTGCAGCCTAGTCACACCAGCTCCCTGCCACTCTAGCCCCCAGTCACTAAAATCTTGTCAATCCAGTCCCGTCTCTCCAGCCTCCTGCCCCCCGTCACTCCAGCCTCCAGCCCTGTCACTTCAGCTCCCTGCCACTCTAGCCCCCTATCACTGCAGCCACCTATCCCATTACTGCAGCACCCTGTGACTAAAGAGGGTCCTGCCCCCCATCACTTCAGTGTTCTGCCTTCTGTCACTCCAGCCCGTTACTAAATAGGGTCTTGCCCCCTGTCTGACGAGCATTCTGCCTCTTGTCACTCCAGTATACTGTGTCCCCTCAAGATCCAACCCCCTCCCTGGCCCCCTCCAACTTACCTTCTTCTTCTCTGCATGCTCTGACTCTTCCTTAGTGGCATATTGCAGTGTGGTGTGGAGGAAAGACTTGACGGTGAGCTATGTATGCGCATGTCAGAAAGGGCGCGTGGCAGCATCTCCGTGGAGAGCCGTTGGGTCATAGTGCCTGGCGGCTGTTGGCCCAGCAGAGAGATGGCAGAGTGATGGCAGTGTGATTGTGGTGGCACCCATAGGTCTCAGTGCCCAAGGCAATAGCCCTGCCAGCCCCTTGAACCATCCCTAACTAGTTGCCATAGGTGGGAGCACCAGATCCAGTTATTTGAGCAGTGTTTGCCAAAAGAAGGTAATAGTTGTCATCAAAGCACCCAATGTACATGTCGGTGAGGGATTTACCTTGAAAAGTATTGAATTACACAGCACCTGTCAGGATTATCCCTGCCCCTCACGAATATCAGTTCAGACAGAAAGTCTGCTTTTTACTTTCTGTATATTACCATGATGCAATGCTAGGGGTGCAGATGCATTTATTGTTTTTAGAGATGTGCGGTTCAGTTTCATTAAAAATCAAAGTGACCCGAATTTCGGGGTTCCCAGTAGAACCAAGTCCCGGTTTGGGTCCACTGTAAGTTCAGAACTCGGATATAAAAACCGAATCTCGGGTTTTGTACTGCATGTTTAAAGAAATCCACAATCAAAACAGAAAAGAACCGTGACACTGCTGATACATTCTGCTACTAATATAGGGCCTGATTCAGCAAAAGGAATGCAAGGGAGAGAACGCACGCACTCGGCCGATGTTTTTGCACTGCGGATGCGTATGCATTGCACTGCATGTGCGCGAACTAGCCAGTACAAACAGGTAAGGGTACGCAGACTACACGCAGTGTGTATGAAGACCCTTCCGATATTGATTGACAGGAAGTGCTGTTTGTGGGTGGTGACGGGGGTGGTTGGGCGAAAGCAGGCGTACCTGTGCGTTGGGACGCCGTTATAGGGGCATGCATAATTAAGGCAATGTGGCGGCATATTCAGCTAGACAACTCGATGCATGCAGGAAGTGACCAAAATCCTGCACGACATCAGGTCAACCTCTACTGTGTGTATGGTTTCAATCTACCGATGTTTCAGATGTCTTGCGGACTACTCAGGCTTAAGGGTAATGGGAAGTGGGCGGCATTGTGTAGTATTGGGCGTCTGAATTTACTCCCACATTCTGGCCATGCCACCTCCGTGTGCACTTCATTACCGAGATTGTGGGTGGATAGGAGCAAGAGTGCCATAGCTGGCACTTGCTCCATGAGCCGTGGTTCCACTCTATACCTCTGTACCTATATTTTCGTGCAGGTACCCTTATTTCAAAATACTGTAATGCAAAATCTTTATGCCAACCTAGAGATATTAGATTTGCCCAGGGAAAACACAGTGTTTATATCACTTTTGTTTGGGAGTCTGGGCCTGATTCTGTTTGTGAGTCTGGGCCTGATGCTGAGCGCTCGCAAGCGGGTCGATGGTGCCCAAGTGTGCATGCGCACAACGGACGCGGCTCCGTTGTGCGCATGCGCGAGACCCGAATAACGACGGTCTCGCACCATAGGGGACGTGCTGTCGATGGTGATTGACAGCATGCCCCCTTCGGTGGGTGTGCCGGGAGCGTGGCTGCCCAGACGGAGGCGTTACCATGGGAACGCCTACCATCTGGGGCCGCCCCCACTGACATCACTAGTGATGTCAATGGGAGTGCTTCTGGCTCTGATAGAGCCAAAAGCACACCAGGGTTTGCGGCAGCGAGACCCTACCGCAGGGTCTCGTCGCAAGCTCGATGGTCGCGATGGTCTTGACCATCACGACCATCATTTTGGCTGCTCGCTATAGCTGTGGGTGATCACCCACAGCTATGCGAGCGGCCAGGAGGCCGCTCCAAAAAGGAGCAGGGACGGCTCTGATTCAGAGCGAGCGCTCTGTCAGAGCGTCCGGCTCTGAATCAGGGCCTCTGTCCCAGGACCGAATTAACAATGGGATGTATGGGGCTACAGCTCCTGGCCTCCACATATAAATAGGCCAATCATCATGACAGTGTGATGATGACTGGCCGCCCAGCTGGACACATGGTGGTCCATAAATCATACATATTGCAATTCTGATTTCTTCAGGAAATTAAACAATTGTTTTTACTTTTTATGATCCCTTACCAAACTGCTTATTTGATGACTACTATATTTGTTTATTCTTCCATTAAAACTAATTTATCGAAGGTGAATAAATAATAGGTTTGTTTGAAAATGGTTTCAATGTACATAATCCCTTGTTAAACAGATCATAAAATATATCAATATGGCTGTAGGCTAAACTTAGATGTTGAATATCATCAGGAATAAGCTCTGACCATTATCAGCACCTTACATGAATTTAACTTGTGTGAGAAGTGAAAAAGAGAGAAAATGTAAAATGTGCTAATTTGTTTTTCAGTTTCACACAAGCGGTCCTGGTTATGGTATCTATTTTCTGCTACGTATTTGGGGCACAAGAATATCTGGCATTTTATGTCATAGCCATGGTGCTTGGATGGACAAACATGTTGTATTACACGAGAGGATTTCAGTCCCTGGGAATCTACAGTGTTATGATACAGAATGTAAGGGGCAATATGCAATATGATGTCATAAAAATTCTAATTACTTCATACAGTAACTAGGATATATTATATGTGTTATGATATACTAAATGGAATAATGTACCTGGCTACCTCTTTTTGTAAGTCATTGGAAATGGAGCTACAGTATACACATATGGCATATCTCATATCCTTGTTATATAAATATTGTTCATTCTCAGGGTAGCGGCTGTGCAATACCGTTCAAGTAAAATGCAAATGCAGCAGGAGGTGTCTGTAGGAAATAGACACCTCCTGCATGTATCTGCGATCCCAGTGCAGCATCAGTAGATGCTACTTCGGATCACCATCGTGACTGTGATGGTTGCTGCCCTCTGCTGGTCTGTATAACCTGAAGCTTACTCAGCCTGGCCGTCGGAACCCCTCTGCAGGGTCCAGGGAGTCTGCGTCCGCCGACACAGACCCTGGGCTCGGCACACTAAAAGCGGGGGAACACTCCCATTTTGTAGAACTCTCCTGATCCCCCCCCAAACGCTGCAGCATGTCAATCAGAGGAGACTGCGAGTGATCTGACAGGACTCGTTCTGCACATGCACAGAATGGGTCCTGCGTCTGGGCAGACCCAGAACCATCAGATTTGTACGGAAACCATTGAGTTTGCTTACAAATTCAAATCAAGCCCATAATTCCTTATTACAAACTTATTTCAGATAAATAATCATTGGCATAGGGCCTGATTCAGAGTTGCACGCTATTATCGCTGCTGTGTCTTTGGACGCAGCAACGCATTCTAATGCTGAGACAAAAGGCGCCCCCCCCGACAGAATCACAAAGCCGAGTGCTGCGTCTGAAGACACAGCATTGGATCACTGATGGTTGCAGCCAACAGCCATTCGAGTAAGCCTAACCTTACTTAGACTGGCTACCAGAATTGCGGATCACAAGTCACAGACCCTGGCCTCGCCACTGTTCCCTGTTTTCTGGAAAGCTGGCCGGCCCTGCCCATTTTCTGCTCCTAAGGGCATAGGGGCACTGCGTACGTACTCTCAGATAGAGACCTGTGCACACGCAGTACTGATCCTGCACCTGCGCAGATATCTTACTATCAGAGTTGTACGCAAACCATTACAACTCTGAATCAGGCCCATAGATAAATTTTACAGATATCTCCCACTGGCACAGAATATATTGCACAACGATAACCAAATATTGCCAGCCATATAGTGCGAAAAAAAAATCCAATTGGAAGCCACATATTGCAGAGAATTAATTCCATTACAACCCAGATATTGACCGTACATGGTTCATTTTTTATCTTTTATAGAGAAACCCTGTAAATAATGGGTTTCATACCTTAGTACCGGCATTCGGGATGCCTGCTGTCAAAATGCCGACAGCGGCATCCCTATGCTCGGTATCCCTACAGGGGTTGGGTAAGTATACTAACTCTCCCCTCTTCTCCCCCTAACCTTCCCTTCTTGCCCCCTAACTCTAACCCTCCCCACCCCGCACCCTAACCTTCCTCGTTGGTTCCTAAACCTAACCCTCCCCCCTTGGTGCCTAAACCTAACCTTCCCCCCTCAAGGAATTACATTTATGGCCATTGACCAAGTCAAACAAGACTAGAAAGAGTGGCTTTTGTAGAAATTTTTTTTCCAGAATTGAAACTGAATGGGTATACAAATTAAAAACTTTTGACCCAGGTGGCCTCAACCTGGGTTGAAAATCTGGGTACCGGCAACAGCACAGCTGACACCGGCAACGGCTGGAGGACAATCAGCATTACTTAGGGTAAGATAGGGAGAGTTACCTGTATCATTGCACCGGAGAAGCAGACACAACTTACCTATAAAAAGAGTTATAAACATCATTTACTTGTTCAAAGGTTACAAACACTGTTTTGTTGGTTACAGTTTACCTGTTACATTGCCGCTTATTCATTATTTATCAACACTAATATCAATTAGCTCTTTCTTGTTGTATATATGTATGATTATGCAACTCTTTGTTTAAAATAGATAGCTGCTTGTTTACTATTTGGTGCGCTAAGTACATTTGCTCTATTCATACAATTGAACCATCTTGATTCGCCGATTCCGAGCCAAAAACCATCAAAAACGTTCAGTTGGGGATTGTAAACAAGTAGAGCCAAATGTTAGGGTGAGAGTTTAGAAACTGTGAGGTTTGGCAGTAAACTCTCATATTGGTCGAGTTTTATCTTCAAAATGAGAAAACATCTGGATTAGAGTTTAAATCGTGAGAGTTTTATGAGTCTAAAAACATGTGAGTTTGCATGTTCTTGGACTCTAGTACATTGGCAGAGTTTAAAAAGTGTGAGAGTTTACTGCTAAACTCTCACATTTTCTAAACTCTCACCCTATTACATTTGGCCTGTAGTAATTTCCCAATCATCCAAGTAACAGATCATTGGAGTCCGCTGAACGGATCGCTTATTATCAGATCAGCAGAATGAGAATTCGGACCATAGATGTTTGACCTGCATTAGATTCTGATGTTATTATAACAAGTGTCATAAACAAATTTAAATGGTATCTATGGTTTAAACTGTTTCAAATGTTTACTATGCAATATAGTATTGGATTTTTTTTTGTCAAGGTATTTAGTGTCTACATTATTATTATATGTATTATTCGCATTCATTTTATTTTATTTCCAGGTTATCTTGAATGATGTCTTAAAGTTTTTATTAGTATATAGTCTCTTCTTATTTGGATTTGGTGTAGGTAAGTTATTTCTTTTCCTTACATTACATGTTCAGTAGCTGGTGGCTTTATTCTTCCATGACAGTATAAATGATACCTCTAAACACACCTTTCATTTTATGATTGTGTTTGGTTAGTGTCAAATGGACATTTTAGAAGACCATACAGTAAGCCTCCAGACAGAACTGCCTTTCCCATTTATAGTATTGTGTGTCACTATGGGAGATTTGGGATATCAGTCTTTAATTGCTGGGAGTGCACAGTAATATCATGTATGTTTTAAGAGGAGTTTTGACTGGCACCTACACACCTTGGCAAGCTTTTGGGCACAAATGATGACAATGATTACTACTTGTACTAAACATACAGTAGCTAAACATACCACAAAAACATAGCATTACTAAAAAGAGAATACACAAATTGTTTATTACTTTCCCTAACAGGAGCCCCAGGGGATACTCTGTGCAGCCACTTTACCATGGTTTTCTCATAGCACCAGCAAGAGTCTGTAGCTCTTGATTGGTCCTCCAGCTAGTAAGCCTTCTCTGCAACCATTTTAAAATGGTAAATGAAATACATTTGACAGTTCTGTATTACCATGTTACTTAACAGCTTTCATATGCAGCAGAAACAGGTGTAAAGATACATACTATAATTTAAGACCTAAGCCATGCTTCAATCATTAGCCACAGAGAAAATAGAGTGACTCTCAGGGGCTCTTGAAGTTTATTTTACAAATGTTTGAGTTTGAAACAAAACAAAAAACTTTGGGATAATCCGGCAACAGACACTTTTATGTGATTATATGACACAAATATTTAATGATAAATAGGCCCCTTAGGGCCATGCTTGTCAACTCTCCCTGATTGTAAGGGAGACTCCCTGAAATAGTAGCACTCTCCCTGACTCCCTGAAGAGTCCAGCAATCTCCCTGTTTGCACCTTATCCCCATTATGAAGCTTTTACATAAAAAAAAAACATCCAGATTTATACGTTCAAATGGGATCATTGGTATTATTTCCCTGCATTGGTAATAAGGCACAATGATCCCTATGGCCACATGCATTTTCTAATAAGTATCAATGTGTTTTCATCCAAAAGTAGATCTTACTGTCTGCTTTCATTCTCATTTACATTTGGCTGTAAATTAAATTTATGACACGCCTACTAGATGTAGCAGTACACGCCCACTTTACCACCCCGCGCATAGGTGTTGATTTCACAATCTCCCTGAAAATGCTTTTTCAAAAGTAGGCAAATATGCTTAGGGCCTGATTCAGAGGTAGAACATACTGTGTGAGTGCCCGTTATTCTACATCTGCGCATGTGCCCGAAATGCGATCTCAGGTACTGCACCGAAAGACGCAGTTCCACTGACACCAGCGGCCAAATTCCATCGGACATTCTGATCAACCATAGTGATGCTCAGAAGTCCGATGGAGTGGTCGATGTCTGACCGATGGTGCGACTTTTTGCGCACCATGGAGGATTAGAGCCGCAGCCGGTGGGCGTCTCAGTAGAAAGCCCATCGGCTGATAGTATTAGCATAAATTTGCAGTAGCAACTGCAAGAAAGGTCGCAGCATCTACTGCATATACGTCCACATCTGAATCAGGCCCTTAGTAGCAGACAATTGGATCTTTCATAAAGTTGATAATGTGAATCCCTTGTTGGGAGCTCCTAATTGTGTTATTCAGTGTATTAGATGCAGGAAATTAGGAAGCTCTTGATATAAAGTTACAATTGGAGTCACATAGAAACAAATGTAACAAACAGTCCAGATGTTCCTGGCTTCCAGTTTTCTTAGCTTTATACACCCATAGCAAGCCTGTGTGCACAATGTGAAATAACAGCCGAGTAATCATGGAATGGCCTAGGTACCTCAGCACTTTGTGGTTCCGGGTCCCCCAGTAACCAGTGTAATTCTGATTAGCGTTCTCACTCTGATGAAGAACAGACTTGCTACTGAGTACTGTATATGATGCTCCTGATAGCAAATGGTTCCATGGTTACCACTCTGCATTTGGCAACAATTGTGCATGCAAATTGTGCATGCAATTTGGGGTGTGATTGTGGCAAGCTCTGCATCAGGCCCAAAAGTGTGTCTATAGTAAATCAGAAAAAATAAGTAATGAAAGTAGCTTTGTATTGCTACTATTAAATGGTAAAAGCTATTTTTACAGCCCAAATTGAATTTATGTGTCCAAGGAAACTCAAGCAGGGGTGTTACATTCTATATTACCAGGCCCCAACAACATTCTAACATCACTATATCCAACCATGCAGCCATTGTGCCATGCGTACCATAGTTGTCGACATCCTGGCAGTCCCCTCAGGCGGGAAGGATTGGCACATAAGGTGGTCGATGCGGGCGCCATGGTGCCTCGATCACGTCAACATAGCTCTGTCCCCTATTATAGAAAGCCGCGATTCATGAAAAGCGGGTAAAGATTTATGATTTATAATTTACATTTCATCCACTGGTCTAAATGCCCCTTACATGCTATCAACTGTACCAGTTTCTCCCCACATGCCATCTAATGTCCAGGCCATATTATGCAACTATAATGTGCACAGGTACCATTACTGTGCCCTTGCTGTATAATAAACATATCAATACTTGCGCCCGGTGTTTATGTTTAATATCGCTCATCTCTGTTCTGTAATAGTTACATTAAGCCTGCATGTTTAGAGACTTGAATATGCAGTTTGTAATAGTACCATTTAGAAATTTCTAATAATGAAAACATCTTAAGGATAAATGAAGAACATATTGTTTTTCTTTCTTCTTTTTCCCTTACAGCCCTTGCCTCTCTAATTGAACACTGCAGTGATGGTACAGAGTGCAGCGCTTATAGTGGTTTCAGAATGGCTATCATGGAACTGTTTAAGCTCACCATCGGCTTAGGAGACCTGGACATGCAGCAGGACTCTAAATACCCGGTCCTATTTCTAATGCTCCTGATCATTTATGTCATACTAACTTTTGTGCTTCTTCTGAACATGTTAATTGCATTAATGGGAGAAACCGTGGAAAATATTAGTAAGCAGAGCGAGAACATTTGGAGACTGCAGGTGTGTATGTACAATGTCATTTGTTGTTTTCCGAGCAAAACACTATGGAGCTGATTCAAAGTTGGGATCAAATAAAAACAAAGGAGCATACAGTATTTGTGCCTTGTCAAAACTATGTAGATATGAAATGTGTTGTGTCCTAAGTGAACTTTACATTGTAGTGTAAAAATAAAACTAGTCCAGTATTTGTAGGCTACATGCATGTAACCTTTGTATTGCAACATGCTTTGTCCACTCAAGTTGCTTTTTGCTTTGTTTCCAACTCCTTTAAGAACATTTTCACTCTAGTATGTAAGTGGTTTTTAGGGGGTCATTCAGACCCGCTCGTGAGCGGCAGTACGCTCGCAAGTGGGTCGATGTTCCCCACTGCGCATGCGCACGACGGAGGGAGCTCCGTCGTGCGCATGCGCGAGACCCGACGAGCGAAGGCCTTTCCTTCGCTCGGGGTGTCTCATCAAAGGGGGCATGCTGTCGATGGTGACTGACAGCACGCCCCCTTTAGTGGGCGTGCCTGCCAGATGGAGGCGTTCCCAAGGGAACGCCTACCGTCTGAAGCCGGCCCCACTGATATCACTAGTGATGTCAATGGGAGTGATTTTGGCTCTGATAGAGCCAAAATCACTCCTGGCCTTGCGGTTGAGAAACCCAACCGCAGGCTTTCACTCGCAGTTCCGATGGTCGCGATGGTCAAGACCATCGCGACCATCATTTTGCATGCTCGTATATGCTGTGGGTGGTGACCCACAGCTATACCAGCGTCCAGGAGGACGCTCCATATTAATGGAGGTGGGCCCTGATTCAGAGCGAGCGCTCTGGTCAGAGTGTCCGGCTCTGAATCAGGGCCTTAGTCCCATCATACACTAAGTTGCTAGTTATTGTGCCCGATGTGGCAGGTTTTTGTCATTCTCTCTTATCTTCCCATCTTTAATTTCTGTCCCCCTAACGCCCAGTCTCCCTGTATCTCATCTCTGTTCCCTTCACACCCCCTTCTGCCTGTGTCTCATCTCTGTCCCCATCACCCTCTTGTCTCCCTGTCTCTTATCTCTGTCCCCCTAACCTGCAGTCTTCCTGTATCTCATCTCTGTCCCCCTCATCTCCCCTTCTCCCCTCTCTGTCCCCTTCATCCCATTGTCTCACTATCTCTTATCTCTGTCCCCCTAACCCCCAGTCTTCCTGTATCCCATCTTTCCCCCTCACCTCCCCTTTGCTCTATCTCTTGTTTCTGTCACCTTCACCCGATCGTCTCCTTGCCTCTTATCTGTCCCCCTATCCCCCAGTCTTCCTGTATCTCATCTCTGTTCCCCTCACCTCCACTTGTCCATGTCTCTCATCTCTGTCCCCTTCACCCCTCATCTCCCTGTCTCTTATCTGTCCCCCTATCCCCCAGTTTTCGTGTATCTCATCTCTGTTCCCCTCTCCCCCCCTTGTCCATGTCTCTCATATCTGTCCCCTTCACCCCCTCGTCTCCATGTCTCTTATCTGTCCCCCTATCCCGCAGTTTTCCTGTATCTCATCTCTGCTCCCCTCACCACCCCTTTTCCCTGTCTCTCCTCTCGTCACTTTAAAAGAATAGTAGCAATAATAAAATAGCAATAAAACAAGTCATCACAGGGAGACAACAGTGGAGGTGCCTCCCCAGCACTAGGTATGTTCATTGAGTGTGATGCAGCACAGGAGGAGGGGTCATTAAGCAGCAACAATACTGTTGTCACCAACTAGAAACACTACATTTTACAATTGTGGCTATTTAACTGTAGGTGCAGGGTATGTGAGGGCCCATATTTCAAGGGGTTGAAGCAGGGCTCCTTTTACTAATAGGTGCTTTGCCATATGCCACTGCTAGGAAGAAGAACACACAGAGAGGCTGATTCTGAGTTGGGAGCAAAGCAAAAAAAAAGCAAGTAGCTTTGTATCTGGAACAAACTATATTGCACTGTAAGTTGTGCAAATACATTTATTTTTTATTTTTTGCATGCTGGATAAATACAATACTGGTGTTTTTTGCATGCAGCCCACAAATGCTGGACAGCTTTAATTGTACCGTGCAATTTTTGAGTTTATACACACCCCTCTCAAATGGTCGCACCATCGTACATCTGAGAAACCCTATGGTTGCTCAGAATGTTGGTTGGAAGTAAGCCTCCGGGGCCAGTGCACCTCCGTATACAGATGCAGCCGCTGGCCAAGACACGCCATGCTTGGGAAATGCCTGTTTTTGTTCAAAAACCCCTCTCCCATCAATACAACACAGACAGGCTTTACATATCTGTCCCACATCATTTACACCTCCACATACCTGTCCTACATAATTTACACCTCCACATACCTGTCCCACATCATTTACACCTTCCCATACCTGTCCCATATCATTTACACCTCCACATACCTGTCCTACATCACTTACACCTCCACATACCTGTCCCACATCATTTACACCTCCACATACCTGTCCTACATCATTTACACCTCCACATACCTATCCTACATAATTTACACCTCCACATACCTGTCCCACATCATTTACACCTCCACATACCTATCCTACATCATTTACACCTCCACATACCTGTCCTACATAATTTACACCTCCACATACCTATCCTACATCATTTACACCTAAACATACCTGTCCTACATAATTTACACCTCCACATACCTGTCCCACATCATTTACACCTCCACATACCTGTCCCACATCATTTACACCTCCACATACCTGTCCCACATCATTTACACCTCCACATACCTGTCCTACATAATTTACACCTCCGCATACCTGTCCCACATCATTTACACCTCCACATACCTGTCCCACATCATTTACACCTCCACATACCTGTCCCACATCATTTACACTTCCTCATACCTGTCCCACATTATTTACACCTCAACATACCTGTCCCACATTATTTACATCTCCACATACCTGTCCCACATCATTTACACCTTCCCATACCTGTCCCACATCATTTACACGTCCTCATTGTCCCACATCACTTACACCTCCACATACCTGCCCCACATCATTTAACCCATAATTGAGCTTTTTATAGAAATTCACCAGAAAACCGACATGTATTTTATTGGCCAAATTATGCTATTTAAAGAAAGGGTGTACCAGAAGTTCTGCACTGTGTTCCGACATGTTGACCTTAAAATAAAGTAAAGATTTTCCCTACATATTCACCTGCTCAAGGGGCTACGCACAAGGAAAGGTGATATACATCTAGAAAATTATTGCGAGTTTGGAACTAGATTGCAAATGTAATTTGCAGTGCGAGTTTGCTGTGAGAACGGCTCGCAGAACCCAGCCTAATTGGACTGACCCCTCAATGTGACTCATATGTATGCGAAGTAGAATAAAAATTGCTCTTCTTCGCATACATCGGCATTGCGTCCACCTCTGAATCATGCCCAGAGTGTAGGCAAAACTTTGACCACAAGAAAATGCTCCTTAAAGCCTCTAAGTCAGTATCTTATTTCTGTGTTCTGCTTATGGAAGGATACCCGATAAAGAATCATGGGGGAAAATTTAATTACCGCAGGAAATTACAGGAGGTAGCCTCAGGCGTTTTAACGTCCGGGGTTAATCAAATAATCTCCCGTAATTGCCTATATCTTGCTAATGCATAGGATCCATGATAAGTTCATGGACCTGTACATTAATTAACTGCCAGTTATTACCCGATAACTGCATAATTAACATGGATTCTTTTAGGGTCTCAGGAGACTCGAAAATAAATCCTGATACGCGGGGCTAATTAAATATGGGCCAGTGATCAATTAGCACCCATTCAGTTAACGGGTTAACGTCTAATTGAATCCCGGCCGATTGTTGTGTACTGCGCATGCATATGCATCGCAGTGCGCGAACTGGTCCCTGCGATTGCACCTGCCACGCAGACCCATCACTGAGTGATTGACAGGAAATGCCATTTGTGCGTGATGGAGGGGGGTGGTAGGGTGAATGCAGGCGTGCCAGTGCCGTTGTATGGGTGTGCATAAATTATCCACTGCGATACCCTAGTGGGCGTCCTTATGTTAGGCTGCGATCGAAATATGAGTGCAGTTATTTGCATATCACCTCTGATATTAGCAACTGCGTTGCGGGTGTATTAGCAGAATAGCAATTCTTGCTGAATCAGGCCCATAATCTTCATCTATCTTTTGATACACAAAATTAAATATAATTATTTATTTTTATTCCTTTTTTTCTCAGAGAGCAAGGACAATACTAACATTTGAAAAAAGCTTGCCAATCTACTTAAGGAATATCTTTAAACTTGGAGAGACATACAAAGTCTCAGAAAATGACAAACGAATATGTTTAAGGTAATGCAAAGAAGAGTAGATACCATCACTGGATAATTTACACAACATTTATCATTAAAATTAATACAGTATACTAACAATGCCTTATATTTTTGCAATTTGTAGAATAAATGAAGTTAAATGGACTAAATGGCACAATGAAGTCACCAGTATAATTGGGGAGTCCGTACTCACAAAATTAAACGGTGTGTAAAAACAATATAAGATTTCTGAATGTACCTTACTGTATGTTGTTGGATGTTTAGAAATTTGCTTCTGCCATCTACACGATATAACATGATATTTATATTAAGGATACGGTCTCAAAATTTTATAATACATTTAATACTGCAAAAATGGTATTTTCATTAATAGGTTCATTATTAAAAACACAAAAGGGAAACGTTTTTAGAAGTGGAGTTGTTGCCCAAAGCCATCAATCAGAGTCTACCTTATCTAGCACCTTCTAGAATACAATAGCTACAATCTGATTTGTTGCTATGGGCAACAACTCCACTTTTAATAGCCCACACTTTAGTAAATATACCCCAAGTCAGAATTCTAAAGCTGGGAATGTTGTGTGTGTTGAAAATACAGTAGGAATATATTACAAAATAATGACCAAATTGAAAAATTTTTTAATTTTGCTGTTAGAAATCTGAGTTTTTCAGTTCTGCAATAGTTTCCCTCTTACGTTCTATAGGCATGAGTAAGGGACATAGGGCCTGATTCAGAGCCGCTCGTAAGCGGCCGCTCGTTCGTTCCGACCGATGTTCGCACAACTGCGCATGCGTACGGATTTTAATACGCATGCGCGAACCAGTCAGTGCGGCCCAAAATCGTGTGCTCGCTAAATAGCGAATGCCTGCTATTTTGAGTGACAGAATGAGGAGTTTGGGGGTGGTAACAGGGGAAGGTGCTTGAAAACGGGGAGTGGAGATCCGAACGCAGGCGTGCCAAAACGGGCGTTTTAAGGGTGTGCATAATTAACAAAGCAGCGTCATTGCCCAAGTCACTTGGTTGTTTTATAGTTAGAACTGCTCGCATGATTGTGGTAGGAAAAACCAACCACAAGAATAGCGAGCAGTTCATACGTTCATACGCCGTCCGATGTACTCGATTAATCTAATAAATAGCGGACATGACGTATGATGCGAGCGGCCAGGGGGCGTTTTTTTCAAAATTACGTTCGCATGTGAAGAGCGAACGATTGATTTAAATAGCCAGCCCCTTTTTCTGGATGAGCGAGCGCAAATAGCGTCCGGCTCTGAATCAGGCCCTTATTTCCATGGCCATTGCAATATGCATGGAAAACAGATAAATACAATTTGCTGCTATATGAGAAAATACTTTCTGCATATGGTAACATAAATTGGAAAATTGTTACAATTCTATCCCACTTGCCCATGTTTTGCCCATGAGAGGACCCAATTGGGCAGAACTGTGAAGGGGTGAAGGTTGGTTCCCATTCTTTAATTTTAAGTGGATGCATTTTGCATTTTCCAGTTGCACCTCAGTGGGGCTCATTCTGAGTTGTACGACAAGTGGCTGTAGGGCAGCCGCAGAAACATGACTTACTATCGTATGCCAATGGGAGAATCCATAGTGCCAATGCAGGGGTTAGTCCATCTGCAAGCAAAAAGGAGTGCTGCCCATTGATTTTACATCAGCTCCAGGAACAAGCATCATTGGTATCTGCACTTGCACAATGTATGACTGAGAATCGCACTGGGCTTTAGATACAGGCCCACAACACTCCCACAAGTCAGGGCGCTCACATTGTTGTCTCCCAATTGCCGTCCCAAACTGCCCAATTTCATGGAAAAACAGATCCGACCAGTTAAGACTCAGAATAGGACAGACATTACCAAAACTGTGTAAAACTGAATCTGCGCACGCGTTCATGGACATGCAGTCAGGGTAGGTATACTCATGAGATTTGATTTAAAATGATTAGAATAATACAAATAAGATATTTATAACTTATAAACATCTTCTTTGTTTATTGTGATTATGTTGTAGTTGACACTCACCAGCTTTGTGGAGCTCCCTGGGACTGCAGGGAGACGAGAGATGAGGCAGCAACAGGTCAGCCTCACTTCTGTATAGTCAGACACTAACAACAAAGAGAAAAACTGCACAGGTCCAATCCAACAAAACACCCTATAGTACTGTTAGTATGCTAGATGCAAGTGGAGCTGATATTCAATAGAGTTCTATAGGGTGTGTGCTACCAACTACCAATTGATGTATACATGCTGAAAGACAAAGGAGTACTATAACGGTGCACTAGTCGGAAAAATTCCAAAAATATCTAAAAAAATAACCTTTAATTGATATTCATTCAAAATATATTTATATTACCCTCCAAACGTTGAACTAATGGCGAAGTATTAAAAATAAAGATCAAAGAAATGAAAGTAAAGATTAAAATATGCCAAAGGTGCTTGCACACTCTTACACAGACACAATATATATAATATTCCTTCAGTTATCAATATATCGGGATATTATCCACCCATATAAAGAAGACATAAGCAATGTGATATTGATCAATGTATAGAGATAGATCGTAACTTGTTACGCTATTTTAAAAATATAATTTATGGAAATAAATATTTAATCTTAGAGATTGTATGTTGACTATTGTTTCCACAATTTATTAATGAAGGAATGATCAGAGTAATATCAGTTTGATAACTGAAATTTAGCCACAATTTAAAGGAGTAATCTGTATTAGTTTTACTAGATACAATGTGTTCGATTGAGATGTTGCAAATCAGCTACAGTAGTTCACAGTTATTAGCAGCTTATAAGTAGTTATTCAGTGTTGGGATGACACTATTTATGCCAATGATGGCTGCATATTCAGAGAGAAATAGTATGTATAATATGCCTCAAGTATATGGGAAAAAGAATTTGAATAGGTGCAGTTGATCTTAGATAATCATAACCATTATCTTATTAGTGGCAGTATTCATATCACTCCAAATAGGTCAGTAAGCAAATAGTGTGGCTCTAGATGGCATAAATATTAATCCATGTATAATTTCTTAATATAATATTTAACCCTGTCTATGAACTCAGCAGAGTCATATAAAGAAATAGTAGTAACCACAATAATAGTGATTGCATATATCTCAACAGTGTTGGTCAATGTATCCACAGCACTCATTCAATGTGGTGCCTGCTGATGATTAGTATGTCTGTTTGTTAATAACCTCGCCGGGATAAAGCAATCGGGAACCGATTTGTCGGGCTTACGTCAGCCGGTTTCCCGATTGAATCCCATCTGTCCAACTCAGAATTGAGCGCTATGCCCGAAGTAAAAGAAAGCTACAAACACACAAAAATACCATAAGTACTAAAGACAATGCTGAGATCACATAACTTGTATGACAAGTGTAAGCCATTACTCAGGCTAAACCAAGAATTATAAGGGGTAAAATAAACAGTTTGTTTTAATGCAAATGGTGATTCTAACATGGCAGGATTTAGAACTTTGACTATTACACTTTTACGCAGTTCACCTCTTCAGATTGTTCCCCCCCCACTCTGCACTTATATTATATATTGTGGAGGCATCTTCCAAGAGTGAAGAGTAGGCATGCTAATTGATGAACGCTGGGTAGATCGTCTAGGCCTATAGATCCAAAACCAAACCAATGTGCATAAACTGATCATGGTTAATGAGATCCATGGTGATTAAATACAATGTTATGCAACTAAATGCATGATATGAATTGCTTAGCGGCCCCTTATAAATAAAACACTAACTTCCTGTATTCTGTACTTCAAATGAGGATTTCCTGCCAAGAATCTCCAAAAATCTCTTAAGATCATTGATTAATTGGTGGTCCCATTACACTATGGTGAGGTTGAGTCATCACAAACTTATGCAAAGCAATTAAATGACAACACTGAGTGATTAAGAAAGATTGTTGCATTGCACAGTGATTGCAAATGTGTAATTTGAAACAACTACAGTATTAGCAGTCTAGCGATTAATCTATAAACTGCCTAGTCCTAAAGATGGATTTATTCCACGCTTATATATTTCTTTATGAGCCCTCAGGTGGATAGCTATGGGCTTCAGGAAAACAATAATTTATTAGTGAGTTGTCCAAAAGTGATAATTATTGAACTGATATGTACTCTTTTATATGTTTGATTTAATGTTCTCAGCATTATGAAAATATAAAACTCTTAAGGCGGGTATCCACTTGTAGATATACAAACAAGAGCACGATTACGATATTGCAATCGTGTTCTCGTTCGTATAGCTAGTGATGTGAATAATAAAATAATCCGTAAAGTGCGCACAGTGCTCCCAGATAGAGATATAAATAATAATCACAATACTTCCCCACGACTCCAATCAGGATACTGTGTATAATCGTCAAATTGCAGTAGTGGAATTTCCATACACATGAAAGACATAAGATCGGCCAAACATGGTGTAGTACAATCACAAATGCAATTTATTAAACTCAATGAAAATTAGAATTAAAAAAATTAAAATGGGCATATGATCACTAATGCCCTAAAAGCAATAACAAATTGTATGTGTATGATGGAGGTAAATGGTCCTTTTTAAAATAAAAATTGGGGAATTACCAGAAGTCCCCCTCACAAGGGCCCGTAGTTTTTAAAGATGGAGGTTTCCGGATCACCTGTTTCAGGGTCCTTATTTGAGGGATATTCATGCAAATCCTCCCTGCTGGATGATCCTGTCACTGTGTACCAACGCGTTTCAGGAGTCAGCTGCTCCCTTCCTCAAGGTAAAGTGACATGTGCAGAAATGATCATCTTTTAAACTCTTTTCAAGATTCACTTCCGGGTCAAAGGTCAGGGTATTTCATTTCTTTATACCTTTAGTCAGACAACCTATACGCATAATCTAGTCATCCATGTGATGTTCTTCAATAATTCAAACAAACAACATACTTCTAAAGTATCTTATATACTTCTAAAATACTTTAATTTACTTTTATATGTATATCGCCGGACCGGATGTACGTCACTCCTACTTCCGGCGCATATCAGTCCGTCCACAACGCGCTCCCACCACTCGCACCATGCGTTTATATGAAGTTCATGTACCATGTTCCCCCAAGTCGTGGCTCCCAGGCCCATTAGCGTCTCCGCATCCTGTGTGTGGAACGCATCTT